>CM035430.1:25606626-25991626 GCA_020310875.1 Ceratopteris richardii
ACTCCAAGAAGAAAGGACACAGAATCCAAGACTGTCACATCAAGAAGGCAGAAGAGAAGAGTGGCTCTTCAAAAGGTGGAAAGGGCAAGGAGTCTGCCAACACAGCAGAAACAGAGCTTGAGTTATTTGTTACGATAGAGGAGGTGTGCTCCTTGGCTGAAGATTCAGGAACAGATGACTCATGGGTGTTGGACAGTGGTGCATCTTGTCACATGACGAGTAGAAAAGACCTTTACAGTTCCTTACAGCCTCTAAAGGAACCCATCACAATAAAGGTAGGAAACAATGCAAGATGTCCTGCAGAGGGCAAAGGTACGATTTCTTTCATTAACTCTAATGGCGATATCAGAAAGCTTTCAAATGTGTTGTATGTTCCACAAATAAAACGAAATCTACTTTCAATAGCTTCTATAACTAATCAAGGTCATCAAGTATCTTTTCGTAAGACAGGAGCTAAGATTATGGATGGTAACAACAACATTGTTGGGACTGGCATAAGGATGAACAACCTGTATGAGTTGTGTGCTCTTACAACCACTACAAACGTGGGCACAAGTAAGCTATGGCATGAGAGATTCGGCCACATTGGATACCATGTACTGAAGGAGATGCATCGTAGAGGTATGGTTGCACACCTACCATCGATTGCAGAAATGAAGGAACCATGTGAAGCTTGCATGATGGGCAAGCAACAGAGGAAGGCATTTCCACAAGAAAGCAAGAACAAGGCAAGCTATCCTCTAGAGTTGGTGCATGCTGACTTGTGCGGAAAAATGCCTACACAAGCCTTGGGCGGATCTTCCTACTTCATGTTACTTGTCGACGACTATAGCAGGAAGATGTGGGTGTACTTCCTTCGCGATAAGGCTCAAGCTTTTGGTAAGTTTAAAGAATGGCTTTAGCTTGTTGAAACTGAAATAGGGAAGAAGATGAAGAAATTCAGGACAGACGGTGGTGGTGAGTTCACATCAATAGAGTTTGAAGATTTCTGCAAGAGTAAGGGAATCAAGCATCAACTCACAGTGGCACATAGTCCTCAAGAGAACGGTGTTGCAGAACGCCAGAATCGAACCATCATGGAGATGGCAAGGTGCATGTTGAAAGGAAAGGGTTTGCCTAATCAATTTTGGGTAGAGGATGTCAACACTGCTGTCTACATCTTGAATCGAAGCTACACCAAGGCACTTGATGGAAAGACTCCACAAGAAGCCTACACTGGTAAAAAGCCTTCTGTTTCCCATTTCAAAGTATTTGGAAGTGAATGTTATGTACATGTTCCAAATAGGGAGAGAAACAAGCTTCAACCAAAAAGCATCAAATGTATCTTCCTAGGGTACAGCGAAGATAAGAAGGCTTATAAGCTTTATGACCCTGAGGCTAAGAAGATCATGGCGAGTTGTGATGTGGTGTTCAAGGAGGAGCAGCCACATGCAGTGGAGGAGGAAAAGAGAGCTTCCACTTTATCATCAGGCGAAGGGACAATCTACTATGAACCAAGCCCAAGAGCTATCCTTTCTACATAAGAGAAGGAAGCATCATCTTCAGATGATGAGTCTGAAAGTCACCAACCTGCTGACACCCAAGTGGAAAAGCCATTGCCACGTTGGGTGAGGCAGCTCTATGATTCTGCAAACCCCATCCCACAGTCACTAGAACAGGTTGCAGATGGACCGAGGCGATCACAGAGAATAGAGGAACAGAGACGGGCAAGCGCCCATATTGTAAACACAGCCTTGATGGCTGATCTCATTCAAGAAGAAGCGAAGGAACCAAGTAATGTGGAAGAGGCACTCCATGATCCGAATTGGAGGGCTACCATGCAAACAGAATACAACAATATCATGAAGAATAGAACTTGGGAGTTAGTGGATTGACCCCCTAAGCGTAAAGTCATTGGCACCAAGTGGGTTTGGAAGCTAAAGTACAAGGTTGATGGTACTCTAGAAAAATATAAAGCAAGATTTGTTGCAGAGGGCTACTCACAAGTTGAAGGCATTGACTTTTGTGAATCATTTGCCCCGACTACAAGAATGACTACTATCCGAGTAGTACTAGCTGTGGCTGCACATAAGCGTTGGCCAGTCTATCACATGGATGTCAAGTCAGCATTCCTGAATGGAGACCTCAAGGAGGAGGTATGTGTCTCAGCCACCAGGATTTGAGGCTCTCGATTTAGAGAACAAGGTATGTAAGCTAAAGAAGGCATTATATGGGCTAAAACAAGGCCCTAGAGCATGGTACCAGCGGATAGATAAGTATCTCTTGGCCCTAGGTTTCAAAAGATGTGCCTCTGATGCTAATTTGTATGTTCTAAAGAGAGGAGGGAAGACAATTGTGCTTGTACTCTATGTAGACGAACTTGTGATTACAAGAAATGATGATGCTCTTCTTCAACAAACAAAAGATGCCCTGAGTTCAGAATTTGATGGAGTAGTAAGCAGGTTCTCTAATAAGCCTTGCCAAACTCATTGGAAGGAAAGCATGCGGATACTCAGGTATGTGAAAGGAACTACTGATTATGGTATTCTTTATGAAGAAGGATCATCTTTGGTTGGATATTGTGACTCAGATTTGGCAGGAGATATTGATACTAGAAAATGACTTTCTGGATATTGCTTTTCTTTAGGATCAGGAATTTTCTCTTGGATCAGTAAGAAGCAACCGACTGTAGCATTATCTTCTATTGAAGCTGAGTACAAAGCTACATGCGTTGCAACATGTGAAGTAGTATGGTTGAGGAGGATCCTATGGCACATAGGAATACAAGGACAGGAGGCTACAGAGTTGAAGTGTGACAACCAAAGTTGCTTGGCCATCGCCAAAAATCCTATTTTACATGCACGTACCAAGCACATAGAAATCCAGTATCACTATGTGCGTGAGTTGATTGAGGACGGGGTCGTGGAGATAACTTATTGCCCTACTGAAGAAAATGGAGCACACATCTTCACCAAGGCTCTTGGGAGAGAGCAACTTCTTCGACACTTTCCAAAGCTTGGGATTGGACCAAGGAGGTAGTTCACCATCGGGTGGACATTGAGGGGGGGTGTTAGATATGCTCAATACTCCACCCTCATGTGACCACAAAAGATCCATGGTGCTCTAAGTTGTAAGGCCCCCATTATGAGGAGAGGCCATTATGAGAGATCGGACATTTGTGGAATCCTAACTTCCAAGTTAGATGAGGTCTATGTGTGACCATTGATGGTTGTAGATGATCTTTGTGAGCCTAGCTGTTAGGTTAGGTAGGGCATAAACTTCCAGGCCATTAGATTGCCATTTGAGGTGAAAATAAAGGCCCTGTGGCATCACGCGGTTTCCCCATAGAACCTTAATGGGGGGAGTGCAGAGGGGGGCTTGCCCCCTTCTGGTCGTGGAGATATTGTCGGATCATATATTTTACCGACTATTTTGTATCTCCCGACTACGTTTATCTATACCAAACCACCTTGTAAAAGCTATATAAGCACGGCCCAGGTTGAGCTTTACATAGCATTGCGCACTAGTAAGCCCTTCATCTAGAGTCTATCTAGATCGCCATCTAAGCTCCACAGTGGGAGCGCATGGGTGGACAGCACCATCATTGTAACTGCATTACGCTCGGCAATCTGAGAATTTGAGTTCTCTATCTCTCAATCTGCATCTATCTTTGTCTGCATTTTTCTCTCAACTCTGTCTACAGGTTTATTCTGTTGTGCTGTTATTTTTCTTACACTATACGCTCATAGATTATGCAAAATATGTGAATGATTCAACATGTGCAGTTAAAGATTCTTAGGCTATGTGAGATGCAAACCTTTGGCATGCATGCTTTGGTCATCTGAATTTTTCTAGTTTGCTACACCTGTAGAAATCTAAACTGATGTCCTCTTTGCCCAAACTTGAGGCACTTGGTAAACATGTATGTGAAGGCCATATTATGGGCAAAATGCAGCATTCTGTTGGTAGTTGCCAGGGTAGTCAAGGTGTTACAATATAGAGAAGCCATCGGAGGGAGTGAAAACAAAGGGAGAGTCAAGTAGGACCAAGCAGACAGAGTAGCCAATGAAGATCCGACAACTAGGCCTACATAATTTTTCAAAGGATAGATCTTTTTCAACAATGATTTTCATCACTACATCAACATTGTAAATACTGTTTTTGGTAGATTAAACTTCATTTTGTTCAAGCCAACGAGTCCTTGAGTTTGAGGAGTATTAGAAGTACCTATGTACCAATTCTCATATTTTTTAGAGCTTTTTTGAGCCTTCAAAATAGCCTAGGAACCTAATTTTTAACTAGGTTGTACACTAGGTCTGGAGAGGACCCAAAGCTAGTAAAAAACTATAAAAGGAGCTAGAGAGCTCATTTTTAAGGTGAGCAAATTGGGAATTGAAGTGAAAAAGATCTTGTATTCTTTTTTTTTACTAATTAAAGATTCCATTGCTCCATCTCTTTGTCTTGTCGTGTGTGCGTGTGTGTGCATGCTTGTGTGCTTCTCATTCACACACTTGTGCATCTCACTTGCTCACAGTCATCATACCCTCCTCATGTCTTCCCGGATTGATAATTATGAGGTGGATCTCCTCACCTAGCTACTTGCCATTGTGCTAGAGTGACACCGAATTTGGCATCATTACTGGAGATCGAGCTTTGAGAACAAGTGTGATATGGTAAGATGTAGAGACATGATGTTGGAATCATAGGTAATCTCTTGCTTTTTACTCTTCTACCTACTTCATCATCATCACCACCATCTCTACTCTCCATCTCCTTCCATCATCATCTTCACCATTTCGGTCATATCCCCACATTCCATCTCCATCCCCTTGTTTCACTAGTGAGCATGTGAGAGACAGCGAATTTGTGTGCTTTGTTTTTGCATGTTTCTTGAGTGTTCTTACAAGTACAAGCATCCACAACACCTGCAACAACTCCAACGGGTATAGAAAAACTTTGCATAGGTCCCGAGACATTGAGCTCTATCAATCACAATAGAC
Organism: Ceratopteris richardii; assembly: GCA_020310875.1. NCBI lineage: Eukaryota > Viridiplantae > Streptophyta > Polypodiopsida > Polypodiales > Pteridaceae > Ceratopteris > Ceratopteris richardii. The sequence goes on from CM035430.1 coordinate 25,611,606, forward strand.
AAAAAAATCAATCCTTTGGTAAAACTAAGTGCACATCATAGAGTAGAGGCCTTGCACATCAAAATCCACAAAAAGTTCAAAAAAAATTGTGTTTTTTCTATCCATCATGATTGACACCATCAATCGTGATTGACACCATCAATCATGATTGACAGTGTCCATCATGACCGACAGCCTACCCATCACAATTGACAGACCATGATGGATGCCTCTATCCATCATGGAAGATAGCATCCATCAAGATAGACATCCTTGTCCATCATGATTGATAGAAATATCATGATTGACACTTGATCTCAGCAATATCTCTATCCATTGCGACCCATAGGCCAACAATTGACACTAATAAATGCAAAAAGCTGAAAAATTCTACCCATCGCTATTGACAACCCACGATGGGCTGCCTCTCCATCGCAACAGACAGATGTCCATCACGCCAAACACCCTTGTCCATTGCAATTGACATAACTATCGTGATTGAAACTTGATCTAGACAAAAACTTCATCCATTGCAATGCATATTCATGCAAAAATCACTTGACACATATTCATGCAAAAATCCAAAATTTTCTATCCATCATGATCGACACGTCCATCACGATTGACACCATCAATCACAATTGACACTATCCATTGCGATTGATAGGCCATGATGGACAGCTTTGTCCGTCCCAATTGACAGCCCTACCCATCACGATTGATAGACAATTTTGGCCTAAATTTTACAGTTTTGATTTTTAATTTTTTTGCTAATTTTGGTCAAGAATTTCAAGTGATTGGAGCATTGTGAGGCCCCAAGAAAATATTTCAAGAAGTCTTGTGTGCTTATTTGCCTGTTTTAATCGCGACAACCGTGAACTCACATAACTTCTTCATACAAAATCTGGTTTTTGAGCTCTAGAGCTCCTTGCATTGATTTTTAGATAGGATAATTTGAAGTTGACCCTCAGGTGGGATTAGGAAACCAAGGGAATTTCAGAGAATTTTTGTGCAATACAAAAAGGACAAAAGGGTCTTTAAAAATACTTAAAACCAAAATTTCCATTCATCTAAAGTTAAAGTGTCATTTAACTATGGGACTTTTATAGGTCCATTGGGCAACCTTGAAACAAGTGCCTTAAGCACTCAAATGTGATCCAAGGCCAAAGCGACTTGAGGTTGGAGCATTCTCAACCCCTTGGTCAATTCCTAGCCTAGGCTAAGTATGGTTAGATGTATTAATTAATTAGGGCTATGTTAGGCACGATACAAGTACAAGAACCCTAATTACTCAAGTGCAAGCATAAAATAAGTAGTTTTGCCACAAACACTACTCGCCACTCAAGTTAAGTCTCTTTGAACTCAAGTTCACTCTTGTTAACTTGAGTTAGAAGGCTCTTTGGGCAAAACTCTCTCCCCATGATCCCCATAGGGGTTGAACCCAATACCTCATCTTTCATAACCTTGAGACTTAACCACTAGGCTACATGGATCACTTGTTTAAGAGGGCACATGAACTCATGCTTAATTCTAATCTCTAGATATTTGGCCATACACATGGGTGACCAAACGATGTCCAATTTCAGATATGTCTGAAGTGATTGGACCCTTAGATCCTAGACTTACTTTATTACATTCTTTCCCCCTTGGGAAAGATTTTCGTCCTCGAAAATAAATCTATATAGATACTCTATGCATCCCTCGAGCTTCATGTACAAATTGTACATGATCATCTCTATGTGTTGCTTCCCCGTATCCTTCCCCTTAAGAAGTCTAATAAAAGATCATCTCGAAGGTGGAAAAACATCTACATGGTGCCTAATATCTCCCATGTATACCTAGTTTCACAAATTATCACTCGCTCAACATATAACACCATCAAAATGACCTAAGTCCATATGATGTATCCTCTATGGAGTAATAATATGAAAAACAAATATAAGGTGCCAAGCTTATAAGCTTGACCATACCAAAATGGACATAATAAACCATAGAATCCTTAGAAATGTAGAACAACATCCCATAAACAAATGACTCCAAACCCATCTAGACCTCAAATAATAGACTTATCCTCATTGCACTCTAGGTCTTCCTAACCTCGAGTGTACTCACAAGTGATATTTTTTACCTAAATCATCCTTGTGATCTATGCTTATCCATCATCCTAGCTCTCATAAAAGACTTCCTTGGAAGTAAAATGAATTTCTACATTCCACTAACCAAGAAGTATTTGGTTTGTTAGCCATTACCTTAGGACTAGGCTCTTTTGGAAGAGCATTTATTGGCACTAATGCAAACTCTATAATTTCCTCTTCCCTTTACTTTGCCATGTGAGTGCAACAACATTCCCTTTGAGATTCAGATAATCCCTAAGTATGAATCCTCCTAATTGATGTTTACACATCATCCTCATGATAAAACATCAACTAAGAGTTTGTTAACCCAATAGGTCATGTATATCCCTATCTCCTAGCAATCCTAGAAAGAAAAGTCATAACTCTACTTCCCGTCTTACTAATGTCAATAACTAGATCATATCATTTATTTAAGGAGCATCACTAGACATAAACATGATTGTTTCTCTCTAGAGTCTACAGGTGAGACTCAATCTAACCACCATGATTAACTAATCTGCTTATTGCCTTTGATAGAAGAGTGCCACTCCTATCTAGACAATTCAAACATAAGAAAGTGAAACTATTTCTCTCATCTCATTTAAGGAAAGAGCACTATCAGTGGAATAAAATGAATCATTATGATGACGTACACAAAGAGATGAGTCTCTTTTTTTCCTCTCAACCATATGCCTCTATATATAGCTGCTCTAGTCAATGAGGACGACAAATGTAACTAGTGTCCATAAGTGCATGTGCAATCTCCACCATTCCTTTAATATCTTCCACTAGATTCTACTAGTTGTTGAAGTGATCTTGATCACTATCTTCAGTTCCTAAAAAATATTTCAACTCTCCAAGATCTAAAATTTTAAACTCCTTACCAAGATTTCTTTTGATATCTTTAATCCATGTAACATCATTCCCTGTTATGATGAGATCAACATATATGCAGATATATACCTCTCTATTCTCTTCCTTCTTCATGTAGAATGAAGGACCTGCACTACTTGGCTTGTATCCACACTTAGTTAGATACTCTACCAATCTTTGATTCCATTCTCGTGGTACTTGCTTCAAGCCATGTGCCTTCTTCAATGTGCAAACAAAATTTGGATGGTTTTGATCTTCTAATCCAATCAGTTGAATCATGTATACCTCTTCTTCTAGTTCTCCATTGACAAAAGCATTTTTGATGTCAAGTTGGTATAATGGTCATCTCCTTGAAGCATTGATTGCTATTAAAGTTCTAATTGCCCCCATCTTTGCAAATAGGCTGAAGACATCATCATAATCTTTGCCTTGTGTTTGTTTAAATGCTTTGGCAACCAATCTACTTTATGTCTAGTTAATGAACCATCAACATTCCTCTTTACTTTAAACACCCATTTGTTTGGAGCAATCTTCATACCTTTTTTCTTTGGCACTAGCTCCCATGTGTGATTATCTTTGAGAGCTTTGATCTCCTCTTTCATAGCTTTCATCCATTCCTTTTGTGTGAAAGATTCTTCATATGTCTTTAGCTCTTTGTCTTTGATGACCTGCATCATGTATGCAAAATGTTTTTCCATGAGACTATCATAACTCAACCTTTGATTTGGACATCTTACCCTTGAAGATCTTATTCCATTACCTTTAGAGAGTTGCTTCTTTAACCTATTTAGCTTTATCTTCGGAGTGATTACCTCTTCATCTTGTTCACTTGCATCTATGAAACTGTTTGGAGTAGCACTTACTTCTTCACCTCTACTATAAGCTGAATTTGGAGACAAAGAATGAGTTCCAAGGCTCCCCCTCCATTTTGAACATTCTTCATTTGATGTAGATGCCTCTAACATGAAATATTTGTGCTCGATTGTTAAACTTCTCTTTGATTAGTTCTTACATAATCATCATAATCTTCTTCAAGAACCTTTTCCTTTCCGTTATTTTCATACCATGGTCTTAGTCCATCAAAGACTACATCTCACAAGACTCTCACTTCTTTGTTGTAGGGTTGTAACACTTGTATGCTCTTTGCTCTATCGAATAGCCAATAAAGATGCATTTCTCTGACCTTGGTTCCATCTTTGTTCTAACATCTTGTGGAATGTGAACAAAGCAAACGCATCCAAAAACTTTGAGGTGTGTAAGATCGGGTTTCTTACCAGAATATACCTCCTCTGGTATCACATGATGTATTCTTGATGTTGTACCCTTTTTATCAAGTAAATGGCGATTGTTCTAGCTTCAGCCCAATAGTACAATGATACCTTCATCTTGTTAAGCATGCATCTTGCAACTTAAATGATTTTCCTATTTTTCCTCTCAGGTACATTTTATACATCTGTATGTATCAAGTCCAAGACATTGGGGGCAACATAATTGCACCTCTTGAATGTTGCCTCATTTGCTTTCCTAGTTGACAAGCTTCACATAATTCATGTAGTCCAATGCTATCAAATTTTGGAAGACCTCTTACCACTTCATCTTTGCTCATGTCCTTTAGCTTTGGAATGTTGATGTGTCCTATTCTTTTGTGACATAAGTCCAGCTCCAATATCTTCTTGTTCCAAAATTCAATGTACATGACCTTTCCATGTGGATGTTGAACGTCCAAAGTGAACATCCTTCCTTCTCTTCTATCTTGAGCAATGACCTTGAAACCTTTTTTTTGGATTCTTTATGAAGCACCCTTTCTCATTGAGTATGACATGATAATCCTTCTCTACCATTTGTCCTACTGAAATCAAGTTCTTTGAAATTGTAGGAACACGAAGAACATTAGGTAGTACCTTTGCTTTACTTGTATCTCCAAGATTTATATCTCCAATAAGTTAAATCATGTGTTGAGTATCATCACCTATATCAACACATTCTTTTCCACTTGGTACCTATAGATTAGTGAACAAACATCCTTGTTATGACATATGGTTACTACAACTTAAATCAATGTACCATTTTTTGTCATCTTCATAAGAGCTTCCATACTCATGTCTTGTTGCAAGTAATGTGTCCTTCCTTCCTTCACTTGAGGTGCTTGCATAGTTGCTTTGACTCCTTTGATTGCCTCAATTTGGTCCTCCATTTTTCAGCTAAGAATCATTAGCATAGTGTCCTAGTTTACCACAATTATACCATGTTATACCTTTATGAGAATTATAGGAGCCTCTACCTCTTCCTCTACTTCTACCTTGACATCTTCCTTGTGTATTGGCATTGATCCATGCGTTTTGTCTTTAAAATTGTTTTGATTGTTGTTGGAGTTGTTGTGACATCTTCCTTTTCCTCTTGAGCCTCCTCTTGATTTCCTTCCTTTAGCTCGACCTACATATAACATTTGGTTGTGGCTTTCCTTTCCTTTGGAGCCAAATCTAAGCTCTTCTCTAACAAGATGAGGGATTAGTTGTTCAAAAACTGGATATGCATCTTTCAAGTTAATGGAATTTATAAAAGGCTTCCATTTTTCATCTTCTCTCAATCCATTGAGAGTATAGCACACAAGACCTTCTTCTTCATTTGTTATGCCAATAGAAGCTAAATCATCACTTAGCTCCTTATTCTTCAAAGTATATTCAGCTATGAATTGACTCAAACTTTTCTAGACTGTGTTCAACTCATTCTTGAGTTGAAGTTTCCTAGATTTTGTATTTGTTCAATACATCCTTTCAAGAGCTTCCCAAGCATCCTTAGCTATTCCTAGATGCTGAATATGCCCTGCCATGGCATTAGTAATGACTTGAAATGAGGAACATGACTCTTCTATTCCTCTCTTCCCATTCTTTTCCTTGCCTCCTTTGGACTTTGGTCTTGATTGTTTTGAGGTTGAGCATCATCTCTACTTACGATACTACACAAGCCTTTGCCCATTAGGTAGTTGGTCATTCTAAACTTCCATAGAGGATAGTTATCCTTATCCAATTTCTCTACTTTTTTACCCAACTCAGCCATTGAAGACTATCAAAAATTTTGAGATTTACCTCAAGTAGTTATATAGTCCTTTGCTCTTGCATTCGTGAAACTAACCCTTGCTTCGTAGCTCCTCTTTTTATTTGCTTCACCTTCCACCTTGTTGATGAAGTTTTGCACCATTTTTGCTCTTATACCAAGTGTGGAGAATGAGTTCTCCTATCCATTGTTAGATATGCTCAATACTCCACCCTCAAGTGACCACAAATGATCCATGATGCTCTAAGTTGTAAGACCCCCATTATGAGAATTATTCATTGTGAGAGCCCAAACATTTGTGGAACCTTAACTCCCAACTTAGATGAGTTCTATGTGTAATTGTTGATGATAATAGATGATATTTGAGAGCCTAACCATTAGGTTAGATAGTGCATAAACTTATGGGCCATTAGGTTGCCATTCAAGGTGAAAATAAAGGCCTTGTGGTGTTGTGCAAGTTCCCCATAGAACCTTAATGGGGGGAGTGCAGAGGGGGGCTTGAATAGTTCCATGGGGTTTGGGGGGCCTATCCCTCCAGCCCATAGGGCCAAGACACTAGGACTTCTAGTCATGGAGACATTGTCAGATTGTATATTTTGCAGACTATTTTGTATCTCTTGACTATGTTTATCTATATCGAATCCCCTTGTAAAATTTATATAAGCATGGCCCAATTGAGTTTTACATAGCATTGCACACTAGTAAGCCCTTCATCTAGAGTCTATCTAGATCACCATCTAAAATCCACGTTGGGAGCGCACAAGTGGACAACACCATCATTGTAATTGCATCACGCTTGGCAATTATCTGAGAATATGAGTTCTCTATCTCTTGGTCTACATCTATTCTTTTTGTGTTTCTCTCTCAACTCTGTCTACTAGTCTATTCCACTGTGCCGTTATTTTCTTACATGGTATCAGACCTCAAGAGGCTCTGAGTGGTGCAAAAGAAAAATTTCAAGTTGCAAAGGTTTCAACAATGAAAGAGAGAAGATGTCAACTGGTGCATCATCGTCTACAATTCGGAATCAAAGTGGTTCATCAATAGGACTAGGTGGAGCACAAGTAGGAGAAGCAATGATGTCGGTCATCCAAACATTGTAGATATGACCACCAACCTTCACGGACGGTAAACTTGATGGTACAAACTACACCTTGTGGAAGTTTAAAATCACCTCTATCCTTGATTCATATGAGCTTCTAGAGACTATTCTTGGGACTGATCATGAGCCCCAAGAAACACCTAATCCATATAATCCTAATCAAATGATTCCTCTTGTTTTTATCTTCTACGTGCTTGGAAATGTTGAAATGCGAATGCACTCTATGCTCTAGCTACAAGTACTATCGATAGTGTTCTGACTCTCATTCAACATACTACCAATACATGTGAAGCGTGGAACATATTGAGAAATCAATATAAAACTCGTAATCAGACAGGGATTCAAAACTTGCAGAATCAGCTAGCAACAAAAAGGTTTGTTGATGGGAAGACTGCAAAGGTGTTTATCACTCACATAAAGAATCTAGGAGATCAAATGGTAGGAGCACATGTACAAAGGTCAAGTGAGGAGCTAGCTCAGCATTGTCTTTGAATCTGTCCACCTAAGTTTGATGGTTTGGTAACTACTCTGAATACTCGATTTAGACCTCAACAATAACTTTTGAAGAATTCAGTGCCTTACTGTTGGCAATAGTCAAGGCACCCAAGGACTCACAAGACAAGGAAGCCAAAGACGGGAGCCAGAGTGGAGAGAAGGCACAAGCAGACAAATTAGTCAACGAAGATCTGGCAAATAGGCCATCCAAATTTTCCAACCAAACCTCATTTGAACAGTGATTTTCATCACTACCTTAACCTTGTAAATACCATTTTTGGATAGTTTCGACTCCATTTTGTGCAAGCCAAGGAGTCCTTGAGCTTGAAGAGCATTAGAAGTACCTAAAAATCAATTTTCATATTTTTTAGACTCCGTTTGAGCCCTCAAATAGGCCCTAGAACCTAATTTTTAACTAGGCCAAACACTAGGTCTAGACAGGGCCAAAGCTATTCAAAAACTATAAAAAGAGCTAGAGAGCTCATTTTTGGGGGGTTAGATTGTTGTAGAATTGAACTTGTAAGAGCACTTTTGAGTAATCTAAAGAATTCCATTGTCTCTCTCTTTGTTCTTGCCGTGTGTGCGCGTGTGTGTGTATGTGTGTGCATGTTGGTGTGCTTCTCACTCACACACTTGTGCCTTCACTTGCTCGAGGTCTTCATACCATCCTCACATCTTCTCGGATTGACATTAAAGGAGGTGCTACTCATCACTGAGCTACACCAAATTTTGGCACCGTTGTCGGGGATCGAGCTTTGAGGACGAGCGTGTGATGGTAAGACATATAGTTGAGGTGTTGGAGTCATAGGTATTTTCTTCACTTTTATCTATTTTATTTTGTTTTCTTCACCATCTTCATCACCATCATCATCACCATCTCCCACCTCCATCTCCATCATCGCGAAAAATTTCAGTTTTTGGTCATATCACCCTACCTATACCATTCCCATCATTTCGCTTGTGAGAGAGAGCGAGCGAGCGTATGTGTGTTTGTGCTATTGTGTGTTTTCTGAGATTTTTTGCAGGAATCAACCTCCCCAGTAGCTGCACCAGCTCCAACAGGTAAAATTTTCTACTATGCAGGTCTCGAGGCGTTGACCTCTGTCAATCATGACTGACAGAAAAAGTGATCCTTTTGCTAAACAAAGTGCATAATCATGATGTGTAGGCCTAGAGCATCCTAAATCTGTGTTTAAAATTTTAAACTCCTCTGTTTTCTGTCAATCGCGATCGACAAACGACGACGGACACTTGCCGACGGACCTGTCAATCGCGATCGACACGTCAATCGTGACCGACAGAGTCAACGATCCACTGACCACGATCGACAGAACCTACGCATGCCATGTGTTAATCGCGATTGACTTATCAATCGTGATCGACCCATCAATCACGACCAACAGTCCCGACAGACTTCTGAATCGCGACTGACCTACTTAACGACTGTTTGACCACGATCGACAAACCTCGCATGCCACATGTCAATCACGATTGACCCATCAATCGCGACCGACACAGTCAACGATCCTTTGACCACGACTGACTGAAATTACGGGCCACGTGTCAATCGTGATTGACCCATCAATCGCGACTGACAGCCACGACGGACTTGTCAATCGTGACCGACACGTCGATCGCGACTAACACATCAATCGCGATTGACAGACCACTCAATCACGATTGACAAGCAAATTTAGCCAATTTTTGGGTCTATTTTTGGCAAAAATTGGGAAAAAAATAAGGGTCATAAGAACATAGCCAAGCCTTAGAATAGAGTGCAAGTTATTCTTGCTTGCCTGTTAGCCTGTCTTAACCCTATTTTAGGCCTAGAACCCTGAACTGGCATAACTTTCTCATACGAAATCCATTTGCTGTGATTTTGGTTTTGTTGGAAAGCCAGGGGGAAGAAAATTGAGGGATCTTTAGGATTGTTTTGCATAAATCCAAAGAACGTTTTGATCTCTAAATTGCATGAATGAAAATGATTGGTTGTGTCAATCGCATTCAAATCTTGAGCTAACTTTAGGACTCTTACAGGTCCATTGAGAGCGTCAAAGGGCATTCTAAGCAAGAGTAAGTGCAAGCTTGGGAACACGCTTCCTGGGCACACAAGGGCAACCAAGGAGCGAAACTAAAGGTTGGAAATTCTCATCACCCTTTGTCAATCCCTAGCTTAGGCTAAGTACGGATAGAGGTTTTGATCAATTAGGGATACGTTAAGCACAATCAAGTCCAAGAACTCTAATCGCTCAAGTGCAAGTACAAAGAAATTCCATTTGCAAAACAACCTAAGGGAAAAGAATTTAACTAAAGCGACCAACCTCAAGTACGAGAAAACTTAAGTGTTCCTTGTAACGATGATTGATTGGAAAAGAAGTGACATCCTAAGAAAAATTAAAAAGAACAAGTGACTAATATAAAAGAACTCAGCAACGAAATTGTACTTGGGAAATTTGGGATTATTCATTTGGGCATATGAACCTTAGATCAAGACGACACCTAGGAAGAGATAGACAGAGTCTTAGGTCTTCAAAGGTTAGTGTCAATCATATTGCTAGGTCTTGGGCCAAGCAGTTGAGCCAATATTCACACTAGCCTAGCTCTGAGACTAGTGAATCAGAGATGTCTCAAGGTATGGAGAGACCCACAAGAAGTTCAGGCATGCCATACTTACAAAGGGCTGAGGGCCCTTACAAGACACAACTAGAATATCTGAGGACCAATTGATTAAGTGATTGCATCTATGAGGACGGCCTAGGAAGATCTGTGGTTCAAATTAAAAACCCTGATGAACCCATTGGAATTGAACATCCAGCTGTCAAGTTTGAAAATGGAGCATACCTGGACAAAGAAGGAACCATATACGTAGTCACCAGCCACCCAGATAGGACAGATGAGTTTGGTAATGTGATCCCAGAAACCGACATAGGTGACCTAGAGCAAGGAAACTTAGGTGGAGAGCCTAAAACCCCTCGAGGAAAATCTGTTCTTACTAGAACCCTCATAGCAGAGTGGATTCCTCAAGACAACAAGAGCATAGATCTACTTTTGAACTGAGAGACCGATGAAGCCTTTTGGAGGTATAAGCCTGATCAACCAAATGAGGTAGGAATGATCACAATCTATGAGCTCAAAGATCCTGATAGCCCAGGCAAAGTGACCTACCTAGACAATACTTCAGAGAGGATCTTTGTGGTCACATAGCATGGTAGGCATGCCTACACTTGGAAGGGTGAATTTATTTTCCCCAGCCAAGATCTAATGTCTCTTTTGGCCACCAAGGTGCTGGAACATCCCAAGCTCATGGAGCTCAAAGGGATAGAAGTAGAGACAGGCCAGAGGTAAGTTTTGCCCTTGGGTCGAGAAAGGATGAGAACAAAGACGGATAGAGTGGAAACTGAGAGACCTAGAGCCCTAAGAAACCAAACAAATGCGGATGAATTCCCTCTACCAAGACCTAGAGAGCACACGAGGACTTTGAGACCTACACAGCTAGTTAAATCCATGAAGAACTACTTCGACGGCACAGGAGACCTTTGGTCTAACCCTTAGGAACACCGCTCTTACGTGGTTTCAACCACTAAATAAGAGACACTTCAGGAACATAGACCAACTTCTAGAGGCTTTCATTATTGAATTCTCTAAGAGTGGCATAAGGCATAATACTTCCTCATTGATCCATAGCTTCAAGCAGACACCTCAAGAGACAGTTCGACTGGCAGGAAGGAGGTTTAGGCAATACCTAGAGAGGTGTCCTATTCCTGAGTTATCCACACTAGCCAAACAAGTGGCTTTATTCTTGGATGGACTGCTAAGTACCAAATTGAGATCATATGTGTATTTGAAGGATCCTAGGACCATAGAAGAGTGTGTACACATGTGCATAGACATTGAGGATAATCTGGGAGAGGATCTGGAGCTTTCAAAAATCTACAAGGATTCAGATAGCTCTAGTAGTCTCACTTCTAGTCAATCCACATCTATCGAGGAACTTGCTGAGAAAGTGGCTCAAAAACTAGGTGTCTCTAGCAAACAAATCCCAAGATTTGCCCTAGTAAAGAGATGCTATACTTGCGGTGGTGACCACATGGCGAATGTATGTCCCATTATGGCTCAACCCCAAGTGAATCCTAGTAGCCAGTACTGCACCATACAACAGAGGTACACCAATCACACCACGCAAGATTGCCCAGGGCCTACAATAAGCAAGCAGTTAGGCAAACGTACCCACAGCCATACCCTCAACGAGGAAGATACCAGAACCAGTACCCACCACAATAGTATGCTAGGCTTCAACAAACCTACCAACCACAATATCAGGCCCAGCAAAGACCTCAACCAGTGCTAGCCCAACAACCTCCTACTCCAGCCAATGTGATTCTCGTAAAGTATGTAGCTGCAGAAGAAAATTTGAATAGAGCTACAGTCCCAGTAACTCCATTACTTTCAGAAAGTGACCCCAGTGACCATAGATTTGATTCTACACATATTGATAGCCCCCAAGCTTACTACATGCAGTCCCCTGAGCATGGTGAGTCCTACTATAGTGAAGAACCGAATGAACCTAGTTGGGATCCAGAGTATGCAAATATCATGTACACAAATCCCAACCCTAGACCTCAACCTAGGCAAGTAAGACCCCCATTCCCTAGAGCACCATGCTACATATGTCAAGGAGATCACCTCATTCGTGATTGCCTAATGCCTCCCCCTACACAACCCCAATCAGTGACAATTCAAGGATTTTGTCAAGATTGCGGGAAGGAGCATCTCTTACAAGACTGTCCAAAGAACCCCAATAATATGCCAAAAATCACTCCTATCAATGTTATTGGGTTAGTAGTAGACTCTACAGGAACTGTAACTTCCACTACATTAGTGCAAGTGGTAACCAGAGCTCAGGCTTTGCAGCAGAACCAAGGCTTAGGCCAAGAAAAGAGCGCCGAGGTTAGTGAAACTGAGAGCTTAACTAAGAAACGGACGAGAGCCTGGAAAGATAGCCAAGAGAGAATGAAACGACAATGGTCTAAGAAGACGAGCGAATTAGAAGAAAGCATAAGAGAAACAAAAGCAAAAAATTTTGAGCTCACCTCTCAAACAAACTCTCATATACCACCACCACCTTCATCCCTATCACCATCTAATCCACCATCTCTCAACCCACCTCATACAATTCCACCACCCCCTAGAGTAGGATCAGTATTAGCTAACCCCACTCTAGAGGACATAGACATGATGCTTAAAGCATATCAGGCTAGAATCCAAGAAGGGCCAAACGCGATAGATCATGACAAGTGCTACCCTAGAGCTGATCTAGAGATAGAAAGAACCAAGCTTTGTGCTAAAATGGTAGCATTGGCTCAGACCATGTTCGAAGCCAGTTGCCTCTTCAACTACTCTTGCTCAACCAAGACAGTTGCACTTTGATGGACTGTTGGAGAAGTTGGAGATTATAGTTGCAAGATCTGATAAGGAAACCATATCCCAAGGAAGAGCCAAGGCAAGCGAAAGAAGAAACATTCCTCCCCAAGAAGCTTATGTGCCTAATTCCACTGAACCAGACACATATTCTTCTATGAATCGGTATCCACTAGAATTCCTACGAGAGATTCAAGAAGAGAAAGGGACTAAAGAGAGTGAAGTCCCCCCTCCCATTGAACTTGTGGATGACGCACATGATCAATTCCCACAAGACATTCCTTCTATTTACGGAGAGCAGGAGAGTACCCAATCTCAAGAGAGATTAGACTTTGAGTCTAATTCCTTACAGGAATTGCCCCATTTCACAGGCCCATGGGAAGCTAATTCCACGTGTATGAGAGCACCCAGAGTCATGGTAAGAAACGAAGACTCAGTCATACCTAGGAACACAGAGGTAGTGAAAAACACTAAAGTGCAGTGCAATCTCACCTTGGAAGAGCTACTCAAAGTTAGGATAGAGTTATGGAAACATGTAGCCAATCAAGTGCCACAGGTAGCGAATCCTCGTTCCCAGGTAGGTTCTCATAGAACGGTGCCAGAAATACCTTTGGACAAGATACGAGACATGAGTGAAGGAGAAGAAGGAAACACCTATCTTCCCATTACCCATCAAGGATACACAACCAAGGCAATTCTGGAGTCAGGTGCAGGAGTTGCAATTGCTACCACTTCCCTATGGAAGCGTTGGGGCAAGCCAGCACTCAAGCCAACAAGAATGAAATTGCAGATGGCTGATGATCACATTGAGAGACCCTTAGGACTACTAGAAGGAATAACTCTCACTACATGTGGTGTAGAGTTTGAGCATACATTTGCTATATGTGACTTTAGCAAGAATCATGCCTATGAGATGATTTTGGGAAGACCATTTATGCAGCAGTTGCAAGTGGTACAGGATTGGGGAACGAATTCCTTGTACTTGCAACATGTAGGTGTTACGACCAAAGTTAATCTCAAGGATTACTCTCATAGAGATGTACCCCTTATCCAATGGGATCCCATCCATAGAGCTAAAGATGATAGCGAGTCAGTGCATTCCATAGGATCAGGATCCTCATGGATGCATGAAGACACTCACTTGTGGATGTGTAAAGTAGCAGTAGAAGAAGAAAAGAGAGAAAAAGCCAGAGAGGTAGGTGTGAAAGAAACCCATAGATCAGTTCACGACCCAGCCTATGCACCTGTAGTATTTCCTAATGAAGAATTTGAACCTCGCCGCTGGGTAGAAATTTTAGCAACAATGGATGTATCCATCAATGAAGAACAATGGACACCCCACTGTGATGAGGATGGCTATGACATTTCAGTCTTCTCAATAGAGCCTATCATGGGAGATTCGGCTCTGGAAGAATGTGAACCTAGCACTGATGCATTCGAGGATGCAAGTGACTCCGATCTAGAGTCAATCATAATGGACCCACCTTTTGCATCAGATGAAGAATACTTCTATGAAGTAGAAGTTCACTCTCAGAGGCATGAAGAGTTCACAAATGACGTAAGGGTAACCACGCAAGTGGCCACCAAGAGTGAAGGCAAGAAAAGGAGGAAGAGAGAAGTCACACCAAAAGAGGAAGAATCTTTGTTTGAGGTCCCTGAAAATTTTAAGAAGTATGAAATAGATGATAGGAGAGTCATGATAAGAATGCCTAAATGCGAGGCACAATCAGGAGAGGCCTATGATAACAAAGAAACCACCAAGAAAATAGTGGTAGCCATAGAAGAAGGAGAAGAGAGATGCACTTACATAGGACATGACCTGACGGAAGAAGAAGAGCAAGAGTTGATTGCCTTGCTAAGAGAATACGGAGATGTATTCGCTTGGCGTTACAAGGACTTGAAAGGTGTAGATCCTGACATTTGCTCACACACGATTCCAATGACCTCATATGCCAAACCCTCTAAACAAAAGCCATACACATACAACGATAACTATGCTGCCAAGATCAAAGATGAGATAGATTGCTTGGTTGAAGCTGGATTTATTTATGAAATTGAGCACACTGAGTGGGTATCCCCCATCGTATTGGTGCCCAAGAAGAATGGAAAGCTATGTGTGTGCATTAATTTGAAGAAGGTTAATGCAGCCACTATTCGAGATAACTATCCGCTTCCTATCACTGAGCATCTATTAGAAAGAGTAGCAGGCAAGGAAGTATATAGTTTCCTTGATGGGTTTTCTGGTTACAATCAGGTAGCCATTGCTCTAGAAGATCAGCATAAGATAGCTTTTGCCATAGAGTGGGGCATATTCACCTTTAGAGTAATGCCCTTTGGTCTCACCAATGCGCCTGCTACCTTCTAGAGACTGATGTGTCATGTATTTAAAGAGTTCTTGAGGAAGAATTTGGAAGTCTATGTTGATGATCTATGTGCTCATTCCAACATTAGACTAACACATATACCTGAACTCAAGCAAATCTTTGACAAATGTACAGAATATCAAGTCTACCTGAACCCAGAAAAGTGTGTTTTCATGGTTAAGCAAGGCAAGATTCTAGGACACATAGTGTCAAAGAATGGCATACCCACAGATGAGGAGAAAGTGAGGGCCATCGCAGAACTACCTAAGCCAAAGAATGTCAAGGAAGTACAAGCTTTCATGGGGCATTGTGGGTATTACCGATGTTTTATACACATGTATGCCATCATTGCAAAACCTCTGTACGGACTTTTGACTAATTTTGAGTGGACTAATGAATGTGAGAACTCCTTCAATGAGCTTAAACAACGATTATGTTCAGCACCAATCTTGACTACACCAGATTGGAATAAACCCTTTCATGTTCACATAGATGCATCCAATTATGCTATTGGATGTGTGTTAGCGCAACCTACTGGTGAAGGTAATATGGATCTTCCAATTGCCTATGCTAGTAGACAGTTAAATGCAGCTGAACGGAATTATACCACTATTGAGAGAGAAGGATTAGGCATGGTATATGCGGTTAAGAAGTTTAGACACTATTTGCTTGCAAATAAGTTTAAATTTTTTAATGACCATCAAGCGTTGTTATATCTCGTGAACAAGCCATGCAATACAGGTAGATTAGTAAGATGGTTTCTCTTGCTAATGGAATATGACTTTGAGGTAGTGGTAAGGAAAGGCAAGTCTCATTTGAGAGTTGACCATCTCTCTAGGCTTACATCTGGAGAGGCACCACAAGGAGTAGCAGATGATCTTCCTGATGCTTACTTGTTTAATTTGGAAGTCGTGCCGCAGTGGGCTAAGACATTAGCGCCAATATTGACATACGGGCCTAATCACCCAGTCATAAACACTCAAGATAGAGAGGTGGTAAAGGCCCTAAAGTACCACATCATGGTAGGAAGTATGTACAAGCATATAGATCAAGGGATATTGGCTTGTTGTGTGGAAGAGGATGAGTATGCTAAATGGTTGCAATTAGCACATGTAGGTGCATTAGAGCAACACTACTCAAAGCAAAGAACCTTACAGACATTAAGGAGACTTGGAGTGCATTGGCCGACTATGGAAGCAGATGTCCATAAGTGGTGTAAGGAATGCCCAGTCTGTAGCATTAAACCGCCTGTGGAGCATGCCACACTGTACCAAGTGTCTCTAATACCAGATTGGAGTGAACCATTAGTAGCCTTTCTGAGGACGAAAACATTCCCTCAAGATATGACCTTGGCTAGGAGAAGAAGTTTAGAACAAGAAGCCCTAGAGTACTCACTCATTGGTGATAATTTATACAAGCGTGGTAAAGATGGTTACCTCAGATTATGTGTCCATGAGAGCGAATACCTCAAGATATTGGAAACTGCTCACCAGGGTGTAGCAGGAGGACATTTTGGACTAGACCGAGTGATCAAGGCAATATTATTTGCAGGACTTTGGTGGCCAACCCTTCACATGGATGCACATACCTATGTGAAGAGGTGTGAGGTTTGTCAGCGAACTCAGTATCCTGTACGCAAAGATGAGATGCCATTGAAACCTATGATGGGTGGACGTGCATTCTCTAAGTGGGGAATAGACTTTGTAGGCCCAGCCAAGGGTTCACATGCTAAATATATCATTGTTGCCACTAATTATCTGACCAAATGGGTAGAAGTAAAAGCCACAACGAAGAACGATGCTCAAACGACAGCCAAGTTGTTATTTGAGAATGTCTTCACAAGATATGGGCTACCAATAGAGCTAGTAAGTGATAGAGGCACTCACTTCTTGAATGAAGTTATTGAAAATCTTCTCCAAGAGTTCTTGGTAGTACACAAGAAGTCTGCCCCCTATCACCCACAAGCTAATGGGCAAGCCGAAAGCACAAATAAGATTATATGCAATGTGCTGACTAAATTGGTAAATAATAAACCCTCTGATTGGGACAAACAGCTACACCATGTTGTTTGGGCATACCGAGTTGCCTATAAAACGGTACTCCAAGCCACACCCTTTCATATGGTATTTGGCCAAAATGCAGTGCTACCATTAGACTTTTTGATACCTACATTGAAAGTAGCACAAGAGCATAATTGGATAGGGCATGAGCTCTCCTCTAGAATTTTTTATCTAGAATGACTAGGTGAAACAAGACTAAGAGCGGCAGCAGGAATATGTGTAGCTAAGAAAAGACAGAAGGCGTACTTTGATGCCCACATTAAGGATAAAGGCTTGAAGGCAGGAGAGCTAGTACTAGTCTACACATTGAAGCAACATGCACGGAAATTAGAGAAGAGAGGCTATGGACCCATGATTATCAATAGGATCTCCACAAGTGGAGCAGTTCAATTGGCTACACTGGAAGGTGATGTTCTTCTTAGTTACATTAGCGGATGCAGAGTCAAGTTATATCAGGAACCCCTCACGGAGGAGATGTTAAATCGACTCAATACTACAAAGAAACGTAAAGAAGAGGAAAAGAAAATTCGAGAAGAGGCACATTCAGAAGCATTGGAAGGCATCCGAAGAATGAAGTTGAGAAGACAGGGTAGAGATCAGCCTAGGACAGATGACTATGTGCACCCAGGATATCATATGGCTATGTATGAAGTTTCAGGTATTAGCTCTCATAAAATAAGTGATCGACGTCCTTTTGTAACCTTAGAGATAGGACAAGGAAAGAGTGCAAGGGTTGTAAGGGCCTTGATTGACTCAGGTACAGCCACTAGTGTTGTTAAATTTTGTTACTGTCAAAAGTTGAAATTAAGTGTCAATCCTATAGAAGCATATCTCATAGGACTGAGAGGCGTGGAGACCCCTTGCATGGGAGAGGTGGAACTTCCCCTCTACATTCAAGATGTTTTGCTGACAGTTAAAGTACTAGTGTGTCAAGATGAGGATCTCACTGAGCCTCTTGTCTTGGGTCAAGACTGGATTTATGATCACGCAGTCAACCTCAACCTAAGAAGTGGACTTCTTTAGGTTTGGGTAAATTAGAATCACATTACAATTGAGTTAGAAAATGAAGCACTCAAGGAACTAGGAAAGGCACACACTCTTGGTCCTTCCAAGAGTACACATGAAGATGACCATGCTATTCTTGTCCAAAACTATGTGATGCAGAGGGATGATTGTCTCAATAAAGAAGTCAAGGATACAATGGAACTCCCTTCTTTTCCAAAGGCCATAGGGATACGGCAACCAAAGGCAAATCAAATACAGAAGAAGCAGACTATCTATGCTTGAAGCCAAAAGAAAGTACGAAGCAAGGTGTCCCAGCCACCAAAACAAATGTGGGTGCGGAAAGGCGAGCATCATGGCACGGTCAAGTCACAACCAGTGGCTCAACTTCATATTAGTGATCAATTACAAGACACTAATAAGAAGTGTTTCAAAAATTCTCCTACGATAGTAAAGTCTATCTAGGTACTCAAGAAGTCGATGAAGGTTGACCCACAACCAAGACAAATTTGGGTGCCTAAGGCTTGCTTGCGGGCTCAAATAGCTAC
Source organism: Ceratopteris richardii (assembly GCA_020310875.1). Lineage (NCBI taxonomy): Eukaryota > Viridiplantae > Streptophyta > Polypodiopsida > Polypodiales > Pteridaceae > Ceratopteris > Ceratopteris richardii. Next base: position 25,630,614 of record CM035430.1, read on the forward strand.
ACAGAGACCACACCCTGTACAACATGGTTCACTCACTCAAACAGTTGATACCCACTCTTATACATCACACACGAACACATATTCACCCATGAGCACGAGTAGAATCACTTGTAAATGGGTCCCTAAAAAGCCTCATTTCCAAGCAGACACTCTCACAAAGCCCTCGAGAGTCTCCACAGAACCAAAACCGAAAGCCATCCACTATGTTTGGCTGCCCAAAGCTTGTAATAAACCCCCCGACCTCCACTTGTAAATTCATCTCCACCTACTAACTACATCATTCTCACACTACATCTTTCCATTTAGCTCATAGGACAATTCATCCACTAACTACACCCACAATCACCGAGCACTCACTGACCCACTAACCTCACGTTAATGTTGTAATGGGGACAAAAATTGTTCTATCTTCTCCATTACAATGTTAACACATGCTTCTATCTTCTCACAGAACCAGCAAACAAGAAGTAACATGGCAGAAGAAGGTGGTACCAGTTCCCAGGCCAGGTCCAGCACCCAGATAGTGGACATTGAAACCCTCCTCCTCGAACCACAACTCGTCGAGAGGCCTCAAGAACTTAGAGTTGTGCATGTACTTCCCATTCAGGACCCTCCACAGGGACACACTTCTCGAGTGGGGAAACACGCACATTGGTTCAGTGATGTCGCAGGACCATTGGGAGAAGGCACCTACTTTTGGGAGGCAGAAATTGAGTTTAATGGCAAATGGGGAAGATACCATTTCTTCATCCGTGAATTCGAGAAGTACCAGAAAGTAGAAGCAATGCGATCTATATGGACCAAAGGAGGATTGGATAGCTACTTCCGGGCACTCCTACCTAAGTCGGACTTCCTGCATTGCTCCTATTTGATCAGTACCATCACCCCTAGCAGAGCCAAGGGAGGCGATAGCACCTTTGTGCTTCCCTCATTAACACCTGGTCATAAACTAAAGAGATTCAAGCTTACCCTCAACTTAGTAAGGGAGGCCCTAGATATGAAAGGTATGCATATCCCCACTGAGAAAGAAACAATGATTCCCGGAAGAATGAAGCACAAAGATCTCAATAAGCTAAACAACATGGTAGCTATGACACCAACCATCACCCTCCACCTACGAACGATCATGCAGCACTTCGCCTTCCCCGCCCAAGAACGATTCACTATGCCACCAAAAAGAATCTGGTTCAGCTTGTACTTGGCGGAGACAGAGGATCTCACAATCAATTTACCACACTGGATCATAGATCAAATCCACTTAGCACATCAACGCTAGAATATGAAACATAAGAATGTGCTTCATGGATGATGTGCGCTGACGAGAATCATTTACAGGTGCTTAGCTTATGACGTACCTATTCAAAGAGCACTAGTGTGGTCCAGAGCTCAGGAATTCCAGAGACGACTATCAACAACGGGTCCTCCATCGAAGAAAATGAGAGGAACAATCCAATTACCGTGTGCCCAACCTAGGGGAGCCACCACCACACTAGAGGTGACCCCTCCGCAAACACGACGTGTCCGTCCGTTTACGATTCCCTTACCCAGACAGAGTGCAGAAGGACCCAATCTAGTTTTCCCTCCGATCCCCTCTGACCTGGAGTTCCCACAGGGGTACACCCTGGATGATCTAACAGATGAAGAAATTGCCAGGATGATTAATGAGTCTAACCTTGATACGGAAGCAGAGCAGACCCAAGGAGCACAACCTACCACAACAACTTCAGCCCTGACCCAACCAGAAGTAGTGGAAGTAGAGGAAGATGAAGAAGAGACTCAAGAGGAAGCAGATGAGGAACATGACCAAGAATACGAAGAAACTTCAGAACTAACAGGTGCCCCAGCTTATAGTGCACAAATAAAAAGGTTGTATGAAACTATGAAGAGAGTCCAAGAGCATCACAAGCTGTCAGTGGAAACAGGAAAGATGCTAATAAGTCAGATGTTAGCAAAAGAAGGAGTGGACGAAATGTTTATTGAATCCATGAACTTGCACGCGGACGCACTGGGCCTGGATGAAGCCATTCATTCGGCTATGGCCTACATTCATCGCTTTGAGAAATGAGTGCCTACTCGCCCCCTTCGCTCCGAAAAGCAAATCCACATGGATGTATCAGCACCGAGAGATACCACACAGACGGAAGAACATCAGGCGGCACCGTCATCACCACACTCCTCACCCGTCACTGCACAGTTCACTCCTCCCCCCGACACGACCAACCCCATGTCCACGATCACCACATATGTCATGGGAATTCCCCTCTCTCCAGGCATCCATCTTGGAGGGGTTACTATGCCCACCTTCACAACACTATTCACGAACATCACATCCACTCCACCCACTGTCCCCATCTACACGGTCACACACACTTTTGACACCATGGAAACATCACGAGCCACAGCACCACTTCCACCCCACACACAACCACAATCTCCCATACCCCTTCCACCCACATCACCACTTGATTCCACCTCATTCACGATTCCCTTTCCCTTCCCCATTCCCCTTGCATCCTCTCCTTTCCTGGCATTCTTAAATGTAAATAATGTGTTTTCTACTTTACATGAGTGTGTATATCATCTACACAGTGAATATCAAACTCTGGAAGACCGACATTGTCAATTGATCACAGATCACCAACAACTACAAAGACGGCTTACCTCTATAGAAGAAGAAAATGCTCACCTGAACCAACGATACACTACACTTGCACACACCCACCAAACCATATTGGAAGCTCCCCAACCCTCAAGACTCCTCCGAGGTTAAGAAGCTCACAGCTTTACTTGAGCTATATCAGGCAGAGAGTGTCAAAGTTCGTCGCAACCTGACTTTACTCAGAAAGCACATGGCCACGGCCCTCAAAGAAAACAAGCGCTTGCAAAAGCAGAATGAAGAGAATTTAGAGGCAGCCATGGAGAGTTCTCCCCAGGAGATCGACCCCAAAAAGTTCAAAGTTGTTCCTTCAGGGACTATGAAGACCATTCTTGAGAGTTATGCCGATCTTCTGGAAGCACATGATGATGTAGAAACAACACAGAAATTCAATGACGATGTGGCAAGGCTCCAACCTTTGCCACTCAATTCAGCCCTAATGATATCCCTAAGAGTGTTAAACAAGGCTCAATTCATCAACCTACCTGGCGGTTACGACTCCTAGAAACTTACCCCGAGATGGTTCGAACTTGGAATAATATGCCACTATTCATCAAGTATAATCCCTGTTATGCTCCTGCCCTCACAAGACGCACATGGCTTGACTTTGCCATCACTGTGAAGAATGTTAAAGGCTGTGCAAAGTGGCTCAATTACGTATACCTGGCACCACCACGGAGACAAGCTTTGGTGGCATACATGATCTCTACCATCTGCCACTAGGGAGTCCGACTGCGAAACATCCCAGATGTGATGGCACAGATGTGCATGAAAATATTCGAGTTGATGCTGGTAACCTTCAGAACCTTGAAAAATATTAAAGATCCACATTTCTCAGGAGTTGGATTCACAGCAGGTAACCTCGACTTGGTCTACGATCTGAGTACAACCCCCTCTATTCAGGTGATATATGCGTGGCACGCACGAATTAAATACCTCCCATCGTGCTACAAGCAAACATTTGAAGAGATGTTCATAATAGGATTCTAGGAATACCACTCTGAAATCTTTGTTCCCAGACCCTCCCATCTCCTCCACCTCTTTGCAACGGAACGAACCTTACATTCGGAACAACTCCGTTTGCCACACCCAGACGTTCCAGGTCTAGTGGATTGGGATGCCCTCCTGACAGACTTAGCACGAGGGCTACGGCTGGAAGAACACCACCTAGCTTTAGACGTGGTTGAATACTATGTCAAACGCTCAGCCAAACAAGGGTCTGTCAGAGACGACACACGCGAGAGAGGGGGGGTGTTGGCAGTAGTCAAGGCACCCAAGAACTCACAAGACAAGGAAGCCAAAGAAGGGAGCCAGAGTGGAGAGAAGGCACAAGCAGACAAAGTAGTCAATGAAGATCTGGCAAATAGGCCATCCAAATTTTCCAACCAAACCTCATTTGAACAGTGATTTTCATCACTACCTTAACCTTGTAAATACTGTTTTTGGATAGTTTCGACTCCATTTTGTGCAAGCCAAGGAGTCCTTGAGCTTGAGGAGCATTAGAAGTACCTATCTATCAATTTTCATATTTTTTAGACTGCATTTGAGCCCTCAAATAGGTCCTAGAATCTAATTTTTAACTAGGCCAGACACTAGGTCTGGACAGGGCCAAAGCTAGTCAAAAACTATAAAAAGAGCTAGAGAGCTCATTTTTGGGGGGTTAGCTTGCTGCATAATTGAACTTGTAAGAGCACTTTTGAGTCATCTAAAGAATTCCATTGTCTCTCTCTTTGTTCTTGCCGTGTGTGCGTGTGTGTGTGTATGTGTGTGCATGTTGGTGTGCTTCTCACTCACGTTTTCCCACATTGACATTAAAGGAGGTGCTACTCATCCCTGAGCTACACTTACTCATGGAGGAGGAGCTATGGCACAAGACAAGGAGTGGTGGCAGCAAAGGATATGCTGCATTCACAACAAATGCCAAAGGAGGCAAGCGGACTATTCAAAAGATGGGGACATAAAGAAGAATGACAAAAAGAAGTTCAAGGGAGAGTGTTTCCATTGTAAGAACAAAGGACACAGATTCGAAGACTGTCACATCAAGAAGGCAGAAGAGAAGAATGGCTCTTCAAAGGGTGCCAAGGGAAAGGAGTCTACCAACACTATAGAAACAAAGCTTGAGTTATTTGTTACAATAGAGGAATTATGCTTCTCAGTTAAAGATTCAGGAACAAATAACTCATGGGTGTTGGATAGTGGTGCCTCTCATCACATGAAGAGTAGAAAAGACCTTTATAGTTCCTTACAGCCTCTAAAGGAACGCATCATAGTAAAGGTTGGCAAAAATGCAAGATGTCTTGCATAGGGTGAAGGTATGGTTTCTTTCATTAATTCTAATGGGGGTGTCAAAAAGCTTTCAAATGTGTTGTATGTTCCAAAAATCAAACAAAATCTACTTTTAATAGCTTTTATAAATGATCAAGGTCATCAAGTATCTTTCAGTAAGATAGGGGCTAAGATTATGGATAGTAACAACAATGTTGTTGGGATTGGCATAATGAGGAACAACATGTATGATTTGTTCTTACAACGACTACAAATGTGGGCACAAGTAAGAAATGGCATGAGAGATTCGGCCACTGGGAAGAAGATGAAGAAATTCAAGATAGATGGTGGCGATGAGTTCACATTAATATCGTTTGAAAATTTCTACAAGAGTAAAGGAATCAAGCATCAACTCATAGTGGCACATAGCCCTAAATAGAATAGTGTTGCAGAGAATTGAACCATCATGGAGACGGCAAGGTGCATGTTGGTATTGTCAACATTGATATCTACATCTTGAATCAAAGCTACATCAAGGCACTTGATGGAAAGACTCCACAAGAGGCCTACACTAGTAAAAAGCCATTTTTTTCCCATTTCAAAGTATCTGTAAGTGAATGTTATGTACATGTTTTAAATAGGAAGAGAAACAAGCTTCAACCAAAAAGCATTAAATGTATCTTCTTAGGGTACAGTGAAGATAAGAAGGCTTATAAGCTTTATGAACTTGAGGCTAAGAAGATCATGGTGAGCCGAGATGGACCCCTTCTACACAAGAGAAGGAAACATCACCTTTAGATGATGAGTTTGAAAGTCACCAGCCCATCATCACCCAAGCAAAAAAGCCATTGTCATGTTGGGTGAGGTAGCTCTATGATTCTGCAAACCCCATCCCACATTCATTAGAATAGGTTGCACATGGACCGAGGTGATCATAGAGAATAGAGGAATAGATATGGGCAAGCATCCATATTGTAAACATAACCCTAATGGCTGAGCTCATTCAAGAACAAGCAAAGGAACCAAAAATTTTGGAAGAGTCACTCCATGCTCCGAATTGGAGGGCTTCCATGCAAAAAGACAACAATATCATGAAGAATGGAACTTGGGAGCTAGTGGATCGACCCCCTAAATGTAAAGTCATTGGCACCATGTGGATCTGGAAGCTAAAGCACAAGGTTGATGTTTACTCTAGAAAAGTACAAAGCACGACTTGTTGCACAAGGCTACCCACAAGTTTAAGCCATTGACTTTTGTGAATCATTTGCCCTAACTGCAAGGATGGCTACTATCCAAGTAGTACTACATTGGCCAGTTTATCAATGGATGTCAAATCAACATTCTTGAATGGAGACCTCAAGGAGGAGGTATATGTGTCTCCGTCACCAAGGTTTGGTGCTCCCCATTCAAAGAATAAGATATGTAAGTTGAAGAAGGCATTATATGGGCTAAAACAAGTCCCTAGGGCATGGTAACATTGGATAGATAAGTATCTATTGGATCAACTTTTCAAAAGATGTGCTCCTGATGCTAACTTTTATGTTCTAAAGCAAGGAGGGAAGACAATTGTGCTTGTACTCTATGTAGATGACCTTGTGATTACAGGAAATGATGATGCTCTTCTTCAACAAATGAAAGATGCCTTGAGTTCAAAATTTGAAATGATAAACTTGGGCTTAATGCATTATTGCTTGGGCTTTGAAGTTTGGTAGGAACCAGGGAAGATTTTCATCTCTCAACAAAAGTATGCAAGACAAATATTGAAGGCGTTGGACATGGAGGATTGCAAGGAAATTTCTACACCTATGGATGTCAACACAAAATTATCTATTGAAGATACTTCACCTCGAGTGGATATTGGAAGATACAAGAAATTGGTTGGAAGTCTCATCTATTTGTGCAATAGCAGACTAGATTTCTCTTATGTTGTTGGTGTAGTAAGCAGGTTCTCAAATAAGCCTTGCCAAACTCATTGAAAGGCAGGCGAATACTCATGTATGTGAAAGGAACCATTGATTATGGTATTCTTTATGAAGAAGGATCATCTCTAGTCACATACTATGACTCAAACTGGGCAGGAGATATTGATATAAGAAAATCAGTTTTTGGATATTGCTTTTCTTTAGAATGCGATATTTTCTCTTGGATCAATAAGAAGCAGCTGACTGTAGCATTATCTTCTGTTGAAGCTAAGTACAAAGTTGTATGTGTTGTAGCATGTGAAGAAGTATTGTTGAGGAGGATCCTATGGCACATAAGAATACAAGGGCAGGAGGCTACATAGTTGAAGTGTGACAACCAAAGTTGCATGAACATCCCAAGAGTCCTATTTTCCATGCACGTACCAAGCACATAGAAACCACTTCATCTCTTGTGACTATCCACCATCTTCTCCAACAATGGTATCAGAGAAACAACAAGCAAGATGGGAGATGGATTTCCATCCTTCATTGACAAATTGGATAGAAACAACTACTCAGCATGGTCACTAAGGATGCAAGCCTACCTTCAAGGAAGAAGTCTATATGGATACATCTCAAGAGATGAAGAAATTTCAATCTTCAGGAGCAAGCATCAACCTACAAGCAAAGAGCAAGAAAGGTTGACCACATGGTGTGCAAAGGATGCTCTTGCCAAGTCTCATCTACTAAACTCAATCTTTGATTTCTTGTTACCACACATTAGGAATTGCAAGACCTCCCAAGAGACTTGGGAAGTGCTCTCATCATATTTCTCCTCAAATACAAGAGCTAGGAAGAATCAATTATGGATGGATTACAACTCCAAAGAAACAACCAAAGCAAGGAGCGGCTGATCATGTAACCAAGACGAAAGATGTGGCTGACCAGCTTGCAAGCATTGGAGAGGAGATAGAAGAAGAACACATAGTAAGGCAGATCATTAATGGCATCAAGGCTGATGATAAGTGGGAGTCCTTCACCAAAGCAATGGACCTCTACATGGATATGCAAATACCTGACCTCAACACCTTGATGGGGCAACTCTTCACCCATGAGACAAAGCTCAACAAGAATGGTGACAACTCTAGAGGTAATCAATTTTCTACCCTTTATACAAATAAGAATAAAGCTAAGGATAAAGGTAAAAGCAAGAAGAATGAAGAAGAGGCTAGTACCTCTCAAGCTAATTATGCAGGAAGAGGAAGAAGTGCTAGAGGAAGGGGTCGAGGAGGAAACCAAGGAAGAGGGAGATCCTACAACAATTCACCTTGCAACATTTGTGGTATTACCAACCATGCCACATAAGAATGCTTCAAGAATACAAGGAATCAAAGAGGAAGAGGTTTCCATAGAGGTAACTATGGACAATCCAAAGGTAGATACAACAATGGTGGAGGCAACTACAACCATAACTACAATCAAGGCTACAACAACAGCAATTATCAAGGAGGTTTCAAAGGAAGAAGGGACTACAAAAACTATACTGAAGATCAAGAAGATTCACTACTCATCATGAACATGACATCCAAGCAAGGTAAAGATGATGAGCATCTTTTCTATATTGATTCAGGTTGTTCCAATCATGTGGCTGGAAATGTAGCTTTATTATTTGACCTTGAAGATCCCAAAGGGAAGCATGAAGTATAGACAGGTGATGATACTAAACACTTATTCAAGCAAATTGGAAATGTCAAAACATCTTATGGTAGCATGAATCCGTTGAGTAAAGTTTTCTATTTGCAGACTATAACAAAAACCCTAATTAGTGTTGAGCAGATTGTTGAGAAAGGTTCATAGGTCAGATTCACTAAGCATGGAGCATATGTGGAAGATCCTCAAAAAGGCTTCAAAAGGATTGCTAAAGGTGAGACGTATAGTAGATTATTCACATTTGAGATTGAAGACACAAGGAACATAGCACTATTCAGGTATAGAGATCAAACCTTATCTAAGTTAGTAATATGGCACAAAAGGCTAGGACACATAGGAGAAAAAACTCTGAAGAAAATATGTAGGGATCAAGGTGTGCTTGGCATTCCCAATGTGACCAAGCAACATATGATATACAAATGTGGAGCATGCCAATTTGGCAAAGCTCACAGGCAACTATTCAACAGAAAGGGATACATTCATGAAGACTATTTGGAGCTTGTACACACTAATGTGTGGGGTCCCAGCAAAGATCCATCAATCTCAAGTTCAAGGTACTATGTTTCATTTATTGATGATTATAGTAGATGGACAATCCTCTATTTCATGAAGCACAAGGATGAGGTATGTACATTTTCAAAAAGTACTTGGCATTAGTTGAAAACCAAACAGGAAGGAGCTTGAAGAGGTTTAGATTTGATGGAGTGGTGAGTATTTTTCACATGAATTTGATTCATTTCTGTAGGACAGAAGCATAAAGAGGGAAGTAACAACAAGATATACTCCTGAGTTGAATGGAGTGGCAGAGAGAAGTGTTTCCACAGCCACCTACTTGGTCAATAGGCTCCCATCCAAATCATTGGATGGTATGACACCCTATGAAGCATGGAATGGAAGGAGACCCTCATTGGACCATTGCAAAATATTTGGGTGCATTGCTTATGCACACATCCCCTCAGAAATTAGAGGGAAGCTTGACCCTAAAGCTGAGAAATGTATATTCATTGGGTATGATCAAAACCAAAAGGGGTACATGCTATACAATCCCACTAACAAAGCATTTATAGTTAGTAGGGATATAGTATTTGATGAAAATAATTCATGGTTTGAAGATGATTGCAGGAAAGTCAAGTTACCATAATATTTGGAAAATGATTTTCCAACCCTCACTCAAGAAGATCAACGATTACCATAAGATATCAACTTAGAGGATGAGGAGCAAATTGACTTCAAGGCTTGGAAGTCAAGAGGCAAGATCAAACTCAAGCAATTAGTAGACATACCAGAGTCTTCAAATCAAGCAACTAGGAGATCTCAAAGGGAGAGTAAAAAACCCATAAGGTATGGCTATGATACATCATTAGTCACCAAGCATTCTATGTATATCACTAAAGACTCTATGGCAGAAGAGCCTTCTTCATTTGAAGAGGCTAGAAAGAAGAAAGAATAGAGAGAAGCCATGCAGGAAGAAGTAGAAGCACTTCAGGAAAACCATAATTGGGATCTAGTTCCCAAGAAGCCAAGCATGAAGGTAATTGGATCCAAGTGGATATACAAAATAAAAAAGAACTCACATGGTTCTATAAACAGGTACAAGGAAAAGATAGTGGCAAAGGGATTTGCCCAAAGTCATGGAGTGGAATATGAAGAAACCTTTTCACCTGTGGCAAAGATGCCAACAATTAGGGCTTTGGTAAGTGTTGCTGCTTCTAAAAATTGGAATCTTTATGAGCTAGATGTCAAGAATGCATTCTTAAATGGATGGATATCAGAAAAGTGTATATGGCACAACCACAAGGTTTTGAAGATGAAGATAAAACAGGTTATGTATGTAAGCTAAGGAAGGCACTTTATGGTCTCAAGCAAGCTCCTAGAGCTTGGAACCATAGGCTTGTTACTTATTTCTAGGACCAAGGCTTTGTGGCTATCAAGGTAGATTCTTCTTTATTTGTTAAGAAGAACAAATAAGAATTTATCTACTTATGTGTCTATGTAGATGACATCATCATTATAGGGAACGATGCTAATGGCATCAAGCAGGTTAAGGCTCAACTAATGGAAGAATTTAAAATCAATGATCTTGGTTTATTAACCTACTTTCATGGCTTAGAGCTTGTGTACACAAATTCTGGTATATTTATTACTCAAAGAAAGTATATACATGATATGTTGGTAAAGTTCAAGATGGAGAACACTAAAATTGCAGGTACTCCTATGGAACTCAATCATAAGCTGAGTTCTCATGAAGGAGAACTACTTGATGATATTAGAGGTTATCAACAACTTGTGGGAAGTCTCAATTATGCTACTCTAACAAGAGTAGAAATTGCCTATGGAGTAAGTACATTGAGTCAGTTTGGCATGCACCAAGGAAGCCTCATATGAAAGCTGCAAAAAGGGTGTTTAAGTATCTAAAGGGTACAATGAATGAAGGGTTGTTCTATCCCTTCACTTCTGACATAGATATAAAGATGTATTCTAATGCAGATTGGGCTAGCTCCAAGGATGATAGGAGGAGCACTTCAGGCTACCTATCCTTTGCAGGTTCAAAGCTTATATCATGGTCATCTAAGAAGCAACCAACTATGGCCTTATCTTCCATAGAAGCAGAATATAGAGGTTTGGCAAATGCAAATCAAGAAGCTACGTGGCTTAAACAACTATATGCAGACTTGGAGATACACTCTTACACTCCAGTAATCTTTGGAGACAACATTAGCTCACTTCATTTGGCTGCTAATCTTGTATATCATGCAAGGACTAAGCACATTGAAGTGCACTATCATTATTTAAGGGAGAAATTTCTTGAAAAGGTTATTCAACTATCTTATGTATCAACTCATTTTCAATGTGCATATATACTCACAAAGTCATTGGATGGAACAAATATGAACATGTTCAAATTGATGATTGGTTTGCAGGAAATCAAGGAGGAATGAAGAACAAGCATGTTAGGCTTGAGTGGGAGTTGTTGGTGCAATTAAAACCAAGCCCACATACTTGGTTGTTTAGCTCATACTTGATTTATTGACATAACTTATGCAAGGCTTCATATGATCAACCTCTTGTAAAAAGTTCTTCACATTTACCTTTTGTAAAAGTGGTACACATCCACATGGATTTAGGAAGCTCTAAAATCATGACTCATTTAATTGTTGAGAGCTGAGAGAATCTATCATATACTTTAGGATTCACTTCTAGGTAGATCTTTGAATTTAAAATCAAACTTTGGCTCCAAGAACAACTATAAGAAGAGGATCAAAAAGACTTGTGTGCACCTCGAGTCCATGAGATCATTTCGAGGGAGATTCATTGTGAAGTGAGAGCTTATCTCATAGCTCATTCACCTCTCACACATTGAGCAATGATTGCCAATGACATTGTATTGTATATGATTTAATACATACATGATCATTACATTCTCATTTCACTTCTCTGTTATAACTCCATTAAAACAGTGATCTTCTCATAGCTTGTTCTCAGTTCATGGTTGATCATTTGTCATTATTTAAAGCATAGTAAATTTAGCATATTGTATAGTACATGACTACAAAGTTTCATTAGCATTGCTTTTTTGGATCACGAGATATTAACTCATATTTGCTCATTGGTATGTTGACTGTTGAACCTCGAAATTATCGGGATGGTCTTATGATTTGCTAAACATCTTTCTCTGTGTGTAGCCCATCATTTTTTATGAAATCACTCATGATTGATAGCTTACTAAGCTAATTAGATTTTCCTAAAAGGAATTATGCCAATTGCTATTGTGCTCAGAGAATTGTTCAAAACATTGAACAGGTGTAGGAACAAAAATAACAGGATTTGAGGGATGCCAAACATATTCTTGGCATGCGCATTACTCATGGTAGGAGTACAAGATGCACCTACTTGTCTCAAAGTGAGTACATGTCCAAAGTACTTCACAGGTTCAATATGCAGGATGGAAAGGCATTGAGTACACATTTACCCACATATGTGAAATTGAGCAAGGATGATTTACCCAAATCAAATGAGGAAAAGGAATTCATGACCAAAATTCCATCAATCGACTATTGGTAGTCTCATGTATGCTATTGGAACTACAAGATTAGACATTGCATTTGCAATGGGAATTGTGAGCAGATATATGTCTAATCCTAGCAAGCAACATTGGGAAGCATTCAAGATTATTTTCAGATATCTGAGTGGCACTAAGGACAAGTTTTTATGCTTAGGTAGAGAAAAAGCATCCCACTTTCATTGGATTGCCCACTACTACCACTTTCATTTGATTGCCCACTACTCACCACTTTCATTTGACTGCCCACTACTACCACTCACTACAAGATAGGTCTTGTATCTTTTATTCTCTATGACTTTTGACTATATTTTTTCATCCTTACACTTATTTTTTCCTTTAACTTTACAGTTGGTAAATTTATCCAAGCATAGCTCATGTGAAATGAGCTTGCATATTTATCATCAACACTCCCCCTCAAGCTCATTTGGGAGTTATCTTCAACAATGTCCTGTAAATTTATTATATCCTTAAAACCTTTGAGTTTAAAAGCATCCAACAACTTTGTAAACATGTTTGCAACTTGCTCTTTGGTTCTGAAGAAATTTATCTCTATATCTTTTCTCAATACCTTCTCCTTACATAATGTTAGTGGACCTCTATGCGCTTACTCCTTGCATGAAACATGGGATCGCTTGCCAAGTAAATACTTGACATGTTATCACCATATAGGAATGGTTCCAACTTGCACTTCAAGATCAACCAAAATATTTTTAATCCACATTGCTTCACATGTGGCAAATGCTAATCCTCTATATTCAGCCTCCATGGATGAAAGTGCAAGAATAGGTTGTTTCTTCGAGCTCCATGTGATAGGTTTGCTTCCAATCATGAACACATAACCTGAGGCTGATCTCCTATCTTCCTTCGAACCTACCCAATCAGCATCGCTAAAGCCTTTAACCTGTAATTCTTCACCAAACTTGTAAAACAAAGCATTATTAACTCTATGTTTTATGCATCTCAACACTCTCTTGGCTAAATTTGAATGTTCACTTGTCGGAGCTTGCATAAACTGATAAACTACACCAACAACATAAGATAGATAAGTTCTTGTAATGTTTGCATAGATTAATGATCATACAATGCTTTTGTATGTCATTACATCTTCCAATAGGTTTCCATCATTTGAGCAAATCTTTGTATTCTTATCCATGGACTGAATGAGTGGTTTGCATTCACTCATTCCAAATCTGTAAAGAACATCCAACAGGTACTTTGTTTGCATCGATTAGATGCCACCTTTCTCATAAAAAACTTCAATTCCTACAAAATATTTCAGCTCTCCAAGATTTGAAATTTTTGTTGATATATTTAGGTACGGATGTGTGTGAACAAACTAGGACCATCAGTGCACTTTTTTCCCTCTTAAGGAGGTTTTTTTCCCCTCAGCTTGTATATATGCCTATTAGCCATAATCGGTTACTTATCTTTGTACATTCTAGTGGTAATACATTAAGTATTGTGTGTTGTGCTCCAAGCTTCTTCTTCTTCCTTATGTTGTTCACATCCTTTCGTAGACCTCAAACTCCAACAATTGGTATCAGAGTAGGTCGCCATTTCATCTAGGGCATCATCAACACCTCTTCGGTCATAGTCTCAAAATCACACAAAATTTGGTGAGCATACTCCGGGTGATTAGGATTTCAAAACAACTTCTTTTTGTTGTGTTGAAATTGTGATCTGAGCTCGTTTCGACCTCGGAATGCACTATCACAATGCTTGTGAGGCAATTTCTTATTTTTGTGCCAAAGATATATACACGTTTTAGTTCGCCTATATAAGCATCGCAAAGTCTGTTGTAGGTTTAGTAGAACTCAACAGGGTAGTTTTGTTCAACTTTTTGAGATACAATCATTTTTCTGCATCATGGTATTTTAGTTGCTTATATGATGCATCATGTATTGGTTGCAAAAGGATTGTGGAATATTGTGCAAGGTGTTGAAAAACATCCTATTACACCTGCAAACATAGTTGCTGAAGTTGATGTAGACGGCATTGAAGATGATGATATTCTTCAGATTCCTGTTCGTGCTATGGTTCCTATTGTACCTACTACATAGCAAATTTGTTGGGATGGTAGAGATGCTCATGCATATGCATTGATAGCCTTGTCCATCAAATGTGCCATTATTTCTCACATTCACTCTTGTAGAATAGCTAAAGATGCTTGGGATACACTTACCACTTTATACTAGGCAAGGAATGAGGTTCGTGTTGGTTAGCTCTGAAAACAGTTGGAGAGTGAGCATATTAATGAAGACAAATTCCATGGATAGTTTTTTGATAAAGATCAAAGATTTGAAGGAACAGTTGATTTATGTTGATGAAGTCTTGTTTGATAGTTCACTTGTGCAGACTATTATGAATGGTCTTCCCAATTCATATTAGAGTTTTGCTTCTACTCTTCATTTGATGATGAAAGGCAATCCAAATGCCTTAACATTTGAAGAGTTAGTCTCTATTCTTTGCAGGAAGATCAATCTAGGCAGAACAAGTCCATTATGCGTGTTGCAGATCAAGCTTTCTTGGCTAGTCAGAAGGGCAAAGGTAAATGGAGTTCTTCAACCAGTAAGCAGAAATCTACTAATTCTGCACAATCAAAGAAGGATGATAGAGACGAGAAGAAAACAGAAAAGCAATTTTTTTTTTTCAAATATTATAAAGGAAATGATCATGTCATAAAGAGTTTTCCAAAACTGGCTGCTAAAAAGGCAAGGAAGAAAGAGGTTGGAATGGTTGTTGTAGAGGCCTCTACACCCAAAATAGAGTCTGCTAATCTTGTGCGGAATGAAGAATGGGCATTTACCAGTGTTTGTAGTTATGAACCATCTTCTCATGAATAGTGTATGTCTGCAGTAGACTTAGATGTTTGGTACTTTGATAGTGGGGAAACCAAACACATTACCTTGCAATGCAATTTCTTCACTTCACTCGAGCTTGCCCCTATAGGGAATACTATCACATGCACCAACAACTCCTCTTATCCTATCATGGGAGTTGGTAAGATCATTCTAACTACTGTTGATGGTAGTTCTTTTACATTATCGAATGCTTTATTTGTGCCAGCAATCAAGAAGAATCTCTTATCATTTTCAGCTTTAGGCAAGATTGGCTTATTTGTGAAATTTGTTGATGACAGATGTACAATTCATGACCTGTCAAATGGCAATGTTATTATTGCTTTTCGCATTTTATGTCATGGGTTATATAGCTCATAGACTATGAAATTTTTTTGAATGATTTAGCATGTGTAGTAGGATTCTCAGGCTATGTCAGATGCAAAGCTTTGGCATGCATGCTTTGGTCATCTGAATTTTGCTAGTTTGCTACGCCTGTAAAAATATGAAATGGTGTCCTCTCTGGCCAAACTTGAGGCACCTGGTAAACATGTGTGTGAAGGCTGTATTTTGGGCAGAATGTAGCATTCCTTGTTTCCAAAAGATGGTTCAGTTTGAGCTACTCAGAAATTGCAGCTTGTTCACAATGATGTTTGTGGTCCTATGCAGACACCCTCTTTTGGAAACTATCTTTATTTCATGACTTTCATTGATGATTTTTCTAGGCATGCATGGGTATATCCATTGAAAGCAAAGTTCAAAGTCCTTGGTTTTGGCTGCAAATCTTTCAGCATGTAAAATGGGCACCCTCTGTTCTCATCGAGGGGGGGAATATATGTCTTCTGATTTTAATGCATTTCTGGCTGAACATGGGATAAAACATCAATGCATAGTGTCGTATACACCTCAATAGAATGGAGTTGTGGAATAGAAGAACAGGTCACTCATGGCGATGAGGAGGTGTATGGTCAAGAGTCAGGCTTTACCACATAGTTTCTTGCTTGAGGTTGTTATGTGTGCAACATATGTACTTAAGAGGTGTCCCACTAAAGCATTGCATTCTATCACTCCATATGAGGCTTGGCATGGTTGCAAGCCATCTGTCGCTCACCTGTGTGTTTTTGGTTGTCTGGCATATGCATTAGTGCCTGAGCAACAAGGCAGGAAATTGGATGATAAAGCACTGAAATGTATTTTTGTTGGCTTTAGTTTTGAAAGCAAAGGCTATCATTTGTATCATCCATAGACTAAATGCATTCTGGTTAGCCGTGATGTTGTTTTTGTGGAGGATGTTATTCAGCCATTACTTTCATGTACTAAGGAGACATCAATTAGCTCCAAAGACATGTATGACACATTGCTACCTCTTTTTATAGGTGGACTGTTTAGTGCTAGTCCTAATGAGGAAACTAATGAGCCTTGATAGGTTTCATGTGATGATGTAGATCATTCCATTTCTGATGCAGATTTACATGATGTACTTGTTGATGAGAGAACTGATATAGAGGAGGCAAAAAGTATGCCTAAATGGCTGGTGCAAACTTTGCTAGATAGCAATTTAGATGCATCTCTATCATATTGTACTCGTGCAGGCTCTCATAGTGCTTCTTTTGCATCAAATTTCTATGCTATGGTTGTCTCTAGTCTCTATGATGAGAATGAGCTTGTTTCGTTTGATGAAGCACAAAATTCTAAAAAATGGATGGCTTCTATGCAATCAAAATATGATGCTATTATGAAAAATGGTACCTGCTATTTATGTGACTTGTCTCCTGGCAAGAATAAGATTGGCACTAAGTGGGTATACAAGTTGAAGTGTAAGCCTGATGCAACAATTGATAGGTATAAGGCTAGGCTTGTTGAAAAGGGTTATGCTTAGGAAAGAGGCAATGATTTTGATGAGACCTTTGCTCTTATACGCCAAATGACTACTGCTCATAGCATCTCTGCAAGTGCAGCTCATTATGGTTGGAATGTATATCAGTTGGACATTAAAACTGCATTTCTGCATGGTGAGTTGCATGAAGAAGTGTATGTGCTTTAGCCCCATGGATTTATGCAGAGAGGGCATGAAAAGAAAGTGTGTAGGTTGAAAAAGGCATTATATGGTTTGAAGCAAGCACCAGTGCTTGGTATGAAAAAATACATGCCTATCTGATTGCACATGGTTTTTACAACAGTCCAATTGAGATCACCTTGTATGTTAAGCATGCAAATGATGTGCTTCTGATCGTTGTTGTGTATGTTGATGACATGTTGCTCACTTGTCCTCATGAGAAGCATATTGCTGATTTTAAGGCTGATATGCATGCCTCATTTGAGATGTCAGATTTGGGGAATTTGCATCATTATTTGGGCATTCAATTTACGCAAGTTGATTGCAGAGTAGCTTTGTGTCAAACAAAATATATTGACACATTATTACATCATTTTGTCCTTGAAGATGCAAACCTATTGCCACTCCTATCGAGACAGGTTTACGATTGAGGCTTCATGATGCTAGAGATGCATTTGATGCTATTCTCTATTAGCAGGCTATTGGATGCTTGATCTACTTATGCATTACTCAACCAGATATTCAGTTTGTTGTCTCATAGATGAGCAGGTTTATGCATTGCCTAGGTGTCAAGCATTGGTAGGCGATTAAGCACGTCTTTCGCTACTTGAGTGGTAATCGGCTACTTGGACTGTTTTATCCCAAAGTGGGATCACTACCATCAGATTTACATGCTTTTTTTGACTCTAAGTGGGCTGGTTGCTATGACACTCGTGTGTCCAATAGTGGTTTTTGCTTCATGCTTGGTAGTTCATGCATATCTTGGTTGAGCAAGAAGCAGCCTATTGTGGCCACTTCCACTTGTGAGGCTGAGTATAGGGTAGCTTTCACATCGACTGTTGCGTGTGTGTGGCTCAGATGCCTTATGGCTGATTTGGGTGTTGGTTAGTCTTCTACCACCACCATCTTCACTCATAGTCAGAGCACATTGGCAATTGCGAGGAACCTTGTGTTCCATGCTCACACTAAGCACGTTGAGGTGCACTATCATTATGTCAGGGATAGGTTCTCTACTGGAGAGATCAATTTGGCATATGTGCCCACATAGGAGAACATTGTAGACCTTTTCACAAAGGCTTTGCCTATGGAGAAGTTTGAAGCTTTCTGCAAAGCTTTGGGCTTACTTCCTTTTGTGGATTGATTCCACATAGCTTGGCACTTTCTTATACTTGAATGCCATCACCTTGTTCACCACATCACTCCCAAGGGGAATTTGTTGATATATTTAGGTAGTGATGTGTGTGAACACACTAGGACCACCAAGGCACTTTTTCCCCTCTTTAGGAGACTTTTTCCCCCGGGCTTTTATATATTCCTATAGCCATAACGGGTTGCTTATCTTTGTACAATCTAGTGGTAATACATTCGGTATTGTGTGTTGTGATGCAAGCTTCTTCTCCTTCCTTGTGGTGTTCGCGTGCTTCCATAGACCTCAAACTCCAATAACATTAAACTCCTTACCAAGATTTCTTTTGATATCTTTAATCATTGTAACATCATTCCCTATGGTAACCAATCTAGCTTTATGTCTAGCTAGTCAACCATCATAATTCCTCTTTACTTTAAACACCCATTTGTTTGGAACAATATTCATACCTTCTTTCTTTGGCACTAGCTCCCTTGTGTGATTCTCTCTAAGAGTTTTGATCTCCTCTTTCATAGCTTGTGTCGATTCCTTTTGTGTTCTAACTTCTTCATATGTCTCAAGCTCTTTGTCTTTGATGACATGCATCATGTATGCAAAATGATTTGCCATGAAACTATCATAACTCAGCCTTTGAGTTGGATACCTTGTCCTTGAAGATCTTCTTTCATTACCTTTAGAGAGTTGCTTCTTTAACCTATTTAGCTTTATCTTGGGAGTGATTACCTCTTCATATTCTTCTTCACTTGCATCTATCTCACTGTTTGGAGAAACACCTACTTCTTTAGCACCACTATAAGCTAAATTTGGAGATAGACAATGACTTCCAAGTCTCTCCCTCCATGTTGAACATTCTTCATTTGATGTAGATGCATTTGGACCTGAAATATTTGTGCTCAATTGCTAAACTTCTCTTTGATTAGTTCCTGCATAATCATCACAATCTTCTTCAAGAACCTTTTCCTTTCCTTTATCTTCATACCATGGTCTTAGTTCATCAAAGACCACATCTCACAAGACTCTTACTTCCTTTGTTGTAGGTTTGTAACACATATAATTTTTGCTCCATCAAATAGCTAATGAAACTGCATTTTTTTTACCTTAGTTCCATCTTTGTTCTAACTTCTTGTGGAATGTGAACAAAGCAAACACATCCAAAAACTTTGAGGTGTGTAAGATCCGGTTTCTTACCAAAATATACCTCCTCTGATGTCAAGAGATGCATTCCCGATGTTGCACAACTATTCATCAAGTAAATGGAAGTTTTGGTAGCTTTACCTTAATAGTACAATGGTACATTCACCTCATTAAGCATGCATCTTGCAACTTCAGTGATTTGCCTATTTTTCCTCTCAGCTACTCCATTTTGTTGAGGTCCATACCTTTAAGTAAACTTCCTTTTTATCCCATTCTCTTGTAGAAAATCAAGAAATTATTTGCAAAAGTATTCCCCTCCACTATCGGACCTTAAGGTTTTGATAGATCTTCATATTTCTTTTTCAACTTAAGTTTTGAATATCTTGAATATAGAGAACACATCTGATTTTTGCTTCATACAAAATAGCCATACCTTTCTTGAGTGATCATCAATGAAGGTGACAAAAACTCTATTAACAGCGATCCACACCTCTTGGGTATGTCCCATACATCCATATGTATCAAGTCCATGACATCTAGGGCTACATAATTGCTCATGTTGCATGGTTGCCGCATTTGCTTTCCTAGTTGACAAGTTTCACATAACTCATGTAGTCCAATGCTATTAAATTTTGGAAGAGCTCTTACCACTTCATGTTTGCTCATGTCCTCTAGTTTTGGAATGTTGATGTGTCCTATTCTTTTGTGCCATAAGTCCATCTCCGGAACTCCCTTGTTCCCAAATTCAATGTAGATGACCTTTCCATGTGGATGTTGGCAGAGTCAAAAGCTTTTGTGAAGAAAAAATTTCAGCCATAGCTAGAAATGCTTTGAAGCAAGAAATACCTCCTTCGTTGCTTTCATAGGATACACCCATGTATGCTGAGTAGCATCATCAATGAAGGTAACAAAATATACATGCTTCCCAAAAGATGGACTCTTGATGAGACCACATACATCACTATAAACAAGCTACAATTTTTGTGTAGTGTGTGTATGACTATCTTTTGGAAAAGATGAATTGTGCATTTTTCCAAGAATGCAACCTTCACATGCATGCTTTTCAATCAACTCAAGTGTTGGCAAACCAATACCCATGTACTTCTTTTGCAAGTAAAGCAAACTATTGAAGCTCAAGTGACCAAAACGAGCATGCCAAAGCTCCATTTCAACCATGGAAGAAGTATGAGCAACCAAGTCATTCGAGACAGCCCTCTTGTATGTATCCATGCAATACAAACCATTACATAATGTGGCGGACATCATGATAATATCACCATTGCTGAAATCATGAACCATACACTTATCATCAACAAAGTGTACATGAAGTCCAACTTTGGCAATCAATGGAACTAAAATTAAGTTCTCCTTGATACCCAGTACATACAGCTTTTTGTGAGATAGCAAGTGCTTGTGTTCCCTCAATCAAACCACTCATATTCACTCTAGATTGCTTGTCTTGCAAAAGAAGAGACACAACCTCATCAAATGCATACATATTAGGATTCCCTTTTGCAACTAAACGGAGTGTAGTAGCAAAGCTTTGAAAAGTTTCTGGTAATCCTTTCAACAATGTAGAAATGAGTGATGCATCCGGAATAATGTCATCTATGTTTGTCAATTGCTCTTTCAAGTCCTTGATGCGTGTCACATACACATCCACTGACTCATTTTCAGCCATACATAGGTCCTCAAGTTGCTTCCTCAAGTATGCAACACGTGCTTCATTACGCAAGGCATACAAAGAAGCAAGAGTATCCCATCTAAGCTACTCCGGTGTAGGTGGAGAAGGAGAAACCATTGTACTTGAAGAAGAAGCTCCATCGGTGATAGTAGTCTGTGAAGTAGAAGCACTTGCGAGTCTTTGATCTACAACTACCACTATGTTCCAAATTTTTTTTTGCAACAAGAACATGCTTCAACATGTAAGACCACATCGGATAGTTGGTCCCATCAAGCTTATCTTCAGCTTGAAGTATGCCAAACCACCACTCTGATGGCAATTCTGACTGCACGAATGGCTTTAAAATGGGGGTAAAACCCAAATGCAACTGAGGGAATTGTTTCTTGGCTACTAAAATTCACTATTCTATGCTCCAAAGTCAATTTGCACTATTAAAAGTGCACGCGTGCCGCGATGTGAAAAACGGAAACTTGAGAAGGAGCTGAACCTGCTTTGATACCACTATTGGGTGTGTGTAGAAGTGTGAGACGCACATGAGAAGCACACACAAGGGGCACAAACGTAGCAAGACACACAGAGAAGACGATGACTGGAATAGCTCTCTCTATTGATGATGGACTGGACTGAAGTAAGAGCTGAATAATATCCCTAGGTACAAAGTACCACCACATATGAGTGAATCATGTATGTGGTAACATGGGGAAAAACCTATTGCCAGCACTAGAGTAAAAAGTGTCCATGTATAGGGAAAAGGTTCACATCAAAGCTACTTGAGGAACACATAAGTGTAGCATGGACTTATTCTAGCTTGACTGATCTTCTTGCAACAAAACAAAGAGTAACTCCTCATATGTTAAGGCATTTGGATTGTCTTTCATCATCAAGCGAAGAGTAGATACAAAACTCTGAAATGAGTGTGGAAGACCATTAAGAACAATCTGTACAAGTGAACTATCTAGTAAAACTTCATCAACAGAAATCAACTGCTCCTTCAAATCTTTGATCTTTGTAAAAAATTTATCCATGTAATCTTCTTCATTCATGTGCTCACTCTCCAACTCTTTTAAATTTGGATGTAAGTCACACAAGCCTCATTTCTTGCCTGGTATAAAGTGATAAGTGATCCCAAGAATCCTTTGCTATTTTGCAAGTGAATGTGAGGGATAATGGCATGTCTGATAGACAAAGCTATCAATGCATGCGCATGAGCATCTCTGCCATCCCATCGAAGTTGCTCTAGAGTAGGTGGAGTAGGAACTGCAGCACGAATAGGAATTTGAAGATCATCATCTTCAATGCCATCTGCATCACCTTTAATAACTATATTTGTAGCTATAGTAAGACATTTTTCAATATCCTACACAATATCCCATAACCCTTTTGCTACCAGTACATGATGCATCATATATGCCCATAACGGGTAATTAGTACCATCCAATTGGTCCTCAATAGCCAACATACAAAATACATCATTGCTTTTAGCCATGGCCATTGACTAAATACCCTGATGCAAAAAAATGACTTATCTCACAAAGTTGAATAGAATTATGCTATCAAGATTTGCTAAACTTGTAGTAGAATTCGAGATGCTTGTAATAGCGAACTGAAACCTATATATATGTTTTGCTCAAAAGGAAACATTGCCTACATAGGCACTATGATAGTGCATTTGGAAGCCAAAACAAGGTCAGATCAAAATTTAAATGCCACAAAGGGAAGCGTTTTGAAGTCCTAATGCCTGAGTATGCTCACCAATTGTGATTCTAAGATTGTGAACGGAGGGGTGTTGACAACACCTTTGATGAAGCAGCAACCTACTCTGATACCAATTGTTGGAGTTTGAGGTTTGCGAAAGCACACAAATAGCACAAGGAAGAAGAAGAAGCTTGGAGCACAATACTGAATGTATTACAAAGTGAATGTACAAAGATAAGTAACCCATTAGGGTTATAGGCATATATACTAGTTGGGAAAAAAAACCTCCTAAAGAGGGAAAAAAGTGCCCCCATAGTCCCAAGAGTGTTCACACACATCACTACCAAAATATATCAACATTATTCTCATTTATGGAGAGTAGAGTTAAAAGTATCTATCAGTCTCTTTTGAGGGAAAGGGAAAGTGCAAAATATTCCACTACTAGATCCCTCTTGCTTAGATGATATAGAGATATTTAATACACTCTTTAGATTGCTTGGATAGGAGTGGCACTATCCTATTATAGGAATTATGGAAATTAGATAGTCATGATGATTAGATTGAGTTTCACCTGAATACTCTATGAGAGAAGTTGCTAATCCTAGTCATGTCCTTCTACTTGTCAAGGAGTTCTAATTGTTGGCATTATAGAGGCTAAGGATTTAGTGATGACTTTTCTCTTTAGGGTTGCTAGGAGATACAGATAAATATGAACTCTTGGGTTATCAAACTCTTAGTTGGTGCCTTTCCATTAGTATGAAGATTGAGCACTAATTAGAAGGATTGATAGTTATGGATTATTTGATTCTCAAGACGAAATGCTTTGCATTCTTATGGCAAACCGAGGGGAAGAGAAAAAAACTAGAGTTTGCACTAGTTCCATTTGATGCTCTTCCAATAGAATCTAGTCCAAACTTATGGATGGAAAACCAATGATTTCTTGGTCAGTGGATGTAGAGATTTTGTACGACTACCAAGGAACATATTATATGAGCTAGGGTGACGTATTTGAATAGGCACAAGGATCGTTCAAGTAAAACTGATGACAAACCAAGGATTTCTTGGTTAGTGGGATGTAGAGATTTTGTACTACTACCAAGGATCATATTATATGAGCTAGGGTGATGGATTTGAATAGGCACATGGATTATTTAGGTAAAACTACCCTAAAAGGGCATGAGGGCAAGTCTATCATGTTAGTTAAAAATGGGTTTGGAATCACTTTTCTTATGGGATTATGTTCTATCATTACATGTTATTTGGTATGGTCAAGTTTCAGTTAACTTGGCACTTTACACATGTTTGTCATATTATTAATCGATAGAGGAAACATCACATGGACTTAGGTCCTTTAATTGATTATGTTATTATGGGAGTGCTAGTTTGGAAGTTAGGCGAACATGGGATATAGTAGGCCCTAATGTTTTTCCACCTTTGAGATGACACTACAAGGAATACGGGCGTATAGCGACGGTTAAGGCGACAGAATTTCGTCGCTAAAAAATTGCAACTTGCGTTGTAATTAGCGTCGGGCGCGGACCGTCGATTAGACGACGCAAAAACGACGGTATTTGTGACTTGGATTACGACGCTCCCGTACAACGTCGCTAAAACGACGCTATTTAAATGCATCGCTTAAGCAACACTTTTTTGCGTCGCATAAGCAACGTCGGTAGCCGTCGCATAAGCGATGCTAAAAATGTCGCTTATACGACGACGAATAGCATCGCTTACACGACAATCTGTTGACGGACAAAAATTAAAACGTTGGAGGCTCTACAATCAGCATTTTCACGCATCCGATCGAAGAGCTCTCCAACGTTCGCAATTGCGCTGCGCTTACGAGCTGAAGCAAGTATATGCAGAATTGTTGTTTTGCCTAAGCTCTCTGCTATTGTCTCCCTCTGTCTTTGTTTCTCTCTTTCTACATCTTTCTCTCTTTGAATTCTCTCTCTCTCTCTAGATCTCTCTCTCTAGATCTCTCTCTCTCTAGATCTCTCTCTCTCTCTCTCTCTTTTCTTTCTCTCTTTATTGCAGGTTATTCAAGAAGCTAACCAAGCAAAAACTATGGCTAACAATTGTAAGTACAATTTCTATTATTTGTAGATCATTTGAATTGTGTTATTTTCATTACATACCATACTCACACTTATTGATATGCACTCATACACTTATACATGATGAAGATGCACACACACATGCATATACCTACATATACACATATACATGCACATACACACACATACACATAGAGTTATACATATACACACACATACACAAGAACATGCACATATTGTTACATACATATACACTTATACATGCACATGCACATACATACATATACACACACATAAACATGCACATACTACATATACACACACATACATATACACTTAGGTACACACATATGAATGAATTATATAATTAAAGTATTAAAACACATATACACATGCACATACCTACATATACACATATACATGCACATACACACACATACACATAGAGTTATACATATACATGCATATACATATACACACACATACACATGCATGTACATGCACATACTCATACACACATATACACTTATACATGCACATGCACATACATACATATACACACACATACACATGCACATACATACATATACACACACATACATATACACTTAGGTACACACATATGAATGAATTATATAATTAAAGTATTAAAACACATATACACATGCACACACACATGCACATACCTACATATACACATATACATGCACATACACACACATACACATAGAGTTATACATATACATGCATATACATATACACACACATACACATGCACATGCACATACTCATACACACATATACACTTATACATGCACATGCACATACATACATATACACACACATACACATGCACATACATACATATACACACACATACATATACACTTAGGTACCCACATATGAATGAATTATATAATTAAAGTATTAAAACACATGCTTAATATAAACAATAATAACAATCAATAGAAGAAAACTCTTCATTACTTAATACCATACACACAATTCAAAACATAACTGAAATGAAAAATATATAGATATAATATATATATATATATATATATATATATCAATGTAAATACATATAATCCAATGTCATAATCAACTAAAATCCTAATCATCATCATCATGATCATCATCATCATCAGCAATATCATGATCATCCTGATCTTCCTCATCCTCATCGTCATGATCACCCTGTGACGATCGAGATCGTCCCTCTTGTGTTTGTCTCTCCACCTCATCCATATTTGTCTCCCCATAATACCCCTGTATTACATATAACAAACATAAATCAATAAAATAATTAAAACGTTCATAACAACAAAATAATTATATAAAATTTAAAAATACTCACAAAGGCATCAGGATGATCTTGTATATACTCGCCCAAACGCCGATATCCAAAATGTGTAGCATACTCGATCTCGTGTTTCGTAGGATATCGGCCATAATCCTTTCGCTGCAATGAAACAAATAAAAAACATTAGTTGCTTGCATTTTAACTAAAATAAAAAATATACTCACAATAACACATATACTTACAAACGTAGCTACAAAACCATTATGGCCCATTTGGCCTAAGTGCGATGTGTGGCCCGACTCCACTCTCTTCTTTGCAGCAGCCTGTTTATTCAAGAAAAAAAATACATAAATTAAATGTAAAAAATTACTAAAATTATATAAAAATCATAAATATAAACTATTAATTTGTGTACCTTCTGCTGAGGAAATGACTCCTTAAGACGTAGCTGTCTACGAAAAAACTGCCACGACTCAGGTGGTATGTTAGCTCGCCTCTTATTTTTTTCGACCATACAATATCTCCTGTTAATTTAATCTCAAACAGAAAAAAAAGTCAGAATACATACACATATATACACACACATACACATATACATACACATACCCACATACACATATACATGCAAACATATACGCATGCATATATGTATACATATACACATATACATACATATAACATAAACACACATATACATATCCACATATATACGTACACACACATGCATGCATATACACTCATTCATACAAAATACATGCATTTATCCCACAATAATATGTAGTTGTGTATATGTGAATATGTGTGTATGTGTAAATGTGCATATGTGAATATGTGAGTATGTATAAATATGTATATGTGAATTTTTTATTTATGTAGATAATCAAATTATTAATATCAAATACCATTATTTGTAGATTCTGATCAATCAGATGGAACTCCACCACCGTCTCCTCATCGTGCAACGACTTTATACTGTAAGTATATGAAATATTTAATTTTAACTATATTTGATGGATACATAACTTATATTCTTTTTTATGTTTCTTATGATGTGCAGATTCTGATCAATCAGAGGGTACTCCACCACCTCCTACCCATGCAATGACTTCACATGTGTCCTCCGATAGGAATTATGATGAATTTTACTATCAAGAGCATATTATATGTTGGTGTAACTCTTGTTATGGCACGTATCGAAGACCATGATTGGAATGTATTCAACATGAGGCAGAGTATGGTACTTTTGAGCGTGCACCATCACCTAGTCAACGTGATAATGCTTGGGTATGTATTTTCTATATATATTAATGTCATTATTTTATTTAAAAACCATGTATAAAATCAAATTATTATTGATATACAGGAATACTTGCTCGATGATGATGATGATGATGATTTTTCTCATAATGTTAATATACCTCGTACACGTCATGGACTTGTTGTTCATCAATACAAGCATAGGTTTCTAGAAATCCTCTACCTCCTGGTTTAGAGAATGAAACGGTTGGAGATTATCCATTGCCAGCTCGTGATCGTTCTTGAGTACAAACATATGATAGAAGAAGATATGGAGGATGGAATAGAGGACCACTTCCTTTAGATGGAGAGGTTTTCAACTTTTGGGGTAATCGCTATATGATTGCTCCATCCACTATTACTAATGCTGGTCGTGGTCTCTTTATTGTAGAGGATTTGTATGTGCCTCCGAACTCTGAAGTCACTCTTATGTCATTTTGTGGTCCTATATATGGATGGGGAGATTGGCATCGACTTTCACGTTATGTTCAAAGCATGAGTACTTATGGAATATGCTTGAACGCAGCATCCCTTACTAGTAGAAGGATTTTACATGCAGAAAATGAAAGATTATATATTGATGGAAGACCTTACACACATGGAAATATAGCAGGTTTAATAAATAGTAGTCGAGGGTTACATAATAGTTCAAGGACTAATTGCACATTTGAGGAGCATGAAAATAGTCATGAATCACCATACATGAGTAGAGATGTATCAAGATACATAGTTGTCAATGCTATTACTACATTACATGCTGGTGATGAACTATTAGTGAATTATGGATGGCGTAGACCTCCAAGAGCACCTTTTAGCTAGAGAGAATAAAAATTTTCTATCCATATTTAATAAGTTATATACTCAATTTTATATTTGAAGTTTAATTTTTATTCATTTATGGAATACTAATTAGTTTTATTTATATGTGTAGATTCCAACATATGATGTTGATGATATTCGTCCACAGCATTCACAATTACCAGTAAGACCTCATTTATCAGAAGCTTCCATGAGGAGGCTACGCAAAACTAATCCTGTGCAATATGCAAAGTTGAAAGATCTATATTCAAAAGATGATAAAGTACAAGATTTGTGTGACAATGATGAAGATGATGGCATGGTAGATTTTATTGAGGATTGGTATCAAAATGACAGTGAGAGCATGGATATTTCTAAAAATGAGAAATATCTTCGAGAGGAATGTCTAAAGCATGTATATGAAGGAAGTCGTTTGACTCGACTAAATGCGAGCTTACTTATTCTCAACCTTCAAAATTGATTGAAATCGAGTAAATGGTCAACATGGCCAGTGGTAGTCATAAACTACAATCTTCCGCCATATCTTAGCATTAAAAAGGAACATTTAATGCTTTCACTTTTAATCCCAGGCAAAAGACAAGTTAAAGATATGAATGTATATCTTGCTCCTCTCATTGACGATCTTCAAGAGTTATGGAGAGGTATTAATGTCATTGATGTATCGAAAAGCATCAATGAAAGACATATTACGATTCGTGGTATTGTGGCTTGGACTATTCACGATTTTCCTGGATATGGCGTTTGTTCAGGTATTGATGTAATTTTTTTATTCAATATGCATGTAAATAAATATGATTTAATCTAATTATATTTTTATCATTTTCCATGATGCAGGGATATCTACTAAGGGTTATAAAGCTTGTCCATATTGTGGTGATTGGTTGAGATCAA
The DNA here is from genome assembly GCA_020310875.1 of Ceratopteris richardii. Taxonomy (NCBI): domain Eukaryota; kingdom Viridiplantae; phylum Streptophyta; class Polypodiopsida; order Polypodiales; family Pteridaceae; genus Ceratopteris; species Ceratopteris richardii. The sequence goes on from CM035430.1 coordinate 25,660,128, forward strand.
TCTATAGTAAGAATCTCAACAAAAATATTTATCTTCGACATCGACGATTCTTGCCTGATGATCATCCATTAAGATCTAAAAGAGAAGCGATACATTTTAATGGAAAGCTTGAAATAGGCCAGTATCCAAAACCTATGACGCCTATGGATTGGTATAAAAAATGGACAGATGGACCTCTGATAGATCCAGAAGCAGAAATCTTCAGTGATGATTCAGATAATGAGTATGTGAACAGAGGTAAAGGGAAATTGGCACTCACAGAGAACATATCAATATGGTATTCTTTGGAGTATTGGAAAGAGTTAAAAGTATGTCATCTTCTTGATCCTATGCATATATTCAAAAATATTGGTTATTCACTATGGCAGCATCTTCTTGGACTAAAAGATACCACAACATCAAGGAATGATTTGAAAGATAAAAAATCCAAACCAAAGTTATGGCCAGTTTTTGATAGACATCGACAAGAAACGACTTATGCATCTGCTCCTTGGGTACTTACAACAAAAGAGATACAAACTATCAACAATAGAATTCAATTGATCAAGACTCCTACAGGATATGGAGCATCGTTTCAAAACATGTTTACTATGGATGATAAGAGCTTATCTGGGTTAAAGACCCATGACTGGCATAACTTTTTGAAACATATTTTACCTTTGGTTATCGATACAACGAAAGGAGTACGAGATGTGATCTATCGTCTTGGATCACTTATAAGGTAATTATGATACTTTTATATTTAATATGTATGAATATTGGATATCTTTTATTTTTTAATTAACTTCTTTACAATTGTTTTTATTTTTGTATAGGTGGATTACATCCAAAGAGATGGATAAAAATTTGATCCCACAAAAAAAACGTGAATGCAAAGAGCTACTATGTTTGATGGAAAAAGAACTTCCTACTTCATTTTTTGATACTCAGGTTCATTTACTAGTCCATCTTGTAGATGAGATAGAGATTGCTAGTGTTGTCAACACTCGATGGATGTTTTGGGTCGAGCGATTTATGGGAATACTAAAAGGTTACGTGCGACAAAGAGCAAAACCAAAAGGATCCATGGCAAAGGGTTGGATGCTTGAAGAGTGCATGTATTACGTTAGTGAGTACCTTGAAAGAGTTCAAGAAGAAGCTCCACGTGCATGGACCAACGAGTCTTCTTCAAAAATAACAGATGAGGTATTATCAGGTAAGGGGGTTCCATTCTTATTTACATTTCAAGAAAAAAATGATGTTTCTACTTTTGTAGCATATAATAGCGAATGCATGCAAGCATTCCTTAGCGAGTACGAAGAACTTCAAAGTCTCCGAAGTAAAAGGCGAAAAAACAAAAGATCTAGACGTAATCTCGATAATAATGAGATTACATATATACCTTCTTTCACGGATTGGCTATATAGTCGTTTGCAACGCGCCAACGCAAATAATGAAGAAATCTCAGATGAGCAAAGAGAGTCAATGATAGGTTGTGAACAAAAGGTAATTTTATTAAAATATATATTTTATTTTTTTCATATATGTATGTTAGTTTCTATTTACTAATTGTATTTATTTTGCAGGCTCGAATGTTCACTAATATGTGGGCTTTTGGACAGCATATTAGAATCAAAGCCATTGATTCTTTACGTAAAACAGAGGATTCTAGTATTGTTGCTTGTTTCAAGCAACTATCACGTGCTAGCTCAAAATACACGAACCTTATAGATAGCGAACTTGGTTACGTAGGAACTATTGTTGGTATCTACGAAATTTCATTTCGTACATTCAAACAGGTAGAAAAAAGTTTATATATTTTTTTTAGAGTTAGTTATTTTTTTAAGCACCTAATAATGGGACGTTTTTGTTGTTATATATTTTGATAGGTCATTTTGAAGGTTGACTGGTATCGAGCTGAGTATAAAGGTAGTAATTCTACAATAAGAAAGGAATTATCTGGGTTTTGGGCAATTGATTCTTCCAAGGTAATGCGATCTACTAAAGAACCATATATTCTTCCTAGGCATATTGAACAAGCATTTTTTTATAAAAACCCAGATGCTCATCCTTGGTGGCAAGTCATTCATGTGCAACCTAGAGGTAGGTCATTGTTTGAACAGTTTATTGTTAGAGAGATTGAAGAAAGTCCTCTTGATGATTCAGCATCAGATACTGATACATCAACATCTGGAATAGAAATTAGACTCATTATACGTGATAATGATACTAATCTTTTTGATGAAGAGGATAATTCTCTACATGCTGATTCTACTGATGAGGAAGAGGAATTACCAGAAATAGATATTAATCCACCAATAGATGATGTGATTCATGAGAACATAGATTTAACAATAGAAGAAATAAATGAAATCAATAAGGATAATGAAGATGAGGCTATATTGATGTCTTACCAAAATGATGGCAATAATGAAAACATATGAGCAGATTAGATAGTAACTTGAAGCTTCTGAATGGATATCAGATAATAGGTTTTTTTTATTAACTTGAATAACGATGAATCCTACTAGAGAGATGAAATCATGTTCTTCTAAGTTAGAACATGAAGCTCGAGGGTATGCCTAATTATTTTATATATAGCTTTATCTTCGAGGAGTAAATTTTTATCATGTATGTATGCATATGTGTGTGTATTCATGTGTATTATATGTATACATATGTTAGTATGCATATATATGTATTTCATGTATATGTATGTTTTTGCATGTGTGTGATATATGTATACATGTGTTAAATATGCATATGTGTATATATGCATATGCATTTATGTAAAATATTCATGTATTCATGTACGTAATATATGCAAGTGTTTATAATTGTGTACCTATATATATGTATATGTGTCTATGTGTAAATATGTACATGTAAATATGTATGCATGTATATATATGTTTATGTGTGCATGTAGGCATGTACATGTATGTGTATATATGTACATGTAAATATGTTAGTATGTATATATATATTTATGTGTGCATTTAGGCATGTATGTGTGATGCATAATATATCTACTCCATTTTATATTTATGTATCCTATCTACATGATGTGTATATATCTTTACATATATTATGATCCTCGTTGATTCGAGTAGCTATATATAGAGGCATAAGGTTGGGAGGAGAGACATCTCTCTAGTAGGACGTCGGAGGTGTAGATATACTTCAAACATATGGCTAAAAGATTGAATTAGAGTTTTTAAATTAGGGATTTCAAAACCCTAATATCGAGATTAGTGTTCTCTCTCTCTCTCTCATATACATACATACCGTGCATTGTCGCGACGATGAGCCATAAGTGTCCGCATCTCTTTTAAACACCATTTAAGAGACCACCCTGTCCCAAACTCCGTCTCAAGTGAACTGAGCACGTACTTTTTATCCCTCTCATCATGCTCACTACAAAAATAAAAAACATAATATAAATAAAACATAAGATATATATTTCAATTTATATGTAAAACTTTTACTTACTTCCACGGTAAGTGGATAAAGCGCAGGTAAGAGTCGCATAGTGCACGCATTCTCCTCTTGAACTCCAATCCATTTCCTATGTATACAATATTCCCCTTTGGCTCTATGTCGCACTATAGTCCTAACGTGCCTATGCATGTCCTCATAGGCAACGTCTCTGCTCTGCTATCGCGTGTTGGAGGTGGTATAGGTGTTCTGAAAATAGATAGATAGAAATAAATAAAAATATTTGTTATAATATCATTAAAAAAGTTTATGAAAAAAAACATACTTATGAGCAGATAGCTCTCTTCCTGCGTGTGGAGCCGCAGAAGAGCCCTCGTCTGATCGCGTAAGCATCTGGATCGTATAATCCAGCTCCTCATCAGACATCTCTGCATAGTCCCGCATTATGGCCCCTAGAGTATCTGACGGAACTCTTGCTCTCATAAGACTTTTTATGAGAGTGAGTTTCGCCTTTCTCTCTCTACTGGGATCCATAATACCTAACATATAAAACAAAATGGTTAGAAATCAATATATATACGTGTATGTGTGTGTATGCATGTGTATGTGTGTGTATGCATCATTATGTGTGTAAGTGTCTATGTGTGTTTGTGTGTGTGTATATGTGTGTGTGTGTGTCTATGTGTATGTGTGTGTGTCTATGAGTGTGTATGTGTTTATGTGTATGTATGTATCTATGTGTGTGTATGTGTCTATGTGTGTATGTGTATGCATGTATGTACATATATGTGTGTATGCATGTGTATGTGTGTGTATGCATCATTATGTGTGTATGTGTGTATGTATATGTGTGTGTTGTCTATGTGTATGTGTGTGTGTCTATGAGTGTGTATGTGTTTATGTATATGTATGTATCTATGTGTGTGTATGTGTCTATGTGTGTATGTGTGTGTATATGTGTTTGTATGTGTGTATGCATGTGTATGTGTGTGTATGTATCTATGTGTGTGTATGTGTCTATGTGTGTATGTGTATGCATGTATGTATGCATATGTGTGTGTATGCATGTGTATGTGTGTGTATGCATCATTATGTGTGTATGTGTCTATGTGTGTATGTGTGTAGGTATATGTGTGTGTTGTCTATGTGTATGTGTGTGTGTCTATGAGTGTGTATGTGTTTATGTATATGTATGTATCTATGTGTGTGTATGTATCTATGTGTGTATGTGTATGCATGTATGTATGCATATGTGTGTGTATGCATATGTATGTGTGTGTATGCATCATTATGTGTGTCTATGTATGCATGTGTATGTGTGTATGCATCATTACATGTGCATGTGTCTATGTGTGTATGTGTGTGTATATGTGTGTGTGTCTATGTGTATGTGTGTGTGTTTATGAGTGTGTATGTGTTTATGTGTATGTATGTATCTATGTGTGTGTATGTGTCTATGTGTGTATGTGTATGCATGTATGTATGCATATGTGTGTGTATGCATATGTATGTGTGTGTATGCATCATTATGTGTGTCTATGTATGCATGTGTATGTGTGTATGCATCATTACGTGTATATGTGTCTATGTGTGTATGTGTGTGTGTATATGTGTTTGTATGTGTGTATGCATGTGTATGTGTGTGTATGTATCTATGTGTGTGTATGTGTCTATGTGTGTATGTTTATGCATGTATGTATGCATATGTGTGTGTATGCATGTGTATGTGTGTGTATGCATCATTATGTGTGTATGTGTCTATGTGTGTATGTGTGTAGGTATATGTGTGTGTTGTCTATGTGTATGTGTGTGTGTCTATGAGTGTGTATGTGTTTATGTATATGTATGTATCTATGTGTGTGTATGTATCTATGTGTGTATGTATCTATGTGTGTATGTGTATGCATGTATGTATGCATATGTGTGTGTATGCATATGTATGTGTGTGTATGCATCATTATGTGTGTCTATGTATGCATGTGTATGTGTGTATGCATCATTACGTGTGCATGTGTCTATGTGTGTATGTGTGTGTATATGTGTGTGTGTCTATGTGTATGTGTGTGTGTTTATGAGTGTGTATGTATATGTGTGTGTATGTGTGTATGTGTATGCATGTATGTATGCATATGTGTGTGTATGCATATGTATGTGTGTGTATGCATCATTATGTGTGTCTATGTAGCATGTGTATGTGTGTATGCATCATTACGTGTATGTGTCTATGTGTGTATGTGTGTGTGTCTATGTGTATGTGTGTGTGTCTATGAGTGTGTATGTATTTATGTGTATGTATGTATCTATGTGTGTGTATGTGTATGCATGTATGTATGCATATGTGTGTGTATGCATATGTATGTGTGTGTATGCATCATTATGTGTGTATGTGTCTATGTGTGTATGTGTGTGTGTATACATTATGACAGTGTATGTAAGCATGTGCATTATGTATGCATATAAGTATGTATGTATGCATATGCATATGCATTATGTATGCATATGCATTATGTATGCATATGTGTGTGTGTGTGTATGCATATGCATGTAAGTATGTATGTATGCATATGTGTGTGTATGCATATGCATGTAAGTATGTATGTATGCATATGCATATGCAATATGTATGCATGTATGCATGTATGTGTATGTGTGTGTATGCATATATGTGTGAGAATGTGTGTGTGAATGTGTGTGTACATGTGTCTGTATGTGTGTATGCATGTGTATGTGTGTGTATGCATCATTATGTGTGTATGTGTGTGTGTCTATGTGTATGTGTGTGTATCTATGAGTATGTATGTGTTCATGTGTGTGTATGTATCTGTGTGTGTGTATGTATCTATGCATGTGCATTATGTATGCATGTAAGTATGTATGTACATTGTATGCATATGCATATGCATTATGTATGCATATGTATGCATGTATGTGTTTATGTGTGTATGTCTCTCTATGTGTGTGTATGCATATATGTGTGTGTATGTGTGTATGTGTGTGTATATGTGTCTGTATGTGTGTATGCATGTGTATGTGTGTGTATGCATGTGTATGTGTGTATGTGTGCATGTGTGTGTATATACTATATGTGTGTGTGTCTATGTGTATGTGTGTGCCCCTATGAGTGTGTATGTGTTTATGTGTGTATGTGTCTATGTGTGTGTATGTGTTTATGTGTGTATGTGTATGCATGTATGTATGCATATGTATGTGTATGCATGTGTATATGTGTGTATGCATCATTATGTGTGTATGTGTCTATGTGTGTATGTGTCTATGTGTGTATGTGTTTGTGTATATGTGTGTGTATGTATGTGTGTCTATGTGTATGTGTCGCTACGCGTCTATGAGTGTGTATGTGTTTATGTGTGTGTATGTGTCTATGTGTGTGTATGTTTCTATGTGTGTCTATGTGTGTGTATGCATGTATGTATGCATAGGTTTGTCTATGTGTGTGTATGCATTATGTATGCATATGTGTGTGTATGCATTATGTATGTGTATGTATGCATATGCATTATGTATGCATATGTATGCATGTATGTGTATGTGTGTATGTCTCTCTATGTGTGTGTGTGTATGCATATATGTGTGTGTGTATATGTGTGTCTATGTGTGTATGCATGTGTATGTGTGTGGATGCATCATTATGTGTGTATGTGTCTGTGTGTGTATATGTGTGTGTATGTGTGTGCGCGTCTATGTGTGTGTATGTGTGTGCGCGTCTATGTGTATGTGTGTGTGTCTATGAGTGTGTATGTTTGGATGTGTGTGTGTATGAATGTGTGTCTATGAGTGTGTATGTTTGGATGTGTAAGTGTATATGTGTGTCTATGTGTGTATGCATGTGTGTGTGTGAATGCATCATTATGTGTGTCTATGAGTGTGTATGTTTGGATGTGTGTGTGTATATGTGTGTCTATGTGTGTATGCATGTGTATGTGTGTTGTGATTTCTTTTGTCTATACTAATGTATACATGACAATGGGCCCATGTCATAAAAATTTTTGCTCTAGAAAACTTTCTAAGTCATATAAAAGCTTAGACATATCCGGGTGCTAGCTTTTTCATGTATACAATGCTTCTTTTATATGGTAAGGAAAGCTCCTTGAATCTTATTTCATCCTTTTTCTTACTTCGTTGTTAAGCAAGACATGCTTAATGTGAGCTTTTTATTAAGTGTTTGATACCTTCATAGCATTTCGGAAAGGAATTGCCAAGTACTTATATTGCAAAATCTAGCTAGCATGATTTTGCAAGTACTAATATTGCAAAATCTAGCTAGCATGAGTTTGGAAAGGAATTACCAAGTACTTATATTGCAAAACCATGATTTTGGAAAGGAATTTCCAAGTACTTATATTGCGAAACCTAGCTAGCATGATTTTGAAATATATGCTATAAATGATTCTACCAATACATAGATTCAGGGATGCTTAGAATTCATGCATTTCATGCTCTTTTGGTCTCTTGTATGCACAACATACTCCATGTGCTTCCTTTTCATACCATCATCATGATATTATAGATGCCTCTATGCACTTAAAAATGTTTTTAATGGTAAGGAAATTTAAATTGTGCAAAAGAAAGCTTTAGACCATTTATTTATACAAATATATGCACAAACATTCATTCTTTTTACTGCAAACATGGATGCAAGTGCTTTGGATGTATGTTTGTCTTCCAAATTTAGAATACCTTATCTTTGTATGTGCACTTGGATCATAATTGAACAATTATCCGATGCTTTAATCACGTGTATATGCAAAGATAATGATGCAAGAAAGGGATAGGGGAGTACTTCCTCCTCCCCATCCACACTTTAATAGAGCGCCTAGGAGGTTGCTTATTTGGTGAGCCAACTCTGAGTGTGTTTTGAAGACCCCGGACTCGCACGAACTCTACCTAGATGCTTGATTTTCGTTAAAGAGGGCCACATTATCCCATGGATGAGGGTCTATGATGGGAAAATGGCCTATAAAACGTAGATTGAAGCTTTATGCAAACAGCACGAGAGAGGGGGGGCTGATCTCTTCATGCACATGCTAGTCTTTCGTGGCCTTTGGGTTGGGTGAAGCTTGGACGAACCATGAGTGCATGTCTTTCTTCATGTCGAAGGCCGCCTTTCATTCCCCTCTTCCTAAGGGGTGTTCACTCCCTTAGAGGGGGCTTCAACCCATCTCTTTTGCAAAAAATGGAGGCCAAAAGGCTCATGTGACATGCATATTTTCGAGATGAGAAAACGCTCATGGAGAATGCATTTCCCAACGTTTCTAAAAGAGACCTAGCTCTGATGTCACTATTGTGTCCACACAACAAGAATATTACCAAGGTACTAAAGAGACCAATTTCTCTAGGAAAACCATCATCTAGGCCCACAAAGGGGTGAGAGATGCACATATCCACCCAACCAATTCCACTCATATATATACCTCTAGGCCAAGGGGGTGCATGTCCTTGAACACTTCCAAGTGTCCTTCATATGGACACGTTCTTAAGGTCCAACCAAATGATATTACATGGATACTTAATCAAATGAGGGTTCTCCTCTCATGTACACCCCAAGATGGCCCTTGGAGAAGCTTCCCCCAAGAGTAAAGTCTCCAAGCCTTAGGATGAATTAGTCCTAAGGTTGAATTATTTAGGAGCTCATATAATCAAAATAGTTAAAAGGTTCAAGGCATATCTTTGGAGGTTCTTTCGGAAGGGTTTCTCAATAAACTCAAAGGGTTGTCTAACGGATTTTGGACTTATAGACCCATGTGTTTTGCCACTCGGACCTATAATTATACAATATCAACCATATTTTTATATAGCATTGAGGAACTAGAGCGCCTTTTGAGTTATCCAAGGGCACTTTCACATGTTGAGCTGACACCACTCTTTATATGTAAAGTGGTTGAGCCACCTTTTACATGTTCATCCTCTTTATGTGTTAAAGTGGTTCTAACGGAGTGACTCTAAAGGCGTGGAAGCTTCCAAAAACTTATAGAAATCTTGATCAAAACTCTCTCCATTGTGCACTCATCACAATTGAATCCAAGCTCCTCTTTCCCACTCACAAGCCCATTCCTTAGTTAATTCTCCAAAAGACTTGATTTTATCCTCTCTTATCTTGATTTTCTCTCTAATCAAGTTCTTTTATAACAATATCTCTCATATTTACACATTTTATTGCAAACAAATAAATTAATAGGAATAAGAGAGGTGATATAAATCTTCTTCTATTTTATCCAGCATCTTTTGCATGAAGGAGAGAAAAAGTTTAGGTATAAAACTTTGCAATGAGGCTAGATACCCCTCTAAGGGACCTACCAAAGATGGTTTAATTTTATTTTCTTCTAACAAAGATATCTATTATTAACAGGTTTCTCTACTTGGACATCCGGATGGAGAGAGGTTAGATATTGCCCTCTATCTACGTTGAACCTTATATGTGTGAGATAAAAGGCTCCTTGGTGTCTACATTTAAATTTGGAGAGAGGTTAACTATTGCCTCTCTACGTTGAGCCTTATATGTGTGAGATAAATGGGCTCCTTTGTGTCCAATTTGAATATATTAAATGAAAATAACTCTACGTAAAATCATTAAATTAGACGCGAACTTGAATATTCCGAAATTCTATTGCAAAAAGATTCCAGCGTGTGTAGAATGATCCCCACGGAGGAGGTTTAAATGTCCTTTGCATCTCATAGTTTCACATGTCCTTTGCATCGTACAAATTGTCATATAAACAAACATCTTTTATCATGTCCACGATTCATAGGGGAATTGGTTTGGCTCTGGCTTTTTGAGACAGAGGTCCAGGATTTAACCTCCGAGTTGGACATATAATGGTTTTGACGAGTTAAATCAGTTGTAACTAAATTTTCACTTTGTTTAACTTTTGCTTTATGAAATACGAGGGATTTTGTGGGTATTATGCTCGTTTTCACCTTGTCTAACTTCTATTTTGTGAAATACGGAAAGTTTCGTAAGTACTATCCCCATTCACTTGTACAATTACACTTTCAAAGTTAAAACGGAAAGACCAGATACATGTCGAACCTCCATTCGAAAAAAAAAGAACATACTTTTTTCATATATAAAAGACATACTTTATGGTACAAATTGTTATATAAACAAACATATCTTAGTTTCTAGTTTTTTGAGGCAGAACCAGGGTTCAACCCCCTTTCAACAATGTTAAACAACTTTCAAACAGCCTGATATGTCTAATCTCTGGATAGTCTCATATGTCTGACCTCTATTTCGTGACATACAAAATGTCATGAATACAATCCATTAAGTCAAGCTATCCTACAGAATAGGCTTACACATACTTTATCATTTAATATCATTTAACATCATTTTTTTTTTGAGAGTTAATGAATTGGAAACACACTCACACACACTTGATCTCGTAAGGTAAAGACATCCATCTTCGAGGAACTCATAGATTTGTGTCTCAGTTCGCTTGCCTAGCGGTTGGGCCTTTCGCCTCTTGAAGCGGAGGCGAGGGTTCAACCCCTGCCAGCAACATGTAAGGGACATGTATATCTTGGAATGATGCTGCATGTGGCTAAGGTGCCACCGTTTGTTCATCTTCGCGGTAGTTGTGACCGCCGTTTAACCCAATCTTGTAAACCCCTGTTCTTGTGGGATAAGGGGGATCTCATGGGTACTATGCCCTTCCTTGTACAATTGCAATTTCAAAGTTAAAGTCAGGAGGAGTAGGCCTCGGCCGAACCTCCATTTAAAAAAAAAAAAGAAAAAAAACTCATAAATTTGTCCAGCCAAAATCTGGACTCAGGATTTCCTCCTACAGATTCAGGCATCAGACCACTAGACTACACAGCTTGGACAATTTAACATCATTTTAGTTATCGCTCGTACATCATGATCTAAACAAATAAATTTATAGTACCATCATACATCATATTGTAAACAAATAAATCAAGTGTACAGGGAACATAAGGTACACTATTTTAATAAAAGAAGTGTGATACAGGTAGGCTGTCTACTTCGGCTAAAAATATCAGCTCTCTCTATAGTCTATAAAGCTGGGAGGTTGATTGATCTGAGCAGTCATTCTGTTCTGCTTTTTTCATGCCATCCCAGCGGCTTCCTTTATAGTGAGTGACTAACGGAGTAACTTTCGTGCTTTCCTGCTATCTGTAAATGAGCTCCAGCTATGGCAACTCATTTGTACGGTTAAAGCAACCAGGAATGTAAAGACCTCTACCAGGCTCTCTCTCTCTCTCTCTCTCTTTCAGTAAATGTAGGCGTGCTGGTTATTTTCTTCGCTTGAGTCTGCTACTCGAGTCTGCCTTGAGCATTCTGCTGAGACCTTCGAGGCGTCCTGAGTCCGAGGGTCTGGCGCTGATTGTGGTTCTTTTCTCACGTTTGAGCTTGCCCATGGGTTACTTGTTGTCCTGACGTAGGTGGTATTTTGCAGAGGTGAGCTACTGATTCTCTGATACCCGGAGCGAGCTTCAGCACGGTTAGCTGACCATGCCTGGCCTGGGGCGGCTACCTAAGTATGTTTCAGATGCTAATGAAACGGTGGCTCCGCCTTCCAATGGCCTTCGGCGGTTATGGTCCGCTCAAAGGGCCTCCCCTCCTCCACGATTTCTGCTCGTGGTTCTTTTATCAGCGCAGATAGTGTTCCTGGCCATTTTTAGGCTAGGTCCTTCTGCATCTATGTGGAAGGGGCAGGGAACGGAAAACTCCCTTCAAACTCCACTAGCAGGTAACCTAATCTCTGCCCAGGATTCAGTGTTAATATTTAACGTATCCGCGCATAGTGAAGGGCTGCAGGATAAAGGGAGCAATGCGAATGCGATTTCAGCCACATCAGACCCATCGGCGACAAAGCCTTCACCAGAGGAGGGGGAAGATTCTTCATTCGCGCAGGAAATGGAAATGCCCACGGAAGATCGGGATGTGCTCGAGATGAAAGAGATGGATAATGTGGCTGATTCAGACCAGTTCAAGGGTCCCAATGAAAGTGGAGGGAATGGTCCAAATCAGGAGCAAAGTGCACCTGTCACTGAGGAGCACCTTGATGAGGCTTTGCCCTCCGTCGGCGAAGATTTTCTTGCTGAAACGCCCTCGAAGGAGTCAAAAACTAGTGAGTTCAACGAAGCTGTTCAAGAAGAGGAGAAAACACCTTCCTTTGAGCTCTCTGATGAGTCTAAACCATCTGTTGATGACAACTGGACCGGCAATACGGCTGCAGAAGAAGCTGTACCTGTCGATGCAGAGGCTGATGCAAGTGCTGATAACAGGGTTGATTTGCTGTTAGACTCTTCTGCTCTGGTTGCAGCAGACACCGCAAGTAAACTAGGTGATTGTTCTACTGGCAGTGACGCATCGACGTGTATAACAGCATCTCAGAGCCCTAAAAAGACCTCCAACCGTCGCAAAGGGAGGCGGAAGCGTAACCGGAAGAGTACAGGCAAGAGTAAGAAAATAGTGTCTGAAACAAAGAAGGGTGGAGAGCCAAATTTACCAGGAGGAAGTGACACTGCTGTTCCTGCTGCCGAAGAGAGTTTGAAGTATACCTCAGAGGATGAGATATCTTCCAAGAATGTTGAAGAGAGTAACATGGGTGCAAGTGTGAAGCAGCAATCTGAAACCGAACAGCAGGAATTTCAATATTCAAGAGAGCTTGAAAAGGATGCAACATTCTCGAATGAAGAAACTGATCAGAATGGAGTGCAGATAAAGCAAGTTATACCAGAAGCCGAGTTCCAGATAGAGCAGAATCATCAGGAAGACAAAATCTCTCCTTCTGTGGAGTACAAGAGCCACGAGGATTCGTCCGATGTGGCAATAGATGCTACAAGTGTTTCCGAGGAACATGAAGGGCAACCAACAACGGAGCAAGTGAGGGAAATTTCAAGCGAGGAGGCATGGGGCGCTTCAACTCCTGTTACCGAAGTGAAAGATCATGCAGAAGACGGGCAGAATTTGATGGAAGGGGGTAGCAGGCAGGATACTGCGAGAGAAGAGGAAGCAGTAATGAAGCCACTAGCACATCAAGAAACGGCCTCTTCTGAATGCATGTATGGTTATATTTATTTGTATAATTTGCCTGACATTTTCAACCGTGGTATTCATGCGAATTGCAGCACTCTACATCCATGGACAGATGTTTGCCCGACTCTGGAAAACGGTGGGTTGGGGCAGTCTTTGGGAGAGTCTTCTCCTCTTGGACAGGTGGGATCTTGGTATGCTTCCAATCCCTTCATGGCAGAGATGGTCTTCCATAACCGTATGTTACAGCATAATTGTCTAACCGACAACCCAGATGCTGCTTCTGCCTTCTATCTGCCATTCTATGCTGGTCTGGGCCTGGGGAGGCACTTGTATGCAGGATCATCCATAGAAAGCAGAGATGGCCTAAGTAATCACTTTGTTGGTTGGTTGATGGACCAACCAGCTTGGAAGAGAAGCAGTGGTTCTGACCACTTCTTGATGATTGGAAGGAATACATGGGATTTCCGGAGGTCTCAGGATGAAGGTTGGGGAAGTGGGTTTCTAAATAAGCCAGAAATGCAGAATGTTACTAAGCTACTTCTTGAGAGAAATCCCTGGGATGGCAAAGAGATGGCTGTGCCATGTTTAACAAACTTTCATCCTCAGAATGATGCTGACCTCGCTGCATGGCAGGACCACATCAGAGGTCTCCAGAGAAATAGATTGTTCTCTTTTGCTGCTATGCCCAAGGATAGATTTCCAGATGACTTCAGAAGGATCCTTTTCAAACAGTGCGAGCAATCAGGACAATGCCAATCTTTGGATTGCTCCAATGGAATTTGCAATGACAATCAGAAAACGCTGGGGCTCTTCATGGACTCTGTATTTTGCCTGCAACCTCGTGGAGACAGTTTCACAAGGAGATCAATCTTTGATTGCTTGCTGGCTGGCACCATTCCAGTTTTCTTTTGGCATCGGAGTGCCTACAAGCAATTTGAGTGGCATCTACCAGCTGATCACGACTCTTATTCAGTTTTTATATCCAGGTATGATGTGAGAAATGGGACAAAGGTGGAGGACGTTCTCAATGCAATAGCACCAGAGAAAGTTCAGTCCATGCGAGAGGCTGTGATCCAGCTTCTTCCCAAGATGGTCTATGCAGTCTCTGGGCTCTCATTAAAACAAAAAGATGCATTTGATGTAGCTATTGAGGGAGTGATGCGAAGCTTCAAGGGGTCAATGGTAAGTTTGCAAAGATGAACTTTGGGTGTCTTATTGGCCAAAGAACATTTGTAGGATTTGTACAGATCAACTGAATCCTAACAGCGATCCAATTTTCTGCTCTTTCTTGTGTGCTATTGCTATATTTGGTATGTCAAGTCTTCCTAAGGGAAAATGGGTTCTGAGTTGATCGCTTATTAAGCCTGGAAATAGATTCTATCAGCTTTTTCTATGAGTGTCCCTGCACCCACCCACCCACCCACAGAGAGAGAGAGAGAGAGAGAGAGAGAGAGAGAGAGAGAGAGAGAGAGAGAGAGAGAGAGAGAGAGAGAGAGAGAGAGAGAGAGAGAGAGAGAGAGAGAGAGAGAGAGGAGGGGGGGGAGAGGGGGAGGGGGAGAGGGAGGGGGGGTGTCATGGCTCTTGTAGGGAGGGGGTCGGGGAGGGAGGGAGTGAGGGAGACCAGGGGGTGTCAGCTCTTGTGATTTTATCGTCCCTTTTTAGGGTTTGCACGGTTTAGCTTGTGGCATCGAATTGTGTGCAATTATAAGGCATAGTAGTGCACCTGATGATATTGTCCATTATCAAGCCCTTTTTGTTGTCTGGTGTAAACTTCCGTTTGAAAATAATATAAAAGCTTTTTCTTTGGCAAATGACTTGTTTACATATACATTTTTTCTTTTGTGCACGATTCGGGTCCATTTGCGGGCTTTGAGCATTTGGGGCGGTTTAGGACATCTGAAGTGGCATTAGAGTGCGAGCCTAGAGCAAGCTTTAAGACGAGTGGACTATCACACCAATGTAATCAACGCCATTAATGTCCTTGGCCTATTTTGGGTTAGCTTTCTTGGCATTAAGCATACGTGCTCTCCCTCCCCCTCCCACCATCTTATTGCCGTCATCCGTCATGCCCTCTCGTTGCCGTTGTGCTCTCATTGTTGTTGTACCCTTTCTCTACCAAACTTTGTCACCATTGTTTTCACTCGGTTGTCATCGTCGAGCTCTTGGTCATGATGATAAACAATTTCCAAGAATGCTTTGGTATCAACTCGAAGGCGAAGCACAGTTCGAACATAAACTAAACGACGAAGTTGTCACCATGCACAACGTGAAGCTCTCGTGAGTCCTCAAAGGTCTTGGTTCATGTGGAGGGACACCACTTAACCGAGAGCATCTCGATGCTAGAAGGCACTTAACCGAGAGCATCTCGATGCTAGAAGGCATTCGCTAAAGATGCTTGGGATCCCCATGCTTTTCAATGTTTATATTAATGGTCCGTTAGATCATAGGGGTGACTCTTGGGGGCTTGACGTAGTTGGTATTGGTGGACTCAAAGGTTTATTGTTTGTGAATGACTTGGTTGTATATGCGGACAACCCAACCAAATTCCAAAAATCTCTGGATATGACGGATATGATAAGCGAGTGGGCTTCATTGTGGGGCATGGATTTTGGGGTGGAAAGGGGTATGACCATAGAGTTTTATTTGGCAAAGATGGTGAGGTAGATGCACTAGAGGCTAATAGATTTCTCCTTAATGGAGAGAAGATTCCAATAGGAGAGAAGTATACATATCTTGTTGTGGAGGTTGACTCTAAATTCTCTATTGAAACGATCATCAAAGGTCGAGAAGAGAAGGGAAGGAAAAGCTTTTTTGTATGCTAGCACTTGTGTAATCGCTCTTTTCTTGCGTGGACGTGGTTGGCGATTTGAAAGAGTTTGGTGTTTCCCATGATTACCTATGGGGCAGAATTAATAGGGACCTATGGACAAAATCTGTTTGGGTCTCTCGAATGGCTTGCTAGATTGGGCTGCGAATGATTTGTGGGAAGGGTGCATGGTCAACTTTGGTTGTGGTACTCATGATGCACAAAGAATTTCATATTCCATTGTTGATGGCCTAGTTCGGGGGGATGTGTGGGCATCTCGTTGGGAGATATTTGGATAGCCCAACTTGGCTTGGGGATCTTTTGCGAAAGTGGATGGGATCTCAATTCCAAAAGTGGACATTGATATCCCAAACGAAGTTGTGGAAGGAAAGATATGTCCTTGAGGTTGGGTTGGGCATGATCAGATACCATGTTTCGTTGAACTGGGAAAAGGATAACCATTCTATCTCGTTGGGCCCTCGTTTGGACTATAATTTGATGGAATCACGGGGATATGTGCATAGGAGCACATATAGTTATCTGCATAGTCTGATTGTAGAGTACATGCTTATGCTTGCTAGAATAGGAGGGCTGTACATGGCAGAGATGATTGTAAGGGAGAGGGAAGAGTAGGTGTCCCCTTTGTGCTGAGGGCGAGAGATTTGGATCCCTATCGCATTCGATAAATGGATTGCTTGGCGATGGTGGTGGTTAGGGTAAGATGGTTGAATCCCCTTATTAGCTATGTAACTCAACTGTGTTTCTTTTGGACTTGACCCACATCCTCCTTGGAGGGGAGGCTCGTGGCATGCATTTGACAAATTGGGTTGAACCTAACCCATACTCTAGGAAGGTAGTAGCTAAGTTCGTCTTGGTTGCGTCCTTAGGTGAAGCTATATCTACGTATATGAAAGCCTTGTTTGAGGGATAATGCTCGTGATGGATCCTTTGGAGGAAACGATGTCATTCTTCCGTCCGATCCCTTTTCGGTTTACATGTTCCATTGTTTAGTTTAAGGGATATGATGATTGTAGGGATGTATGTTAGAGCTTTGGCGCTTAAAGGTTATAGGTATAGCTTCACCTTCTACTAGTGAGGAGATGGAAGACTCTAAACTGGGGGTGGATAACTCCTATGAGCCGATGCTCCATTGTGGGGTATATTGTTCTCTTTTTGGGAACACATGGGGTTTGCAATTTAGCTGTTGAGCTTGCTCAAAGTCTTCATACTCTAGTGTCGTGTCTAGGGCATTGGGTATCTCATTGCACTCATTCTTCAGGATTAGAAGACCATTGGCCTTGTGCTAGAAGATCATGTATAAGTCTTCTTCAAAAGATGAAGTAGGCGGCAAAGCTTCATCGAACCTTATATTTCTTAGTATTGAAAGATTATGTTCCACATTTTTGACATGTCAGATGTGGACCGGTTTTTATATAGTTTTCTTTATAGGTGCTCCTGTTATCAGAAAGAAATTGAGGAATAAAACCCTCATACTTGGAGGAGGTCGCCCACATCATGGAGAGACTGAATGATGCAACTCTAATGGGTAGTCCAAGTCCTATGATCAAGGTGCAGGAGGCTAACATGTCGTCAAACCAAACACAATCTCAACGAAAATCGATCATGGTCAGATTCCAGGCACCGATTAGCATGCTCTCCCTACACCTCCAGATACTCGTCAAAATTTCCCAGAAGGTTCGGTCAAGCCCATTGGGATCTGTTTCTTGTATGTCGCTATTGCCAAGGAAGCCGCCCCATAGAAAAATGTTGGAAGCGCCGAAAAGATATTAGACTTCATTCCATCAAGGGACCATCAAGCAATGAAGCATCAACTTCTAGATCGAAGATAACGGAGATTTATAGTGGGGACTTTGATTCATGAATCTCATCAAGAAAGGTCAATCGGAGGGAAGGCCTAGTGCAACCTAGTGTCCTTACTAGTGGTGCATTAATTCTTTACCTTATAAAAAAATAGAGGATCAAAGGTTCCAATTATGCTATACACAGGCCATACACAACTTTATGATATTGGAATGTGCCCGTCGTCTTGGACTCAAACTAAGCAAAACCCTCAGAATGTGTGTTTGTTTTCGCTCAAGGCCAAGGTAACCATGTACGTCATGCAAAGGATGTACTAAGTCTTGTTCAACTCATCTTGATTTTTTGATCATTCCCATGGAAACCTTCAAGGTCATTCTCATGCCCTCCTTCATGGATCAACACATGATCATTTTCTTTGGCAAAGGTGTAGACAATGCTGCTGGATGAGAATGGCCAGGCCTTGTGGTTGATTTGTCACAAGATTAACGCCTCGAGAGATGAGCCTCGACCAGATCACAAACATAAATGCCACCATCATAGGTCCAACAAAGAATTAGACTCTTAGGCGAGGGCCAAATCCGTGAACCAAGTGCCCAAGCCAATTTTACACAAGCAGTTCAATAAGGCAGTTTATCAAGGTGGGATCACACATCTATGCATGCTCTAGCTCGTAGACCAAGAAGAGGAACTAATGGAGATCTATGAGTCCAAGATGAGCCATCCGAATTTCCAATTCCTTCTCGAGGAATAAGTGGATGTTCTTACACGAACCTTACCACTCAAGCTCCCACCCCAAGTGATGTGCAACATTGCCTCCATATGCTACCACACCAACTGCTTCCATCACGAGCTCCATAAAAGAATGACTCGGACCTCAATTAGCTCAAGAGAGAACACATGAATTGGAGGAGAAAAGCTACATTTGGCCAAACAACTCACCTTAGAGGGCCCCTATCCTTTTTGTGAAGAAGAAAGATGGCTCAGTATGCCTTTGTATTGACTAGTCAACTCTAAGTAAGATCACCATCAAGAGCAAGTATTGGTCCCAGTAATGGAGGAACTACTTGATTGCCTTGGCAAGATTCATACTTCAAGTGAATCAACTTCCGATCGGGTTACCACTAGATCCAAGTAGTTCTAGAACACATTGAGAAGATGGTGTTTTGCATGCTCTATGGCAACTATGAATGGTTCATTATGCCCTTTGGTTTGATCCATGACCCGATTACTTTTTGTCAAGAAATGAATGGTGGATTCAGACATGCGAGATATCTTCCTCATAATCTTCATTGACCTATCTAGAGTCTAACTTTACAAGAACATTATGAACATGTTTGAGTAAACCCATAATCACAAGCAAGATGAGAAAGCCACAATGCTTCCTTACATGCCTCACTTGCTGCAACATACTTTACTTATGTAGTGCAAACATCTCTACATTCTTGAAGAGGAGATCTCGAAGAGATAGCACCTCTAGAAAAATGAAATATGTACCTTGATGTAGACTTATGATTGTCTACACAACTAGCATAGTCAAAATCTATGTAACCAAAAATGGATGCTTTTCCTCTACCCAAGCATAGACACTTGTCCTTAATGCCACTCAAATATATCAAAATCATCTTGACCACTTCCCAATGCTTCTTGCTAGGATACGACATATATTTGCTTGCAACTCCCACTGCAAATGCAATGTCTAGTCTCGTAGATACCGTAGCATACATGAGGCTACCAACAACAGATTGATAAGGAATTTTGGTCATGGATTCGTTTTCCTCATCTCATTTGGGGCAATCATCCTTGCTCAATTTCACATATGTGGATAAAGGTGTACCCAATGCCTTTCCACCCTGCATATGGAACCTACGAAGTACTTTGGATATGTACTCACTTTGAGACAAGTATATGCATCTTTTACTCCTATGAGGAGTAATGTGCATGCCAAGAATATGTTTGTCATCCCCCAAATCCTTCATATCAAATTTCACACTCAACTTCTTTTTGCGAATTGACAAGTCATAAGAAAACTTCCCAACAATCAACATATCATTGACATAAAGTATCAAGCATATTAAGCTGTGATCTGAGTATATCTTTATGTAGAGAGAATGATCCTCATTTCTTTGAGAATAGTCTTGAGACTTCATAAAAGCATCAAAATTTTGCTACCATTGTCTAGGAGATTGTTTAAGTCCATATAAGCTCTTCTTTAGCTTACAAACTAGATTTTCCTTGCTAGGAACTACATAACCCTTTGGTTGTTCCATATAGACCTCATCTATAAAATCTCCATGCAAGAATGCAATTTTCACATCCATTTGGACTAGCTCTAAGTCCTCCATTGCAACGAATCCAAGCAACATTTGCAAGGTATTCATCTTGACCACTTGAGAAAATATTTTTTCAAATGAAAACCATGTTGTTTCTTAAAATCCTTTGCAACAAATTGTGCTTTCCCACTTGACATGATCCTCCGTCTGCATAGACTCTTTGTAGCAAGAAGGCTCACTAGCATCTCTTAACATAACAAAATCCAAACCTGGAATATAGCTATGAAATCGATGTGAGACATGTGTAGAGTCTCTCAATGCTTGCTGAACTAGAACATTTCTAGACTAATCTGATTGGACATTCTCTAGAACATCCCTATGTGCAACAATTTTATGCATGGTAACTAAAGGACTAGTATCCTCAAACACCACTCTTCTCAATTCAACCTCATTAATGGGTTGTTTATGCATCTTAGACTCATTGAAAATGACATCACTACTTGTGATTACTCACCCTATTTCAAGATCCCATAGGCAATATCCAAATTGGCCTTCTCAACCATATCTAAGAAAAATGCATTTCTTTGACTTATGGTCCAACTTTTGTCTAAGGTTCTTGGGTATATGAACATATGCTTCACACACAAACACTTGAAGATGATCATAATATGGTGGCTTCCCTGTCCATAACTCTTGTGCCACTTTCAAACCTTTGGTAGTACTATGTGAAAGGTTAATTACATGAACTGCAGGTAATATTGCTTCTGCCCAAAAGCCCTGTGAAAGGTTTGCATGATGCAGCATAGAAACTACTCTATCATGAAAAGTTCTATTCAACCTTTCAACTACATTGTTTTGTATTGTGGTATAAGGAGTTGTAAACTATCTATGAATTCCTGTAGACTAACAAAAAAGGCTGAATTCATGTGACGCATACTCAACCCCATTATCTGAATGTAAAGCCTTATGCTTAGTTCCTTTTTTAGTCTCAACTAAAGCAAGACATTTTTTTGAAATTAGGGAATACCTCATCCTTTGCTTTGATAGGATATACTGAGACTTTTCTAGTAGCATCATCTATGAAAGTGAAAAAATAAAGAGAACCACCTAATGACCTTGTGGGCATAGGACCACACACATTTGTGTGAATGACATCTAAAGGCTGATTTGAAGAGTCAATGTGCATTTTCTGCACATTCCTAGTCTGCTTTCCATATTGACAATGCTTACAAAATGAAAAATCATAGAAAGATAACACAGGTAAGTAGTCAAAACCAAAAAGATTTTCCATTCCACTATGTGATATATGGCCCAAATGGCCATGCCAAATACAAGCCATATGTTGTTTTGTAATAGGTAATAAGTGTTCTTTCTTTTATACAAATAAAGGATAAAGTGAGCCAGCTTTGCTTCCTCTTGCAATAATCATATTGCCCTTCGATATGCAAAAGGACTGAGCATAGAAGACCATCTTGTAACCAAGGTCATCAAGTTGACCAACTAACACCAAACTACATGATGATTGAGGTACATGGCATACATTATGCATAGTATCAATGGACTACACAACCATATCTCCAATCCCCAGAATGTCACATTGGTAAGAGTCACCAAGTCTCATAGTACCAAGAGACTTTGCTGCATAAGTAGAGAACCATCTCTATGTGGTGTCACATTGAAAGAAGCACGAGAATCTAGAAGCCACATGTGCAAAAGAGAATAAACCATAATAGCCTTAGTAGGCACAATACTGTCAAGTGTCAACACATCAACATAATCAAAAATAGCATTGACTTCTTCAATCTTCACACCCAAAGTAGATGGTGTAGGTAGTTGTTTAACATCCCAATCCACATTTTGCCCTTTACCTTTTGCATTCTTTAATGCATAGTAGTCTTTCTTCATGTGTCCTTTCTTATGACAATAATGACATTCAATATCATTCTTCCTTGATTTACTTCTAATCTTATTTTGTTGAACATTCTTTTCCTTGTTCTTGCTCCTGCCACGTTGTTGATTCTTTCCTTGGTAAGAATCACGAACATTATATGCATCTCCACTATGAGTTCCAACCATAGATTTTCTACAAACCTCCTCACTCAAGAGTGCTCCACATATGTCATCATAGACCAATTTACCACCAAGTGCACTATTTCTAATAACAATGCAAAATGTATCCCATGATGATGGAAGGAGCATAACAACAAGACTTCTTTCATTTCATTATCCATGTCCATTTTTAGAGCTTGTAATTCAAAGAATATAGCATCAAACTCATTCAGATGAGCAACAACACTATCTATGTCCTTCATGTGAAGATCATATAACTTTCTCATCAGATACAGTTTATTTGATGTCGTTTCTTTTTCATATGTATTGCATAAATTGTTCCAAAGCTCCTCTATATTTTCATAGTACAATACTGTAAAGTAAAATTATTTGCCAGTTGTAATTGAATGGTAGACCTAGCCATTTCATTCAAATCATCTGTGCCAATCATCTTCATCCATGTCAGCAGACTTCTTTGAGATTCCATTTACTAGCTTCCATTGCCTCCTCTAAGCAGCACATCTTTAATTTGATTCTTCCATAGAGAAAAGTTTGTGCCATCAAATATTTGAATCTCAAAATGGTCTTTGCCTCATCTGCCAGATGTGCCTCAGATCTCTGATGTCATGATGGTTGAGAACTAGACAAAATGATAATGGAGCTACAAGATTCGAAACACCACTAAGGATAAAAAAGGATGAGCAAGTGTCAAATTTAACGAAATCAACATAGTCTGCCCAAAGAAATGGATTAATGAACAATAATGACCAACCAAAAGGATTATGTGAGAATATATGTACTCACACCAATAAGTGTATCAAGGAGTAAATCGACCACTATATAGTTGACAAAAAAAAAATGGAGAAATTTCACCAGAGTCTCCTCTAAAAAATGAGCATATAAACAGTGTGAAGTGCTCATAAAACTAAAATGATTGACATGTAAACCTGCATAGGCAATCACTGACTCGCTTGCATATAATCAATTAACCGAAAGAAGCCAACTAGGCCTACCGAGCACCTATGAACAACTAGCATACATCTCCTATGGTGAGGGTGGGTAAGTCTTCCACCTGCATCACTGAAGAGATCCCGACATCTAGGTGTCTCCCAATTAAGAAAACCTCACCGTGACCCTCTTTATCAACGTCAAAGGCTTTATGCAAAAAAAAATGTAACCGCTATATCACTAACCACATGGACATACATAAGTTGTATCCATAGAAACGAAGTATGTATGTACTCAATATATGTAGTAACATGGCACTTAAAGGCTGAATTCACAACCAAACACTAACCAACAACACTTGCAAGTTTCTATCAACTTTATTCTTTCGGCTCAAAAGAAACTTGCATAAACTTGTGATGCCTACTCCCACCATAAGTAAAACCTTTCAAGAAACATGTAGATTTACTAGCGCATTTAAAAAACACAGCCCCAAAGGTGAATATTCATTGTCAGAGAAGTACAAAGAACACTCTTGTTGATGTTCTTGAACCTATGTAAAGAGAACGACGTGCAAAAGTACTCCGAAATGGCTCCAAGAATCACACCAAAAATGCTTCAAAAGAGGCTTTGAAAGTAAAGAATGAAGCTCTAAGGGATCAATACATGTTCAAGGTAATGTTAAAGTTAGTCTTTCCCCTTCTTTAGACACCTTAAGAGTGTAGCTAAGTGGCAAGAGAGCTTGTTGGTTAAGCCGGCTCCAAGGGGAACAAACTATGATGGGTGACCTCCCGGGAAGTGCGGGGAGCCTCCGTCTTCCTTGGTCATTGAGATCCTCCCTCGTGTGTAGCCAATGATGGCAACGGTGTCTTCCGTGAATGGGATGACAAGGTATTCCAAGGTCTATGCCTTGGTTGATGCCTTGGTCATAATCCTTGTAGAAAGCCTTGGTGCTCGCTTTGCTCGCACAAAAGGAACAAAGATTTTGTCTCAAAATGCTCTAATACTATTGAAGTATTTCAATGGCGATGCACCATGATAAACTGTCCTTATGGAGAGCTCCATGATGATACCATCAGGGTAGAAAAATTGAGCACGAGGCACTACACACAGTACTCTACACAAAGACTATAGAATACGCAGAGAACATAGTATGCAGAGAGCACGAAGACAAATTTTGTAGGTGTTACAAATGCAGTCAAACTTATCATCTGTGGATGAAGAGGCCACCATATGTTCTATTAAAGAACATATACAAAAAGTGTCAAGTGGCCATTTGGCCTTTCACATGGACACTAACGATTAGAGCAAGCACTTAAGAAAAGAGTCTGTAGAGCGGAGGTCAATTAAAGTGCACATGTTAGGATCATCAACATACATCTACATTCCCAAAGGAGAGTTATGATTAGGAATTTGATTTCATTTTATATTGTATCCTAAAGCATCACTAGCTAGAGCAAAAAGTAAAGGGGCCAGTGGGCAACCTTGTCGAGTTGACCTCCACAAGTTTAAGGGATCAAAACGATAACCATTCATGGAGATTCTAGAAAAGCATTAGCAAAGAGGGTACTTACATACTTGATGAAGGGTTTTCTAGCCGCAATGTAGTGCATAAATTGAAAAACAAAATGCCACGCAATCCTATCATAAGATTTATCAAAATCAACTTTGAAGAAGTAATAATCTTGTTGCATCTCTTTAGCACAAAGGCCTTCCCAAATGGAAATGATAGCATCTAGGATAAATCTACCCTTGATGAACTCTTTGTGTTTAGGGAGCATGATTTTGTTCGTGGGAGGTTTAAGTCTTCTAGCAAGGGAAGAAGCAAATATCAAAGCAGCACTAGCTAGAGCAAAATGTAAAGGGGCCAGGGGGCAACCTTGGGGAATCGACCTCCACAAGTTTAAGGGATCAAAACTATAACCATTCATGGATTTTCTAGAAAAGCATTAGCAAAGAGGGTACTTACATACTTGATGAAGGGTTTCCTAGCCGCAGTGTAGTGCATAAATTGAAAAACAAAATCCCACTCAATCCTATCATAAGATTTATCAAAATCAACTTTGAAGAAGTAATAATCTTGTTGCATCTCTTTAACACAAAGGCCTTCCCAAATGGAAATGATAGCATCTAGGATAAATCTACCCTTGATAAACGCTTAGTGTTCAGGGAGGATGATTTTGTTCATGGGAGGACTAAGTCTTCTAGCAAGGGAAGAAGCAAATATCTTATAGATAGAGGTAAGGTAGGTGATGGATCTCTAGTTGTTGATGTGCTCTTTGATCCCTTTTTTTGTGAATAAGTTCGATCACTCCAATGTTGTTATTCATAGGAAGAGCACCTTTGCTAGTGGTCTCAAATTAGATGAAGAGGAAATAAGGGGTAAGGAAGTCTTTCATCTCTAGGAAAAATTCATTAGGAATACCATCAATAAAAAAAGATTTATATGGTTTCAATTTAACAATGGTTTCTTCAACCTCACCAATAGTGAGGGGAAGGTCCAAGAGAAAAGCTAGGCTAGGAGGGATCATTTTTCTCCTCTTTAAGGCAATAGAATCTCTAGCTCCTAGATATCCTCCCCTCACTTGGGAGAATCATAGCATCTTGAGGGGAGGATATTTCTTCATGTGTCCTTTCTTATGACAATAATGCCATTCAATATCATTCTTCCTTTATTTACTTCTACTCTTATTTTGTTGACCATTCTTTTCCTTGTTCTTGCTCCTACCACGTTGTTGATTCTTTCCTTGGTAAGAATCACGAACATTATATGCATCTCCACTATGAGGTTCCAACCATAGATTTTCTACGAACCTGCTCACTCAAGAGTGCTCCGCATATGTCATCATAGACCAATTTACCACCAAGTGCACTATTTCCAATAGCAGTGCAAAATGTATCCGATGATGATGGAAAGAAGCATAACAACAAGACTTCTTTCATTTCATTATCCATGTCCATTTTTAGAGCTTGTAACTCAAAGAATATAGCATCAAACTCATTCAGATGAGCAACAACACTATCTATGTCCTTCATGTGAAGGTCATATAACTTTCTCATCAGATACAGTTTATTTGATGCCGTTTCTTTTTCATATGTATTCCATAACTTGTTCCAAAGCTCTTGTGTATTTTCATAGTACAATAATGTAAAGTAAAAATTATTTTCCAGTTGTAATTGAATGGTAGACCTAGCCATTTCATTCAAATCATCCGTGCCAATCATCTTCATCCATGTCAGCAGACTTCTTTGAGATTCCATTTACTGGCTTCCATTGCCTCCTCTAAGCAGCACATCTTTAATTTGATTCTTCCATAGAGCAAAGTTTGTGCCATCAAATTTTTGAATCTCAAAATGGTCTTTGCCTGATCTGCCAGATGTACCTGAGATCTCTGATGCCATGATGGTTGAGAACTAGACAGAATGATAATGGAGCTAGAAGAGTCCAAACACAACTAAGGCTAAAAAAGGATGAGCGAGTGCCAAATTCAAGGAAATCAACATAGTCTGCCTAGAGAAATGGATTAATGAACAATAATGACCAACCAAAAGGATTATGTGAGAATATATGTACTCACACCAATAAGTGTATCAAGGAGTACATCGACCACAGTATAGTTGACAAAAACAAATTGGAGAAATTTCATCAGAGTCTCCTCTAAAAAATGAGCATATA
Source organism: Ceratopteris richardii (assembly GCA_020310875.1). Taxonomy (NCBI): domain Eukaryota; kingdom Viridiplantae; phylum Streptophyta; class Polypodiopsida; order Polypodiales; family Pteridaceae; genus Ceratopteris; species Ceratopteris richardii. Next base: position 25,687,133 of record CM035430.1, read on the forward strand.
AATAGTGTGAAGTGCTCATAAAACTAAAAGTATTGACATGTAAACCTCCATAGGCAATCACTGACTCGCTTGCATATAATCAGTTAACCGAAAGAAGCCAACTAGGCCTATCGAGCACCTATGAACAACTAGCATAAATCTTCTATGGTGAGGGCGGTTAAGTCTTCCACCTGCATCACTGAAGAGATCCCGACATCTAGGTGTCTCCCAATTAAAAAAACCTCACCACGACCCTCTTTATCAATGTCAAAGGCTTTATGCAAAAAAAAAAAAAAAACGTAACCGCTATATCAATAACCACATGGACATACATAAGTTGTATCCATAGACGCGTACAAAGTATGTATGTACTCAATATATGTAGTAACGTGGCACTTAAAGGCTGAATCCACAACCAAACACTAACCAACAACACTTGCAAGTTTCCATCATCTTTATTCTTTCGGCTCAAAAGAAACTTGCATAAACTTGTGATTCCTACTCCCACCACAAGTAAAACCTTTCAAGAAACATGTAGATTTACTAGTGCATCTAAAAAACACAGCCCCAAAGGTGAATATTCATTGTTAGATAAGTACAAAGAACAATCTTGTTGATGTTTTTGAACCTATGTCAAGAGAATGATGTGCAAAAGTACTCCGAAATGGCTCCAAGAATCACACCAAAAATGCTGCAAAAGAGGCTTTGAAAGTAAAGAATGAAGCTCTAAGGGATCAATACATGTTCAAGGTAATGTTAAAATTAGTCTTTCCCATTCTTCAGACACCACAAGAGTGTAGCTTAGTGGCAAGAGAGCTTGTTGGTTAAGCCGGCTCCAAGGGGAACAAACTATGATGGGTGACCTCCCGGGAAGTCCGGGGAGCCTCCGTCTTCCTTGGTCATTGAGATCCTCCCTCGCGTGTAGCCAACGATGCCAACGGTGTCTTCCATGAATCGGATGACAAGGTATTCCAAGGTCTATGCATTGGTTGCCACCTTGGTCATAATCCTTGTAGAAAGCCTTGGTGCTCGCTTTGCTCCCACAAAAGGAACAAAGATTTTGCCTCAAAATGCTCTTATACTAGTGAAGTATTTCAATGGCGATGCACCATGCTAAACTCTCCTTATGGAGAGTTCCATGATGATACTATCAGGGTAGAAAAACCAAGCTCGAGGCACTACACACAGTACTCTAAACAAAGACTATATTAGAATACGCTGAGAACATAGTATGCAGGGAGCACGAAGATAGAATTTGTAGGTGTTACAAATGCAGTCAAACTTATCATCTGTGGCTGAAGAGGCCACTATATGTTCTATTAAAGAACATATACAAAAAGTGCCGAGTGGCCATTTGGCCTTTCACATGGACACTAACGGTTAGAGCAAGCACTTAAGAAAAGAGTCTGTAGAGCCAGGGTCAGTCAAAGTGCACATGTTAGGATCATCAACATACATCTACATGCTTAAAGGAGAGTTATGATTAGGAATTTGATTTCATTTTATATTGTATCCTAAAGCAACACTAGCTAGAGAAAAACGTAAAGGGGCCAGGGTGCAACCTTGGCGAATCAACCTCCACAAGTTTAAGGGATCAAAACGATAACCATTCATGGAGATTCTAGAAAAGCATTAGCAAAGAGGGTAGTTACATACTTGATGAAGGGTTTCCTAGCCGTAGTGTAGTGCATAAATTGAAAAACAAAATCCCACTCAATCCTATCATAAGATTTATCAAAATCAACTTTGAAGAAGTAATAATCTTGTTGCATCTCTTTAACACAAAGGCCTTCCCAAATGGAAATGATAGCATCTAGGATAAATCTACCCTTGATGAACTCTTAGTGTTCAGGGAGGATGATTTTGTTCATGGGAGGACTAAGTCTTCTAGCAAGCGAAGAAGCAAATATCTTATAGATAGAGGTAAGGTAGGTGATGGATCTCTAGTTGTTGATGTGCTCTTTGATCCCTTTTTTGTGAATAAGTTCGATCACTCCAATGTTGATATTCATAGGAAGAGCACCTTTGCTAGTGGTCTCAAATTAGATGAAGAGGAAATAAGGGGTAAGGAAGTCTTTCATCTCTAGGAAAAATTCATTAGGAATACCATCAATAACAAAAGATTTATACGGTTTCAATTTACTAATGGTTTCTTCAACCTCACCAATAGTGAGGGGCAGGTCCAAGAGAAAAGCTATTAGGAACTTCCCTTGTGATCTCCCCCATTCAAAAGTTGGGACAATAGTGTGAGAGAAATTCAAAATTTATTCACTTACTATAGAAAGCTCTAGAAAGTGATTAGAGCTAGTAGAGGGCAGAAGATCATCGACGTTTTAGAAATTCAAGATGACCATTTGTCCTCTAATGCCCTCCATGTCGTTCGTTGTAGATTGAAGTATGAGCAATACCTTGGAGCTAGCTTGTCTCTTGCCTCTTCAAGAAATTATTGGGTCGAGAAGTTGGATAGGCATATCATGTATATGTACAAAATGATGAAAACTAAGAAAAAGAAAGATTACATACGCTTTCTGAGTAATTTCTCGGCCACCCAAATTTGCTTGACATTATAAGGAAAATGTGATTTCTGTTTCTTGATGTAAGGGTCTTTTGGGCCTTCTATGTGAGTTTTTTGAGAAAACTCATCTTTACCTGGGGAATGCAACAAAGGTTGATCTTCTATATGCAAAAAAGGTTGATCTTCTATACATACATCATGCTTATGCAATGGATCCTTGGGTTGTGTGGTTTGAGATTGATCTAGAGATTCATCAATCCATTTATCCTTATTACACATAGAATCTCTAGATGTGCAAATGGGTGATGGATTGTCATGTCTGACCATAGATTTGACATCATTTTCCACATTGTTGATACAAAGTATTTGTTGATCATCTCCGTCTTGATGATCCGATTGTATATGGTTCTTGCTTATGGTTTCTTGAGGGGAATCCAAGTTTACAAGAAGAGAGGACTCCTCCACATCCCCCAAACACTTGGAGTCCTCCATTTCTCCATTCGCCAAGGTCTCCTGCGATTTACTCAAAGAAGGATTAGATACAAACGCATGAGTGGAAAGACAATATTGTGCATTAAAAGCACAATCTTTGAAAAGATGATTATGTCCACAATTCTTACACTACGGATAAGCATTAGGATTTTCAATAGACATACATGTAGAAGTGGGCATAATAGATGGACAAGGCACCTCAAATTCTTGATGATTTTTTTGTAAGAAACCTTTGAGTGCCAATGATCAAATCTTCATCTATAGCATCCATGACAAAGAATGTTTCCGAAAATTGCATATCATCCACCATAACCGGCAACATAACTTGACCCATGCAATCATAATGTTCCCCATCCATGAGGATACAAGAATGAGTTGTTGGTTGAATGTTCTCAAATATAATGGTCACTAGGTCAATATGAATTAAATTCCATTCACAATTAGGGTTGATAAAAACACTCATCCTTCTATGGTCATGTCCTATTCTTATATGCACAAAAGTATAGTTATATTCTCTTTTTGCAAATAAGGATCCTACTCCCTTAGATATTTCACCCCTTCCCTTGACTCCTTGCATTTTTTCTCTAGATGAACAGGCAAACAGGACCTTTTGGAAAATTACGATTTTGTGTGAAAATCGTGATTTTGGCGGGTCTGAAAATCGCGATGCTGGACTCTTATGAAAATCACGATTTTGTGAAATTATGAAAATCGCGATGCTGAGCAATCATGAAAATCATGATTTTGTGAAATCATGAAAATCGCGATGCTGAGCAATTATGAAAATCACGATTTTGTGCAATCCCCAAAAAATGCGATTTTGAGTGAGAATCGTAAAAAACGATTTTGAGAATGACCACAAAATCGCGGTTTTGATTGAAAATTGTGTTTCCTCAAAATCGTGATTTGTGACAATCGTGATTTTGAATGAAAATCGTGTTTTTGCTCAGAATCGTGTTTTGACCTGAAAATCACAATTTTGGCTAAAAATCGTGTTTTGAAAATCGTGTCTACGAATCGTGATTGTGTACCTTAGTGAAAATCGTGTTTTTTTTAAAATCGTGAAAATCCCGATTTTGGATGAACGTCGTGTTTTTTGAAAATCGTGATTTTGGACCAATAGACAATCATGTTTTTCCCAAAATCATGATTTGTGAAAATTGCGATTTTGAATGAAAATCGTGTTTTTTCTTAGAATCATGTTTTGACCTGAAAATCGTGATTTTGGCTGAGAATCGTGTTTCTGAGAACCGTGTTATGAAAATCGCGATTTGGAGCCTTAATGAAAATCGTGTTTGAAAATCATGAAAATTGCAATTTTGGATGAAAGTCGTGTTTTTTTTTTTTGAAAATCGCAATTTTGGACCAACAGAGAATCGTGTTTTCCCGAAATTGTGTCTTTGTATGAAAATCATGATTTTGCTTCAGAATCGTCTTTTTGAGAATCTTAGAGAATCGCGATTTTGAGCACAACCAGAGAATCGCGATTCTAAGAATGACCTCAGAATCGTGTTCTTTTCAGAAAGCTTTTAGGCGGGAAATAGAAAATCGCATTCTTTTTGAAAAAAATTGAATTTTACGAAAATCGTGATTTTTAGTCAGAATCGTGTTTTTTGGCGGGAAATTCAAATTTTTGAGCATGGAGCAATGGCGAGCTCCGTATGTGCAGAAAATCGTGAAAAACACAAGCACTTGCTCTCCCTTGCACTTCCTAACTCCTTCTCACACAATGATGCATGAAAAATGCTATGAAAAATGCTATGAAAATGGTGAAAATGCACTAAAAAAGAAGAAATTTCTATGAAGAAGAAGATGGATGAAGATGGTGATGATGATGATGATGAAGATGAAGAAGAAAAATCAGAAAATGAATAGAAATGACAGTTTTTTTACCTTCCAACGTCGCAAATCTACGATCTTACCATCACAACGCTCGTCCTCGAAGCTCTCTCCCCGGCAACGGTGCCAAAATTGGGTGTAGCTCAAGCGTAAGCACCACCTCCTTTACTTGTCAATCCGCGGAGACGTGAGGACTGGTATGAAGATCGTGAGCAAGTGACACGAGTGTGTGGGTGAAAGCACACAAACATGCACACACATACACACACACGCACAAGGTAAGATCAAAGAGAGCAACAATGGAAGGACTTTGATTACTAGAGAAATCTATTACAAAACTGAATTCTACAACAAGCCAACCTCAAAAATGAGCTCTCTAGCTCTTTTTATAGTTTTTGGACTATTTTTGGCCCTATCTAGACCTAGTGTCTGGCCTAGTTAAAAATTAGGTTCCAAGGCTTATTTGAGGGCTCAAATGGAGTCTAAAAATTATGAAAATTGGTAGGATGATACTTCTAATGCTCTTCAAGCTCAAGGACTCCTTGGCCTGAACAAAATGGAGTTACAAAAAGGTGAAATGATATATACAATGGTTCAAGTGATCAAAATCACTATTTTTGAAGGGGATTCTTCTGAAAAATTGATATACACTTCTTGGAGCTCCCTACTTGCTCTCTCTTCTTCTGTGTCCACTTCTTTGATGTGCTTCCATGCTTCATGCTCGACCTTGAGTTCCAACATAAGCCTATTGCCACTCCTATGGAGACATGTTTACGATTGAGTCTTCATGATGTTGGAGATGCATTTGATACTATTCTCTATCAACAAGTTGTCGGATGCTTGATTTACTTGTGCATTACTCGGCCAGCTACTTAGTTTGTGGTCTCACACATGAGCATGTTTATGCATTGCCGAGGTGTCAAGCATTGGCAAGTGGTTAAGTGCATCTTTCGCTACTTGAGTGGTACCCAGCTACTTGTGTTGTTTTATCCCAAGGGGGGATCACTACCACCAGATTTGTATGCTTTTCTCATAGTGATTGGGCTGGTTGCTATGACACTCGTGTGTCCACCAGTGGTTTTTGCTTCATGCTTGGTAGCTCATGTATATCTTGGTTGAGCAAGAAGCAGCCTATTGTGGCCACTTCTAGTTGTGAGGCTTGTTATAGGGCATCTTTCATAGCAATTTTTGAGTGTGTGTGGCTTAGATGCCTTATGGTTGATTTGGATGTTGGTTAGTCTTTTGCCACCACCATCTTCACTTACAATCAGAGTGCATTGGCAGTTGTGAAGAACCCTATGTTCCATGCTTGCACTAAGCACATTGAGATGCATTATCATTATGTCCGGGAGAGGTTCTGTACTAGGAGATCAACTTGGCATATGTGCCCACACAGGAGAACATTGCAGACCTTTTTAGGAAGGCTCTACCTAGGGAGAAGTTTGAAGCTTTCTGCAAAGGTTTGGGCTTACTTCCTTTCGTGGATTGATTCCACATAGCTTGACACTTCCTTATACATGAATGCCAACTCCTTGTTCACCGCATCACTCCCAAGGGGATTTGTTGATATATTTAGGAGTGATGTGTGTGAACACTCTACGACTCTCGGGGTATTTTTTTCCCTCTTAAGGAGGGTTTTTTCCCCCAGCTTGTATATATGTCTATTGCCCTAACGAGCTACTTATCTTTGTACATTCTAGTGGTAATACATTCAGTATTGTGTGTTGTGCTCCAAGCTTCTTCTTCTTCCTTGTGTTGTTCACATGCTTCCATAAACATCAAACTCCAACAAGAGTATATATAGGAAAAGAACAAGAGCATGGAAGGATAGCTGGGAAAGAATGAAAAGACAATGGGCAAGAAAGATGAGGAAGCTAGAAGAAAGCCTCAAAGAAACAAAAGCAGAACTAATGGAAATCGCATCCCACACACATTCTCAAACACCAACACCTCTCTTATCTCATCAAAACCCTTCATCCATACCACCACTCAAAGTAGGGTCAGCCCTAGCACATCCTACTCCTAGAGACTTGGACATGATAGTCAAAGCTTATCATGTTCAAACTCAAGAAGGTCTGAATGTGGTAGAGCTAGATAAGTAGTATCCTAGAGCGGCCTTAGAGAGGGAAAGGACTAAATTTTACAGGAAGATGGTAGAAATATCATAGGCTTTGTTTGATGCAAGCTAACTTTTCAATAAGAAAAACTCAACAAAGCCACAATGACATTTTGAAGGACTATTGGAAAGGTTAGAGCAATTGATATCTCTACCTAGAACTTTGACTACACCTAAGACTCAATGCAGTGGAAGTGAATGAATAAAATTACCTTCAAAGGGGCATTATGTTCCTAATTATATGGATGATGGACTTCCTTCTTATGTAAATCATTATTCTCAAGAGTTCTAGAGAGAAAATCAATAGGAGAAATGGGTCAAGGAGAGCGAAAACCCTCCTCCTATGAGATAGTGGATGGTTGTCACGATCAATTCCCTCAAGACATTGCCTCTATCTATGAAGAGCAAGAAGACGTGTTGTCAAGCAAATGACTAGATTTTGAATCCGATTCCCTGCAAAAGTTTCTTGACTTCACCAGTCCATGGGAGTCAACGTTTATTCACATGAGAACCCCCATGATTACGATAAGGAAGGATGATTTGATTCTATCAAGGAACACGGAAGTAGTGAAGGACACTAAAGAGGAATGTCACCTCACTTTAGAGGATATACTTAAAATTAAACCTGATTTGTGGAAGGACATAGCTGATCAGGTGCCAAAACTAGCTAAGCCACAATCTCAGGAAGGATCACATAAAACAGTACCAAAAATACCCTTGGATAAGATAGGATACATGGGTGAAAGAAAAGAAGGAAATACCTATCTTTGCATTACTTATTAGGGCTATAAAAAAAGATGATTGTAGATCTAGGAGAAGGAGTTGCCATTGTTACCACTCTCCCATGGAAACAGTGGGGCAAGCGAAATCTTAGACCAACTAGAATGAAGGTGCAAATGGAAGATGAGCACATTGAGAAACCTCTAGGGTTACTAGAAAGGATAATTTTCACTACTTGTGTAGAGTTTGTACGTACATTTGCCATATGTGATTTTGGTAAGTGTAATAACTCTCAATGATGCCCCTTACTTTTGAGGGCTACTCTACACAAACTCCAAGACAATCCCAAAGTGGTCTTCGGCTTCCCATGAAGATGCAGACATGGAGCTTGTCGAATATCTTGTTGCCTAGCCACATACCCTTCTTTAGTTCCCTCTTTCCTCATAAAATTACCCTAAATGGCTACACACATCGATGCCACATGGAACTCATGTGTTAGCCCATCTATAATAAGCTAAGAGGTAGTTCATACCTCTCACTTAGGGGCTCTCCACATAACATTTCCTTCCCCTTAGTTCCATTTTTTTCCTCAAAAATGGTATTGGAAGGTCTAATAGAAAGAGAGAAATAATAGAAGTAGTACTCCCACTATATCCCCATGCATTAGATGTACATGGTCATATCTTCATGTTGTTCCCCATATCCTTTGATGATATCCTAATCTAAGGTCAAGCTTGGTAAAATACCTAGCTTGATGTAACTGATCAAATAGGTCTTCCAATCTAGGCATAGGAAACCTATTTTCGATAGTTACCTTATTAAGTGCTTTATAGTCTATACATAGTCTCATAGATGGTCTTTCTTTTTAACTAGGAGCATTGGCCATGCCCAAGGTGTGTTACTAGGTCTAATGAATCCTTTATCTAAATAATCTTGTAATTGCCTCTCAACATCCTCATGCTGAGAAACACTAAGCGTATAAGGTGGCTTACAAATAGGGTTAGTGTTAGTAACTACCTCAATAGCATGGTCAATGTCCCCTCTCTCAAGAGTGGGAAAAACATCTCTATACTCAAACATAAGATCTTTAAAACTTTTAACCACACACTCTTGCAAGAAAGAATAATAGAAAGTTCTATCCATATTTACATTGCTAGCATGAAAATATACATCAGATGAACTGTCTGTACAATGCTCAATATCATGACTATACAATAAAAAGATCTCTTGTACATGCTGAAAATGACAAAGACTATACAACTATAAAGATGAAATGAGAGGTGCACTAGATACATCTCTCTCTCCCTGAATACAAAATTTACTTCCATTCCTTTCAAACTCAAGTGTGTTGTTTTGATAGCTACATTTAAGTGTGTCTCCCAACCCCCATAGCTACTCCCTTCCTAACACAAGGTCTATCCTCTCCATATTCATAATTGGAAGTCCATATGATTTGCATAGTCCTGCGTCTTGACTTCCAAATTGGATATTGTAGTATCCCATATCCTTTTGTCTTCCCCTTGCATCATAGATACTATGTATTTATGTGCACTAGGCTACTGAGGAATCTTTCGTTTCTTGACTAGAGCATAGTTTATAAAATTATGAGTGGCAAAGTCATCTCTCATGACTCGCACCATGGTCCCGTATACACTACCATGAAGTTCAACTAAGTCATGTGGTCCAAATTACGGTGACCACAATGACTGAGTCAAATAATAGGTGTGTTGTATATCCTCGTGCATCACCTCCAACCCCTTGCAGCTAGAGCTACCATGAATAGGAAGGGTCTACACTAGGTGGACCGCCTTTTTGCCCTTTTCAGGGGGCCGTACTACTCTCTGGTCCTCTCTTATTCTCTTCCCCCTTCTTGATGGTCAATTCCACTGTGAATAGCTAGGAGACAAACACCTAAAGCACAGGTTCTCTCTTTTGACCCTCTCAAATTGCTCTGTAGGTAACTCAGGACCTTGTGATCTTTGTATTTTAATGAAAATTTTGTTTTTCCCCAATGGCAACTTTTTCTTGAACTTAGTCATGCTAAGAGGCTTGAGGGGCTGCTCCGTCTCCATCGGAGTATATTGAGGACGGTTATGGTCCTCATAGATATGTACATACTTGATCACCTCCTCAAACGTCTTAGGTGCATTCCTTCTTACCTCTCTCTTGGTGGCTTTATCTAAGCCTCTAACAAACCCTCTAGTTTTCTGGAAGTCATCTAAGCCTTTAAGTTTCAAAATGATTTCCCTATAGTGGGATATGTAGACCATCAAAGGCCTACCTCTCTGGGTAATCCTATCCCACTCATCCTAGTTCCTCTCCTCCTCATTCTCAGGAAGAAACTCTTTTAGAAAAAGAGTTTCAAACTGAGTCCAATCTATAGGGATTGAATTTGCCTCCTTGAGACTCATCCACCACTTATAAGCACGTGGCCCAAGCAAGAGACTCGCCTTTAGCACACGGTACTCTAGTGGGGTCCCCTTCCGTTGATGCAAATCATGCCACTTTTGTAAAAAAGTGTAGATTGCATCCTTGTTTCTATCTCGGTCATCCCCTGTAAAGGTAGATGGCTTTAAGTCTTTCAAGAGGGGAGCTTCCCTAGAGCTCTCTCCTTTGTGCTTACTAGGAGACTCTATTCATCTCTAGAGGAAGAGTAGGGGTTTCTCTTTCCTTCCTAGCTAGGAAAGAGGTGATGTGAGTCTGAAGTGAGATCATTTGAGACTTAAGCTACTGAATGAGAGATGTAATGCTACCTATCTCTCTCTCTACCCTAAGGGTCATTTCCTTTAAGTTTGCAAATTGGTCACGAGTAACAAACTCATCCAAAAGTTCCTCATATGTATATTCTTATTTATGAGGCTCTTTCTCTTATATGTTTTCCTCTACTTCATGCCCCATTTCTACTTCTTCCATTCTAAAACCAGGATCCTCTCGTTGCTCTTCAGATGGAGAAGTCTGTTCTTATTTATATGGTGCCAAAGTTATGATAGTGTTTGATCAAGAGAGCATTAAGTGGCTCTCTAATAAAAAAGACCTTAAAGGTCGTAAGGCCCATTGGGCAGAGACTCTTCAAGATTTTGATTATGAGCTTAGCTATAGGAAGGGAAAGTTTAATGTAGTGGTTGATTCACTTAGCCGCATGCCTATGCTCAATGGACTAAGTTTTACTAAGATCACTAGTGAGTTACTTGAGTCCATTAGAGGGAAATGTAGGCTTGAGCCTACATATTCCAAAATTTGGGAAGCCATAGAGAATGGGGATTGTTATATATGGGTTTCCAGTGAGGATGGATTATCGAGGGGTACTCAAGAAGGATTCAAGTGGAAGAATTACAGTGTCCGTGATGGATATCTGTTATATAAAGGTAAGTGTGTGTCCCTAGAGATTCTGAGATGAGATGTCATATTTTTTATGAGTTTCATGACACACCTAGTGTGGGACACCCAAGAGTTAACAAGACTTATGATCTTGTTAAGAGGCAATTTTACTAGCCTGGACTTCATAAGGACATCCTAGAGTATGTGCTTAAGTGCACTAAATGCAAAGTCAATAAAGCTGAGAGGTTGAGGATTGGAGGACTTCTCCACCCATTGGATATTCCTAATGGGAAGTGGGAGAGTATCTCCATGGACTTTATAGTCGGATTACCTAAGACACATAGAGGGCACGACTCGGTCTTGGTAATTGTGGATAGGTTAACCAAAATGGCTAGGTTTATTCCAACACATACTACAGTGAAGAAACCAAAGTTGGCTACAATTTTTGTAGAGAATCTATACTGCTACTTCAAAGATATAAAGCTATCCCAAGTGAAAAAAGTAGATTTGGACACCAAATGATGAAAAACTAGGCCCGAAAGTGGCCACCTAGTTCCTACTGAAGTGCTGGAAAGAGACTTCGGTTAAAAAAATCTTGTCCAAATCAAACAATCAACGAAGCTTAGGAGTGTAGCTTCGTAACTTGACAAAAATTTATAAAATCGGATGTCATATGTCCAAGCTATGGTGCGGAGAAGATGGGTATGTCACAGGTAGGAAGTGGAAAAGCTAATCTTCATGAAGTAGGGACTTTGGAAGCTCAAAACTGAAAACCTGAAGCTCTTCAAGATAAAGCCATGACCCATAGCCCTTGTCCACATCCCATATTACATGTATACATCATTATTTTTCCAAATCCTTGATCCAAAGGATGTATTTTCCCCCTCCAAAATTGAGAAAAAAATTCGAAAATAAACTTTGGCTATTACCTCCTTATAGCCACTCAAATCAACTCGGCGTGGAGCAGTAGAAATAAGCTCGAATAATCTCACATACGGGAAACTCGCAGATCATTCTTGGCCTATATAAGAAAGGCTTGAACGTCCTTTCTTTCATCCAAGAGAAGGGGCTGAGGGAGAGCCTCCTTCATGTGAGGGCAACGGCACTATTGTTCTCATGTGTGGCCGGTCGGTCTTCTTCCTTGGGCGGCGCTATTATTCACATGCGTGGGCACCGGTTCGCATGTAGACCTGCTTTGATACGAGTGTAATAACTCTCAATGATGCCCCTTACTTTTGATGGCTGCTCTCCACAAACTCCAAGACAATTCCAAAGCAGTCTTCAACTTCCCACGAAGATGCAGACATGGAGCTCGTCAAATATCTTGTCGCCTAGCCACATACCCTTCTTTAGTTCCCTCTTTCCTCATAAAATTACCCCAAATGGCTACACATAGGTGCCACATGGCACTCATGTGTGAGCCCATCTATAATAAGCTAAGAGGTAGTTCATACCTCTCACTTAGGGGCTCTCCACATAATAGTAAGAATCATGCATATGAGATGATTTTAGGAAGACACTTCATTGGAGTTGTTTTCTAAGAGTAGTTATCTCTACAAGTAGTATATTTTGCAAAGTTTAGATCATATCTATACTAATGGAACCAAGAACCATAGAGCAATGTGTGTGAATGTGTACCGACATGGAGGATAGCTTAGGAGATGAATTAGAGTTGTCGAAGATCTACAAGTTACTTCTATTACGTTCACATGGAAGCGAGACGAATTAGAATTGTCAAAGGTCTATAAGGATTCAAATAGTTCTATCAGTTTCACATAAGCCAAAACAACCATAGTTTAGGCCATAACGACTATACCCACCATAGTACCCAACTCAATAGAGACCACATCCTGTGTTAGGATGATAGCCTCCGCCCCTTGCCAATGTTATTTATATCAAATACATTGAAAGAGGATAACTTGAATAGAGCCTTAGTGCATGCATCAACCATCCATGTGGATAGCCCATCAGCTTACTACACGAATTAACCTGAGCATAAAAAATTATATACGTATGAGACATCAACAGAACCAAATTAGGAGCCTAAATACTTGAATTTGATGTATATAAATCCAAACCCTAGGCCCCAATTAAGGTAGATAAGACCCCAAGTACAAAGAGGATGTATGAAGTGATCTCCTTGACATTTGTAGCATGGTCCTCTTTGTCCTTGGGGTCTTATCTACCTTAATTGGGGCCTAGGGTTTGGATTTGTATACATCAAATTGAAGTATTTAGGCTCCCAATTCGGCTCTATTATTGTCTCATATGTATAGAGTTTGTTATGCTCATGTGAATTTGTGTAGTAAGTCGATGGGTTATCCACATGGGTCAAGTCAAAGCTCTGAGCATTCAAATCACTTTTTGAAATAATGGGTGATGTAGGCACTAAGGATATATTCAAGTTATCCTCTCTTTCAGTGTAGTTGACATAAATAACATTGGCAAGGGGTGGAGGCTATTGTCCTAACATAGGATATGTTCTCTATTGAGTTGGCTACTATGGCCAGTATGGTTGTCATGGCCTAAAGTATGGTTGCTAGTTTTGCCTAGCCACTTTTTTTTTTCCTAAGGGAAATCTTGTGTAGTATGGTTGGTATATGTTCTTTCTATTGTGCAATATTGAGTGTTAGGGTCTCCTACATTCTAAGCCATGTGACATCCTCTGCAATTACAACATCATTTCACTCGCACCATTCTCGGGGTCTTTCTACTTAAGACTCCTAGCTTTTGAGCTACTTTTTCTACTAGCTCATCAATGCATGTTGAGGACTTCGATGTGAAACTGCTAGAACTATTTGAATCCTTGTAGATCTTTGACAATTCTAATTCATCTCACTTCCATGTGAAACTGATAGGACTATCTAAATCCTTGTAGATCTTTGACAAGTATAATTCATCTCCTAAGCTATCCTCAATTTTCATACACATTCGCACACATTGCTGTATGGTTCTTGGTTCCTTTAAGTATAGATATGATCTTAACTTCGCAACATATACTACTTGTAGAGAACACTACTCTTAGCAAACATATCCAATGAATATGAAAATTTATAGGATACTATTAGACAGTAGTTTTTGTCCAAAAAACCATCAAACAATTGATTTGGATATATAATGAAGGAGATTCAATACTTGCAACCTTTGTCTACAAAATTACAGCAACACAAAGGTGGAAATATGACTCTCTTGGACTTCAAAGATGATCATGACTTCTTCGCTCTTATTATAGCATGAAAAAAAACATAAAATTTTTCCTCATACATATAAACTCATGGTAGGGAATTTGTTGGAGGTACTCCATAACTTAAGTGCCAAAATAAGTAAAATATGGCTTGACTTTGAGAACTAGTCACATCGACCTTCCACTAGGACACCACAACAACTTCCTTATGACTCATCCACTTGATTCATCATCTACTAGATATCACATGTGGTACTTTAGCCATCCTTTATCCTTTATTTGAGCCTTCTTGAATCATTTGAAGACCTTGCAAAGGTATTTGCATCCTTTGGAACTTGTACCTTAACTTATGCATAAAAGCAATATTCTTAACATTCTCCCCCTCAAGTTCCAAAGGGTATTTCCTTCATGCCAAGAATATATTTAAAATTTTGAAGCTATGGTCCATCCAAAGATTTGGTGAAGATATTTGGAACTTGATACTTGGTTCCAACAAAAGAAATCTTTGCTTCAGTGTTTATGGCTTTCTCTTGAGTATAATGATTGTGTACCTCTATACGTTTTGTCCTAGCACAGAAAATAGGATTGGAGGTCATATGAATGTTGCTTTAGTTATCCCATATATCAACGGTACATCAACCTTGACATGCAAGTCATGAAACATCTTCTTAAACCACATAATCTTAGTAGTAGCAAGTTATCTAGCTCTATCACATCCGGACGTTCTAATTTGAGCTTGATAAGCCTTGAATATCATGTCCAAGTCTTCAGGAGTAGGATCTGTTAGAAGTGACCCTACTTTGGGTGGTGGTATGGATGAAGGTTTTTGATGAGATAAGAGAGGTGGTGGTGTTTGCGAATGTGTTAGGGGTGCGATTTCCATTAGATTTGCTTTTGTTTCTTTGAGGCTTTCTTCTAGTTTGCTCATCTTTCTTGCCCATTGTCTCTTCATTCTTTCTGAGCTATCCTTCCATGCTCTCATTTGTTTCCTACCTATACTCTCGGACTCATTCGCCTCTTTTTTCTTCTCTTGATTAGCACCTATAATTTGTTGTAGAGCATGTGCTCTAGTCACTACTTGCACAGGGGGTATAAAAGTCACACTTCCATTTGATTCTACATCTAGGCCAATAACAATGTATTCTTAGGTCAATCTCTCAAGAGATTTTCCTTTCCGGATTAAACCTTGAATGACTAGAAGTTGAGGTTGTCCCTGTGGAGGAAGTGGGCAATCATGTACGAAGTGATCTCCTTAACATTTGTAGCATGTTCATCTTTGTACTTGGGGTCTTATTTACCTTAATTGGGGCCTAGGGTTTGGATGCAATGTTATTGGCCTAGTCATAGAATCAAATGGAAGTGTGACAACTATAGCCCCTTGTGCAAGTAGTGACGAGGGCACATGGTCTAAAACAAACTCTAGGTGCTGATCAAGAGACAAAACAAGAGGCGCATGAATTTGAGAGTATAGATAGGAAAAGAACAAGAGCATCAAAGGATAGCTAGGAAAGAATGAAAAGACAATGGGAAAGAAAGATGAGGAAGCTAGAAGAAAGCCTCAAAGAAACAAAAGCAAAACTAATGGAAATCGCATCCCACACACATTCTCAAACACCACCTCTCTTATCTCATCAAAACCCTTGATCCATACCACCACTCAAAGTAGGGTTGGTGCTAGAAGATCCTACTCTTGAAGACTTGCACATGATATTCAAGGCTTATAAGGCTCAAACTCAACAAGGTCCAAATGTGGTAGAGCTAGATAAGAGTATCCTAGAGCAGTCTTCAATTCCCTTGAGACATTCCTTCTATCTATGAAGAGCAAGAAGATGTGCACTCAAGCAAATGACTAGATTTTGAATCGGATTCCTTGCAAAAGTTGCCTGACTTCACCGGTCCAGGGGAGTCAAGGTCCATTCACATGAGAATGCCCATGGTTACAATAAGGAACAATGATTCAATTCTACCAAGGAACATGAAAGTAGTGAAGAACACTAAAGAGGAATGTCACCTCACTTTAGAAGATATACTTAAACTTAAACCTGATTTGTGGAAGGACATAGCTGATCAGGTGCCAAAACTAGCTAAGCCCCAATCTCAGGAAGGATTTCATAATCACTATTTAGCCTACTAGCAGACTAGAATATCAGTAGATTATTCGAGTGATTACATGAAGGATTCCACAAAAGGTCCATGTTGGGTGAACCTAACTTGCAAGGCTTTTTCAACTATTTTGCCTACACTTATTAGGTTTTCAGTGATAGTGGGTACATAGAGAACCTTACTTAGAATGTTTCTCTTGCCATTGGAAGCTTTGACATTACCAATCTTCTCCACATTGTGCTTTGTATCATCCCCTATTTTTATTTCATGTCTATGCTTTGAACTTTCCAAATCAGATAGAAGAGCAATGTTGCCTGCAACATGATTCGAAAATCTTGAATCTATGTAGAACAAATGATCATCTTCTTTACCTTCTTTTGTGGCTTAGATTCATGAGAAGCAATGAGTCTTCATGTGGTTGATCTTCTGGAAAATTGTTGAAGTCCCTTCTATTATAGCCTCTATTGTTATTGTTGAAGTTGTGTCCACCTCTGCCTCTATTGCTACCATATCCACCTCTTCCACTTCCTTTCTAGGTCTTCCCATTGAACCAACAATTCTGAGTGGTGTGGTTGGTCTTATCACATATGGCACAAGGTTGAACATTTCGACATTTGGCTTTGTCATGCTTTGGTCCTTTCTTCTTCCCTCTCAACTTGCTCTTGCTTGCGAACTTGCCTTGGGAAGTTCATCTTCATCTTCTTCCTTCTTCTTGCCTTTCAGCTTTTTATCTTTCTTATCTGCATATAGAGCACCAGTTGAATTACCATGATAAGAGCTACCTTTCTTTATGCTACTTTTCACCTCTTGCCATTGCTTATCACTTTGAATCCCATTGAGAATTTGCCTCATGACAGCCTCTTCTTAAATTAGCTCTCCAATGGATGCTAACTTATCCGCACCCTCCTTGACCTTGGTAACAAACTCTGTGATGGTTTGTTTAGGTGTCTTCTTCATTCGGTTGAACTTGTTCCAAAGATGATTCTCTTGCTTTGGTACTAGCAGAAAAGAAAGTCTTGAGATTATCCCATGTATGTTGAGATGTCTTGCATCCTCTAAAATGTGGGAATAGAAAGTCAGAGATAGAGTTTAATATGTACTACCTTGCTTGAGCATCCCTTGCGCACCAAAGTGTGAGCTTATCTGTCTCCTCTTGTGTAGGTCCTCCTTTGGATCTTGGAATGGGCATAGGTTCATCACGTGCTACAATTCCATAAAGATTTCTACCTTGCAAATAGGCCTCCATTATGATTTTCCAAGCCGCCTAGTTGTGCCGATCAAGCTTCTGAATCATTGAGGGAAAGCTGTCACCCATCTTGATCTAGTTGTGATACCACTGAAAGAACTTGGAGAAGCTTGTAGGAGGTAGAAAGGTGCATTTTGAAGTGACGAAGTTTGGTTCAGCCAACCAGAACAAGACCAAACCTTGAGCTTATGGAGAATCAAATAGACCTTACAGGAATGGGATAAGTGCAAAGAAATGCACTATGTACTTTGGAGCATCAAGGAGAAGGAGTCGATACAAAACAGATAGGTTCGCACGTGGACTAGATAAAAAAACTTACTATCTATGGAAGAGATAATGAACTTCAAATGCTCATAGTAACCAGTATCATTACAATTAGAAAAAGTCCTTTTATGGGAGTGATACACATAGATTTGCATGTATAGAATTCACAAAATTATAAGGAATAAGAAAAATATGCTATAGGAATGAATCAAGCACTCAATGGTGGTACTTCCTATTCCTCAGGAATATGGAGAGATTGACCCTGAGATAGAAAGTACAATTTAAATCAATCTACTAAACTAAATGGTATGAAACTTCATAGGCATAAACTAGACACTAATACCTTTCAAATGCCTCATCTCTCATCAAATGTGACGCTCTGAAGAGAGAGCAACAGCCTCTGCAAGATTACTGTTGACAAAGAAGATGATGCAGAGAATTGACGGAGCAAGACAAAAGTGTATATATATTGCTTCCATGTATTGTACAAGTGATTTCAAGTCTTTATATAGACTCTAGAAGTGCTCCAAGACTTCTACAAGTGGATTTTGAATTTGGTTGTTGGTGGGAGTCAATTCACTTTCCTACAATTTGGGAAAAGTGAAGATCTAGTTTGATCTACTTTTAGGTGATTGATTGCTTGATTGAATGCAACCCAACCACCACAAATTCGTGGGATTTGGGCTCTATCTTTTTATTTTTTCATGTGTGAAGCTCAAGTCTTTTACAATGGTAAAAGATCCATGAAAATTCTTTTTTTAAAAATACAATAAGTGAGCATAAGAAAAAGAAAACTCCAATGGATATTTTTTCGACGTGATAGCCTTTGATGTAGATCAAATCCACCTCAAACATAGTGTAAGCTTGATGTTCCAATAGCATTCGATCAAGCAATCAATCACCTAAAAGTAGATCAAACTAGATCTTCACTTTTCCTAGATCATAGGAAAGTGAATTGATTCCCTCCAATAACCATTCCCACCTTCATTTGAACTCAAAATCCACTTTTAGAAGTCACTTTTACAATACATGGAAGGAATATACATACACTTGTGACCATCGTTGTCATGCTCCTTCAATTTCTGCATCATCTTCTTTGCCAATAGTAATCTTGCAGAGGCTTATGCTCTCTCTCTAGAGCTCAAAATTTGAAGTCACTTTAAAAGTGACTTGAAGTCACTTTAAAAGTGACTTGAAGTCACTTTTACAATACATGGAAGCAATATACATACACTTGTGACCATCATTGTCATGCTCCCTCAATTTTCTACATCATCTTCTTTGCCAATAGTAATCTTGCAGAGGCTTACACTCTCTAGAGCTCAAAATTTGATAAAAGATGGCTAATTGGAAAGAAATTGGTGTCTAGTTTATGCTTGTAAATTTTCATAGCATTTGGTGGATTGGGAGAAATTTCAGTTTTTCTGTCTCGGGGTCAATCTGTATGTATTCGTGAAAAATAGGAGGTATCGCAGTTGAGTGTCTGATTCATTCCTATAGCATATTTTTCTTATTCCTTATACTTTTGAGCATTATATACACTCAACCCTATGTGTATCACTCCCATAAAATGAGTTTTTCTAATTGTAATCACGTTGGTCGCTATGGGCATTTGAAGTTCATTGTCTCTTCCATAGATAGTAAGTTTTTTGAGCTAATCGACGTGCAAACCTATCTATTTTGTATGGACTCTTTCTCGTTGATGCTCCAAAGTACATAGTGCATTTCTTTGCATCTATCGCATACCTATAAGGTCTATTTGAGTCTCCATAAGCTCAAGGGCTGGTCTTGTGCCGTTTGGCTAGACCAAACTTCCTTGCTTCAAAACGCACTTTTCTACCTCCTACAAGCTTCTCCAAGTTCTTACAAGAATCCCATTAATATTGTATCAAAAACTTCATAAGGCCTGGTTCCCTTTATAATACCAACATGAAATCCTTGAACATTATTGAGTTAATGAGTGTTATGTGTGAGGTTATTATGGGTGAGAGTTAATATGGTTAGTTGATAACCTCGATACATACTTAGGAAATGCAATCAGCTTTGAATGCATCTAATATTGTACTAAGGTGTTATGTGGTGGGATCAAGGGGGTTGTTACATGAATTGACTTTCCATAGTTCCCTTACAGGATTACAAGTTTTGCATGCGAATACATATAAGGGTCTCAAGGGTGAATTAACTTGGTCATGTGACTTTTAAGGTACCCACTTCCAAGTAAGTCTAGGATGCAATTTACATGAGGGTTTGTCTTTCAAAACTTGTAGTGTAAGTTTCTGGGGGGTTGAGAGGGGTGAGAACTAATTAATTCCTAAGAGCTTGTGTGCAACTAGTTGAGCTCTTAATCAAGTCTTAGGCACCTAGCTCTATCTAGGATTATGGTTAGCCTACATAGACCACTTTGGTACCCAAATGGAGAGTACATGTTGTGAGTGAAACTATTGAGGTATTTTCATTGGTCATTTTGATTTAATCAATTGCTTCTTAGGCACTATTTGGCCCAACAAGGAAGCAAGTGGCTGATCACCCTTGTGTCTCCAAATCTACTTCACACCCTAGATTTCTTTGCCTTGAGATTTCATCTTTCTTCTAGATTCCATATTCCTCTTAAGCCTCTTATTTTGCTTCCTCAATTGAGATACTGGGACCACTGGTGTCTTTATAAAAGAAGGGATTTATTTCCTCTCTCTTGCTTGTTCTTCAACAATCAAATCCTTTTGCATCATATTGTTTTGGACAAGAACAACATATTTTTCTTCATGATTGACACTAGAAGAACTAGGATTTTGTGCCATGCCTAGATCATTGATTATGCAACCTCCTAGTTCAATCGTGACACGATCTTCATTTACCCAAACCTCAAGAAGTCCAATCCTTAGGTTTAAGTTGATTGCATGATGATATATCTAGTCTTGACCAAGCATGAGAGATTTAGTAAGGTCTTCTTCATGGAAAAATAGTGCTTTGATTGTCATATGGACCTCTTGGATGGAGATCGGATGCTCTACCTCACCCATGCAAGGGATTTCCACTCCTCCTAATCCCACAAGATTAGAATCAATAGGATTAATGAACAAGTCCATGTCTTGACAACAACAATATCTTACAGTGCTAGTGGCCACCCATGATTCAATCAAAGCCTTGATTGTCATAGCAGTCATACCTTGCCCTAATTCTATTATTATAAGAGGATGTCTATCAGTGATGTGACGAGAGGGAACACTCTTAGTCTAGCACATATCCATATGATACCTTGGGGCTTCGTAATTAATATAGCTACGTGGATATATGCCTTGTCATCTCAACTTCATACATCTAATACACTTTAGGTTCTTTATCGATGCTTCTTTGTGGATTCTTTTCTCTTCTTCTTTGCACTTCTTAGCTATATTGAGTCGAATCAACATCTCCTCTGTCAAAATTTCTTGATATAACTTCACTCTACTGTAAGGCAATAGTTACACAATATAACATAGGAGCAATAATAGAGAAGATAACAGATATAGGAGAATCTCAACAATTTTCTACTAGCAGCAAGTACAAAGATGATGGCATTGTCCACCCATGCGCTCTCAAGGTAGAGCTTAAATGGTGATCTAGACAACTCTAGATAGGGAGATACAAGATAGAGGTATGCTGGTTCGATTCGATGTCTCAGGTAGTGCAGAAGTCATGTATATATATATATATGTATGTAGGATCATGGGTGGCCTTCCATGGGCAGTTATACATGGGTGGTAGAGCGTGGGTAGCCACCGCCTGCATAATTGCCATACACGGCTTAGACCCGTTGAATCGACCTAACAAATACAAATGATTTTTGACTCTGATAAGTAATATTCCATGGAATATTCCCTTTACCATCACATTGGGGGCGCTACCCCTAGACCCCCACTAGGGGGCCCGTTGGCCCCCTTGGACCCCCCAGTCGGATCCCACAATTGGGGACCTTGGTAACTCCCTTTCCTTACAATACGTTACATGGTCCAATATGACCTTCATCCAACATGCAAGTTGGGATTCCCATCAATTGGGTAATGCACGCTTGGCTTCTCCTCATAATGGGGGCCTTGCAAAATGTGCATACAATCATGAGGGGTAGACATTGATCATATACTAATACCCCCCCTCAATGTTTACCGATGATAAATCAAGTAGGTCTCGGTCCTATGCCCATGTGTTGAAGATGCCTGTTGAGCTGCTCTCTTCCAAGTGCTTTAGTGAATATGTCATCACAATTTGCCTCTGTTGGGCAATATTCTAGCTCCACAATTTCATCTTCAATTAGCTCATGAATGTAATGGCATTGTGCTTCTATGTGCTTGGTGCGAGCATGAAATACTGGGTTATTTGCAATAGCCATATAAATTTGATTATCACACTTAAGTACAGTTGCCATATTTGATGGAAAGCCTAGATCTACAAGAATTCTCCTTAACCAGACTGCCTCACAAGAAGCAAAACAAGCTGCTTTGTATCCTGCTTCAGTGGAGGAGAGTGTGAGAGTTGGTTGCTTCCTACTTACCCAAGAAAATATTCCTAAACCAAGTGAGAAACAATATCTGATTTTCTAGAATCACAATCTCAGCCCAATCTTAGAATTCACATTCTAGCATTGAAGTGGCTCTCCTTAGGTTTGTTGGAAAACTTGCTTAACACTCCAACAGCATAGCAAATGTCTGGTCTAGTGTTGCACAAAAAATAAGACTTCCAACGAGCTTCCTATACTTCTTAGCATCTACATCAGACATGTTATCATCCATAGATAGCTTATGATTTACCTCCATAGGTGTGCTAGTTGGTTTGTAGTCCATCATTCCAAATGCCTTGAGAATTTCTTTGGCATATTTTTGTTGTGAGATGAAAATGCCATCCTTCCTTTGCCATACTTCAATTCCGAGGAAAAGCTTATGATTTACCTCCATAGGTGTGCTAGTTGGTTTGTAGTCCATCATTCCAAATGCCTTGAGAATTTCTTTGGCATATTTTTGTTGTGAGATGAAAATGCCATCCTTCCTTTGCCATACTTCATATCTTAGAATTCGCATTCTAGCATTGCAGTGGCTCTCCTTAGGTTTATTGGAAAACCTGCTTAACACTCCAACAGCATAGCAAATGTCTGGTCTAGTGTTGCACAAAAAATAAGACTTCCAACGAGCATTTACCTCCATAGGTGTGCTAGTTGGTTTGTAGTCCATCATTCCAAATGCCTTGAGAATTTCTTTGGCATATTTTTGTTGTGAGATGAAAATGCCATCCTTCCTTTGCCATAGTTCAATTCCGAGGAAAAATGGATTAGACCTAAGTCTGTCATTTCAAACTCAGTTCCCAAGCTGATCCAAGTTTGATTGATGAGTTTCTGATGATCTCCTATAATGATCAAATCATCTAGATATACAATGACAACATCTAGCTTGCTATCCCTTTTCGTTACATACAAGTTAGCATCAGAAGTACTTCTTTCAAAACCCATACTTTTGAAAAAGTTATCTATCCGTTGGCACCAACCCCGTGGATCTTGCTTAAGTCCATATAAAGCTTTCTTCAACCTGCAAACTTTATTTTTCTGAATTAGGCACCTCAAAACCTGGTGGTTGAGATACATATATCTCCTCCTTGAGGTGACCATTCAAAAATGCAGATTTGACATCCATCAGGCACAAGGTGAGATATTTCTCCGTTTGATGAGATAGTAGATTTACCTTTATCTTCCATTAAGTGTGGTCGTTCATCAAACACCACATCTCGTCTGACAAAAATCTTCCTTGCCTCAAGATCCCACAACTTGTATGCTTTAGACTCTTCACTATATCCTAGGAAGATACATTTTTTGCTTTTTGAATCCAAATTTGATCTGGTTGAATAAGGAATATGTGCATCACAAAAACAACCAAAAATTCTGAAATGCAAAACTGAAGGCTTTTACCATAATATGCTTCTTGAGGAGTCATCCCCTTCAGTGCTTTTGTGTAGCTTTGATTGAGGATGTAGACTACTGTATTGACTGCTTCTGCCAAGAATGAATCAGTCATGTCTTGAGCCTTTAACATACAATGAGCCATTTCAACTACTGTCCTATTCCTGCGCTCAACAATGCCGTTTTGTTGAGGTGTATGAGTTGTGGTAAGTTGCCTTTTCACACCATGCTCCTTATAGTAATTATTGAATTCTATTGATAAGAATTCACCTCCTCTATCTGTTCTAAATTTCTTCAGTTTCCTTCCTGATTCATTTTCCACATACTTATGCCACGTTTTAAATTTTTCAAAAGCATCAAACTTCTCTCGAATGAAATAAACCCACATCTTTCTATTATAATCGTAGACTAACAGCAAAAAGTAGAAAGATCCTCCTAGAGCAGGTGTAGACATTTTACCACAGAGATCAGCATGTACCAACTCTAGAGGAGCTTGAGATCGATTGCTGGTCTCTCTTAGAAATGCCTTTCGTTGTTGCTTGCACATCATACAAGCTTCACAAAGTTCTTGCAACTCTGAAAATGTAGGCAAATGAGCAACCATCCCTGTTGTTTGCATCTCCTTCAAGACTGCAATTCCGAGATGCCCAAATCGTTGGTGCCATAACCTGCTTACATCTTTATCTTCTATAGCATTAAGCACTTTACTCATACAAGTTATCACGTCTTATGCCTTTACCTACTACATTACCTGATGAATCCATGATTTTTGCACCACTCTTATTGAAGTGAACTTTGAGTCCACGATTTGTTATTGCAGAAACTGACAAAAAATTTCATTTAAGTGTAAGTACCTAGAGAACATCGGATAACTTTTTCTCAACGCCTGAGAAGTGATAAAATAGATAGTTCGAGTTCCTTATGTTGGACACTTGGAGTCATTTCCCACCACTACATTGATGGATTCCTGTAGAGGCACTAGGGAACTATACCAATCCTTTTTACTGGTCATATGGTGAGAAGCTCCACTATCTAAAATCCATGGTTCATAAACACGAGCTTGAGCAGATGAGCATACCTCCTCAATAGCTACCCATAGTTCCATCTCTATGTTGTTTGCAGACTCTTTGTTCTTCCACGATGATTTTACAGTCCCATTCCGTTCATCAACTTGCTTCTTTTTGTAATCCTTGATGGCATGGCCTTTCTTTTCACAATACAAGCAACTTCATGTGAAATTTTTCTTCTTTGGCTTCTTCTTTGATCCATCAGAAGAGCCTTTACCTTTTGCATTTGTTGAGAATGCAGCATCACTTGTACTTTGCCAATTCTTCAACTGCATCTCTTCTTCTAAAAGCATAGCACAAAACTCTTCAAATGTAAGGGGAGTTGGTCTTACCTGAGTGTTAAGGGCTGTTATTAATCCATCATACTTTGCTGGAAGAACACATACACATCTTCGAACCAGCCCTTCTAGTGTTACAACAACACCAACTGTAGCCAATTGGTCTTGAAGATGTTTTATCCGTTTGATAAAATCTTCATCCTTTTCAGAATAGGAATGCTTTTCATTTGCCAACTGATTTTCTAAATTTTGTATCCTAGTGTGGTTCTTGATCTCATATTGTCAAACCAATATGCCCCAAGCCTCATGTGCTTTAGTAGTATGTTGAACTAAAGTAAGCACATAATCACTTACACTAGTGACAATTGCACATAATGCATCAACATTCCACCTCTTCCAAGCTCGTAGAAGATCTGGATCTGGTTGAATCATCAATCTTGAATTTGCTGGATCTTCAATTGGTATGATCCATGTCAAGGCTTCAAGAAGATAGCCAGAGGTGAGAAGCATGGTAGGCTCTTTACTTTTGAAGTAGGAGAAACTAGGAACATAGCTCTATTCACAAATTTGTGGGATTTGGGCTCTATCTTTTTACTTTTATATGTGTAAAGCTCAAAGCTTTACAATGGTAAAAGATCCATGAAAAATTGTTTTTAAAAAATACAATAAGTGAACAAAAGAAAAAGAAATCTCCAACGAATATTCTTTCGACGTGATAGTCTTTGATGTAGATCAAATCCACCTCAAGCATAGTGTAAGCTTGATGTTCCAACAACTCCCCATCAAGCTAAATTATGCTTGAGTCTTCATTCTCTGATAGGTTGAATACCTTCCATAGCTTTGAATCTACAAAGCTTTATTGCATCAAGTGCCTTCATCATCATATCTGCTACTTGCTTTTCACTTAGAACAAAAGAAATGTCAATCTCCTTTGCCATGAGCTTCTCCATGATGAAGTGGTAATGCACCTCTATGTGTTTGGTTCTTGAATGGAAAATAGGGTTTGCCGCTAGATGCATGGAACTTACATTATCTCCAAATATGTGAGGTTTGGAACTCACAAGTCCCAAATCTGTATACAATGCCTTTAACCATATAGCCTCTTGAGTTGCTATGGTCAAGCCTCTGTAGTCTTCTTTAGTCGAGGATAAAGCAAGTGTTGGTTGCTTCTTGGAACTCCATGACACTAGCTTTGAACCTACAAATGCTAAGTAACCAAAAGTACTTTTTCTATCATCCTTAGCTCCTGCCCAATCTACATCTGAATAGATTTTAATATCCAAATATGAAGAGTAAGTGTCACATAATCCTAGTAGGAGATGGTTGAACCATGCCTTAAGAGAGAGGATTAGGAAGTAATCCTCAACCATGGCTTTTGGGGCAAGTGGTTAGCCCATCGCACTCCTAACCGGGAGGTTGTGAGTTCAATTCCCAACATTGGTATCAGAGCCTAGTTGAGAAATTGGGCGAGATGGAGGTTCGCGCCTCATTCGTGGGCACTTGGAAAAAGCACTTATCCGTGGTGAGTGTGAAACTGACCTTGGATGAAGGCGCATGGGCATTTGGGCACCCACAGAGGGTGGGATAGGTCCAAATTTGGTCCATGTGTTGGAGTTTGAGGTTGGTGGAAGCGCTCATGCATGGAAAGTGGGTCCAAGAGTTAGAAGGGTCCACAAGTGAGCATTGAGGACAATGCTTAGTCTAAGGGGGAAGGAATGTCACATAATCCTAGTAGGAGATGGTTGAACCATGCCTTAAGAGAGAGGATTAGGAAGTAATCCTCAACCATGGCTTTTGGGGCAAGTGGTTAGCCCATCGCACTCCTAACCGGGAGGTTGTGAGTTCAATTCCCAACAGTAAGGATATAATATACCTTCGTTGATTGCACCTTTGAGATACTTAAGTACTCTCTTAGCTGCATCCATGTGTGGTATTCTTGGCAAGTGCATGAACTAACTAAGCACTCCCACACTATATGAAATGTTTTCCCTTGTATGAGTAGCATATATCAAGCTACCTACCAAGCTTTGATATTCTTTTATGTCTTCAATTTTCTCACCTTCATAAACACTAAGTTTATGATTTATCTCCAAAGGTGTACCTATAGTTTTAGTGTTCTCCATTTTGAACTTAACAAGTAGATCCGGAATGTATCTTCTCTGAGTTAAATACATTCCTTCATCTGTGTATATCACCTGCATACCTAGGAAATATGTGAGCTCACCTAGGTCACTGATTTTGAACTCCTCTTGCATGTGTCTCTTGATCCTTTGAATGCCATTTAGATCATCACCTGTCACAATAATATCATCTACATATACACATATATAGATAACCTCATCGTGATCCCTTTTGATGAATAGAGAAGGATCTGAGCTGCTAGGTTTGAGTCTTCATGTGGTTGTCTTCTAAATAATTGTTGAAGTCCCTTCTATTATAGCCTCTATTGTTATTGTTGAAGTTCTATCCACCTCTACCTCTATTGTTGCCATATCCACCTCTTTGACTTCCTTTCTGGGTCTTCCCATTGAACAAACAATTCTTAGTGGTGTGGTTGGTCTTATTGCAAATGGCACGAGGTTGAACATTCTGACCTTTGGAATTGTCATGGTTTGGTCCTTTCTTCTTCCCTTTCCACTTGCTCTTGCCTGCAAAGTTGGCTTGGGAAGTCTCTTCTTCATCTTCTTCATTATTCTTTCCTTTCAGCTTCTTGTCCTTCTTATGTGCATATAGAGCACTAGTTGAATTACCATGATAGGAGTTACCTTCCTTTATGCTATTGTTGGCCTCTTGATTGAAGAGTTTTCCAAGAAAGATGTTGAACTCTGGAGTTTGCACATCCATGATGAGATCGTAAGCCATGGTGAAAGATTGCCATTGCTTATGACTTCGAATCCCATTGAGAATTGGCCTCATGATAGCCTCTTTTTCAATCAGCTCTCCCATGGATGCTAACTGATCTGCAACCTCCTTGACCTTGGTAACGAACTCTGTGATGGTTTTGTTAAAGTGTTAAAACTAGTGATGCTGTGTTACTGACAAACGCAAATCGTTACCGAACAAATATTGACGTAAAACAGTGATTCACCGTAAACTGTGTTAAACTTTTAGTATCGTCACCGAAAAAACTATGTGGGTTCTTGGGAGTGGTAGACGTCTGTTGGACAGAGGCCCTGTACTCTTTTCCCAATTATTCAACACACCATCCGAAATATGTATACACGTTTAGCTCAGTTACTAACAGTAACTAACAACATTTGATTTCTATATTTATGCATGCCGAACTCTCCAGACTAACCTGCTATTGGAACAGAGCAGTAGTCTGGGATACCAATTTTACAGTAGTAATCAACCAGAGACAATACTTTAACTGATAGATTCGTTTGTTACAACGCTTTATAGCGATCTCAACTAAAAGCTCACGTTACCGAAAATACTAGTCCGTCCTCATCACCGAATGCAACAAGTTCAGTAAAACAAACAGAACATACTCAATAGTGTATTAAGTTGTCAAATCAAATCACACAGTAATATAATTACTCAGACTGACTCAAAGTACTTCGACGACTAAAGAACGCACAACACTACTAGACGTTAACAGTACTCAGATACACAATCCGTTCCTCAACATTCA
Source organism: Ceratopteris richardii (assembly GCA_020310875.1). NCBI lineage: Eukaryota > Viridiplantae > Streptophyta > Polypodiopsida > Polypodiales > Pteridaceae > Ceratopteris > Ceratopteris richardii. The sequence goes on from CM035430.1 coordinate 25,715,805, forward strand.
TTACAGCGAACTTCAGTGGTAGCAGACAGAACGAAAATCAACACTAACAATACTCAGAACTTTGTAACCGTGTAATAATACTCTGACAAATAATCAGGCGAATAAACTGGCAATTCCAAAAAAGATGTCTCTTGCGACCATTCTTCTTTCATTGCTTTATATAAATTTTACAGGATGTGCGTCCCAACTTTTCGCGCGTGATTCAAGGAACTCCGTTACATCCGGCAGTCATTACATTTGTCTCACTCGGCGGCCGACTAACACTGGCACGCACGGTGGACTCGAACCCGCAAGTGATTTTAATTACAAAACTACTGTTCATCTATGATACCTTCTAAATACATATTCCTTGCTAATCTAAATGTGCGGGCTATTTTTTTCTTAAGTGTTTCTAAGAATTGTTTAAGGGTATCGGGTTCTAAAATCTGCGCATCTATTCTAACGGAACTAAGTGCGATGGCTTCAGTAAGCAAAATTTCGGCCTGTGTTTGCAAAAAGGCCTCCTGTAAATAAAAATCGTTTGATAATGCCGCATCTCTTGCTGTCTTCATGTCTGTTACTTGTTTCTGCATCTCATTGATTCTGTCTTTCTGGTTTCGTACCTGATTATCAAATCTTCCGAACTGTTGGTTCTGGAACTCTATGGTTGTGTAGTAAGCATCTCGTTCTCTGCGGGCATTTGCTAAGTCCTTTTGATATTTAGATTCTCTGTTCAGTTGATGTTTCAGCATATTGTTGACGTCGTCTAAGGATTCTTTTGTTCTTTGTAGCTCTTCTACTACCTGCTTTGCTTCTCTCTGCTGCTCTTGGTATTTCTGTATTGTGTCCTGCAACTGGACTCTTGTTTCTTCCAGTAGGTTTCCTAGTGCTATTCTTGTATCGTCTGTATCTTTGATTGTTTGATTTAACTTTATTATTTCGGTGTCGGCAGCTGTCAGTAATTCGTCTTTTTCAGCTAATGCCTTATCTCTCTGGTTTGAGTGTTCTTCCTGTGCTTGGAGTGTAGCCTGTAGTTGCTTGATCTGCTCATGGAGTGCATGATTTTCTGCTCTTGCTGCTTGTAATTCTTCCTGAAGAGGGGTGATATCCGCCTCCATTATTTCCAATTTCCTTTGGAATTCTTCTCGTGCACTGTCTGTGGCTTGCTTCAGGTGTTGCGGCAGTTGTTGGGATATATTAATTAAAAGGTGACCCATGGCTTCTAATTCCGAAAAAACTGGAATGGGGTGGGGTGGCAGAGGAGGGCGAGGTTGCGACAAGGTTTCGGTGAGCAGTTGTTGTGAATAAGGTGGTGAATAATTGAGGGAGGATGTAGAGGCTTCAGAAGTTCCGGTGGGGTGACTGGGCTTGATGGGGCTGCGGGGTGGTTCCGGTTGAGAGATGGGGTTAGCAGGCGGGGTTTTGGGGAGGGTAGAGTCAGTAGTTGTTACCTTGTTTGTTTGTTCCATTTCTGCATTGTGTGCTTCTGTGGATTCCACTGCCTTCAGTAGCTTGTCTAGTGCCTCTTGATTAGATTGCTGCTCATTTTCCTGTTGCTCTGATTCTTTTTCGGTCGAAATTATTTCCATCTCTGCTTGATCTTGTTGTTCTTGTTGCTCAATCGATGATTCATTATGCATTGAGGTGGTTGTATCATGGAACGTCTCTTCTTCTTGTTTCTCGTCTTCTTTATCGTCATCTTTATCCTTTCCGGCTGAGCCTTGTGCTTCACTTTCTGAGGAGCTAATCCTGATGCGTTTCCGGCGGAACAACTGATTGAGCTCTTCTTCATCTTCTTCTTCCTCATCTTCTAGTAGTTGAACTGACTCTTCGTGCCTTAAAACTGGTCCTCGTTGTGGTGGTTGAGCGGCGAGTATGGTTGGGAAGAGAAAAGAAAGGATGTGGGGAAGTCTGGATCGAGGGGTGGTTCCTTTGTTGACTTGTTTCACTATGGCGACGCACTCCTTATGGATTCGGTGAAAGAAAAATGAGGCGAAATTAACGGGTTCTCGTGCGGCAAGGTCGATGGCGGCATATAATGGGCGGGAGATACCATAGGTGCGTTTCTAGAGATTAAGGATCGCAACTAAGAACTGCAATGCGGTTCTTTCAGGTTCGGGGCGGCAGAGAATGGCGTATTCATTCGATGAATGGCGGGGGAAAAGTTCGGTCATGCGGGCTACGGGGATACTTGGGCCATTCTCGCGGCCTTGTGGAGTGAGGCGGAAGGCTTCAGCGAAGGCCTGGAAGGTTATTACGGTTCTAGATGGTAGGGAGGGGAAGAGCCATTGTCGTTCGGTGATGGGAGGTTGGGCGATGGCTGGGATAATTTCTGCGAAGAAGGGATGGGCTTCCACTGAGTGCCAAGGCAGCTCAGCAAAGTTGGCCAACCCTCGGATACGCAGGTATTCTCTTAACTCAGTAGGGATACCATCACAGAAGGCTGTGCAGTTCGCCAACGCTTCCATTGCGCACGCGAACATGAATATACAGGACACAGCACACGGATACACAGAACACAGAACACACGAGCACAATCACAAGAACACAATAGCATTTTTTGGCGCAACCGAAGAGCTTAAGTACAGATATTACGGTGGGGGGGTAGGAAGTGGTGGTTATCATTGTGCGGTGCTAGAATGATATTGCTTTTAATTTGGCATGCATACTTGAGTAATTGGTAAGGAGGGCGGCTTATGACAAAACACGGCTATTTTAAAAAGAAGAGAAAGAACAGAATGAAAAGTAAAAAACAGAAGCTAAAAAATGCGGTCCACCGCCGAATGATTTAATGCGGACTAGTAGCGCTTCGATACGGCCGCAACTTCGAGCCATTGATTGCTTTTGGAAGTGGATTTCCGGTCAACGTAGTCAACCGAAAAGTTGCTGGACCGATTTGCTCTGAGATTTTGTAAGGGCCGAACCACCGTAATTTGAATTTGCCGGCGGATCTATTTGACTTTGTATTATAAAAAAGTACAAGGTGTCCTACCAAAAACACTGGAGTTTTCAGGTTTGTATCGTGCGTCCTTGCCTGTCTTAGTTGAACTTCGTGCATAGTTAAGAAACTGAGCCATCGGTGCTCATCTAACTCTCTGAGTGTGTCCAACCGAATTGACAGTGAGTCTTCCGGTAGAAGTTTCTGGGTAATGGCTACTCGTAAACTTGGTATAACTATCTCCATTGGTGCTATTGCTTCTAAGCCATAAGCTAATTTGAAAGGTGTCAATCCTGTTGTTACCTTGTAGGTAGTCCGGTATGCCCATAACACTGCAGGTAGCAGTTGATCCCATCTTTCTGGTGCTTCCATGATCAATTTTCGAAGGATATTCAACAAAGATTTGTTTGTACTTTCGGCCAATCCATTAGCACGAGGATAATAAGGAGAACTAAATCTATGTGTGACCTGGAACGACTGTGTAAGTGCCTTCATTAAATTGTTTACAAAATGAGTGCCTTGATCTGATACAAGTTCCAGTGGTAATCCAAAACGTGGAAAGACATCGGTTAGTAGACACTTTGCTACCGTAACTGCTATAGCAGACCGTGAAGCCCACGCTTCTACCCATCTGGTTGCATAGTCTGTGCAGGTCAGTATGTAACGGTTGTTACTGAAGACTGCTGGAGGTGTAATCGGACCGATAAAATCTAAACCCCATTTCTGGAAAGGTTCCAATGGTAAGATGGGTTGCAGAGGAAAAAGATGACGTTGCAAAGGGTGACCAGATCTCTGACATGTATCACATTGTTTGACAAACTGTGAGATATCTCTGTCCATCGTTGGCCACCAGAGACCACTCTGCAGAATTTTCCGGTGAGTTAAGTCTGCTGCAAAATGGCCACCGGAAGGAGTTGAGTGAGCCAAAGTAATAACTGAATTAACTTCATGTGGTGGAATACAGCGAAGTAAGATTCCGGTATGATCTACATAATATAATTCTCCAGCAATTAACCGAAATCGATGGCTAAAGACTGCAATTTTTCTGCGTACTGCCGTAGAAGTCTGAGATGGAAGGCAACCATCAATGAGAAAGGTCAAGATCTGATCATAATACGAAAATGGGATAGGTGGGTCTGCAGATTCTTCATTAATTGGTTTTGATACATAAATCACGGGTGTCGTGTCATCTATGCCCACCGGAGCTTCACCGGAATCTAAGCGGGATAAAAAATATGCTAAGGCATGTGAACTGCCTGGCCGGTGAATGACTTCGTAGTCAAATTCCTGCAAGAGTAAGACCCATCGCGCTAATCGACCACCTAGATGCTGTTGCCGAACTAGATAGACAAGTGCAGCGTGATCTACATGAAATGTGAATTTACGGCCTAGCAAGTAATGTCTGAATTTCTTGACCGAATATACTAGCCCTAGACATTCTCTTTCTGTTACAGAGTAATTTTTCTCAGCAGGTGCTAATCTTCGACTTGCATAACCATTTATCAATTTGTTGCATCAACACACTTCCTATTGCTATATCTGAAGCATCAACAAATACATGAAATGGGTGATCCCAGTCCGGCGGTTGTAAGATAGGAACTTGTGTTAATAAATGTTTTAAACGATCAAATGCTATCTGGCATTCCTAGGTCCATTCAAATTGTCGAGGAGTCTTGGAGATTAGCTTGTTTAGTGGTATAGCCAGATGAACAAGCCACCGTAAGTGTCTTCCATGCCATCGTACTTGACCCATAAAGCGCATGACTTCTTTTGGAGTAACTGGCACCGGAGCTTCTAATACTGCCGAAATTTTATCTGGATCTACTTGGATACCTTGTGCGGATACAATGTGGCCAAGTAACTTGCCACATGAAACCGCAAACACAGATTTGTTTGCGTTTAAGCAGAGTGTATACTCTCTGCATTTCTGAAAGCAGCACCGTAAATGAAACAGATGTGCTATCATCTTACCGAAAATTGAAAAATCGTCGAGATATACTTGCATAAATGAAGTGAGATAAGGAGAAAATATCTCATGCATACATCTTTGAAATGTGCTTGGTGCGTTTCTTAATCCAAACCACATTACCGTACAAGCAAAGACACCCCAGTTGGTAATAAATGCAGTTTTTGGTATATCTTCTTCGGCCATTCTCACTTGGTTGTAGCCACTGTATCCATCTAGGAATGAATACATCTCATGACTTGCTACTCTATCAAGCATGGTATCCAAAAAGGGAATTGGAAAGGGATCTGGTACGGTTGCTGCATTTAATTTCCGGTAATCTACACAGATTCACAATTGCTTGTTTTTCTTAGGCACAATCACAATTGGAGAGATCCATTCAGCATGCTCTACTGGCACGATGAATCCGACTTTTAATAACCTATCAAGTTCTGCCTTTACCTGAGATGCATAATGGGGATTCATCCGGTAACTGGTTTGCTTTATCGGCCTTGCTTCTGGCTTCAGCATGACCCTGTGCTGGTAGATACGGGGGTCCAATCCTTTCATGTCTTTGTAGTCCCATGCAAAGACTTCAGTGAATTCTCGGAGTAGCTGGATTAAGCTTGCTTGAAATGTTTCCGGTAAGTTTTGCTTTATCTTTACAGGACGCGGATGATCTTCATCTCCTAAATTGTAAGTGATCAGTTGATCTTCGGGGACATAGAACTATTGATGCTTCTCTGTGTTGTCTGTTGGTTTAAAGAGTTGCTGCAGTTCATTGTCATGTGTCGAGATAGTGTCTTCCTTCTTAGCCTCTTCTGTGACGGGTATTACTGTACAAACTGAAGCATTCCAATTATCTACAACGGTCTGTAGATCAACAGTTCCTAAGGAAATTAAATCAGCGTTATTCTTCAGAAACTCTTCTTCTTCATCATCTGACAATCCATCTAGCATATGGACTGGTTTAGCAAAATACGGTCTAGCGTGTAGCTCGCAAGGTTGTATCGCATCTAATTTTACCACATATCTTCGATTGGCATCTTTGAACGTAAGCTCTTGTGCAGACCAGTCCTGTATTACCTTTGCATGCTTCAGCCAAGGTCGGCCGAAAAGGAGGTTGTAATCCAAAGTGGATTCCGGCAGATCTAGTATAACAAAGGTCATTTTAAAGGTCGTACCTTGCAAAGTGATGGGTACATTTCGCACAAGTCCTACGGGATGGACTCTTGATTGATCTGCCATTCTGACAAAAATTGAACTGGTTCGATTTCGGTCCATCCTAATCTTTTGCATAAGGCCGCAGTCGCAATGTTAACACCAGAGCCTCCATCAATCAATACTTGCATAATCTTATGATTCTTATACCATACTGTAATCAAGGGGACTGAATGATCGACAGTAGAATCAGGTTCCGGTTGAACTGCTGCTGTCACCGGAATACAAGAAGGTACCGGACTACACTGTTGTTGGAACTGTTGTCGAATTCCAGGTACTAATGCCAGTAGTTGGCCCAGAGGCAGAGTGATAGATGCCTTAGATAAGATTTCCCAAGCTTGTTGAGATTGATTGACAGGCTCTACTGATGTTGAAGTTGATGCCTCTACTGATGCGGAGGTGTCTACGGTGGGCAATGTATCTGTTGCTGATGATGTTTCTACTGCTAACTCCCTTTGTTGTGTTCCTTCCTTTGTTAACGAGGGCTGGGCTACCGGAATAGGCTCTGGGAAGACTGGTGGTTCTGCTGTGGTCCATTGACTAGCCTTGTTGTACATTCTGTGTTGTTCATGTATCCCTGGTTCAAATATTTCTGCTGCTGGTTGCAGTTGTTTACCGGAACGGGTCTGGATTGCAGCAGCCTGTATCTCCACCGGTGTGATTTTTACCATGTTGGCCATTGGATTTTGACGTTCCTTCTTCCTTTGATCATACTCAGCTGCATCCTTGCAAAATCTCCTAATATGTCCAAATTCACCATAAAAATGGCAGCGTGGTGGTGGTAAATTGGGATTTTCCGGTGGTGGTCCGTTTTGCCAGCGGTTTGGATTATAATTGTTATTCCTCTGTCCTCGGTAATTTCGATATCCTTGCTGCTGGTTGTTTCTCATTTGTGGAGGCACATAGTGATTGGCTGGCTGTCCTTGTTCCTGGATAATTGCATTGACAGTCGCTGTTCCTTGTACTCTAGCGTTGTATGCGCAGTTTTCGGTGGTGTGTCCGGCAATGTTGCAGATAGCGCAGAATGTTTGATTAAGTGCGCAATTGGCACTGGTATGTCCTGAATTTTTGCATATGTTGCAGTATACCTGTCTAGTCATATCTTCTGCAACATTCTTGTTTGCTTTTAACCATTCTAAATCTTCTGTAAATCCACCGACTTTGTGTTCCAGTTGCAGAGTCATTGCAATGACTGCATCGAGGGACATGGCTCCGACACATCTTATGATCATGATCTGCTTAAGTTGTGGAAACAAGCCATTGATGAACACTGAGTGATAACATCATCTGGTAAGTTAGCATGGGCCGGTGGTAGCTGCCTTAATTGTGTTCTGAAGAGAGTAGCATACTCTTGTACGGTTTGATTTGGTTTCTGTCTGTTATTCTGCAGATAATCAAAAATTTCGGCTAGTTTTTTTTTAGCCTGAATCGCTGCAGAAAAGCATCTCATACTGCTTCGTAGGTGCCGAAATGATTAATATCATATTCTGTAAGCCATCTAGCTGCTTCATTAACAAGTGTAGATTGGAAGACAATGGCTTTGTAAGCCTGATCCGGTGGATGGTTGAGAACTGCGTAGCTTATCTCGAAAGTGCGTACGTGAGCATCCGGATCATCTCCTGGAAATCCACCAAACTTCGTGTATGTCACTCCCGTCGGAGGTGGCCTGGGTGGACATAACTGTTGTTGTCCATTCATCGTGAGCGTGTTATACTTTCCTTCTGAACTACTGGAATCTGTATCGTCGGATGACGCACTTTCCGGTGCGATTATCTTGCCTAATATGCTTCGAATCTCTGTTTCAAGCAGCCTTCCTTCCTCCTTGATGTCCAGTGTATGGGAACTTGCTTCCAAGCGCGGTGATTGGGCTGAGGATTCAGCAGAAAATGCTAAATCGTCACCAAAAAACTGTGATTTTCTTACCGAAATTTCACCGGAATGAACCGAAATTATGCCCGAATTCGGCGTTTTTTCGCCTTCGCCGATTTCTTTGACTAAAGTGTTTCTAATCATAGATGAATCTGAATCTTTTTCCAAGGTTGTTAAACTAGATTCCCACTGCATCTTGGTAGGTTCTGGAATTACTATATCTTCGATAGACTGTGCCGAAATAGTACAGGAATGTACCAGAGGCGTACCAGGTTCTACCGGAATATGACCGGAATCAGTTTTAACGTTCTTAACTTTCTTGACAACTGGGTCAGTCCTAGTTATACTTCTACCTCCCAAAGTTGGCTTTAGTACTCCAGACTGATGGTTCTTGGGATACGTTTCACCGGATCGAGTAACCGGCATGTATCATCTTTTGTACTAATCGCGTAGTATTAGTAATGGGACAGTCTGCAACAATCTGGTTCTATTGCTACTGCCAATCGAACGATAATCTAATTCTGACAGATGACTGGCAATCTTGATGCCACTTTCCCACAGACGGCGCCAAGTGTTAAAACTAGTGATGCTGTGTTACTGACAAACGCAAATCGTTACCGAACAAATATTGACGTAAAACAGTGATTCACCGTAAACTGTGTTAAACTTTTAGTATCATCACCGAAAAAACTACGTGGGTTCTTGGGAGTGGTAGGGGTCTGTTGGACAGAGGCCCTGCACTCTTTTCCCAATTATTCAACACAACATCCAAAATATGTATACGTGTCTTAGCTCAGTTACTAACAGTAACTAACAACATTTGATTTCTATATTTTTGCATGCCGAACTCTCCAGACTAACCTGCTATTGGAACAGAGCAGTAGTCTGGGATACCGATTTTACAGTAGTAATCAACCAGAGACAATACTTTAACTGATAGATTCGTTTGTTACAACGCTTTATAGCGATCTCAACTAAAAGCTCACGTTACCGAAAATACTAGTCCGTTCATCACCGAATGCAACAAGTTCAGTAAAACAAACAGAACATACTCAATAGTGTATTAAGTTGTCAAATCAAATCACACAGTAATATAATTACTCAGACTGACTCAAAGTACTTCGACGACTGAAGAACGCACAACACTACTAGACGTTAACAGTACTCAGATACACAATCCGTTCCTCAACATTCATTACAGCGAACTTCAGTGGTAGCAGACAGAACAAAAATCAACACTAACAATACTCAGAACTTTGTAACCATGTAATAATACTCTGACAAATAATCAGGCGAATAAACTGGCAATTCCAGAAAAGACGTCTCTTGCGACCATTCTTCTTTCATTGCTTTATATAAATTTTACAGGATGCGCGTCCCAACTTTTCGTGCGTGATTCAAGGAACTCCGTTACATCCGGCAGTCATTACATTTGTCTCACTCGGCGGCCGACTAACAGTTTGTTTAGGTGTCTTCTTCATTTGGTTGAACTCGTTCCAAAGACAATTCTTTCTTACTTTGGTACTAGCAAAAAAGAAAGTCTCGAGGGCATCCCAAATCTCTTGAGATGTCTTGCATCCTCTAATATGTGGCAATAGAAAGTCAGAGATAGAGTTTAGTATGTACGACCTTGCTTGGTCATGCCTTGTGCACCAAAGTGTGAGCTTATCTACCTCCTCTTGTGTAGGTCATCCTTTGGATCTTGAAATGGGCATAGCTTCATAACCTGCTACAATTCCATAAAGATTTATACTATGCAGATAGGCCTCCATTCTGATTTTCCAAGCCACGTAGTTGTGCTGATCAAGTTTCTCGATCATTGAGGGAAAACTATCACCCATCTTGATCCAGCTCTGATACCACTGAAAGAACTTGGAGAAGCTTGTAGGAGGTAGAGAAATGCATTTCAAAGCGACAAAGTTTGGTCCATCCGACCCGGACAAGACTAGACTTAGCCCTTGAGCTTATGGAGACTCAAATAGAACTTATAGGCATGCGATAAGTGCAAACAAATGCACTATGTACTTTGGAGCATCAAGGAGAAAGAGTTGATACAAAACAAATAGGTTCACGTGTCGACTCGCTCAAAAAACTTACTATCTATGGAAGAGACAATGAACTTCAAATGCCTATAGTAACCAGCATGATTGCAATTAGAAAAACTCCAATGAGCCATCTCTCATCAAATTTGGAGCTCTAGAGAGAGAGCAGCAACCTTTGCAAGATTACTGTTGGCGAAGAAGATGATGCAAAAAATTGAAGGAGCAAGACAATGATGGTCACAAGTGTATGTATATTGCTTCCATGTATTGTACAAGTGATTTCAAGTCTTTATATAGACTCTAGAGGTGTTCCACGACTTCTACAAGTGGATTTTGAATTCAAATGAAGGTGGGAATGGTTGTTGGAGGGAATCACTTCACTTTCCTACAATCTAGGAAAAGTGAAGATCTAGTTTGATCTACTTTTAGGTGATTGATTGCTTGATTGAATGCAACTCAACCACCACAAATTCGTGGGCTCTATCTTTCTACTTTTACACGTGTAAAGCTCAAAGCTTTCACAATGGTAAAAGATCCATGAAAAATCTTAAAAAAAAAAACAATAAGTGAGCATAAGAAAAAGAACTCTCCAACGGATATTCTTTCGATGTGGTAGCCTTTGATGTAGATCAAATCCACCTCAAGCATAGTGTAAGCTTGATGTTCCAACAATTCTTCTTCTTCCAGAAGATCCATAGAACATCCACAACCTTCACCACCATGCTTGAAGTAGCAAGCACATGTTCCCAGACAAATACTGGTCACCAAATGATAGACATTGACACTTCGCCTATCTTTGAAAAATGTAAGGAAAGGCTAAAACACTAGTACATCTCGAAACCATAACAATTCAAGACCCACCTATGGGCCACATGATGAAAGTCAATCCTCATTCCCATTGGTTCAACGAGATGGCCAGACCCCTTGGAGATGCAACTTATATTTGGGAAGAAGAATGTCAATTTAATAATGTTTTGGGGAAGTATTTATTCTTTACATGCAAATTCAAGCAGTTGCACAACACCAAAGAAATCCAATCCACCTCACCTAAGGTAGGCTTGGAAGCTTACTTTAGCACATGGCTACCTAAAGCTCATTTCATGTGATGCTACTATCTTCAATAACTGTAGTTATAACAGTTGTAGGTTTGATAGGACGTTTTTTGACACCCTTCACAATGTTCCATAGTCCTTTTGCAACCAATACATGTCGCATCATTTAAGACCACAATGGGTAGTTGGTACCATCCAACTTATCCTCAACAACCAACATACAAAATACATCACTACTTTCAGCCATGGCCAGTGACTAAAATACCTTGATGCAAAAAATTGACTCTATCTCAAAAAGTTGAATGGAACTGCCCAGACGCGTTCTACTAAACCTATAGCAGACTTGAAGATGCTTATACTGGAAAATTGAAACTGGTATATATCTTTGGCACAAAAAGATGAAATAGCCTACACAAGCACTGTGATAGTGCATTCGGAGGCCGAAACGAGCTCAGATCACGATTTTGGCACCACAGAGCGAAGCAGTTTTGATCTCTAAAACACCCTGAGTATGCTCACCAAATTTCATGTGAATTTGAGATTGCAACCAGAAAGGTGTTGAGGACACCCTAGATGAAGTGGCGACCTGCTCTGATACCCATTGTTGGAGTTAGACGTCTGCAGAAGCATGTGAACAACACAAGGAAGAAGAAGAAGCTTGGAGCACAACACACAATACTGAATGTATTACTAGAGAATGTACAAAGATAAGTATCCCATTAGGGAAATAGGCGTATATACAAGCCGAGGGGAAAAAACCTCCTAAAAAGGGAAAGAAGTGCCCTAGCGGTCCTAGAGTGTTCACACACATCACTACCTAAATATATCAACAAAAACTACATTGAAATTGTAGGGTTGGAAGAGGCCAAGACACAAGTACAAACATAGGAAGAAGCAATGATGGGAACAAGCAAACATAGAAGATGAGGATGTACATAAGAAGATGCCAACATCATTGTTTTCAAATCTCGTTTACACATAATGATGATTTTCATCACTAACCGCTTGTAAAAAAATAACTTTTTGTTACATTCAAATCCATTTTTTCCATATCAAGGAGTTGTTGAGCTTGGGGAATTCAGATACAACCTACATACAATGTTTTATGACTTTTAGAGTCTACTTAACCCCTCAAATTATATTCATAACCTTACTTTTAATTATGCTAGATGTTAGATGTGAAACCAGCCAAAGCTAGTCTAAAGGCTATGAATAAGTCCTGTAGGCCCATTTTTTAGAGGTTGATTAGTAGCTGATTTTTACACAGAATTTTGAAGCATTATTGTATTTGTGACTTTCTCGGATGCAAGGCCTCCATTGTTCTACTCTCTTTCTTTTACTTGCACACGTGTGTGTACCTCTTTGTGTGTCACATGCACATTTGCATGCATCACTTTCTCACGATCATCATACCACCCTCATGTTTTCATAGTTGGTAATTTAAGTTAGGATCCTATTTGATGTTGGTACTCACCATTGTTCTATGTTGGGACTCCAAAAACAACAACATTGCAGTGATGGTGCTATCTTCTTACTACAAATTGCAAGGACATGGAGAACAAGTTTACTTGATAGGTTGTTCTTTTGACATTGGTGAATCAATGGAGGCCTTGATAACTCAAGAGGAGAAGTTCAGAAGGCCTATTTGCATGTTCCTAGTCAAGGTAAATATTTTCAAGCAAGAAATTAGTTGTCATGGTCTCTACCTTCCAACCTAGTACAAGCAACAGGAAGGGGGGAGCCATACATCATCACCTGCCATATTTTCTATCATTTTTATTCTATGCCTCATTTTTCCAATAAAAAAAATATTCGTGTAACTTAGGTAGCTTCTTTGTCAAATAACCCTTGAGCACATCACTGAAGACCTACATCTTTCTCATATTTTTTAATAAGTACATTTAATATTGAGTTCATATATCTACTCTACAAGTCCATATAGTAGACACTAAATGTTTCATATCCCATGCATCACACTATTTATTCCCCTTTTGAATACTTCCACAATCCATCTCTAACAATTTTGAATTTGTTTAAGTGGTGGAGATAGGTTTCTTTTCTTTTCTTTCTCACTGCAGACACCATCCTCCAAAATTGATCCATCTTATTTTTGTTTTTCCATCCATGTTTTGCTTTTACACCCTCCTTTCTAAATCATTATTTTTCCTTTCAGCTCATCATTTTTTCTCTCTTTCAAGGGTAAACCAAAAAAATATATAGAAAATCAAAAAACAATCTCCCAAAAGCTGCAATCTACTTGTTTACATGTGCTTGCAAGTGCCGACTGCCTTACTACAATGGCCACATCCAACACCTAACATCTATGCATCGATTTCCATGCTCATCCTAGATGCCCACCAAAAACTCCTATCCACGATGGTGTTGGAGGAAAATTTGCATAGTAGTTGAAAATTTAAAGTCAAAGTTGTCAAAGATGAGTCAAAAGGTAAAGTCTATAGTCAAAGGGGAGTACAAGCTTGGAAGTAAAAGAGGAAGGGTCCTACCAAATATTTCCAACTCAAATCCCTACTCACAATAGGGTTTCCCCATTTTTTAACCCAAAATGCCTATTTTAGCATAAAATCCTAGTTTTCTCATAAACCAAGCTCACCTTTTAAAGCCAAGTAGTATTCAAGCTTTATGGATATCATTAGTATCTTCACACAAATTTCACATTTTTTTGACCTTGGCTTGACCCAAATAGCCTCTAGATAGTCATTTTTAACCTACCTTGGACACTACAATGTGGATAGAGCTCTTCTAAAATATGTAAAGTGAACGATCTCTCATTTATTATGATTATTTTGTTAGATATTACTCCAATGCTTCAGAGTGCATGCGCTTGCGTTTTTCAAGATTTTTTGTATATTTGGGGCTTGATGCAAAAATTCCAAATTCCCACCTAAAACTCAAAAAATCGTGATTTTTAGAAAATCGCAATTCTCTCGGAAATTGAAAATTTTTTCCCTAAAACTTTTTGAAAAAATCATGATTCTTTAAAAGTGAGAAAATTGCGATTTTCTAGAATTGTAGATTTTGAGAAAATTGTGATTCTCTAAACTTAGCATTTTGAGAAAATGACAATTCTCTGAAAGTGAGAAAATCACGATTCTCTGGACTTAGCATTTTGAGAAAATTGTGATTCTCTAGACTTGGGCAAATTGAGAGATTCTCAATTCTTTGCATTTTAGAGTTGAGGAAATCGCGATTCTTTGGACTTAAAAAATTTGAGAAAATCGTGATTCTTTGAAATTTAGCATTTGGGGAAAGTCGCGATTCTGTGCTTGGTCATTTTAGAGAAAATCGTGATTTACTAGACTTAGTGGAACTTAAGAATTTTGCAATTCTCTGCACTTTGGAGTTTGAGAAAATTGTGATTTCCTCGATTTTGTGATTTTAAGAAAATCGTGATTTCATGGATTTAGTGATTTGGAGAAAATTGTGATTTCTTGGACTTAGTGATTTGGAGAAAATTGTGATTTCCTGGACTTAGTGATTTGGAGAAAATCAATATTTCTTGGACTTAAGGATTTGAGAAGTTCATGATTCTCTGCTTGGTAGATTTTGAGAAAGTCGTGATTCTTTGAATTGTGGATTTTGAGGGATTCATGATTCTTTGGTTGTTGCACTTGTAAAAACATCATGACTTTCTAGTTGCTTGATTTGAAAAAAATCACGATTCTCTGAGAGGTCCTATTTGCTTGTTTTGACCCCTAGAAGCATGATTGGACATAACTTTCTCATACGAAATCTGTTTGTTGTGATTTTGGGTCCTGTTTGCCTATTTGTTATAGATATGGTATCTTGAAGTTGACCCTCAAGTGGGAGTAGGAATCAAGGGAGCTCTAGAAATGTTTTCAGAAATACAAGGGGGAAAAGTAGGTCTTGGAGGTACTTGAATGCAAGTGGTCTATCAAAAATATTAAGTCTAAATATTGATCTATTTGTGGGATTCTTACAGATGTATTAAGAGCATTCAAAGGAGTTCAGAGCAAGGCAAAGTGCAGCACAAAGCAAGGATTGGGGAGAAAAATTATTGGGTGTTGGCAGTAGTCAGGGCATTTCAAGACAAGGAAGCCAACGAAGAGAATTAGAGCAAAGAGAAGGGCCAAGTAGGCAAAGCAGTCAATGGAGATCCGGCAAATAGGCCTATCATTTTTCATGAAGCTGAAGGTCAAGGACAAAGCACAAGAGCACATCAAAGAGGTGGACACACAAGAAGAAGAAGGAGTAAGTAGGGAGCTCCAGGAAGTGTATGTCAAATTTTCAGAAGAAATCCCTACAAAAATAGTGATTCTCATCACTAAAAGCCATTGTAAATACCATTTCATATTTTTGTAGCCCCATTTTGTGCAAGCCAAGGCATCCTTGAGCTTGAGGAGTATTAGAAGTACCTACCTATTAAATTTCATATTTTTTAGACTTTGTTTGAGCCCTCAAATAGGCCCTAGAACCTAGTTTTTAACTAGGCTGAATAGTAGGTCTCGACAGGGCCAAAGCTAGTCAAAACCTATAAAAAGAGCTAGAGAGCTCATTTTTGAGGTTAACTTGTTGTAGATTTGAACTTGTATGAGAACTCTTTGGCAATAGAAGTTGCTCCATTGTCTCTCTCTCTCTTTATTCTTGCCTTGTGTGCACGTGTGTGCACGTTGTCGTCGAGTTCATGGAAAGGAGGGGAAAAGAATCTAGCAGTAGCAATATCTTATCTGAATTGATCATTGCAAAACTCTCAAATGCATGTTCTCAAGATATCTTGCACAAATAAGCTCCACGGTTCTTCACTTCTTTTAACACAAATCATTGCTATCACGCTCGCTTGGATTTGAGATTGTAAAAAGTTATCACCTTGAAGAAAACATGCACAAACAATGTGAACTAGAAATTAGAGGCAATACTCATATCAAAGAAGGTCTCATGGTGCCATCTTTTTTTTAATACTTTTGCCTCTTACTTTAGTTAGTGCGTTGGAGACCAATCATATTTGAATATTCAAATCCATGAAACTAAATGCTTTGCCAAGCTGATATGCCACACAGAAGAGTGCATGCAGTTAATAAGAGTCAAGCTTCAAGTTTATCTACTATTTAATAACTGTCTTTGAGCACTTCTATGCTATTAAAGCCACTTCACTCAAGAAATCCTACAAATCTCTGAGGAAAAACGAGCAAAGACTTCATTTACTGTAGCTCATTGAGCTCAATTAAGTCTACGACTCTCGAGTATTTCTTTTCAACAAGAATAAACTATGCACATTCAAGGTGTCAAACAAGTTTTGTCACAGAACGTAGAAATAAAAAATGATGAAATTTATTAGATCAAGGTAAATCAGAGCAACCACAATAAAATACTACACATTTTAGAATTTGTTTCCGAAACCATTAAACATAATGGAATTGCTTTAACCATCGTATCAAGCAAACCTATGAAGTCATGTTAGAGATCATTGATATTTGAGATTCTACAAAAAAGATTACATACATTGAGATTCTACAAAAAAGATTACATACATTACTTCCTGCTTGATACGCAGACAAAAACATTGCTCAATGACTGAATGATCATAAACAAAACCTGGAGTAATTTGAGGGTGCTAAATATTAGAAACCATATTCCCGTGGTTCCAGCTTCAGAGAGAACTTGACTTGGTGATGTTGATCTTATAGTCCAATTGCACGGAAGCTCTTGTATGCTTAATTACTCCTACTCGATTCACACATCTATTGACAAGCCCTTGGCTGCCTTTCCTCTGATCTTTCAGAGCATTCATTCTTGAAAGTTTCTTTCCCGAAGAGAAGGGCATCTTCCCAGCTCGCACGCGCTACCACTAAAGACTTCTTCTCAGAGATTTGTAGCACAATATGTGTATCTATAAAGATAATTCCGTTGAATATCACATCCTTGAAGCTGCACCTTCACTTTCCATGCTTCATCCTTGCATTAAAAACATGATTCATGATGTTAAGTCATCCCTATAGTGGAACATCGGACCATCTTGTACAACTTAGTTCCCAAATAAGATTCGATATGATCCATGCAACTTCAAGACAATGGCCATTGATACTCCAAATCCCATGACAAATGGCCACATCCGCTTCGCCTCTTTGAGGGCCGCCTTGTCATATGATTCAACTACCATGGCGATAGCTAACAAAAGATCCAACCTAAGCTTCGTTCCAACGGCGACAACATCCCTTTTCGACAAAATGTACTGAACATGATTAAGCTCTTGACGAACACAGTAAATATCTCATTTCAGCTTTGAGTCTGAGAATACATCCTCTGGCAGTAGGAATTCCAAGCCAATTGCCTTTGCGAAACCAAGGTTTGCATCACTATGGTCGACAGGCCTTCCTGCAGCATCGAATCTTCCCTGAGCAACCTTCTTCAAATGTTCCTTCAATTAGACTTGAACCTTTGTTTTTCCTAAATCATATCCAATTAGCAAAGTCTGTTGGCCATCTTCAATCTGAGGTCGCTTCTCTTTCAGATTCCATATCCACACTTCCTCTGTTTGGCTTCCAACAAAAATGGTTCGTTTTCCTTTCTCTAGTCAATTCTTTGTCTGCTATATCAGCATAGCTCCCCTGAACAGCGGACAGATACCCAATTCTAATGTATCTTCTAAATCCTGAGAGATCCCGTGAAAGCTTTTCTCCAGTCGTGCCCACTCAATCTACCACAATGCACATTATTTAAGAAATCTTGTGGAGAGAGACTCCCTCATTTTGTGGAAGCATATTTCGAGTCTTCTTTCACCACACGAATCCTCAATTCAAGAAGAAACTTGGCTTATGTTGCTCTCCGGTAACTCCACAACTCGAAGATTTTTTTTTTAGCAGAGTCCTTGAGGTAGCTCATCAAGTGGCACCCTCTATCAGATCCGTAACAGCCAGTGTAGCACGCGTTGTAACTACAAATCCCTCGCACTTTCTTCTCAACATTAATTAAGAAGCAGTCATCTCGGATACTCCATAGCCATCAGCATAAGCGACCTACCTTCTGTGCCCGTCCCTCCTCTATCATAATAAACTTCTAGCATGTGAGCGAGATACTCCCATCCACAATAACTGCTTCTTCCTCCACGATCCATTACTTCCATTCCCACGCAAATACACGTAGTGAAATATATATAGAAAGTTTTCTTTTGGTTTTATATCTCTTATTTTTATATTTTACTTCTTTTGCTTATAAAGTAAGGGTTCACACTAAGGGGTTCACATGCGCTCACACACAATTATGAATGCACACACACATAAATATCCACAGAAATACACATACATACATGTGCACATACATTTTGTATAGCTACACACTTACAGAGACACATCATGCTCATACGTATGAATGTGTACATACATATTTACACACGCACATATATATTTAGATGCATGTGCACATTCACATAGAAGAAGTGCCGACACATATTCTCAATAAACGCATCCAATGCAAATCAATCATATCTCGTCTCTTTATAATAAGACATAAAGTTAAAGATAGATATCACCCGAGTATCCCTTTGAAGACCTCTTTCCATTTAAATTGGATATTACCTTTGCATTTACCTTCAACGAAGCTTTAAAACGGTTTTTCCTACTTGACTATCAAGCTTGAATTCGAATCCTGACCACAACGTGTGTGTGCATGTGTGTGCATGTTCGTGTGCTTCTCACTCACACACTTGTGCCATCACTTGTTGAAGGTCCTCATACCATCCTCATGTCTTCCTGTATTGACATTAAAGGAGGTGCTACTCATCACTGAGCTACACCAAATTTTGGCACCGTTGTCGGGGATTGAGCTTCGAGGACGAGCGTGTGATGGTAAGACATAGAGTTGATACGTTGGATTCATAGGTATTTTCTTCACTTCTATCTATTTACTTTTGTTTTCTTCACCATCTTCATCACCATCTCCCGCCATCATCTCCACCTTCACGAAATTTTTAGTTTTTGGTCATATCCCCATTCCCATACCATTTCCCCTCATTTCACTTGTGTGAGAGAGCAAGAGAGCGTTTGCGTGCTTGTGCTTCTCTATGTTTTTTGAGATTTTCTATAGGAATCAGCATCCCTAGCAGCTGCACCAGCTTCAACAGGTATAAATTTTTGACTATGCAGGTCCTGAGGCGTTGACCTCTGTCAATCGCGATCGACAAAAAAAATCGACCAAATTGCTAAATTAAGTGCATAAACATTATGTGTAGGCCTAGAGCATTCCAAAAGTGTGTTTAAAATTTTAAAATTCCTCTGTTTTCTATCAATCATGACTGACACGTCAATCACGATCGACAAACGACGACAGACACTTGCCGACGGACCTATCAATCGTGACCGACACGTCGCTCATGACCGACAGAGTCAACGATCGACTGACCACGACCAACAGAGCCTATGCGTGCCACATGTCAATCGTGATCGACCCATCAATCGTGATCGACCCATCAATCGTGATCGACTCATCAATCATGATTGACCCATCAATCGTGACTGACAGCCCCGAGGGACCTGTCGATCGCGATCGACAAAGTAAACGATTATTTGACCATGACTGACGCAATTTTTGGGCCATGTGTCAATCGTGATTGACTCATAAATGGCGATCGACAGCCACGACGGACCTAGCAATCACGACCGACATGTCGATCACAACTGACACATCTAGCAATCACGACCGACATGTCGATCACGACTGACACATCAATCGCGATTGACAAACCACTCGATCACGATTGACGGGCAAATTCGGCATTTTCTAGGGCAAGAGATATTTGGTCTATTTTTTTGCTGATATTTAGGAAACATTAAGGGTTATCAGAGCATTGTGAGGCCGCTACGAAAACAATTCGAGAAATCCTATTTGCCTGTTAGCCTGTTCTAACCCTGTTTTAGCCCCAAAACCCTGAACTGGCATAACTTTCTCATACGAAATCTGTTAGCTATGATTTTGGGTTTGTTGGAAAGCTCATGGGGATTATTAGATATAGTATTTTGAAGTTGACCATACCCTAGGGGAAGAAAATTGAGGGGTCTTAGGATTGTTTTCCATAAAGACCAAAGGACAATTGGATCTCTGAATTGCATGAATGAACATGGCATGTTGTGTCAATTGAATTTAAATCTTGAGCTAACTTTGGGACTGTTACAGGTCCATTGAGAGCATCAAAGGGCATTCTAAGCAAGAGTAAGTGCAAGCTTGGGAACACGCTTCCTAGGCACACAAGGGCAACCAAGGAGAGAAACTAAAGGTTGGAAATTCTCAACACCCTCTGTCAATTCCTAGCCTAGGCTAAGTACGGATAGAGATTTTGATCAATTAGGGTTACGTTAAGCACGACCAAGGCAAAGAACTCTAATCACTCTAGTGCAAGTACAAAGAAATTACATTTGCGAAACAACCTAAGGGAAAAGAATTTAAATCAAGCTACTAAACTCAAGTACAATAAAACCTAAGTGTTCCTTGTGACGAAGATTGTTTGGACAAGAAGTGACATCCTAAGAAAATTAAAAAGAACAAGTGATTAATACAAATTGATCTGCAACGAGATTGTACTTGGGAAAATTGGGGCTATTCAATTAGGCAAATGAACCTTAGATCAGGACGACACCTAGGGAGAGATAGACAGAGTCTTACGTCTTCAGAGGCTAGTGTTAATCATACTTTTAGGTCTTGGGCCTAGCAGCTGAGTCATTATTCGCACTACCCTAACTCTGAAACTAGCGAGTCCGAGATGTCTCATGGTAGGGAGAGACCCACACGAAGTTCAAGCGTGCCATACTTACAAAGGGTCGAAGGTCCTTACAAGACGCAACTCGAATACCTTAAGACCAACCGATTAGGTGCTTGCACCTATGAAGACGGCTTAGGAAGATCTGTGATCCAGATCAAAAACCCAGATCAACTCATTGGACTAGAGCATCCAGCAGTCAAGTTTGTGAATGGAGCATACCTCGACAAAGAAGGAACCATGTATATGGTCACCACCTACCCAGATAGGACAAATGAATTTGGTAATGTGATCCCAAAAACGGACATAGGTGACCTAGAGCAAGGGAATATAGGTGGAGAGCCTAGAACCCCTTGAGGCAAATCAGTCCTCACTAGAATTATCACGCGAGACTGAGTTCCCCAGGAAAATAAGAGCATAGACCTACTTCTAAACTCGGAGACTGATGAAGCCTTTTGGAGGTATAAGCCTGATCAGTTGAATGAGCTAGGAACAATCACGATCTATGAGTTCAACGATCCTGATAGCCCAGGCAAAGTGACCTACTTAGACAATACTTCTCAGAGAATCTTTGTGGTCTCAGAACATGGTAGGCATGCCTGCACTTGGAAGGGTGAATTTATTTTTCCCCAACCAAGGTCTAATGTCTCGTATGGCCACCAAGGAGCTGGAACATCCCAAGCTCATGGACCTCATAGGGACAGAAGTAGAGATAGACCAGAACTAAGCTTTGCCAACCCCTTGGGAAGAGAAAGGATGAGAACAAAGACGGATAGAGAAGAAACTGAGAGACCTAGAGCCCCAAGGAACCAAAGAAATGCTAATGATTTGCCCTTGCCAAGGCCTAGAGAACACACTAGGACCTTGAGGCCAACCCAGCTGGTTAAGTCCATGAAGAATTACTTTGATGGCACTGGAGACCCATACGATGATGTGACCGAGTTTAGGCAAGTCTTGAGAGCCGAACAACTTGAAGATCTATTCACGCAGTACAATGCCTTTGGTCTAACCCTTAGGAACATAGCCCTTACATGGCTTCAACCACAAAATGAGAGATAGTTCAGGAACATAGACCAACTTCTAGAGGCTTTCATTACCGAGTTCTCTAAGAGTGGCATAAGGCATAATACTTCCTCACTGATTCACAGCTTCAAGCAGACACCTGAAGAGACCATGAGACTTGCAGGAAGAAGGTTTAGGCAATACTTAGAGAGATGCCATGTTCCTGAGTTACCCACACCAGCCAAATAGGTGGCTTTATTCTTGGATGGATTGCTAAGTACCAAATTGAGATCGTATGTGTACTTGAAGGACCCTAGGACCACAGAAGAGTGTATACATATGTGCATTGACATCAAGGATAAACTAGGGGAGGAATTGGAGCTTTCAGATATCTACAAAGATTTAGATAGCTTGATTAAACGGTCGTGAAGCGACTGGATGGCTTTTTGATGCCGATCCTCTTCTTGAAACCTTATGAATTGGGCTAAGAGATTTTCCATATTTGAAGTGCTAGGATTACTAAACTAGATCATCAGCTTGATTCCTCAATTTGCTATCTCTAGGATTCACTCATCCCCTCCTTTCACATCGGGTTCACCAGGTATATCGTCGAGTTCATGGAAAGGAGGGGAAAAGAATCTAGCAGTAGCAATATCTTATCTAAATTGATCATCGCAAAACTCTCAAATGCATGTTCTCAAGATATCTTGCACAAATAAGCTCCATGGTTCTTCACTTCTTTTAACACAAATCATTGCTATCATGCTCGCTTGGATTTGAGATTGTAAAAAGTTATCACCTTGAAGAAAACATGCACAAACAATATGAACTAGAAATTAGAGGCAATACTCATATCAAAGAAGGTATCATGGTGCCATCTTTTTTTTAATATTTTTGTCTCTTACTTTAGTTAGTGCGTCCGAGACCAATCATATTTGAATATTCAAATCCATGAAACTAAACGCTTTGCCAAGCTGATATGCCACAGAGAAGAGTGCATGCAGTTAATAAGAGTCAAGCTTCAAGTTTATCTACTATTTAATAACTGTCTTTGAGCACTTCTATGCTATTAAAGCCACTTCACTCAAGAAATCCTACAAATCTATGAGGAAAAACGAGCAAAGACTTCATTTACTATAGCTCGTTGAGCTCAATTAAGGCTACGACTCTCGAGTATTTCTTTTCAGCAAGAATAAAGTATGCACATTCAAGGTGTCAAACAAGTTTTGTCATAGAACGTAGAAATCGAAGATGATGAAATTTATTAGATCAAGGTAAATCAGAGCAACCACAGTCAAATACTACAGATTTTAGAATTTGTTTCCGAAACCATTAAACATAATGGAATTGCTTTAACCACCGTATCAAGCAAACCTATGAAGTCATGTTAGAGATCACTGATATTTGAGATTATACAAAAAAGAGTACATACATGACTTCCTGCTTGATACGCAAAAAAAAAACACAATGACTGAATGATCGTAAACAGAACCTGGAGTAATTCGAGGGTGCTAAATATTAGAAACCATATTCCCGTGGTTCGAGCTTCAGAGAGAACTTGACTTTGTGATGTTGATCTTATAGTCCAATTGCACCGAAGCTCTTGTATGCTTAATTACTTCTACTCGATTCACACATCTATTGACAAGCCCTTGGCTGCCTTTCCTCTGATCTTTCAGAGCATTCATTCCTGAAAGTTTCTTTCCCGAAGAGAAGGGCATCTTTCTAGCTCGCACGCGCTACCACTGAAGACTTCTTCTCAGAGATTTGTAGCACAATATCTGTATCCATAAAGATAATTCTGTTGAATATCACATCCTTGAAGCTGCACCTTCACTTTCCATGCTTCATCCTTGCATTAAAAACATGATTCATGATGTTAAGTCATCCCTATAGTGGAACATCGGACCATCTTGTACAGCTTAGTTCCCAAATAAGATTCGATATGATCCATGCAACTTCAAGAAGATGGCCATTGATACTCCGAATCCCATGAAAAATGGCCACATCCGCTTCGCCTCTTTGAGGGCCACCTTGCCATATGATTCAACCACCATGGTGATAGCTAACAAAAGATCCAACCTAAGCTTCGTTCCAACGGCAACAACATACCTTTTCGACAAAATGTATTGAACATGATTAAGCTCTTGACGAACACAGTAAATATCTCATTTCAGCTTTGAGTCTGAGAATACATCCTCTGGCAGTAGGAATTCCAAGCCAATTGCCTTTGTGAAACCAAGGTTTGCATCACTATGGTCGACAGGCCTTCCTGCAGCATCGAATCTTCCCTGAGAAACCTTCTTCAATTGTTCCTTCAATTAGACTTGAACCTTTGTTTTTCCTAAATCATATCCAATTAGCAAAGTCTGCTGGCCATCTTCAATCTGAGGTCGCTTCTCTTTCAGATATCATATCCACACTTCCTTTATGGTTGGCTTCCAACAGAAATGGTTCATTTTCCTTTCTCTAGTCATTTCTTTGTCTGCTATATCAGCATAGCTCCCCTGAACAGCGGACAGATAACCTATTCTAATGTATCTTCTAAATCTTGAGAGATCCGGTGAAAGCTTTTCTCCAGTTGTGCCCACTCAATCTACCACAATGCACATTATTTAAGAAATCTTGTGGAGAGAGACTCCCTCATTCTGTGGAAGCATATTTCGAGTCTTCTTTCACCACACGAATCCTCAATTCAAGAAGAAACTTGGCTTATGTTGCTCTCCGGTAACTCCACAACTCGAAGATTTTTTTTTTTTAGCAGAGTCCTCGAGGTAGCTCATCAAGTGGCACCCTCTATCAGATTCGTAAGAGCCAGTGTAGCACGTGCTGTAACTACAAATCCCTCGCACTTTCTTCTCAGCATTAGTTAAGCAGCAGTCATCTCGGATACTCCATAGCCATCAGCATAAGCCACCTACCTTCTATCCCCGTCCCTCCTCTATCATAATAAACTTCTAGCATGTGCGCGAGATACTCCCATCCTTAATACCTGCTTCTTCCTCCACGATCCATTACTTCCATTCCCACGCAAATACACGTAGTGAAATATATATATAGAAAGTTTTCTTTTGGTTTTATATTTCTTATTTTTATATTTTACTTCTTTTGCTTATAAAGTAAGGGTTCACACTAATTATAAAGTAAGGGTTCACACTAAGGGGTTCACATGCCCTCACACACAATTATGAATGCACACACACATAAATATCCACAGAAATACACATACATACATGTGCACATACATTTTGTATAACTACACACTTACAGAGATACATCATGCTCATACGTATGAACGCGTACATACACATTTACACACGCACATATATATTTAGATGCATGTGCACATTCACATAGAAGAAGTGCCGACACATATTCTCAATAAACGCATCCAATGCAAGTCAATCATATCTCGTCTCTTTATAATAAGACATAAAGTTAAAGATAGATATCACCTGAGTATCCCTTCGAAGACCTCTTTCCGTTTAAATTGAACTTGTGCATCCTCCGGATGCGCCAACCTCCATACATAACATCAAATACAAGCAAGGATCAAGTAGTCATGGCAGATAAAGTCAACTTAAAGAAATTTCAACTGGATGCATGAAATCTGAATATGCATTAAACTTGACATAAATTAAGAGGAGAAAGTAGACAAAAGCATCCCATACAACATATCAGAATACACTAATGCACTTAGACTAGAAATCACATGAGTAAATCGAAAACTTCTTAGCTCTCTCGTTAACTTGACCCGGTCAGATATAGTAGCCTATCCGAAGCATTTGCATGTACTAGTCCTCACTAACTCGATTTATGAAACTCCCATCTGGCTTCCCTATTGATCTCCCATCATCCGAACCCCCATCAGACCTTTTCTTATTTTTATCTTATTTTTATTCTATTTTCTTTATTTCAATTCTTTGTCCCAACTCAGCCTTCATATTTTTGTTAATATTTTTATTTATTTATTCTTTTTCCACACACGTCGGCCTATGGCGAAATCGGATGCGACTTGTGGACCTGACCATCCGGCAGGTTTAGCCTACCCATCTACCGACCCAACATAGCGCACGATGCACAATGTCAGCCTCATATGAAATCAACGTCAGCTCGTGGCTCTGACCACTCGGTCAGAGTGACTCCACCCGCCTATTAACCCGTATGAGTGCGTAACAACATGTAGGTCAGGCCATACGACACAACTAGATTCGGCTCGTGGCCCTGATCGCTCGACCAGGGTAGTTCCACCCGCCTACTAGCTCATCGCAGTGCCCAAGAACACATATACATACACATAGATTGATGGTTGGTATAAGAATTCTTTTCTCAAGACATAATCTATCTGAAGATCAGGTCAGACAAGAGATCAAGAGCAGAAGTCAAAGTGTCTCACTCATCAAGTGCCCATAAACACTAGTATATACAGATACTTAGTCTAGGTCTTCCCTTCACCTTCCTAGGTCTTGTTCTCGAAAATTCTAGTCCATCTTCTAATCTTACTCATATAATCCCAGCCCTTATTAGTGGTACGAGATCTTTGGTCTACTTAATTTTCTTATTTATGCGTTTCTACATGCATTATATGCTTAATCATGTAGTCTTTTTATATACACATATACAAGAGAAAAAGGAAATTGAAACAAAAAACATTTCACCTTTATAATGTCGAAATCCCCTTTGAATCTGCATTTTGGATCATCTTTGTTTCTTCATTTTGAGTCATCAATCTTCACTTGTTGATCTGGATTTCCTGTTTCTTTCTTAAAATCAAACAAAAAAACATTAGTTACATACATTTCTATTTACAAAATCATTTTGAAGCTTTGTGGAATCTTATTGACTAAGCTTCTCCCTTTTTGTCCATCTCCTTTGATGTATGCTCACCAAAGAAGCTATGCTTGAATGGAAGCCATCTTTGGACAGCATCAACTAGAGAATCATTTTTAAATAGATTAGATATGTGGACAAGCCATTAACCATCTTCAAAAAGTCTCTTCGAGCATGCATTTTTATCTATTTCATGCTTGGAATCATTCAAGGAAATATCTTCATCTGCATCATTTTGAATATGATTTTCATCTTCATTAGAGCATAAGTTTTGACTAGATTCATTTGATTCCTTTACCAAGTAGATGTGATCATCACTCTCAAATGATAATACACAATCACTTTTGTCTTCCAATCTATCATGATTCCTTTTTACTTGAGCCCCAGCAATTATGGTATCTGCTTCGTCCTCTAGTCTATCCAAGAACTCTTCATCATTGTCTTTGTTTTGATCCCGAAACATTTCTCCCTCAATATGAATGGAATCCATATCCTCATAATCAAGAAAATCTTGATCTTCAATTTCTTTATCCAAAATTCCATCATAGGATTCTACATCCATCTCCATCGATTCTTGCTCGTTCTCTTCAGAGGATGTACCTAGTCCACCTTTTTCAATCATTGATTCTTGCTTAATATCTCATCATGTACGAGAATCTTGACATATACAACCAAATCAACTTGAGCTTCATCAATGCAATTGTTTGACTCAATAGTTTTACATTGAATATCCTTCGATGCTATACACACATCAGATTTATCATACATCACAATAAACATTTCATTTGCCACTTTATGCTCAATTTCTTCAACGTGTGAACTCAACTCAACATGATTATTTTTGACATACATATCAGTGTTTAGAGGAATGATCAATGGTATTTTCTCATCCTCCTCATATTCATTCATATTTCTCTCTTCATGGAGTGTGGCATCATTTACATACATATCATTATTTTGAACTCCATCCAACTTATTCTCTTTTTTATGTGTGGGATCTTTGTCCAATGTGGCATCGCTCAAAATCATATCAGGATCTTGATCTTGATCTAGATTATCCGTAGGATTAGGATCATGCTTATCACCATCGACATACATATCACTATCTAGAGGACTTATCATTTGTATATCCTCTAGATTAGCATCATGCTCATCTCCGTCATCACACATTTCAATCTCTAGAGGACTCATTATTTGCATGTACTCCTTCATATAAGTAGGTTCATTTTCTTGCATCTTTGTATGCATGTATAATGTGGGTTCCTGCATATCCATTTTCTTACCCATCGGATCTTTTGTTGACAAGTCCTTCGATTCAACATCATGTTCCATGGGAGTTTCTTCATGTAATTCAGTCATTAGATCAGAAGTTCTATCCGAATCTTGTGTCAGAAGGGGTTCATCACCATCAAGTGATATCCAATCATTCTCCACATCTTGCCCGATATCATCACGTAAGGATGCATCTCGAGCTCAATCTTCAGACATATTTTTTCTCATTGTTTATCTCCATTCGGTCACCTATGAGCCTTCTAGATATCTCTATCTCTTTGTTTGCATCTTGAGATGTTTCTTGATTTGTTTGATTATCCTTTATTCGATGTGAGGAGTTTATCAGAGTAGGAGAAGCTTCATCTTGATTTCTTGTTGGGTTTTGTTGATTTTTGTTTTGTTTTATGTTTGTTGTTTGTTTGGTTTGATGTTGGTTTAGTTTGGTTTGATTTTGATTAGCTTCCACTTGCTCCTTTGCTCCTCCCATCATCAGAGTTTGTGCATATACAACACTTGCAGATGTGATCATTGTAGAGAAGTCTACAGGCTCTTGGCACCTTGTAACCTTAAAGGTCATATCAATCGCACTTTTAGAAGTTTCTTCATATTTTCCATCATCACTATGTATGTCAAGCCCATGCATATCTACTTCATGCCCAAGTGGGATCTCTACAACTTCATGGACTTGAATGTTATCCACAATTGGTAAAATGCTTGGGGCCTGGTTATAATTTTCATTTGCTTGAAGATTAGTTCTCCAATCATTTAGAAATTTCTCAATGGTTTGTTGTTTCTTCACATATCTCCTCACAGCTTCATGGATGAGCATCCAATCATCTGTGAGCCGTGAGTCAGAGTCTATATCTTGTAGAAGCAGAATTAGTTCTTCTCGGGCTTTAACATTGATTGTTCGAAGAAACAACGACATCCTTTCATGACTTATGCATCTCTTATCGTGCTCATAAAGATCATCATATTGTCGCTCAAACTCTTCTTTGATCTCGAGAATCGACTGGTTTTTGGGTATATGAACCCACCTTAGGAAGGACTTACAAGTCACTTTGTCTATGTCCTCCAGCATGAACTGCCTGAGGAGCATCGATTTATATTGCGACCATGTCGTATGGTTTATTCGCATGAGTTGATCGCAAACACTATATTCACACACATAGGCAAAATTTTCACATAATTCCATATCCGTCATCAGACTCAAGCCTATACCTAAGTATTTTGCCTCAAGTTCATACTCTTTACAAAACTTAGAGACATTTTTGCCATTGAAAAACCCACATCGCTTGATTAAACGGTCATGAAGCGACTGGATGGCTTTTTGACGCCGATCCTCTTCTTGAAACCTTATGAATTGGGCTAAGAGATCTTCCATATTTGAAGTGCTAGGATTGCTAAACTAGATCATCAGCTTGATTCCTATATTTGCTATCTCTAGGATTCACTCACCCCCTCCTTTCACGTCAGGTTCACCAGGTATGTCGTCGAGTTCATGAAAAGGAGGGGAAAAGAATTTAGCAGTAGCAATATCTTATCTGAATTGATCATTGCAAAACTCTCAAATGCATGTTCTCAAGATATCTTGCACAAATAAGCTCCACGGTTCTTCACTTCTTTTAACACAAATCATTGCTATCACGCTCGCTTGGATTTGAGATTGTAAAAAGTTATCACCTTGAAGAAAATATGCACAAACAATATGAACTAGAAATTAGAGGCAATACTCATATCAAAGAAGGTATCATGGTGCCATCTTTTTTTTAATATTTTTTTCTCTTACTTTAGTTAGTGCGTTCGAGACCAATCATATTTAAATATTCAAATCCATGAAACTAAATGCTTTGCCAAGCTCAATATGCCACACAGAAGAGTGTATGCAGTTAATAAGAGTCAAGCTTCAAGTTTATCTACTATTTAATAACTGTCTTTGAGCACTTCTATGCTATTAAAGCCACGTCACTCAAGAAATCCTACAAATCTATGAGGAAAAACGAGCAAAGACTTCATTTACTGTAGCTCATTGAGCTCAATTAAGTCTATGACTCTCGAGTATTTCTTTTCAGCAAGAATAAACTATGCACATTCAAGGTGTCAAACAAGTTTTGTCACAGAACTTAGAAATTGAAGATGATGAAATTTATTAGATCAAGGTAAATCAGAGCAACCACAGTCAAATACTACAGATTTTAGAATTTGTTTTCGAAACCATTAAACATAATGAAATTGCTTTAACCATCGTATCAAGCAAACCTATGAAGTCATGTTAGAGATCACAGATATTTGAGATTCTACAAAAAAGATTACATACATTACTTCCTGCTTGATACGCAGAAAAAAACATTGCTCAATGACTGAATGATCATAAACAAAACCTGGAGTAATTTGAGGGTGCTAAATATTAGAAACCATATTCCCGTGGTTCCAGCTTCAGAGAGAACTTGACTTTGTGATGTTGATCTTATAGTCCAATTGCACCGAAGCTCTTGTATGCTTAATTACTCCTACTCGATTCGCACATCTATTGACAAGCCCTTGGCTGCCTTTCCTCTGATCTTTCAGAGCATTCATTCTTGAAAGTTTCTTTCTCGAAGAGAAGGGCATCTTCCTAGCTCGCACGCGCTACCACTGAAGACTTCTTCTCAGAGATTTGTAGCACAATATGTGTATCCATAAAGATAATTCCATTGAATATCACATCCTTGAAGCTTCACCTTCACTTTCCATGCTTCATCCTTGCATTAAAAACATGATTCATGATGTTAAGTCATCCCTATAGTGGAACATCGGACCATCTTGTACAACTTAGTTCCCAAATAAGATTTGATATGATCCATGCAACTTCAAGATGATGTCCATTGATACTCTGAATCCCATGGCAAATGGTCACATCCGCTTCGCCTCTTTGAGGGCGGCCTTGCCATATGATTCAACTACCATGGCGATAGCTAACAAAAGATCCAACCTAAGCTTCGTTCCAACGGCAACAACATCCCTTTTCGACAAAATGTACTGAACATGATTAAGCTCTTGACGAACATAGTAAATATCTCATTTCAGCTTTGACTCTGAAAAATACATCCTCTGGCAGTAGGAATTCCAAGCCAATTGCCTTTGCAAAACCAAGGTTTGCATCACTATGGTCGACAGGCCTTCCTACAGCATGGAATCTTCCCTGAGCAACCTTCTTCAATTGTTCCTTCAATTAGACTTGAACCTTTGTTTTTCCTAAATCATATCCAATTAGCAAGTCTGCTGGCCATCTTCAATCTGAGGTCGCTTCTCTTTCAGATTCCATATCCACACTTCCTTTATGTTTGGCTTCCAACAGAAATGGTTCGTTTTCCTTTCTCTAATCAATTCTTTGTCTGCTATATCAGCATAGCTCCCTTGAACAGCGGACAGATACCCAATTCTATTGTATCTTCTAAATCCTAAGAGAGCCCGTGAAAGCTTTTCTCCAGTCGTGCCCACTCAATCTACCACAGTGCACATTATTTAAGAAAACATGTGGAGAGAAACTCCCTCATTCTGTGGAATCATATTTCGAGTCTTCTTTCACCACACGGATCCTCAATTCAAGAAGAAACTTGGCTTATGTTGCTCTCCGGTAACTCCACAACTCGAAGATTTTTTTTTTAGCAGAGTCCTTGAGGTAGCTCATCAAGTGGCACCCTCTATCAGATCCGTAAGAGCCAGTGTAGCATGCGCTGTAACTACAAATCCATTGCACTTTCTTCTCAGCATTAGTTAAGCAGCAATCATCTCGGATACTCCATAGCCATCAGCATAAGCCACCTACCTTCTGTCCCCATCCCTCCTCTATCA
Organism: Ceratopteris richardii; assembly: GCA_020310875.1. Lineage (NCBI taxonomy): Eukaryota > Viridiplantae > Streptophyta > Polypodiopsida > Polypodiales > Pteridaceae > Ceratopteris > Ceratopteris richardii. The sequence continues at coordinate 25,747,513 of CM035430.1, forward strand.
TAATAAACTTCTAGCATGTGCGCGAGATACTCCCATCCGCAATACCTGCTTCTTCCACCACGATCCATTACTTCCATTCCCACGCAAATACACGTAGTGAAATATATATAGAAAGTTTTCTTTTGGTTTTATATTTCTTATTTTTATATTTTACTTCTTTTGCTTATAAAGTAAGGGTTCACACTAAGGGGTTCACATGCGCTCACACACAATTATGAATGCACACACACATAAATATCCACAGAAATACATATACATACATGTGCACATACATTTTGTATAGCTACACACTTACAAAGACACATCATGCTCATACGTATGAACGCGTACATACACATTTACACATGCACATATATATTTAGATGCATGTGCACATTCACATAGAAGAAGTTCCGACACATATTCTCAATAAACGCATCCAATGCAAATCAATCATATCTCGTCTCTTTATAATAAGACATAAAGTTAAAGATAGATATCACCCGAGTATCCCTTCAAATACCTCTTTCCGTTTAAATTGGATATTACCTTTGCATTTACCTTCAACGAAGCTTTAAAACGGTGTTTCCTACTTGACTATCAAGCTTGAATTCGAATCCTGACCACAACGTGTGTGTGCATGTGTGTGCATGTTCGTGTGCTTCTCACTCACACACTTGTGCCATCACTTGTTGAAGGTCTTCATACCATCCTCATTTCTTCCCGTATTGACATTAAAGGAGGTGCTACTCATCACTGAGCTACACCAAATTTTGGCACCGTTGTCGGGGATCGAGCTTCGAGGAAGAGCGTGTGATGGTAAAACGTAGAGTTGATACGTTGGATTCATAGGTATTTTCTTCACTTCTATCTATTTACTTTAGTTTTCTTCACCATCTTCATCACCATCTCCCGCCAGCATCTCCACCTTCACGAAATTTTTAGTTTTTGGTCATATCCCCATTCCCATACCATTTCCCCTCATTTCACTTGTGAGAGAGAGCAAGAGAGCATTTGCGTGCTTGTGCTTTTCTGTGTTTTTTGAGATTTTCTATAGGAATCAGCATCCCTAGCAGCTGCACCAGCTTCAACAGGTATAAATTTTTGACTGTGCAGGTCCCGAGGCGTTGACCTCTGTCAATCGCGATCGACAAAAAAAATCAACCAAATTGCTAAACTAAGTGCATAAACATGATGTGTAGGCCTAGAGCATTCCAAAAGTGTGTTTAAAATTTTAAAATTCCTCTGTTTTCTATCAATCATGACTGACACGTCAATCACGATCGACAAACGACGATGGAAACTTGCCGACGGACCTATCAATCGTGACCGACAAAGTCAACGATCGATTGACCATGACCAACAGAGCCTACGCGTGCCACATGTCAATCATGATCGACCCATCAATCGGGACTATAACCCCAACAGACCTGTCGATCGCGATCGACAAAGTCAACGATTGTTTAACCATGACTGATGCAATTTTTGGGCCATGTGTCAATCGTGATTGACTCATAAATCACGATCGACAGCCACGACGGACCTGGCAATCGCGATCGACACGTCGATCGCGACTGACACATCAATTGCGATTGACATACCACTCGATCACGATTGACGGGCGAATTCGGCATTTTCTAGGGCAAGAGATATTTGGTCTATTTTTTTGTTGATATTTAGGAAACATTAAGGTTTATTAGAGCATTGTGAGGCCGCTACGCAAACAATTCAAGAAATCATATTTACTTGTTAGCCTGTTTTAGCCCCAAAACCCTGAACTGGCATAACTTTCTCATACGAAATCCGTTTGCTATGATTTTGGGTTTGTTGGTAAGCTCGTGGGGATTATTAAATAAAGTATTTTGAAGTTGACCATACCCTAGGGGAAGAAAACTGAGGGGTCTCAGGATTGTTTTCCATAAAGACCAAATGACAATTGGATCTCTGAATTGCATGAATGAACATGGCCTGTTGTGTCAATTGAATTTAAATCTTGAGCTAACTTTGGGACTCTTACACGTCCATTGAGAGCATCAAAGGGCATTCTAAGCAAGAGTAAGTGCAAGCTTGGGAACACGCTTCCTAGGCACACAAGGGCAACCAAGGAGAGAAACTAAAGGTTGGAAATTCTCAACACCCTCTATCAATTCCTAGCCTAGGCTAAGTACGGATAGAGATTTTGATCAATTAGGGTTACGTTAAGCACGACCAAGTCAAAGAACTCTAATCACTCAAGTGCAAGTACAAAGAAATTACATTTGGGAAACAACCTAAGGGAAAATAATTTAAATCAAGCTACCAAACTCAAGTACAATAAAATCTAAGTGTTCCTTGTGACGAAGATTGTTTGGACAAGAAGTGACATCCTAAGAAAATTAAAAAGAACAAGTGATTAATACAAATTGATCCACAACGAGATTGTACTTGGGAAAATTGGGGCTAATCAATTAGGCAAATGAACCTTAGATCAGGACGACACCTTGGGAGAGATAGACATAGTCTTAGGTCTTCAGAGGCTAGTGTTAATCATACTTTTAGGTCTTGGGCCTAGCAGTTGAGTCATTATTCGCACTACCCTAATTCTAAAACTAGCAAGTCCGAGATGTCTCATGGTATGGAGAGACCCACATAAAGTTCAAGCGTGCCATACTTACAAAGGGTCGAAGGTCCTTACAAGACGCAACTCGAATACCTTAGGACCAACCGATTAGGTGCTTGCACCTATGACGACGGCCTAGGAAGATTTGTGGTCTAGATCAAAAACCCGGATCAACCCATTAGACTAGAGCATCCAGCAGTCAAGTTTGTAAATGGAGCATACCTCGACAAAGAAGGAACCATGTATGTGGTCACCACCTACCCAGATAGGACAAATGAATTTGGTAATGTGATCCCAAAAACGGACATAGGTGACCTAGAGCAAGGGAATATAGGTGGAGAGCCTAGAACCCCTCGAGGCAAATCAGTCCTCACTAGAATTATCACACGAGACTGGGTTCCCCAGGACAATAAGAGCATAGAACTACTTCTAAACTAGGAGACTGATGAAGCCTTTTGGAGGTATAAGCCTGATCAATTGAATGAGGTAGGAACAATCACGATCTATGAGTTCAACGATCATGATAGCCCAGGCAAAGTGACCTACTTAGACAATACTTCCGAGAGAATATTTGTGGTCTTAGAACATGGTAGGCATGCCTACACTTGGAAGGGTGAATTTATTTTTCCCCAACCAAGATCTAATGTCTCGTGTGGCCACCAAGGAGCTGGAACATCCCAAGCTCATGGAGCTCATAGGGACAGAAGTAGAGATAGACCAGAAGTAAGCTTTGCCAACCCCTTGGGAAGAGAAAGGATGAGAACAAAGACGGATAGAGAAGAAACTGAGAGACTTGGAGCCCCAAGGAACCAAAGAAATGCTAATGATTTTCCCTTGCCAAGGCGTAGAGAACACACTAGGACCTTGAGGCCAACCCAGCTAGTTAAGTCCATGAAGAATTACTTTGATGGCACTGGAGACCCATACGATCATGTGTCCGAGTTTAGGAAAGTCTTGAGAGCCGAACAAGTTGAGGATCTATTCATGCAGTACAATGCCTTTGGTCTAACCCTTAGGAACATAGCCGTTACATGGTTTCAACCACTAAATGAGAGATAGTTCAGGAACATAGACCAACTTTTAGAGGCTTTCATTACCGAGTTCTCTAAGAGTGGCATAAGGCATAACACTTCCTCAGTGATTCACAGCTTCAAGCAGACACCTCAAGAGACCATGAGACTTGCAAGAAGAAGGTTTAGGCAATACTTAGAGACATGTCCTATTCCTGAGTTAAATCACACCAGCCAAATAGGTGGCTTTATTCTTGGATGGATTGCTAAGTACCAAATTGAGATCATATGCGTACTTGAGGGACCCTAGGACCACAGAAGAGTGTGTACGTATGTGCATTGACATCAAGGATAAAGTAGGGGAGGAATTGGAGCTTTCAAAAATCTACAAAGATTCAGATAGCTCTATTAGCCTCTCTTCCGCACAATCCACATCTATTGAGGAACTTGCCGAGAAAGTATCTCAGAAGTTAGGTATATCAAGCAAACAAATACCAAGGTTTGCCCCAGTGAAAAGATGTTATACTTGTGGAGGTGACCATATGGCAAATGTATGTCCCACTATGGCTCAGCCCCAAGTGAATCCTAGTAGCCAGTACTGCACCATAGAGCAAAGATACACCAACCACACCGCACAAGACTGCTCCTATAACAAACAAACTGTGAGACAAAATTACCCTCAACCATATCCACAACAGGGCAGATACCAGAACTAGTATCCACCACAGTAGTACGGTAGGCCACAACAACCCTACCAAACCCAACAAAGGCCTCAGCCTGTGTTAGCGCAGCAACCGCTTGCTCCAGCGAATGTGATTCCAGTAAAGGACGCAGCTGTAGAAGAGAATCTGAATAGGGCCATGGTGCCAATAACACCAATGCTTTCAGAAAGTGATCCCAATGATCATATTTTTGACTCTACTCACATTGATAGCCCGCACTCTTATTACATGCAGTCAACTGAGCATAACGAGTCCTAATATTGTGAAGAACCAAGTGAACCTAGTTGGGATCTAGAGTATGCAAATGTCATGTACACAAACCCCAACTCTAGACCTCAACCTAGGCAGGTAAGACCCCTAGTTCCTAGAGGACCATGCTACAGATGTCAGGGAGATCACTTCATTCTCGATTGCCCCATGCGTGCACCTACACAAGCCCAGTCAATAACAATCCAGGGCTTTTGTCTTGATTGTGGAAAAGAGCATCTCTTGCGAGATTGCCCTAAGAACCCCAATAATATGCCAAAAATCACGCCTATCAACGTTATTGGGTTAGTAGTAGACTCAAAAGGAAGTGTCCCTCCCCTTGCACCAGTGCAAGTGGTTACTAGAGCTCAGGCTTTGTAGCAGAACCAAGGTTTAGGCCAAGAAAAGAGTGCCGAGGTTAGTGAAACTGAGAGCATAACCAAGAAACGGACAAGAGCCTAGAAAGATAGTCGGGAAAAGATGAAAAGACAATGGTCTAAGAAGATGAGCGAATTAGAAGAGAGCATAAGAGAAACAAAAGCCAAAATTATTGAACTTACCTCTCAAACACACTCTCACATACCACCACCACCTTCATTCCTACCACCTTCCAACCCACAACATACAATTCCACCACCCCCTAGAGTAGGATCAGTATTAGCTGACCCCACTCCTGAAGACTTAGACATGATGCTTAAGGCTTATCAGGCCAGAATCCAAGAAGGGCCAAATGTTACAGATCATGACAGATGCTACCGTAGAGCTGATCTAGAGATAGAGAGAACCAAGCTTTGTGCTAAAATGGTAGCATTGTCTTAGACCATGTTTGAAACTAGTCGCCTCGTCAACTACTCTTGCTTAGCTAAGGCACAGTTGCACTTTGATGGATTGTTGGAGAAGTTGGAGAGCATAATTGCAAGATCGGATAAGGAAGCCGTCTCCCAAGGAAGAGCCAAGGCAAGCGAAAGAATAAGCATTCCTCCCTAGGAAGCTTACGTGCCTAATGTCATTGAATGAGACACATCTTCTATGAATCACTATTCACCAGAATTACTACGAGAGATTCAAGAAGAGAAATGGGCTAAAGAGAGTGAAGCCCCTCCTCCCATTGAACTTGTGGATGATGCACATGATCAATTCCCACAAGACATGCCTTTTATTTATGGAGAGCAGGAGAGTACCCAATCTCATGAGAGATTAGACTTTGAGTTTAATTCCTTACAGGAATTGCCGCATTTCACAGGCCCATGGGAAGCCAAGTCTACTTGTATGAGGACACCCACGAGAAACAAAGACTCAGTCATAGCTAGGAACACAGAGGTCGTTAAGAACACTAAAGTGCAGTGTAATCTCACTTTAGAAGAGCTACTCAAGGTTAGACCAGAATTGTGGAAACATGTAGCCAATCAAGTGCCAGAAGTAGCAAAACCTCATTCCCAGGCAGGTTCGTATACAACGGTGCCAGAAATACCCTTGGAGAAGATAGGAGACATGAGTGAAGGAGAAGAAGGAAACACCTATCTTCCCATTACCCATCAAGGATACACAACCAAGGCAATTTCGGACTCAGGCGCAGGAGTTGCAATTGCTACCACTTCCCTATGGAAGCGTTGGGGCAAGCGAGCACTCAAGCCAACGAGAATGAAATTGCAGATGGCCGATGGTCACATTGAGAGACCCTTAGGATTGCTAGAAGGAATAAATCTCACCACTTGTGGTGTAGAGTTTGAGCATACTTTTGCCATATGTGACTTTAGCAAAAACCAAGCCTATGAGATGATTTTGGGAAGACCATTTATGCGACAGTTGCAAGTGCTACAGGATTGGGGAACCAATTCCTTGTACTTGCAACACTTAGATGTCACGAACAAAGTTAATCTCAAGGACTACTCTCATAGAGATGCCCCTCCCATCCAATGGAATCCCATCCATAGAGCCAAAGATGATACTGAGTCAGAGCATTCCATAGGATCTGGATCCTCATGGATGCATGAAGACACTCACTTATGGATGTGTAAAGTAGCAGTAGAAGAAGAGAAGAGAGAAAAAGCCAAAGAGATAGGTGCAAAGGAAACCCATAGATCAATTCAAGACCCAGCCTATGCACCTGTAGTATTTCCTGACAAAGAATTTGAACCTCACGGTTGGGCAACAATTCTAGCAACAATGGATGTAGCCATCAATGAAGAACAATGGACACCCCACTGTGACGAGGATGGCTATGACATTTCAGTCTTCTCCATAGAGCCAATCATGGGAGATTCCGTTCTGGAAGAATGTGAACCTAGCACTGATGCATTCGAGGATGCAAATGACTCCGATCTAGAGTCAATCATTATGGACCCACCTTTTGCATCACATGAAGAATACTTCTATGAGGTAGAGGCTCACCCTCAAAGACATGAAGAGATTACCAACGATGTGAGGTTAACCACACGTGGCCGCCAGGAGTGAAGGCAAGAAAAGGAGGAAGAGAGAAGTCACACCAGAAGAGGAAGAATCTCTGTTTGAGGTCCCTAAAAACTTTAATCACTGAACATCTCTTAGAAAGAGTAGCAGGCAAGGAAGTGTACAACTTCCTTGATGGACTTTCTAGCTACAATCAAGTGGCCATAGCCCTAGAATATCAGCATAAGATAGCTTTTGCCATAGAGTGGGACATATTTGCCTTTCGAGTAATGCCATTTGGGCTTACCAATGCTCCCGCAACCTTTCAGAGGCTGATGTGCCATGTGTTTAAGGATTTCTTGAGGAAGAATTTAGAAGTCTATGTTGATGACCTCTGTGCTCATTCCAACTTTAGACAGACCCATATACCCAAACTCAGGCAAATCTTTGACAAATGTAGAGAATATCAAGTCTGCTTGAACCCAGAAAAGTGTGTCTTCATGGTCAGACAAGACAAGATTCTAGGACACATAGTGTCAAAAAATGGCATATCCACGGATGAGGAGAAAGTGAAAGCTATAGCAGAGCTACCTAGGCCAAAGAATGCCAAAGAAGTGCAAGCTTTCATGGGCATTGTGGTTATTACTGACGTTTTATACACATGTATGCTATCATTGCAAAGCCTCTGTACGGACTTCTGACCAATTTTGAGTGGACTGATGAATGTGAGAACTCCTTCAATGAGCTAAAACGGCGATTATATTCAGCACCAATCTTGACCACACCAGATTGGAATAAGCCCTTTCATGTCCACGTGGATGCATCCAACTATGCTATTGGATGTGTGCTGGCACAACCTACTAGCGAAGGCAATATGGATCTTCCAATTGCCTATGCTAGTAGATAGTTGAATGCAGTTGAAAGAAACTATACAACCATTGAACGAGAAGGATTAGGCATGGTATATGCAATTAGAAAGTTTAGACACTATTTGCTTGCAAATAAGTTTAAATTTTTTACTGATCATCAAGCACTAGTGTACTTGGTAAACAATCCATGCAATATAGGTAGATTAGTAAGATGGTTTCTCTTACTAATGGAATATGACTTTGAGGTAGTGGTGAGGAAAGGCAAAACTCACTTGAGAGTAGACCATCTCTCTAGGCTCACATCTGGAGAGGCCCCACAAGGAGTATTAGATGACCTTCCTGATGCTTACTTGTTTAATTTGGAAGTTGTACCTCAGTGGGCTAAGACATTAGTGCCAGTATTGACATATGGGCCTAACCACCTAGTAATAAACACATAAGATAGGGAGATAGTAAAAGCCCACAAGTACCATATCATGGCAGGCAGCATGTACAAACATACAAATCAAGGAATAATAGCTTGTTGCGTGGAAGAGGATGAGTACACGAAGTGGTTGCAATTAGCACATGTGGGTGCATTAGAGCAACACTACTCGAAGCAAAGAACTTTACAGACACTGAGGAGACTTGGAGTGCACTGGCTAACTATGGAAGCAGACGTTCATAGGATGTGCAAGGAATGCCCAACTTGCGGTACTAAACCACCAATGGAACATGCTACTCTTTATCGGGTGTCTTTAGTGCCAGTTTGGAGCGAACCATTAGTGGCCTTTTTGAGGACGAGAAGATTTCCCCAAGATCTGACACTGGCTAGACAAAGAAGTTTAGATCAAGAAGCCCTAGACTACTCACTCATTGGAAATAACTTATACAAGCGTGGTAAAGATGGTTACCTCAGATTATGTGTCCATGAGAGTGAATATCTTAAGATCTTGGAAACTGCTCACCAAGGTGTAGCAGGAGGACATTTTGGACCAAACCAGGTGATTAAGGCAATCTTATTTGCAGGCTTGTGATGGCCAACGCTTCACATGGATGCACATACCTATGTGAAGAGGTGTGATGTTTGTCAGCGAACTCAGTATCCTATACGCAAAGATGAGATGCCACTGAAACCTATGATGGGTGGACGTGCATTCTCTAAATGGGGAATAGACTTTGTAGGTCCTATTAATCCCCCAACCAAGGGTTCGCATGCTGAATATATCATTGTGGCCACAAACTATCTAACCAAGTGGGTAGAAGTGAAAGCCACGATGAAGAATGATGCTCAAACGACAGCTAAGTTCTTATTTGAGAACGTGTTCACTAGATATGGGCTACCTATCGAGCTAGTAAGTGATAGAGGCACTCACTTCTTGAATGAAGTCATTGAAAATCTTCTTCAAGAGTTCTTAGTGATACACAAGAAGTCTGCCCCTTATCATCCACAAGCTAATGGCGAGGCTGAGAGCACAAATAAGATTCTATGCAATGTGTTGACGAAATTAGTGAATAATAAATGCTCTGATTGGGACAAACAACTACACCATGCTGTTTGGGCATATAGAGTTGCCTATAAAACGGTACTCCAAGCCACACCTTTCAGATGGTATTTGGCCAAAATGTAGTGCTACCGTTGGACTTCTTGATACCTACATTGAGAGTAGCACAGGAAAATGACTGGACACGCCATGAGCTCTCCTCTAGAATCTTTGACCTTGAATGATTAGGTGAAACAAGATTAAGAGCTGTAGTAGGAATTTATGCAGCCAACAAAAGACAAAAAGCATATTTTCATGCACACATGAAGGATAAGGGCTTGAAAGCAGGAGACCTAGTCCTAGTCTACACTTTGAAGCAACATGCATGGAAATTAGAGAAGAGAGGCTATGGAACTATGATCATAAATAGGATCTCAACAAGAGGATCAGTTCAATTAGCTACACTAGAAGGTGATGTTCTCCCTAGTTACATTAGTGGATGCAGAGTCAAACTATATCAAGAAGCCCTCACAGAGGAGATGTTAAATGGACTCAATACTGCAAAGAAACATGAAGAAGAGGAAAAGCGAATTCGAGAAGAAGCACAAGTAGAAGCATTGGAACACATAAGAAGAATGAAATTGAGAAGACAGGGTAGAGATCAGCCTAGGACACTGTTGCTCTAGCACAATGGTAAGTACCACGTTAAGAAGCTTCACCTCCTTAATGTCAATCCGTGGGAGAGGTAGGAGTGATATGAAGATCGTGAACGTGAGATGATGTGAGAGTGAAGGTGAGAAGCACAAAGATGCACACACACATACACACACACAATGAAGAGGCAAGCAAGACACAATGGAAGGTGGGAAATTAACTCTATTACTCAAGAATGCTCTTACAAGCTCAAACTAGCTCTATGCTCACACTAACCAAAATGAACCAACCTCAAAAATGAGCTCTCTAGCTCTCTTTATAGTTTCTAGACTAGTTTTGACCGGTTTCACATCTAGTGACCGGCCTAGTTAAAAAATAGGTCCTAGAGGCTATTTGGAAGGGTAAACGATGTCTAAAAATAACGAAAATTGGTACGAGCATTCTACCTAAGCTCCTCAAGCTCGAGGACTCCTCGGCTTGCACAAAATGGAGCTATGGATTACAAAATGTGGTTTTCTATGATACATATGTTACAATTAGTGATAATAATCACTGTTTGAATGTTTGGAGAATTAATAAGAAATATATTTGTTTGAAAAATTGATCCGCCTGGTTGATCCGCCTGGTTGATCCGCCTGGTTCCCTACTCCTTCTTTACATGCTTCCGTGGCGTCTATGCCTCTGGCTGCTTCCAACACCCCCCTCCCTCTCGCTTCTGTCGTCCCTGACAGAACCTTGTTGTGAGGTCTGCCGGATGTAATTCTGTAGGAGGTCTTGAGCGAGGGTGTGCTCTGATATACGAATACCTCGGGCTAGATCAGCCTCGAGTTTCTCCCAGTCGATAGGTTGTGGCTCGTCTGGTGGTGGGAGCTGATAATGTGTGGAGTACACCATTCGTTCACAGGCGAATAATTGCAATAAGTGTGTGGGCCTGCTTATAAATACCTCTGAATGGTACTCCCAAAAGCCGGTGGTGAACATTTCTTCGAATGTCTGCTTGTAACATGCCGGTAGATATTTGATCCTGCAGTGCTAGGCGTAACACACCCGTAGTGATGGCGTTGTGCTCATATCATAGACTAAATCAAAGTTGCCATGCTCAAAGCCCGGGGTGTTAACATGGGGAGCCTTGATGCGTCGGAAGACTTTAAAGACCATCTGCATCATGTCAAAGATTTTGACAGTCATGTGCGCGGCAATATCATCCATATGCTTTAACCTAGGGAGCCAGTGGCGGATCGTCGCCATCATGTAGCCTACTGTGGGTAACTCGATTGGTGGCCTGAAATAGGGATAGTTCAGCCAGTCTTGGCACTGCTTATTGTTCTGTACCTTAATGGCGAAGGCAGTCCAAGAGCGACGTCGTGGTACTGGTCCCCAGCACGGATTAAATTTTAAGTGAAGCGGCGCTTTTACCCACGTGCTCATCATCTCTGGATAATTTTGCAGTAAATCTTTGCGCCAGTCTGGTTGAAGGATTTCACCTCTCTGCGCCCTTGGTGGCAAGTCCTCTGGCTCGAATTGAGTGGCATGCGTTGGTTTCATACCTGTTTCTTTCTCTATGGTTAACTGGTATTCGGCCATTAACATGAAGTACGGTTTATATTGGAGCTCATGCCCAGATATGTATCGTCGCGGGGCCAATTGAGCAAAGAATGGTGACTGTAAAATTTTCTCTTCAATTATGGCCATGGCATGTAGCTGTGCCTCTACTCTGGCCGAGTGTGTCGTTCTGAGTTCTTCAACTGTCTTCATCCACGCGGGGGTAGGTAATTCATATGTCATCTGGCCTTCGGCCGTGACACGTCCGCCTGGGATGGGTATCGGTTCATATGCCTCTTCAAATGTCTCCTCCACCGGGATAGTGACGGTTTCTTCCTCAGCTGGTAGCTCAGGTGGGGAGTCTGGCCTTGGTGGTGCTTCATAGATGGCAATCCTAGATTCAAGATTTGTTACCTGGGCCCGGAGTGCGTTGAGTTCCTCTAAAACTTCAGGGGCAGGGTCCACAGGTGCTGGTAATTCCACTGCTACTTGTACTTGTTGTGTTGCTGGTTCTCTGAGCTGTAGCAGTTTGTGATCTTCCTTTAACTTTTGATACTCTTCATTCATACGATCATAGTCCTCGAGCAATCTAACATGGTCGTCTAGCAACATCCGCATCGACTCAGATGGGATTGCCTTGAATCTGCTCGGACTTAGTGGCTGTTCTGGATGATCTAAAGCCGCTTCCAAGTTCTCTCTATTTTGCTCTTGGAGTCTCTGGTTCTCCTCTTTTGCTGCGGCTAAGTGTCTTCTTAGTAAGCCCATATTTCTAGTAAGCGTTGCATTGCGGACAGTCTGGGCTCTAAGTAGGTTATCCAAATCCGCGGTGGCCTCTTTGGTTTTCTCCTCACTTTCTAGTTCTAACTTGTGATAGGCCTCTCGTAAATCTTGGTATCGGCTGTTCAATGAGGCGTTCTCAATTGATAACGAATTAAGCTGCGTTTGTAATTCGTTCGTCGTTTTCTGCAGCTGTTGATAGTTGGTGCCGAGTGATGCAAACTCATCGCGGACTTGCGTCATGCATGCGAACATGTGTTGAAATGCGGTGTCTATGGTGGGCGATAGTAGTAGTGAAGTGCTAAATGAGGATGTAGTGGGAGTAGATGCAGTGGGAATGGGAAGTGGGGTTGGGACAGTGGATGCAGTGGTGATTGTGGAAAATTGTGAAGTGCCTAAATATGAGGGTGCTGTGAGTGGAGTGGGTGGTGGTGAGGTGGGTGGTGATATGTCCATGCCATTGGACGTGTTTAGTGTTGTGACTGTGAAAAGTGGTGTGATTGTGGGTGGTTGTGTAGGTGTGAATACGGGATTTGCGAATGTAGTGTAGTTTACAGGGGGAATGGTTGGAGCACCTTGGTGAAACGGGGAAAAAGGGGTTATGGTAGGTTGGGGGGGTGAGACTGGTGAGAAGGTTAGTGGTGTTAGGAAGGGGAATGGGGGTCTTAGAGGTGGGGGAAACGCTGGGAAGGATGAAGGGGTGAAGGGGTTAACATATGGATGTGGAGGGTTGGGTGTGGGCATGGTGGTATGAATGGGTAAGGAAAAGGTTGTGGTTATGTTGCCTTGTACAGGTGTGGATGTGGGGGAAGCAGGTGGGTGTGCGGGGGACACAGGATGGGTTGGTGAAAGATGAGGGGAGAGAGGAGTCGAAGGGGTGGATGTTATTTCGAGGATAGTAGTGGTATGTACAATGGTGGTACGGGGTGGCGAATCTACAAGGATGGTTTCTGCGATCAAGGAACTTTCTGGGGCGAGGCGTGCCTCCCTGGCTTGTGCTGAGGATTGAGCTCCTGTTGGTACACGAATATACTCTCCGGGCTTTGAAAGTAGTCGCACTCGGCGGGGATCAAACTGTGGTAGTTGCTTTCTTTGTAAAAACCTGAGTGCTTCATGGGAGCCTACTGATTTGACTAACTCTCTGAACCCTCTGATATATGCGTCTTCGAATCCTCCGGAGATGAGTTCCTGTTCAATTAATGCCTGGCTCTCCTCTTCAGTTAACTTCTTTCGTGCCCAGACTTTCTCCATGGTACGATATAATTTCTTTATAGCCAGTGTGTACGCTGCGGCTTCGAATGTCTCATCTTCATATGTGCTGGTGTCGCCGTGTGTGTCGGTTTGTTGGCCTTGGCCCTCTGTCTGTTCGTCATGTGAGCCCTGGCTAGCTTCATCGTCGCCTTCCTCGTCATCTGTTTCGGTTCTCTCTTCTTCAGAGCTCGACACAGCTTGTCCCTGTGGCAAATCTCGCGGTGTAGTAGGGTAGCTGGGACGTTCATATTCCTGGGAGAACAGTTGTGCTTCTGAATACTGGAATTCGTTTGAGAATGCATCAGGCATCTCAAAATCAAATGTCGTGTTTATGGGGTCGGCCTCCATATGTGGTATCGGGAAAGAAAACGCTTCCGCACCAATAGTGGTGGGAGCTTCTTCTGTTGTGGTGGTGGGTTCTGAGGTGGCAGCTGCCTGAGGTGCAGCGGTACTAGTGGTGGCCTCTGTAATCACTGGTCTAGACAACCGTATGCGAATAGGTTGTACAGTGGGAGCAGCTTCTGTCTGTGGTCGCTCTGGAGATGGTTGTGGTGATGGCGACTCTGGCACTTGAAGGCAGGGGATGGTGCCTCGCATGCGCTTACCTGCCCGTGTCCTACTGGGCTTCCTGGCTTTCTTCGTTGTTCCCTTGAATGCCTTCAGTTCTTCTCCTGTTAGTGCACGCTCAATTGGCAAGTCATAAGCCAAACACATATACACAATTCTAGTGAGCGCACAACATCCGTTAAGCACCTTCTTGCGCTCCCATCTGTGCTGTGCCAGATACATTTGATCTATGATCCAACTTGCCAGATCAACTGTTTGAGGTCCCGTACATGCCAAATACAATCCGAACCAGATTCGTTTATGGGGCATGGTAAATCTGTCCTGAGCTGGAAATGCGAAATGTTGCATGCATATCCTTAGTGGCTTTGACAGCTCAGGGGTAATGGCAGAGATCTCCTCCCACTTCGTGACGTCCCCACGTTTCATCGGTTCTGGAATTAATCTCTCGCGATCTGTGGGTGTGTGGGTTCCATGAATCTTGATGGCTGCCCTGATTAAATCCTTGGAGAGGTAAAATCTGTTGTAAGGTGGATCATCCACTAAAGAAGGCAATATGAAGGTTCCTGGGATGTCCTTATTCTCTGATGCCAGTAAGGTAGTGATTAAGTAATAGCACCTGTAAAAATCCGGTTTGGGCAGAGGATCACTGAAATACTCTGTGAAGCCTGCTCTGGCCCAAACATGAGTTAAATCCTGGGTGCTTTGTAGGGCTTCGAACTCTCTGGAGAAAAACTGGTACTTTCCCCACGTGCGGTCATCAAAAGTCAGAGAGGATTCAAATATAAAGTCCACGTCCGCAAGGGGTCCTGCAAGGCCCTAAAACCAATGAGAGTTTCTGTGTATCTTTTCGGTGTGGCCCATGGGTGGGTTGTCGATAGGCATGGGCCCTGGAAATCCCTGAAATTCCGGCGGTGGAGCAGTCGGGTGGGACTCTGCTCGTAGCACGTTGAGGGGCACAGCCGCTACACTGGGGCCTGCTCCTGATGTTCCTTCGTCGGTTTGCATGGTGGCTGGTGCGCTAGTGAGAAAGATCTGCTACAAAAGATTAAAACATTAGCATGGAAATTAATCATGATCCCATTAAAGTGAGACCGCAATCCCTTTCCATAACTGATGCGTAACCCGTGTAGCCAAGTGCTGTGATGTGATGGATGCAATGTTTCTTGCAGCACTAGTGCAGGTCTCTAGACACCTATACGTTTCAGATCATGCATACATTTCTTGATGAGATGAGATTACGAGTGGTGTGTGATGATGGTGTGTGAATTTATACAAGGTTTAAAGGTTAGTGATTTAGTACAAGGTTGTATGTTAGTCGGGGGGTAGTTAGACAATGGGTTAGGGGAAGACGGTTGGACACGTTTCGGTATCCATTTCCTAAAGATCTTGGAGTGGGTGGTGGGTTTCTGCTGAGGGGTAAAAGGTGGTGTCGGGTTTGGTGGTATCGAGGGATGAGATGAGTTATGGGGGTTATATATTACATGGCTTATGGGTTGAGCTATGATACATGGTTTGGGTACCCAAATCTGCGTGGGCGTGGGTCTATGGGTAAGGTACTTCTTGGCGATCCACATTTGTCGGATGCTCGGACCTGTAGAAGAAGGTCGAGGGGATGGTGGATATCGATTATGTTTCTGTTCGGCCTTTTGCTTGTTGATCTCTGCTTGGTTGGAGTCCTTCGGTGCTTTTTGTCCTTTCGGCACCCATATTTGTCTGGTGCCGCTTCCTTTGGGAGGCCTAAACTGCTTTCCATGTTGTTTCCTCTGATACTGTCGTCGGTCTGGGTTCCTTTGTCGTGGTTGACTCTGTTGTTGTTGAGGTTGAGAGGTCGGATGGACACTCTGCTTTGGAAAAGAAGGGAGTTCCAACACTTGCGTGACCTGCCCATTAGGAAGTGATGCCTTTTGTAACTTTAATCTAGGCCAGTCCGCAACAAGTTTGGAAGGATGAGCACCGCAGGGTGTCGTGCTCATTTGGCCGCTGATGCAACCCACCTGACCTCTGATTGTGCCCTTCTGCCCTTGCAGTTGGGTAACTGTCTCTTCTAGTTTGCAGGAAGTCCCAGGGAAGATCTCCTGTCGTCCTTCTGATTGACAACTGTCCATAGCCAAGCCCGAGTGGGTTGGTGTAGACGTAACGTGACTGGTCTGCCCAAAAATCTTCCTGTCTTCCGTCGCATGCGTTTCATAGGGTCTAGGGTCACAACCGTCAAGCGGAATGCCGTTAGGGAAGTCAAGCGGTATCACTCGCTTCTGCTCTAAGGTTCCAATCTGTAAGGAGCCTTGTCTAAGATTTAGGTCCACTGAGTGATCGTATAGCCAATCTTGGCCAAGGATTAGGGGTTCTATCAGGTCGTCATCATGGCACACTAGTAGCTTCGCCGTCATGGTCACATCCTTTATGAGGATAGGAAGGTCCACCTCACCCATGCAAGGGGTTTCCATGCCTCCTAGGCCTATGAGGTATGCCTCAATTGGCCGCATTTCTATTCCTGAAGCCTTATAGTGGGACCATCTAATCGCACTAGTCCCAGCACCTGAGTCAATCAAAGCCCTGAGTTCTTGGCTATGGTTACAGTGCGCTAGCCTTACTGTAATGAATGGTCTCCTGTCCACTATGCTAGGATGAGTGGTTGACTTTACTTGACACATGGCCATGGGATATCTGGGTGATGTTTCCAGATGGTTATAATGTTCTCTCCCTAGTCCTTGTCTTCTTAGCTTCATGCGCTTAATGCGTTCTATGGCTTCTGCCTGAGCTTCGGCTCGTATTCGGTTTTCTTCCTCCTTACGCTTCTTTGCCAACGTGAGTCGTCTAAGCATATCCTCAGTAAGAGGCTCTTGATATAACCTGACTCTACAGCCACTAATGTAATTAGGCATTATATCTCCTTCTAAGGTGGCTAACTGTACTGCTCCACTAGTCGAGAGTCTGTTAATGATCATAGGTCCATAACCTCGCTTTTCTAACTTGCGTGCATGCTGTTTCAGCGTATACACTAGAACTAAATCTCCTTCTTTTAGGCCTTTATCTTTCACATGTGCATCAAAATATGCTTTCTGTCGCTTCTTCGCTGCGTATATTCCTGCTGCTGCCTTTAGCCTGGTTTCTCCTAATCGTTCCAAGTCCATTATTCTTGCTGATAATTCATGGCCGGTCCACTGATGTTCTTGTGCAACCTTAAGTGTCGGTATCAAGAAGTCCAAAGGAAGCACTGCATTCTGACCAAAAACCATCTGAAAGGGAGTTGCATTGAGTACGGTCTTGTAGGCCACTCGATATGCCCAAACAGCGTGGTGTAGCTGTTTGTCCCAATCTGAACGTTTATTGTTCACGAGTTTCGTCAGTACGGTACAAAGTATCTTGTTAGTGCTTTCAGCCTGACCATTGGCCTGAGGATGATATGGTGCAGATTTCTTGTGAATCACCATAAAATCCTGTAACAAATATTCAATGACTTGGTTTAGAAAGTGAGTGCCTCGATCGCTCACTATCTCTATAGGCAATCCATATCTTGTAAAGACGTTTTCAAATAAGAATTTTGCAGTCGTGTGAGCATCATTCTTTTTTGTGGCTTTTGCCTCTACCCATTTCGTCAGATAATCTGTGGCAACAATAATGTATTCCGCATGTGTACCTTTTGCGGGGGGGTTAATGGGTCCTACAAAGTCTATACCCCACTTAGAAAATGCACGTCCGCCCATCATGGGTTTCAATGGCATTTCATCTCTGCGAGTAGGAAACTGAGTTCTTTGGCACACGTCACATCTCTTTACATAGGTATGTGCATCCATGTGAAGAGTGGGCCACCATAATCCTGCAAAGAGGATGGCTTTGATTATCCTATCTGGTCCAAAATGACCTCCTGCAACACCTTGGTGTGCAGTCTCTAGTATGCTCAGATAATTGCTCTCATGAACACATTGTCTTAGATATCCATCTCGTCCTCTTTTGTATAGATTATCGCCAATAAGTGAATAGTCTTGAGCTTCCTGCTCTAGACTGCGTTGTCGAGCTAAGGTCATTCCTTGAGGGAATGTGTGCGTCCTCAAGTATGTCACTAAAGGTTCACTCCAGTCTGGTGTGAGGGACACGTGATATAACGTCGCATGCTCTACCGGTGGTCTTTCACAGCAAACACTGCATTCCTTACACAACTTGTAGACATCTGCTTCCATCGTAGGCCAATATACTCCCAATCTCTGCAGAGTCTGTAGTGTTCTATGTTTTGAATGATGTTGCTTTAGTGCACCTAAGTGTGCTAATTGCAACCAATTCGCATGTTCTGATTCATCTACACAACAAGCAAGAATCTTTTGATTATCTTGTTTATATATGCTTCCTCCTATTATTTGGTACCTCTGAGATTTGGTAATCTCTCCTTCTTTGATCTTTATCCTAGGACTCTTGGGTCCGTATGTCAGAATAGGGACTAACGGCTTAGCCCATTCTGGTGCTATCTCAAGGTTAAACAAGTATGCATCTGGTAATTCATCTGCTACTCCTTGAGGAGCTTCTCCTGAGGTTAATCTTGAAAGGTGGTCAGCTCTAAGATGTGTCTTTCCTTTCCTAACTACCACTTCAAAATCATACTCCATGAGTAATAGAAACCAGCGTATCAATCGTCCTGTGTTACATGGTTTGTTGACTAAATATAATAGGGCTTGATGATCTGTAAAGAACTTGAATTTGTTGGCCAACAAGTAGTGCCTAAACTTCTTTACAGCATAGATCATCCCTAGTCCTTCTCGTTCCGTCGTGGTGTAATTTCTTTCTGCTGCGTTCAGTTGTCTGCTAGCGTAAGCTATGGGGAGATCTATGTTACCTTCATTCGTGGGTTGTGCTAACACACATCCTATGGCATAATTGGATGCATCCACATGTACATGGAATGGCTTACTCCAATCTGGGGTAGTCAATATAGGTGCTGAGCACAAACGTCGTTTAAGTTCATTGAATGAATTTTCACATTCATCTGTCCATTCGAAGTTGGTCAAAAGAGAGTACAGAGGCTTGGCTATGATTGCATACATGTGTATGAATCGTCGATAATATCCACAATGGCCCATAAATGCCTGTACCTCTTTCACATTAGTTGGTCTTGGTAATTCTGCAATTACCTTCACCTTTTCCTCGTCCGTAGAGATTCCATTTTTTGACACAATGTGTCCTAGAATTTTGCCTTGTCTGACCATGAAAACGCATTTTTCTGGGTTCAAACAAACCTGATATTCTCGACATTTGTCAAATATTCATCGTAACTCTGGGATATGCGTCTGTCTTACATTTGAATGAGCACATATGTCATCGACATAAACTTCCAAGCTCTTGCGTAAGAATTCCTTGAAAACATGACACATGAGTCGCTGGAAAGTGGCGGGAGCATTTGTTAGGCCAAATGGCATCACGCGAAATGCAAATATGCCCCATTCTGTGGCAAAAGCCGTCTTGTGTTGGTCTTCTGGAGCAATGGCTACTTGATTATAGCCTGAGAATCCATCAAGAAAGCTGTAAACTTCCTTGCCCGCAACTCTTTCCAATAGGTGTTCCGTAATAGGAAGAGGATAACTATCTCTAATCGTGGCGGCATTAACTTTTTTAAGGTTAATACACACACGCAATTTTCCATTCTTCTTGGGCACAACCACAATGGGGGATACCCATTCGGTATGCTCAATTTCGTAAATGAATCCTGCTTCTATCAATCGATCTATCTCCTCTTTAATCTTCGCAGCGTAATTATCATTGTACGTGTAAGGTTTCTGTTTTGTCGGTTTCGCATCTGGAGTCATAGGGATTCTATGAGAACATATATCTGGGTCTACTCCTTTCAAATCTTTGTAACTCCAAGCAAAAACATCTCTATATTCGCGCAATAGGGCAACTAACTCTTCTTCTTCTTCAGTCGTCAAATCGTGCCCTATGTAGGTGCATTTTTCTTCTTCTCCTTCTATGGCAACTATTATTTTCTTGGTTTTCTCTCGGTTATCATATACTTGTCCATCCTTCTCTTTTCTATTAGGCATTCGTACCATGATTCTTCTATCGTCGATTTCATATTTCTTGAAATTCTCGGGTACTTCAAACAAAGATTCTTCTTTTTCTGACATGGTTTCTTTCTTCTTTCTTTTCTTGCCTTCACTCTTGGTAGTCACTTCCGTGGCTAATCTCACTTCATTCGTAATTTCCTCGTGTCTCTGAGTGTGAGTCTCTACTTCGTAGAAATATTCTTCCTCTGATGCAAAGGGTGGGTCCATGATAATTGATTCTAAATCAAAATCGCTTGCATCCTCAAATGCATCAGTGTCTGGTTCACACTCTTCTAAAATTGCATCGCCCATGATTGGCTCTATCGTAAAAACTGAAATGTCATAGCCATCCTCGTCACAGTGGGGTGTCCATTGTTCTTCATTGATGGCTACATCCATGGTTGCTAGAATCTCTGCCCAACCATGGGGTTCGAATTCCTCGTCTGGGAATACTACAGGTGCATAGGCTGGATCTTGAAGGGTTCGTGGATGTTGTTCTGCACCTAAGGTCCTGGCTTCTAACCGCTCTTCCTCTTGTTTGGCAACTTTACACATCCATAAATGGGTATCCTCATGCAACCAAGAAGGATCTGATTCTAATGAGTGCACGGATTCCGTTTCTACTGGAGTCTTATGGATGGTATTCCATTGTATTGGGGGTACATCTCTATGTGAATAATCTTTAAGATTGACTTTAGTAGTCACTCCTAAATGTTGCAAGTACAAAGAATTAGTTCCCCAATCTTGTACAATTTGCAACTGACGCATGAATGGTCGTCCCAATATCATCTCATACGCATGATTTTTAGCAAAGTCACAAATGGCGAAAGTATGCTCAAATTCTACACCACAAGTGGTGAGAGATATGCCTTCTAGTAAGCCTAATGGTTTTTCTATGTGTCCATCAGCCATTTGTAGCTTCATCCTGGTGGGTCTGAGTGCGGGCTTACCCCAACGTTTCCATAAAGCGGTGGTAGCGATGGCTACTCCGGCTCCTGAATCTAAGATGGCTTTCGTGGTGTAGCCTTGATGGGTTATTGGAAGATATGTGTTACCTTCCTCTCCTTCGCTTACGTCTCCAATCTTTTCCACGGGTATCTCTGGTACCTTCTTATGTGATCCTCTCTGAGAGGGTGTGGTAGCTAGCTCAGGGAATTGATTTGCTACGTGCTTCCACAATTCTGGTTTTACCTTTAACAATTCCTCCAGAGTGAGATTACACTGTACTTTAGTGTTCTTGATCACATCCGTGTTCCTAGGGATCACTGATTCTTCATTCCTCACTATTATCGTGGGTGCTCTCATACTAATAGACTTTGCTTCCCAAGGTCCCGTGAACTGAGGTAATTCTTGTAAAGAATTAGATTCAAATCCTGTGGGTTCACTCAGTTGCTCCACCTCTACCTCATCATATATAGAGGGGATGTCTTGGGGAAATTGTTCCTGCAAATCGTCTATTTCTTGAATAGGAGGATGAGTTCCTTGTTCTTTTCTCCATTTCTTTTCTTGTATTTCTCTTAAAAATTCATGTGAGTACCTATGTATGGAAGATAGGTTATCTTGACTTTCTGTATTAGGTACTTGAGACAGGGATGGTGTATTCCTTTCCTGTGTCTCTGGGATAATAGGGTTCCTATGCTGATCCTCTTTCTCTTTGCTTTCTATCAAGTGTTCTAGCCTCTCCATTAGTCCTTGAAAGTGTAGTTCCGGTTTTGCCATGTTATTCCAATTAAGATATCTAGAGGCTTCAAACAAAGCTTGTGCTAACTCTACCATCTTCATGCAAAGTTTAGTTCTCTCAATTTCTAGATCAGCTCGAGGGTAGTTTTTACTCATTTCCGTGACTTGAGGTCCCTCTTTTATTCTAGCCTGATATGCACGAAACATCATGTCTAGATCTTCCGGTATGGGTTCCGCTAAAACTGATCCTGATTTCTGAGCTGGGATTTCTTGGTTTAATTCTTGTGAGGTCAATTCTTGTATTTTGGCTCTAGATTCCCTTAAACTTCCTTCCAACTCACTTATCTTTTTACTCCATTTTCTCTTTATTCTTTCTCTGGAATCTTTCCAAGATTTCGTCTTTTTACTACTCGATTCCGCAACTTCACTAGTTTCGGCTATTTTCTCATGATTAAGTTGTTGGTTTTGTAAGAGCGCCTGGGCTCTGGTTATAGCTTGGATAGGCACGTATGTAGGGTTGGATCCATCTGCGTTATTTACAATACCTATCACGTTGATTGGTGTCACATTCGAAGCGTTAACTGGGTTCTTAGGACAATCTTTGATTATGTGCTCTTTTCCACAATCGGCACAAAAGCCTTGGATGCTATAGTACTGTGATTGTCTTGCTATTGGGGGGTGTGGACAATCCTTAATGAAGTGATCTCCTTGGCACCTAAAGCATGGTCCTCTAGGGCCCTGTGGTCTTTGTTGTCTCAATTGGGGCCGTGGGTTTGGGTTTGCGTACATCACATTAGTATAATCTGGCTCCCAACTAGGTTCCATTGGTGGACTATCATAATGATATGTCTCCACATGCTCTGGTGACTCCGTGTAATAAGCTGGTGGACTAGTTACATGAGTAGAGTCAAAACTGTTGGAGTTCGGGTCACTTTCGGTGATCAGGGGTGAAGAAGGCACTAAGGCCCTACTTAGATTCTCTTCTGCAGCAACGTATTTGACTGAGATGACATTCGCTGGTGGGGGTGGCTGTTGAGCTAAGACGGGTTGAGGTCTCTGTTGAGCCTGGTACGGGTAGTTCTGGGAAGGCCTATAGTAATAAGGCTGAGCATTGTATTGGCCTTGATACCTACCTGGCTGCTGGTATGCTTGCGGGTAGTTCTGTCTCACGGTTTGTTTGTTGTATGGGCAGTCCTGAGCCGTATGATTCGTGTATCTTCTCTCAATTGTGCAATATTGGCCACTAGGGTTGGCGTGAGGTTGAGGTGCATTGGGGCACATGTTTGCCAAATGATTTCCACCACAAGTGTAACAACGTACGTTAGTTGGTAGCTTGGGCACCTGTTTGCTAGAAACTCCTAGTTTTTGGGCCACTTTTTCTGCTAGATCCTCTATTGAATTCGACAATTTTGTGGATGCTAGAGAAGAACAATCTGAGTCCTTATAGACCTTTGAGAGTTCTAATTCATCTCCTAGGTTGTCCTCAATGTCTATACATATTCTTATACACTCTTCTAGCGTTCTGGGTTCTTTTAGGTACACATAGGAGCGTAGTTTAGCGCTCAACAAGCCATCTAAAAACAAGGACACTTGCTTAGCTTGTGAGGGTAGCTCTTGCATTGGACATCGTTCGACATATTGTCTGAATCTACGTCCTGCCAGTCTTACTGTTTCCTGAGGGGTTTGCTTAAAACTATGAATCAATGAAGACATGTCATGTCTAACCCCACTTTTAGAGAATTCAGTAATGAATGACTCTAAAAAGTGATGGATGTCTCTAAATTGCCTTTGTTGCAGTGGTTGGAACCAAGTTAAAGCGGTATTCTTTAACGTTAGTCCAAATGCGTTGTACTGCGTGAACATGTCCTCGACTTGTTCTGCTCTTAGTACTTGCTTGAATTCTGCGACATGGTCATAGGGATCTCCTGTCCCATCAAAATAATTTTTCATTGATTTTACCAACTGTGTGGGTCTCAATACTCTTGCGTGTTCACGTGGTCTAGGTAGAGGAAAATCATCTCTACCACCTGGTATTCCATGTTCTCTTTGTCTATCCGTCCTATTAGTGTTCGTGGTTGTTCTATCTCTCCCTATGGGGTGATTGAAGCTTACTTCCGGTCTCTCTTTATTTCCTTCTCTTTGATTTCCATGGGCTGAGGAAGTTCCTGCCCCTTGTTGATTTGCATTCATGTTTGTTCTGGATGGAGGGAATATCAATTCACCTCTCCATGTGTATGTGTTTTTAGCGCGTTCAGGCACCACAAAGACTCTTTCTGAAGTCTGATCCAGGTATACAACCTTTCCAGGTGTATCTGGGTCCTTGAATTCATAGATTGTAATGATGCCTACCTCACCAGGGTTTTCCTTTCTGTACCTCCAAAAGGCTTCGTCTGTTTCTTTATTTACGAACAACTCGGTGCTCCTGTTGTCTTGAGGGATCCACTCTGGGATGAGTACTCTTGTTAATACGGATTTCCCTCTAGGTGTCCTAGGTTCTTCTAACGGTTCTTTCCCTTGAAATTTTGCTTCCGTCTCTAATTGAATTGTGCCAAACTCATTAGTATCGTTTGGCTGCGTACTTAGTACGTACATGGTTCCTTCTTTGTCTATGTAAGCGTCTCTCTCAAATTTTACCACTGGTCTCTCCAATCCAATGGGTTGATCAGGGTTGTGCAGTTGCACCACTTGCCTCTGCAAACCATCCTCATAGATGCGAGCACCTAATCGGTTGGTTCGGAGAAACTCTAGTTGCGTTCTATAGGGTCCTTCTGGTTTTTCTAAGTATGCTACATGAGATCCTCCTTCTGGTCTGTCTGCACTAAATGCCATTTCTGATTCGCTAGTTTCTGAGCTCTCGTAGGGATAACTACTATTCAATTGCTGAGCCCACGATCGAGCAGTAGTTCTTACACTAGCCTCTGATGATCTAAGGCTTCGTCGGTCTGACTTACCTATATGTTTGCCCGATCTAAGGTTCATTAATTTCCTTCCTTGCTCACTCAATTACACACTTAGATAGTCAATGGTCCTTTGTTATTACTGTCTTGATTCTTTTTACTTTCCTTTGGATTCTTGTCTTAGTTTATGCGTCAGGAATTCGACTTTCGTTATGATTTTGAATTCTCGTTCCGTCAGACTTAAGTTCTTTTCTTTAGGTTTTCGTCACACACACCTTTACTTTAAGTCTTAAACTTGAAAGAATTAGGTATCTTGAACTTGAGGCGTTCCTATCGTCGTTAATCCACCACTACCGTTTAGCTTAAGCTAAGAATTGACTGAGGGGGTTGAGTAATCTTCCAACCTCGAGTCGGCTTTTCTGGTTGCTCTGATGCCCTGTTGCCCAAGAAGCCGTGCTTCCCAAGCTCTGCTGTCTTCACTGCCTTGTTTGCTTGCCTTGGATTGCCCTTGCTAGACCTGGAAACTTCCAATGTTAGACCAATTCACAAGATGATTAAACACTTGAGTATATACACCTTTTAGTCCCTTCCCTTTTGCCCAAATTTTCAATGTGTGCCCCCTGGCTTCCTAGTCCCAAACTAGGTGAACCTCAAAATAGTTTATCTAAAAATAGAAGTATCCTTTATGAAAAAAACAGTTGAGGTCACGTAGTACTCATCACGAGCTTTCTAAGGAGCTATTAAGCTCAAAAAACGGACTTCGGATGAAAAAGTTATACGCGTTCAGGCCCTGGGGGGTAAAAACTCACAATCAAATTTTCCTTCAAATATGAGCTAAGGGGTCTCCTATGAGTCTAATGGTCCAAAAATTTTTCAAAAATACCCTCAAATTTGGTCAAAAATTGGAGTCCAAAATTTGCGATGGGGGTGGGCAATCGCGATGGTCTGGGACCGTCGCGATGGTCCAAGCGAACCGTCGCGATGGCGTGGGATTTGGACAATCGCGATGGCCCGAAAAGGTGAACAATCGCGATGGCTCGAATTGAACGATCGCGATGGCGTGAGGTCGAACCGTCGCGATGGCCCGAAGTGAACGATCGCGATGGCGTGGAAATGGACCGTCGCGATGGTCCGAAAAATGAACCGTCGCGATGGCGTGATCAGGCGGACAATCGCGATGGCGCGGTCAACGGTCAAAGGTGGACAATCGCGATGGTCCGAAGTGAACCGTCGCGATGGTCCGCGATGCGATGGCTTGAGCCAATCGCGATGGTCCGATTTTGGGCTGTCGCGATGGTCCAAAAAATGAACCGTCGCGATGGTCTATCGTGACACGTGGCACTGTCGTGGCGATGGCATAAGCCAATCGCGATGGTCCGGGGTCAGCTGAACCGTCGCGATGGTCCAAGTGGACCGTCGCGATGGCTCAAGTGAACCGTCGCGATGGTCCGAAAAAGCGAACCGTCGCGATGGTCCGGCCGAGCCGTCGCGATGGCGTGAGCCTATCGCGATGGTGCGACACAATCGCGATGGTCCGAGCCAATCGCGATGGTCCACCAAACAATGAATTTTCAAAATGTAATTGTGGTTCCGTGAATGCGCAAGTATCGCCTATCTAGTGGTGTGGTCGCCTATCTCAAAAACCGAAAATTGCAGACCATCGCGATGGTCCGCCACACTCGGAAATCTCTGACAGAAAGTACATTTTTTACCTTTTGGAAGCTTTCCTGATGCTCTGAAGCTCTGTACCTGCAAGAAAACTCAAGAAAAAGCAAGCACATACAATCGCAAAAACTCTCTCTCGCTCTCTCGCATGCACAAATGAGGGGAAATGAGGTGAATGGGTGGATATGGTGAATTTTCTGATTTTTTTGGAAATGGAGATGATGATGCAATGATGAAGATGGAGTGTGGGGAAGGTGAAAAACACTAAAAACTAAGTAAAAACAACAACAAAAACTGAAATTTTTACCTTCCAACGCCACTTCTTGCTATACTCTTACCATCACACATTCGTCCTAGACTCGATCCCCGGCAACGGCGCCAAATTTGGTGTTGCTCTAGCACAATGGTAAGTACCACGTTAAGAAGCTTCACCTCCTTAATGTCAATCCGTGGGAGAGGTAGGAGTGATATGAAGATCGTGAACGTGAGATGATGTGAGAGTGAAGGTGAGAAGCACAAAGATGCACACACACATACACACACACAATGAAGAGGCAAGCAAGACACAATGGAAGGTGGGAAATTAACTCTATTACTCAAGAATGCTCTTACAAGCTCAAACTAGCTCTATGCTCACACTAACCAAAATGAACCAACCTCAAAAATGAGCTCTCTAGCTCTTTTTATAGTTTCTAGACTAGTTTTGACCGGTTTCACATCTAGTGACCGGCCTAGTTAAAAAATAGGTCCTAGAGGCTATTTGGAAGGGTAAACGATGTCTAAAAATAACGAAAATTGGTACGAGCATTCTACCTAAGCTCCTCAAGCTCGAGGACTCCTCGGCTTGCACAAAATGGAGCTATGGATTACAAAATGTGGTTTTCTATGATACATATGTTACAATTAGTGATAATAATCACTGTTTGAATGTTTGGAGAATTAATAAGAAATATATTTGTTTGAAAAATTGATCCGCCTGGTTGATCCGCCTGGTTGATCCGCCTGGTTCCCTACTCCTTCTTTACATGCTTCCGTGGCGTCTGTGCCTCTGGCTGCTTCCAACAGACACATGCCTCTGTAGCTCCAGGATATCACATGGCTATGTGTGAAGTCTCAGGTATTAGCTCTCATATAGTAATTGATCGACGTCCTTTTGTAACCTTAGAGATAGGACAAGGAAAGAGTGCAAGGACCGTACGGGCTTTGATTGACTCAGGTGCAGCCACTAGTGCTGTTAAACTTTCTTACTGTCGAGAATTGAACTTAAATGTCAATCCTGTAGAAACATACCTCATAGGATTGGGAGGTGTGGAAACCCCTTGCATGGGCGAGGTGGGACTTCCCCTCTACATCCAAGATGTTCTTATGAAAGTTAAGGTGCTAATGTGTCAAGACGAGGACCTCACTGAGCCTCTTATCTTGGGTCAAGACTAGATCTATGATCATGCAGTCAACTTAAACCTAAGAAGTGGACTTCTTTAGGTTTGGGTAAATCAGAATCGCATTTTAATCGAGCTAGAAAATGAAGCACTCAAGGAACTAGGAAAGGCACACACTCCTAGTCCTTCCAGGAGTACACATGAAGATGACGATGCTATTCTTGTCCAAAACTATGTGATATAGAGGAACGTTTTTCTCAACAAAGAAGTCAAGGATACGATGGAACTCCCTTCTTTCTCAAAAGTGATCAAGACTTGGCAACCAAAGGATTACAGAATGCGAAAGAAGCAGTCAACCTATGCTCAAAGCTAAAGGAGAGTATGAAGTTAGGTGTCTCAGCCACCAGAACAAATGTGGGTGCAGAAAGGCGAGCATCCTATTGCAGTCCAATAACCACCACTAGTTCAACTTCATATTAGTGATCAACGACAAGACACTATTAAGAATTCCTCCAAGGATTCTTCTATGAAAGTAAAGTCTATCTGGGTACCCAAGAAGTCGATGAAGGTTGAACCACAATCAAGACAAATTTGGGTGCCTAAGGCTTGCTTGCAGGCTCAAATAGCCATACATAAACTAAACCATGTACAACATGATTCACTCACTCGAATAGTTGATACCCACTCTTACTTGACACACAAACACATATTCGTCCAAGAGCGCGAACAGAATCACTTTTAAATGGGTCCCTAAAAAGCCCCATTTTCAAATAGATGCTCATGTAAAGTCTCCCATAGCCCACCAACGGTCATATTGTAAAACCATGCATTTCATTTGGTGACCAAAAACTTGTAATAAACCCCCTGACCCCAAATTTGTAAATTCACCTCCATGTACTAACTGCATCATCCTCACACCACATCCTTCCACTTAGCTCATAGAACTATTCATCACTCACTACACACACAATCATTGAGCACCAATTGACCCACTAACTTGTCACAATGCCTCATGTTAATGTTGTAACGAGGACAAACTTTCATCTCTTGTCCACTACAATGTTAACATGTGTTTCTATATCCTCACAAAATCGACAAGCACTGACATGGCAGAAGTAGGAGGTACCAGTTCTCAGGCAGGGTCTAGCGCTCAAATAGTGGACATTGAAATTCTCCTTCTTGAACCACAACTCACCAAGAGGCCTTAGGAACTCAGAGTAGTGCATGTACTTCCCATCCAAGACCCTCTGCAGGGCACACTTCTCAAGTAGGCAAACATGCACATTGGTTTAGCGATGTCGCAGGTCCATTGGGTGAGGGCACATACTTTTGGGAAGCAGAAATTGAATTTAATGGCAAATGGCGAAGATACCATTTCTTTACCCATGAATTTGAGAAGTATCAGGATGCAGAAGTAATGAGATCTATATGGACCAAAGCGGGCTTGGATAGCTACTTTAGGGCACTCTTACCTAAGCCTAACTTCCTGCGTTGCTCCTACATGATCAGTACCATCACCCCTAGCAGAGCCAAAGGAGGTGATAGCACCTTTGTGCTCCCATCATTAACACCAGGTTATGAACTAAAAAGATTTAAACTCACCCTCAACTTAGTACGGAAGGCCTTGGATATGAAGGGTATGCACATCCCCATAGAGAAAGAAACATTGATTCCCGAGAGAATGAAGCACAAAGATCTCAACAAGCTAAAAGAAATGGTAGCTATGATGCCGAAAATTGCCCTTCACCTACGCACAATCATGCAACACTTTGCCTTCCGAGCTCAAGAATGCTTCACTATGCCACCAAAAAGAATCTAGTTCAGCTTGTACTTGGCGGAGATAGAAAATCTCACAATCAATTTACCCCACTGGATCATGGATCAAATCCACTTAGCACATCAGCGCTGGAATAAGAAACATAAGAATGTGCTTCATGGATGCTGTGCACTAACAAGGATCACTTACATGTGCTTATCTTATGATGTGCCTATTCAAAGAGCACTGGTGTGGTCCAGAGCTCAGGAATTCCAGAGGAGGCCATCAACAACAGGGCCACCATCTAAGAAAATGAGAGGAGAAATCCAACTACCATGTGCACCGACAAGGGGTGCCACCCTCACACCAGAGGTGATGCCACCTCAAACAAGACGTGTCCGACCATTCACTATTCGTTTACCCAAGCTAAGTACAGAAGGGCCTAACCTGGTTTTCCCTCCTATCCCCTTTGACTTGGAGTTTCCCGAGGGTTACACCTTGGATGATTTAACAGATGAGGAAATTGCAAGAATGATCAATGAAGAAAGTCTTGAGACTGAAGATACCCAAGCCCGCGGACCGCAAACAACTACAGGGCAACCAACCCCCACTCAACCTAAAGTAGTAGAGGGGAACGGCGAAGAAGAAGAGATCGAGGCAGAGGAATCAGATGAGGGGCACAACCAAGAGCACGAAGACACTTCCGAACTAGCGAGTGCCCTAGCTCATACTGTGCAGATGAAAAGATTGGATGAGACTATGAAAAAAGTACAAGAGCATCATAAATTGTCATTGGAAATAGGGAAGATGCTAATAAGTCAAATGTTAGCAAAAGAAGGGGTCGACGAACAATTTATTGAGTCTCTGAACCTTCATGCAGATGCACTTGGCCTCGATGAAGCCACTCATTCAGCTCTCACCTACATTCATCGCTTTGAGCAATGAGTGCCTACCCTCCTCCCCCTTTGCTCCGGAAAGCAAATTCACATAGATGTATCAACACCAAGAGATACCACACAGACAGAAGAACATCATGAGGCACCACCATCACCACACTCCTCACCTCTCACTGCACAATTCACTTCTCCCCATGACACGACCACCCCAACTTCCACAATCACCACATATGTTATGGGAATTCCTCTCTCTTCAGGCACCCATCTTGGAGGGGTTACTATGCCCACCTTCACAACACTATTTAGGAACATCACATCCACCCCACCCACTATCCCCATCTACATGGTCACACACACTTTTGACACCATGGAAACATCACCAGCCACAACACCACTCCCTCCCCCCACACTACCACAATCTCCCATACCCCCTCCCCCCACATCACCTCTTGAGTCCACTTCATTACCGATCCCTGTCCCTTTCCCCATCCCACCTGCATCCTCCACCTTCCCAGCATTCCAAAATGTAAATAATATGTTTTCTACATTATATCAATGTGTATATCAGTTGTAGAATGAATGTCAGACTCTAGATGATTGCCATCCTCAAATAACTATG
Organism: Ceratopteris richardii; assembly: GCA_020310875.1. Classification (NCBI taxonomy): domain Eukaryota; kingdom Viridiplantae; phylum Streptophyta; class Polypodiopsida; order Polypodiales; family Pteridaceae; genus Ceratopteris; species Ceratopteris richardii. The sequence goes on from CM035430.1 coordinate 25,778,501, forward strand.
GACCACTAGCAATTACAGAGGTAGCTTGCAACCATAGAAGAAGAAAACGCTAACCTGAATCAATGTTATACTATGCTCAAACATGCCCACCAGAACTTATTGGAAGCTCCCCAGCAATCTGAATCTTCCGAAGTTAAAAAATTAACAGCTTTACTTGAACTCTATCAGTCAGAGAATGTCAAAGTCCGGTGCAACCTCACGTTATTACGGAAGCACATGGCCATGGCCCTAGAAGAAAATAAACAACTTCAAAAGTAGAATGAAGAAAACCTATAGGTAGCAATAGAAGGCTCCCCTCATGAGATCGACACAGAACAGTTTAAAGCAGTCCCTTTAGAGACGTTGAAAACAATCTTGGAAAGCTATGCTGATCTGCTAGAAGCACATGATGATTGGAAAAAGAACGAGATACACTGCGCTGCCAGCTAAGGAAGAAAGAAGAACAACCCAAGGTCATAGAGTCAGCATCGACTTCAGAGGAGGTAAAGGCGCTAAAAGAGCAGGTTGAAGAATTTCAAAGGAAGCTACTTGAGTATGAAAGACAACCCTCCCTAATTATCGAACCAGAAACAGAAGAACTGGTGCCCATAGAAGTGGATGAATCATATGAGGAACCTTATGTTCCTATGCCGATGCTGGGTGGCCAACAAATAGATGAAGGATTGGACACGCTTGAAGTGGAAGCCCCAGAATGGATGCAGATGCTCGAAGAAACGACCAATACGCATGATGATCAAGTAGTGGTACAAATCGAGTCCATGTATAACATTAAGGACACTATTATAAAATCAAAATACTTTCGCCACATGTCTCATCATCAATGGATAGGCATGAATGATGATCAATATGTGCCCTATTGTGTGCTCTTAGCAGACTACAACATAGAAATTCAACGACGATGTGGCATGAAGCTGAAGGTCAAGGACAAAGCATAGGATCACATCAAAGAGGTGGACACACAAGAAGAAGGAGCAAGTAGGAGCTCCAAGAAGTGTATGTCAAATTTTCAGAAGAAATCCCTACAAAAATAGTGATTTTCATCACTAAAAGCCATTGTAAATGTTAGAGTTATATGTCTACGGAAGCACGCGAACAGCACAAGGAAGAAGAAGAATCTTGGAGCACAACACACAATACTGAATGTATTACTAGAGAATGTACAAAGATAAGTATCCCATTAGGGCAATAGGCGCATATACAAGCCGAGGGAAAAAAACCTCCTAAAGAGGAGAAAAAGTGCCCTGGCGATCCTAGAGTGTTCACACACATCACTACCTAAATATATCAACAAATCCCCCCTGGGAGTGATGCGGTGAACAAGTAGTTGGCACTCATGTATAAGGAAGTGCCAAGCTATGTGGAAATCACTCCACAAAAGGAAGTAAGCCCAAATCTTTGCGGAAAGCTTCAAACTTCTCGCTAGGTAGAGCCTTCGTGAAAAGGTCTACAATCTTCTCCTACGTGGGCACATATGCCAAGCTGATCTCCCCAGTAGAGAACCTCTCCCTATCATAATGATAATGCACCTCAATGTGCTTAGTGCGAGCATGGAACACAGGGTTCCTCGCAACTGCCAATGCGCTCTGACTCTCAGTGAAGATGGTGGTGGCAGAAGGTTGACCAACACCCAAATCAGCCATAAGGCGCCTGAGCCACACACACTCAACAGTAGCTGTGAAGGCTGCCCTATACTCAGCCTCACAACTGGAAGTGGCCACAGTAGGCTACTTCTTGCTCAACCAAAGATATACATGAGCTACCAAGCATGAAGCAAAAGCCACTAGTGGACACACGAGTGTCATAGCAACCAGCCCAATCAGAGTCAGAAAAAGCATGCAAATCTGGCGGTAGTGATCCCCCCTTGGGATAAAACAACCCAAGTAACCGAGTACCACTCAAGTAGCAAAAGGTGCGCTTAACCACTTGCCAATGCTTGACTCCTGGGCAATGCATAAACCTGCTCATCTGTGAGACAGCAAACTGAATATCTAGCTGAGTAATGCATAAGTAAATCAAGCATCCAACAGCCTGCTGATAGAGAACAACATCAAATGGACCTCCAGCATCATGAAGACTCAATTGTAAACTTGTCTCGATAGGAGTGGCAATAGGCTTATAGTCTTCAAGGCCAAAACGCAGCAATAATGTGTCAATATATTTCGTTTGACACAAAGCCATTCCACCATCAACTTGCATAAACTGAATGTCCAAATAGTGATGCAAATGCCCCAAATCAGACATCTCAAATGAGGCATGCAAATCAGCCTTAAAATCAGCAATATGCTTCTCAATAAGACCAATGAGTAGCATGTCGTCAACATAGACAACAATGATCAGAAGCACATCATTAGCACGCTTAACATATAAGGTGCTTTCAGTTGGATTGTTCTCAAAACCATGTGCAATCAAATAGGCATGTATCTTCTCATACCAAGCACGTGGTGCTTGCTTTAAACCATATAATGCCTTCTTTAACCTGCACACCTGGTTTTCATGCCCTTTCTACACAAAGCCACGGGGCTGGAAAACATACACTTCTTCATGCAAGTCACCATTCAGAAATGGAGTTTTAATGTCCAAATGATGTACATTCCAACCATGATGGGCTACAAGTGCACAAATGCTCCGAACAGTAGTCATACGACATGTAGGTGCAAAGGTCTCATCAAAATCAATGCCTCTTTCCTGCGCATAACCCTTTGCAACAAGCCTAGCCTTGTACTTGTCAACTGTACCATCAGGTTTATGCTTCAGCTTGTATACCCACTTAGTGCCAATGGCCTTCTTGCATGGAGGAAAGTCACATAAAGACCAAGTACCATTCTTCATTATTGCATCATATTCAGATTACATAGCAGCCATCCAATTTTTTGAATTTTATGCTTCATCAAACGAAACAGGCTCATTCTCATCACAGAGACTAGATGCAGCCATAGCATAGCAATCTGATGCAAAAGAGGCACTATGAGAGCCTGAACGAGTACGATATGACAAAGGTGCATCTAATTTGCTGTCATGCAAAGTTTGCACCAGCCATTTTGGCATAGTTTTTGCCTGCTCAATATCAGCTCTCTCATCAACTAGTGCATCATGTAAATCTGCATAAAAAATGGAATGATCTGCATCATCACATGAAACCTGCAAAGGCTGAGAAGTTGCCTCATTGGGACCAGCACTAGATTGTCCACCTATAAAAAGAGGCAGCAAAGTATCATACATGTCTTTGGAGCTAACAGATGTCTCCTTAGTACATGAAAGCAATGGCCGAATAGCATCTTCCACAAAAACAATATCACGGCTAACCAGAATGCATTTAGTCTGTGGATGATACAAACAATAGCCTTTACTTTTAGAATTGTACCCAACAAAAATACATTTTACTGCTTTATCATCCAATTTTATGTGTTGTTCAGGCACTAATGCATATGCCAAACAACCAAAAACACGCAGATGAGCAATAGATGGCTTGCGGTCATGCGAAGCCTCATATGAAGTGATAGGCTACAGCGCTTTAGTGGGACACCTGTTCAATACATATGTTGCACACATGACAGCCTCAAGCCAAAAACTATGTGGTAAAGCCTGACTCTTGACCATACACCTCGCCATCTCCATGAGTGACCTGTTCTTTCGTTTAGCAACTCCATTCTATTGAGGTGTATACGGCACTATACACTAGTGTTTTATCCGAGGTTCAGCCAAAAATGCATTAAAATCAGAAGACATATATTCCCCCCCCCTCGATCAGAATGCCGAAACCAAAAACTGTTTGAAGCACATGAACACTTCAGACTTTGCCTTCAACGGATATACCCATGCATGCCTGGAAAAATCATCGATGAAAGTCACGAAGTAAAGATAATTCCCAAAAGAAGGTGTCTGCATAGGACCACAGACATCACTATGTACAAGCTGCAATTTTTGAGTAGCCCGAACTGAACCATCTTTTGGAAAGGACGAAATGACAGTCAACCAAAGAAAGAAGAGTTAGAAGCCTTGAAGCTATGGCAGAAGAAAGATGCAACAGCAAGAGCTTATATCTACAATACCATTACAGATCATCTACTACCACACATTAGAGGTCTGGAGAAAGCGGAAGACATATGGAGTGCATTGGAAGATCATTTCCAAAATACGACGAAAGCTAGGAAGGCTAGCTTATGGTCCGAGTTTACAACATTCAAGAAAAAGCAAAGTCAAAGCATTAGTGATTATGTCACTAAGATGAAAGACTTGGCAGATAGTCTTGGATCTATTGATGAAGATATCGAAGATCACACGTTGATAGCACAAGTGCTTGCAGGACTAAGAGGAGATGAAAGGTGAAAACCTTTTGTACTTTCAACTGAACTTTCATTAAATCATTTTGTACCAGATTTAAATCAGTTGCTTGGACTAATGTTAACGTTTGAGCAAGATTTGAAGACAGACGGAGATAAAGGACATAGTTCGGCTATGTATGCAAAGAATAAGAAGAAAGGTGATAAAGGTAAAGAAAAAGATGAAGAAGAGATGTCTACTCAAGCAAATTTTGCAAGAGGAAGAGGTAACATAAGAAGTAAAAGTAGAGGTAAAGGAAGAGGTAATCAGAAGAAGTCTTGTTGGATCTATGGACTAAGCAATCATTTGGCTCATGATTGCTGGCATAATTCTCAAGGATCAAGTCAGAATCAGAATAACAATAGCAGAGGCAGAAGCGGAAGATATCAAAGAGGAAGACAAAGCCAAAGAGGCGGATATGGTAGAGGTGGAGCAAGAAGTTGGGGACAGAATCAGTCTCACAACACTACCTACTACAACTATGCAAATGATACGCAGAATGATAGTCATACAACGTTGATGATGAATTTGATAAGTGTGACCGAAAACAAAGATCTCAAGGTATTCTATATTGACTCTGGTTGTTCAAATCATTTGTCAGGAAATATAGAATTGTTATCAGAACTTGAAGGAGGAATTTCAAATCATACAGTACAAACAGGTGATAACACAAAACATAATGTAAGGTCAATTGTAAAGGTAAAGTGTAAGAATGGAGCTGACCTACTAACAAATGTTTTGTATGTTCCAACAATCCCGAAGAATCTGATCAGCGTGGGTTAGATAGTAGAAAAAGTTTTTCAAGTCAGGTTTACAAATGAAGGATTATTTGTTGAAGATCCAGAGAAAGGATACAAACAAATTATTCATGGTAAAAAGGAAGGTAGACTTTTTACTCTTAAAGTACAAGGGAATGTTGGTCAAGCATTGATCACACATGGTGATGAAGTGTTTACAGAATTAGACCTCTGGCATAAGAGGTTAGGACACTTTAAGGAAAAAGGAATCAAAATGATGGTGGAGAAACAATCCATGAAAGGATTACCAAATATGAAGAATCAACATATGATTCACAAGTGCGAAGCCTGTCAGATGGGAAAAGGCCACAGGTTACCATTTCAGAAGAATGGTTACAAACATGATGGTTTGCTAGAGCTCATACATACAGATGTATGGGGACCAACAAAAGAAGGATCTATCAGCGGCTCAAGGTATTATGTTCTTTTATTAATGATGCAACAAGATGGATAACTCTTTATGTTTTGAAAGAGAAGTTAGAAGTGTTTGGAGCTTTCAGGCATTTTCATGCATATGCTAAAAGACTTACAGGACAGAAACTCAAAAGACTTAGGTCTGATGGAGGAGGAGAATATTTTTCTCGAGAATTCAATGATTATCTGTGGAATGAAGGTATCAAAAGAGAAATAACTTGCAGGTATACACCGCAACAAAATGGAGTAGCAAAAAGGAGAAACCGAACTCTAGTTGAGTTTGCAAGAGCAATGTTAAAGGAGAAGAATTGTCCAAACTATTTTTGGGCTGAGGCTATAAATACAGCCACATATCTTGTTAACAGATTACCATGTACAACTTTAAATGGGATGAACCCTTATGAAGCCTGGTGGGGTAAGAAGCCAACACTTGATCATTGTAAAGTGTTTGGATCAGTTGCTTATGCTTATGTACCATCACAACTTAGACATAAGCTTGAACCAAAAGTTGAAAAATATGTGTTTATCGGATATGATGAAAGCAGATGGGTTATAGACTATGGAGTCCTCTAACCAAACAGTTTATTGTTTCCAGAGATGTGACATTTGATGAAGGAAAGAACTGGTATATAGATAAAGAGCATAGTGTTGAAACACTTGAAGGAGAGATAAGAAGAATTGAAAAAGGTAAATCACATATGCAGGTAAATGGAGATGAAGATCATATGCAGGCAAGTACGTCCAGGATCGGATCAAGTATGAGAAACGAAGATGGACCAAGATTTGATGAAGATGTGTATTCAGATACACATGAAGAATATGAGCTAAGAAGGTCAAACAGAGTAAGGAAACAACCAACAAGTTATTCCTATGACACTTCTTATTTGACTCAGAAAAACTATGCTTACTTAGTAAAGGAACATGAAGAACCTCAGAATTACAGTGAAGCAAAAGGTAAGAAACAATGGGAAGAAGCAATGAAGGAAGAGTTCAATGCGTTGGAAGAGAACAAGACTTGGGAACTTGTTCCAAAACCAAATGGTAAGAAAGTAATTGGAAATAAATGGGTTTACAAAGTTAAGAAACTTGCAGATGGAAGGATAGCCAGATACAAAGCTAGACTGGTGATCAAAAGCTATGCTCAAACACATGGCATAGATTATGATGAGACATTTAGTCTGGTTGCAAAGATGTCAACCATAAGGACAGTGATTGCTATAGAAGCATCAAAAGGATGGAAGCTAAGTCAGCTAGATATCAAGAATGCATTTCTGAATGGATATATATCAGATGAAGTTTATATGGAACAACCTGAAGGGTTTGTAAGTTCTAGTTACCCAGATCATGTTTGCATATTAAGAAGAGCTCTCTATGGATTGAAGCAAGCTCCAAGAGCTTGGAATTACAGACTTGTGAAGTATCTCAATGACCTTGGATACCAAAGTTCAAAGGCAGATGCAAGCCTACTCGTTAAGAGAATAGATGAAGGTATGATCTACATTTGTATTTATGTAGATGACATTATAATCACATGAACCTCAGATGAAGGAATCAAGGAGGTAAAGAGATTGCTTGAAAAAGAATTCAAGATCAGTGATCTAGGAAAGTTATCATACTTTCTTGGAATGGAAGTTACATATACAGATCATGGTGTATATGTTTCATAAGAAAGGTATCTCCAAAACTTACTGAAGAAGTTTAACATGGAGAATTGCAGAGAAGCTTCAACACCGCTTGAAGTAAATCATAAACTCAGCAAATACGGTGGTACAGAGTTTAAAGATATGAGAAAGTATCAATCTTTAGTGGGAAGCTTGATTTATGCTACGCTAACAAGACTAGATCTTAGTTATGCAGTAGGAGTTCTCTCACAGTTTATGCATTGTCTGAAGGATCAACATTGGGTTGCAGGACAAAGAGTTCTTAGATATATCAAAAGAACTATAAAAGAAGGATTGTATTATCCTTTTACATTAGATATAAAGCTGAGAGCATATAGTGACTCAGACTGGGCAGGAAGTCAAGATGACAGAAGGTCAACACATGGGTATATGATATACCTAGGAGATAAGCTTGTAAGCTGGTGCTCAAAGAAGCAACACACAGTGGCTTTATCATCAACAGAAGCAGAATATAAAGGACTTGTGGAAGCAGCTAAAGAAGTGATATGGATGCAGAACTTGTTCAAAAGTATGGGTATTGATCAAGGTATACCTATCATACATGGAGATAATATGAGTTCATTGTATCTTGCAGCAAATCCAGTATTTCATGCAAGAACAAAACACATAGAGATTCAATATCATTTCCTGAGGGAAAAGGTAATGGAGAAGGAGATTGAAATAGTATTCACTCCTACAAAAGATTAGATTGCAGATATTCTGACAAAGAGCTTGGATGGAGTAATGACAAGCAGATTCAAAGAAATGGCAGGAATAAAAGAAAAGAGGAATATATGAAAGACCGGAAGATGCTAATTAGTGATTGAGGGGGAGCTGTTGGAGATTCACTCACTAATTAGGCATAACGACATAAAGATGAAGAGCAGCAGAAACAAAGCATTTAGAAAATCAAAGCCTTAGTGAAGGGACAAATTCACGTCTGTAATATACAGTGTAGAAACTTCCAGAATTACGAGTTTTGAATCTCGGATCAAAATGTATATAAGAGAGTTGAGAGAGTGCTTAATATATAGAAGAGAATATGATCAGGAGAGCTGCCATAGAAGCGCTTGTAGTAGACGCAAGTGTGTGTATGTAGAGATGAATAATAGAACCTGAAATGTCGGGTATTCATCTGTAAGAGAGATGGTAAAGAGAAAACTACTCAGCATAGGAGAGTTCTCGTGGCTATGAGCGAAGTGAGGCCAAGCCAGTTTGTACACATCTTCTCTAATAGAAAACACATGTTCATGTGGAAGTTTTTGAGCGCATTCTTTGTATGTGAAGAAATCTAAGTGATTTCATGTAACTGTGAAAGTTAGTTAACAGTTACAATTTTCTCAGTAAACATTTTTCCGGTACTTCTGAGAGTTAGATCTCACAGCATAGTGTAAAGATTTTCATGAGTGATAGCTCACCTTGAAGCTAGGAGTCTGGACTACAAACTGATCAAAAGAGTTTTGTGAAATGGGACATGTACACAGTACAAAGTCTGACCGTAAAAGACATCCAGAACTAGTGAAGTTTTTTCTCAAACTTCAGATAGAGTTCATTTATTGAAGGAAGCTCAGGTATTACTTCCTTATTTCAATTACAAACATTTGAAGTAACTAAAAACAGAATTGCACTTGATTCCGGTAAGATTCCGGTAAGATTACGATGACAGTCCAGTAAAATTCCGGTGAAGTTCCGGTGATATTCTGGTGGTTTTAAAACATAGTTTTGACACAGTTAAGTAACTGAAAGATTATCTAACTGTAAGCAAACACAGTAGTGTAAAGTTTGAAGTAAACCAGTTCAGAATTAAAGCTTGAAGGAAATGCAAAGCTTTCTGTAAAATGAATTTCCGAAGTTCACTAAAACAGTAGTAAAGTTTTCAGGTTTCTAAGCTACTGATGATTATAGAGGTATTCTAACATCACTTTAGCTTAGTTCTAGTTGAGGCGTGGCAATTTTCTGCAGTCTTGTTAGTAAACAAGCTTTTGCCGCGACATCACATAACCTCAACAATGCGCATACCTATGTGAAGAAATGCGACACATGCCAACGTGCACAATATCCGATACGAAAAGACGAGATGCCTTTAAGGCCAATGATGGGAGGACATGCATTCTCAAAGTGGGGTATAGACTTCATAGGTCCTATCAACCCCCCAGCTAGAAACTCCCATGCAGAGTACATTATTGTAGCCACAAATTACCTAACAAAGTGGGTGGAAGTAAAAGCCACAACAAAGAATGATGCTCAAATGACGGCTAAGTTCTTATTCGAGAATGTGTTCACTAGATATGGGTTACCAATAGAGTTAGTAAGTGATAGAGGTACCCACTTCTTGAATGAAGTCATTGAAAACCTTCTCCAAGAATTCTTGGTGATACATAAGAAGTCTGCCCCCTATCATCCACAAGCTAACGGACAAGCACAGAGCACGGATAAGATCCTATGTAATATATTGACAAAACTCGTAAATAATGAGCAGCCCCGACTGGGGGGTCAAAGGGGGCCAGCGGGCCCCTTGGAGGGGGTCTGAGGGTAGTGCCCCTGATGCGATGGTAAAGGGAATATTCCATAGAATATTCCCTCTCAAAGTTAGAAATCATTTATATTTTTTAGATCGGCTTAACTAACCAAAGCCGTGTATGGCAACTACGTGGGTGGTGGCCACCCACACTCTATCGCCCATGTATGGCCATCCATGGAAGGATGCCCATTATCCTATATATACATGACTTCTACACCACCTAAGATATTGAATCAATCCAGCATACCTCTACCTTGTATCTCCCTATCTAGAGTTTTCTATATCTTTATTTAAGCTCTACCTGGAGAGCACATGGGTGGACAACACCATCATCTTTGTACTTGATGTTAGTAGAAAATTGTTGAGATTCTCCTATATCTGTTATCTTCTCTGCTACTGCTATTGTGTTATATTGTGTAACTATTGTCTTAAAATGAGCTAGCACTCATGTATAAGGAAGTGTCAAGCTATGTAGAAATCACTCCACAAAAGGAAGTAAGCCCAAAGCTTTGCGGAAAGCTTCAAACTTCTCCCTAGGCAGAGCCTTCGTGAAAAGCTCTGCAATGTTCTCTTGCGTGGGCACATATGCCAAGATGATCTCCCCAACAGAGAACCTCTCCCTAAAATAATCATAATGCACCTCAATGTGCTTAGTGCGAGCATGAAACATAGGGTTCCTCGCAACTACCAATGTGCTCTGACTTTCAGTGAAGATGGTGGTGGTAGAAGACTGACCAACACCCAAATCAGCCATGGCGTTTGAGCCACACACACTCAATAGTAGTTGTGAAAGTTTCCCTATACTCATCCTTACAACTGGAAGTGGCCACAATAGGCTCCTTCTTGCTCAACCAAGATATACATGAGCCACCAAGCATGAAGCAAAAACCACTAGTGGATACATGAGTGTCATAGCAACCAGCCCAGTCAGAGTCAGAAAAAGCATGCAAATCTGGTGGTAGTGATCCCCCCTTGGGATAAAACAACCCAAGTAGCCGGGTACCACTCAAGTAGTGAAAGATGCGCTTAACCGCTTGCCAATGCTTGACACCTAGGCAATGCATAAACCTGCTCATCTGTGAGATAGCAAACTTAATATCTAGTCGAGTAATACATAAGTAAATCAGGCATCCAATAGCCTGTTGATAGAGAACAACATCAAATGCATCTCCAACATCATGAGGACGCAATCGTAAACTTGTCTCCATAGGAGTGGCAATAGGTTTACAGTCTTTAAGGCCAAAACTCTACAATAATGTGTCAATATATTTTGTTTGACACAAAGCCATTCCACCATCAACATGCATAAACTGAATGCCCAAATAATGATACAAATGCTCCAAATCAGACATCTCAAATGAGGCATTCAAATCAGCCTTAAAATCAGCAATATGCTTCTCAATAGGACCAATGAGTAGCACGTCATCAACATAGACAACAATGATCAGAAGCACATCATTAGCACGCTTAACATATAAGGTGATTTCAGTTGGACTATTCTCAAAACCATGTGCAATCAGATAGGCATGTATCTTCTCACACCAAGCACATGGTGCTTGCTTTAAACCATATAATGCCTTCTTTAACCTGCACACCTAGTTTTCATGCCCTTTCTGCACAAAGCCACGGGGCTGAAAAACATACACTTCTTCATGCAAGTCACAATTTAGAAATGTTGTTTTAATGTCCACCTGATGTACATTCCAACCATGATGGGCTGCAACTACACAAATGCTTCGAACAGTAGTCATACGACATGTAGGTGCAAAGGTCTCATCAAAATCAATGCCTCTTTCCTGTGCATAACCCTTTGCAACAAGCCTAGCCTTATACCTATCAACTGTTCCATTAGGCTTACGCTTTAGCTTGTAAACCCACTTAGTGCCAATGGCCTTCTTGCCAAGAGGCAAGTCACACAAAACCAAGTACCATTCTTCATTATAGAATCATATTCAAATTGCATAGCAGCCATCCAATTTTTTGAATTTTGTGCTTCATCAAACAAAACAGGCTCATTCTCATCACAAAGACTAGATGCAGCCATAGCATAGCAATCTGATGCAAAAGAGGCACTATGAGAGCCTGAACAAGTACGATATGATAGAGGTGCATGCAATTTTTTGTCATGCAAGGTGTACACCATCCATTGTGGCATAGTTTTTGCCTCCTCAATATCAACCCTCTCATCAACAAGTGCATCATGTAAATCTCCATCAGAAATGGGATTGTCTGCATCATCCCATGAAACCTGCAAGGGTTGAGAAGTATCCTCATTAGGACTTGCACTAGACTGTCCACATATAAAAAGAGGCAGCAAAGTATCATACATGTCTTTGGAGCTGATAGATGTCTCCTTAGTACATGAAAGCAATGGCTGAATAACATCTTCCACAAAAACAACATCACCGCTAGCCAAAATGTGTTTAGTCTGGACGATACAGACAATAGCCTTTACTTTTAGAACTATACCCAACCAAAATACATTTTACTACTTTATCATCCAATTTTTTGTGATGTTGTTTAGGCACTAATGCGCATGGCAGACAACCAAAAACATGTAGATGAGCAACAGATGGCTTGCGATCATGCCAAGCCTCATATGGAGTGATAGAATGTAGTGCTTTAGTGGGACACCTGTTAAGTACATATGCTCCACACATAACAACCTCAAGCTAGAAACTATGTGGTAAGGCCTGACTCTTGACCATACACCTCGCCATCTCCATGAGTGACCTGTTCTTGTGTTCAAAAACTCCATTCTGTTTAGGTGTATATGACACTGTACACTGGTGTTTTATTCCACGTCGAGCCAGAAATGCATGAAAATCAGAAGACATATATTCCCCCCCTCGATTAGAACGGAGGTTGCCCATTTTACAGGCTGACATATTTTTAGCCAAAACCAGAAACTATTTGAAGCACTTTTTTCTTGATCCTTGGCACAAATAAAGGATCTCACAAAGTGAAAGGACTACCATGAGTAGTAGTCAGAATGATCTTACCAACTCCCATGACAAGATAAGAAGAGTTGTTGGTGCATGTGACAGTATTCCCTGTAGGGGCAAGCTCGAGTGAAGAGAAGAAACTGCAATGTGAGGTAATATGTTTGGTCACCCCACTATCAAAGTACCAAATATCTGAGTCTACTACAGACATGCACTGCTCATGATAAGATGGATCAAAACTCCAAACAATAGTAAACACCCATTCTTCATCCTGCACAAGGTTAGCAGACTCTGTTTCTAGAGTAGAGGTATCTACAACAACCATTCTAGCCTCTTTTTTCTTTCCCTCTTTTGCAACCGGTTTAGGACAGTTCTTTATGATATGATCATTTCCTTTACAGTACTTGCAGAACAATTTTTTCTTTTCTAATTTCTTCTCATCTTTGTCTTCCTCCTTCGAATGTGCAGAATTAGCAGATTTTTGCTTACTAGTTGAAGAGCTCCATTTTCCTTTGCCCTTCTGACTAGCCAGGAAAGCTTGATCTACTATCTAGTATGAATTCATAAGCAAAAATCAATTGCTCCTTCAAGTCTTTGATCTTTGTTAGAAAATTGTCCATAGAATCACCTTTATTCATGTGCTCACTCTCCAATTGTTTTCGAAGGTAAGCAACACGAGCCTCATTCCTAGCTTGGTACAATGTGGTAAGTGTATCCCAAGCATCCTTTGCTATTCTGCAAGAGAGAATGTGAGGAATAATGGCACCTTTGACAGACAAAGCTATCTCTGCCATCCCAATGAGTTTGCTCTATAGTAGGTGCAACAAAAACAACAGCACAAATAGGAATCTGTAGAATATCATCATCTTCGACACCATCTCCATTAGCTTCAGCACCGGTATTTGTAGTACCTGTATTCACAGTTGTAACAGGATGTCTTTCAACACCCTCCACAATATTCCATAGTCCTTTTGCAACCAATACATGTCGCATCATATAAGCCCATAATGGGTAGTTGGTACCATCCAAATTATCCTCAACAACCAACATATGGAATACATCACTACTTAAAGCCATGGCCTATGACTAAAATAACTTGATTTGAAAAATTGACTGTATCTCAAAAAGTTGAACAGAACTGTCCAAACAAATTTTGCTAGCTATAGCAAACTTCGAGATGCTTATACTAGCGAACCAAAACTGGTATATACCTTTGGCACAAAAAGATGAAATAGCTTGCACAAGCACTGTGATAGTGTGTTCAAAGGTCGAAACGAGCTTAGATCACGATTTCGACACCACAGCGCGAAGCTGTTCTATCTTAGAAACACCTTGAGTATGCTCACCAAAATTTATGCGAATCTGAGATTGCAATTGGAGAGGTGTCCACGACGTCCTAGATGAAGCGGCAACTTGCTCTGATACCAATTGTTGGAGTTAGATGTCTACGAAAGCACATGAACAACACAAGGAAGAAGAAGAAGCTTGGAGCACACCACACAATACTGAGTGTATAACTAGAGAATGTACAAAGATAAGTAACCGGTTAGGGCTATATGAATATATACAAGCCAGGGGAAAAAAACCTCCTAAAGAGGGAAAAAAGTGCCCTAGTTGTCCTAGAGTGTTCACACAAATCACTACCTAAATATATCAACATATATTGAATTAAAGGCTGAAAGTTTTGTATGAACGAAGCGCATTTAATGTGTCTACCTTAAATCAATGGTTGATTTAATAAATGTTTACTAATCTGTTGGTCTATTTTGATTAGAACTTTAGAACCCATAAGGTAATGTTTCCAAATTTCTAAAGAATGCACAGTAGCTAAGAATTCCTTATCATATGTGCTATAATTTCAAAAGGTTTAAGTTTCCTACTTTCAAATGCAATGGGATGATCATTTTGCATTAATACATCACCTATATCTAAACCACTAGCATTTGTAACTACATGGAAAGGTTGTGCAAAATCTGGTAATTGCAAAACAAGTGCATGAGAAAGTGCATGTTTGAGTTTTTCAAAAGATTGTTGTTGTGCTACTCCCCATGCAAATTTTAACTTTTTCTTCAATAATAATGTGAATGGAAGTGCTAAATAAGAAAAACCTTTTACAAAATTTTTATAAAAGCTAGGTAACCTTAGAAAAGAGCATACATTATTCATAGATTGAGGTACAAGTCATTTTTCAATTACTTTAATTTTCTTTGAATCTACATGAACACCTTGACTAGAAACAATATGTCCTAAATACTCTAATTCTTTTTAAAGGAACTCTTTTAAAGATTGACATAAATCTTATTTTTGTTTAAAAAATTAAAGATTGTTGCCAGATGATTTTCATGGTCATTTTCATTCTCACTATAGATAATTATATCATCAAAGAAAACAAGAACAAAAGCTTGGTAATCAAGAAAATTGTTATTCATCATACGTGCAAATGTAAGAGGTGAATTTGTTAGCCCAAAAGGCATTACCATGAATTCAAAGTGACTAGTTGAGTTCTAAAGGCATTCTTATAGATTTCATTTTGCTTCATTCGTATTTGATGATACCCAGGTTTAAGATTGTGTACCTAAGTCACGAGTCCTTAGGGACTTGTGCCAAGGAGACTAAATCTCGTTTGCCACACAAGTGTGTATAGTGGGGAATTGACACACGCTTATTTGTCAATCCGATGGGCCGACCTAACCAAACGTATGAGGACGTGTGCACACGTGATGGTAAATGAAGTGGTTCAACTCTCATGCATGAGAAAAGACTAATCTATCTCTCAAACTCACTTAACTACTGAAAATGTCTACCGCGATACCACTTACAGTAGTTTTCACTAAATCGAGGATATCTCAAAGCTCCAAACTCCAAATATGACAAATAGCAGGTTCATTTTGAAGCTCTCGATGAGATGCATCTACTGCTGGTAGTCTCACTCGATTCTGACAACTGTGCTTCAAGTTATGACCAAAACAGTGAATGGCGACAAACACCCACACTCACTCAACTCGCACTAGCTCACACACACACTACAGTGGCTCAAAAACAGTGGGGAGTGGTAGACATCAGTCTTACACACACATTCCAAGCATTACACACACATAGAAGATCAAAGAGAAGATGAAAATCTACCAGAAAGAAGCAAATTCGAAAATCAGGAGCTCTCCTTCTTCACAATGGCAAAAAGTCTCTACAAAGAGTCACCAAGTGACTTATATACATGTGCCCTAAAAATGGTCCTTTCACACAAGTGACCGGCACTTTATTGACTAATCTCTATTTTCCTAATATTTTACAAGAAATATATTACAATGCTCTGGGATTATGCATCCAGAGGACTCCTCTAGTGCATTTACATAGCTTTTTAGGGAATTCCTAAGATTTTGAAGAAGAAAAATAGGCCCATTAATTAAAAATTTTGGGTCTCCCCTTTTGTGCCTCTTTGCTCTGCAACACTCTCCCCCTCTTTGTCTCTGTCGTCCCTTGACATGCTTTTGCTTCTCGTTTATAGCTTGTCTAAGACTTCTGAATACATGCACCCAGTGGTCAAAGAAGCGATAAGGACTGTCAGGCAATTTGTTATTTTATCCGAGGTATGTCCTTTGCTTCTGTTTTCCCCTTGGTATTCCGTATATCACAAATCCGGGTTGCTATATTAAGTTGGGCAGTCGCGCATGTTATCAGTGGAAGGATTATTACCTGCCAATTATCTTCTTGCATTTCTTCATGGATACTTCTTGGGCTTGATCTGTCCTTGTTACTCACATACCTTCCCTCGTTGTATTGCGCTGAGCCTATTTGCCTTCTGCCACCGCACGCCTTAGTTTGCTGACCTCTAATCTCTTTTAAGAGAGCATTACATTTCAAAGGCCCTATTTCTGAATCTTCTTTGTCATTCTTTAGGACCTAGTCCATTTCTTCTCATCACACCCATCCGATGGACAAGGAGACACCTAGGACCTTCAAACAATTGGTTATCTTATCTGATGAAGCGTCCTATGTGTTCCGTCTCTCTCCTTGACTTGTTTCGCTTCACCCCCAGCTCCTAGTGGATGAGGAAGTTGTGTGCAACCTCCCATGAAATGTCTTGGTTGTTATCTTTCTTTAATTCCACTCCTGAGGACCTGGGCCTTTGGCGTTGTTGCCTGATGCGTACCCCTGCGGGGCCTTGGGCAGAGAGTTGTTGTTTATCTTGATGATCTTTATTCCTTATTGAACAACTTTATTCTTCTTCTCTTTTTGCTTGATTCCCCTTCCACACGTCCCTCCTCCTGAACTCTGTCGTCGTCGATAGGCTTTTTGTGGCGACGTGAGTATGTTTGTATTGCAGCTTGCTCTCGTTGATTAAGCAGATTGGCGTGACATATCATGAACTCTTTCCATTGGCTTGATTTCACCCCATCTTCTGGTGCTTGTCGGTGATCCACAAAGAAGCTTGTTTCATAGGCCACGAGTCTTGCATTACGATTGGAAGTCATTTTCACAAAAATTTCTAAATCAATTTCGAAGAAGCCGGTGAAAAATGCTTCTTCAAAAGTTTGCATATATGTGCTTGGCAAGAACATGAGCCGTGAGTATATGGCTGTTGGAACTGAAGGACTCACTAGGCAAGGAAGCTTAAGAAGGGAGTCAGAGAGAAGAGAAAGTACAAGCAGACAGAGCAGTCAACGACGATCTGGCAAGTAGGCCAATATTTTTTCAAGACATTTATGCACATAAGAGAGGTGGACACAAGGAGAAGGAGCAAGTAGGGAGCTCTAGGAAATGTAGATCAAAATGTTAGAAGAAATCCCTACAACAATAGTGATTTTCATCACTAAAAACCCTTGTAAATACCATTTCACATTTTTGTAGCTCCATTTTGTGCAAGCCAAGGAGTCCTTGAGCTTGAGGAGCTTTAGAAGTATCTATTTGTCAGTTTTCACATTTTTTAGACTTCGTTTGAACCTCCAAATAGGGTAGAGAACCTAATTTTTAACTAGGCCGGACACTAGGTCTGGACAAGGCCGAAACCTAGTCAAAAACTATAAATAGAGCTAGAGAGCTCATTTTTCAGGGGAGATTGTAATTGAAATGAACTTGTAAGAGCTTTTTGAAAGTAATCCAAGAACTCCATTGCTTCTCACTCTTTGTCTTGCCGTGTGTGCGCGTGTGTGTGTATGTGTGTGCATGTTTGTGTGCTTCTCACTCACGCACTTATGCCTCCACTTGCTCGAGGTCTTCATACCATCCTCACGTCTTCCCGGATTGACATTAAAGGAGGTGCTACTCATCACTGAGATACACCAAATTTTGGCGCCGTTGCCGGGGATCGAGCTTTGAGGACGAGCGTGTGATGGTAAGACGTAGATTTGGGACGTTGGCGTTGTAAGTAACTTCTTCACTTTTCCTTTTTTTCTTTTCCTTACCTCATCACCATCATCATCATCACCATCTCCCACCTCCATCTCCATCATCGCAAAAATTTCAGTTTTTTACTATATCCCCTTCCTCCTTTCATTTCCCTCATTTCACTTGTGAGAGAGAGCGAGAGAGCGAACTGTTGTGTGCTATTTTCTGCATGCTTTTGGAGTTTCTTGCAGGTTTCAGCATCATCATCCCCTCCAGCACGTCGCACAGGTACGGAAATGTGCAGAACTGTCTCGCAGTCGCCGACTTCTGTCGATCGCGAAAAAATTTGCAAAATTTCAATCCATCGCGATTGACAGCTCTATCCGTCGTGATTGACTGCCTGTCTGTCGCGATTGACAGCCTATCCGTCGCGATTGACTGCCTGTCCGTCGCGATCGACTGCCTATCCGTCGCGATCGACTGCCTATCCCTCGCGATTGACTGCCTTGTCCGTTGCGATTGACTCCTGTCCATCGCGATCGACTGCCTGTCCATCGCGATTGACTCCTGTCCATCGCGATTGACTGCCCTGTCCATCGCGATTGACTGCCTTGTCCATTGCGATTGACTCTTGTCCATCGCGATCGACTGCCTGTCCATCGCGATTGACTGCCTGTCCGTCGCGATTGACTCCTGTCCATCGCGATTGACTGCCCTGTCCATCGCGATTGACAACCAATTTTAGCCAATTTTTTGGGGTTTTTAATTTGAAGAGTTTGGCTAATTTTGGGCATGAAGATTTTACTCTAGAGCACATAAGGAGGCCATAGGAAAACAACTTGGGGAAAACCTGTTGCACAGTGATCCTGTTTGAACCCTGTCTTAACCCTAGAACCCTGAACGGTCATAACTTTTTCATACGAAATCCATTTTTTGAGCTCTAGGGCTTGTTGGAAAGCTCGTGGCATATACTACATGCCCTCAACTGTTTTTTATAAAGATAATGCGTTGATTTTCAGCTAGGGTATTTTGAAGTTGACCATACCCAGGGGGATCAAAGTCAGGGGTCTTAAGAATTGTTTTCCTAAAAATCACTATGCAAATTAGTATTTGTGCTACAGGAATGAGAATCATTGATTCTGTCTTTGGAATTTAAATCTTAAAGCTAACTTTGGAACTCTTACAGATCTATTGAGAGCATCGAAAGGCGTTCTAAGCAAGTGTAAGTGCAAGCTTGGGAACACACTTCCTGGGCATTCAAGGGCAACCAAGCAGGAAACAAAAGGTTGGAAACTTTCAACCCCCTCTGTCAATTCCTAGCTTAGGCTAAGAACGACTAGTGATAGGAGTAAGTCAGGGCAACGATAGGCATCAATCAAGTTGAAGACTACCTATGCACTCAAGTTCAAGATTAAACATAATCTCTTCGTGATGCGATAACCTTAAAGGAAAGAATCTAACGTGGAACGATCAACTTACAGTGTGAAAAATTAACTCAAATATTCCTGACGACGTGATTTCTGACTAGAGCATAAACACGATAATCGACTAAAAAAGAATCAAGTCACTGATACAAAAGAACTCAGCAACGAGGTTGTACTTGGGCAAAATTGGGCTATTCAATTAGGCTTATGAACCTTAGATCAGGGCGACATCTAGGGAGAGATAGACAAAGTCTTAGGTCTTCAGAGGCTAGTGTCAATCATACTGTGAGGTCTTGGGCCCAGCAGTTAAGCCATCATTCGTATTACCCTAGCTCTGAGACTAGTGAATCAGAGATGTCTCAAGGTATGGAGAGACCTACAGGAAGTTCAGGAGTGCCATACTTGCACTGTAGAAGGCCCTTACAAAACGCAGTTGGAATACCTTAGGACCAACCGATTGGGTGCTAGCATCTATGAGGACGGCCTAGGAAGATCTGTGGTACAGATTAAGAATCCTGATCAATCCATTGGATTAGAGCGCCCAGCTGTTAAGTTCGAAAACGGAGCGTACTTAGACAAGGAAGGGACAATATATGTAGTCACCAGTCATCCAGATAGGACTGATGAATTTGGGAATGAGATCCCAAGAACGGACTTAGGTGACCTAGAGCAAGGAAGCATGGGTGAAGAACCAAGGACCCCCCGAGGCAAATCTGTTCTCACTAGGATTATCACACCAGAGTGGATTCCCCAAGATAATAAGAGCATAGATCTGCTTCTGAACCGAGAAACTAACAAAGCCTTTTGGAGGTATAAATCTGATCGGCCAATCGATATAGGAACAATCATGATCTATGAGTTTAAGGATCCTGATAGCCCAGGCAGAGTGACCTACTTAGATCACGCTTCGGAGAGGATCTTTGTGGTGACAGAAAATGATAGGCATGCTTACACTTGGAAAGGTGAAATTATTTTCCCCCAACCAAGATCAAATGTGTCCTATGGTCACCCTGGAGCGGGAACATCCCAAGCTCATGGAACTCAAAGAGACACAAGTAGAGATAGGCCAGAAGTAAGGTTTGCCAACCCAGGGGGCAGAGAAAGAACGAGGACGGAAACAAACAGAGTAGAACCTGAGGTACTGAGAGCTCCCAGGAATCAAAGAAATGTGGATGAGTTCCCTCTACCACGACCTAGAGAGCACACAAGGACTCTGAGACCGACTCAGCTAGTTAAGTCCATGAAGAACTACTTCGATGGCACTGGAGATCCATACGATCATGTGGCTGAGTTTAGGCAAGTCTTGAGAGCTGAACAAGTGGAAGATCTGTTCATGCAATACAATGCCTTTGGTCTAACCCTTAGGAACACTGCCCTGACATGGTTTCAACCACTAAACGAGAGGTAGTTCAGGAGCATAGACCAACTTCTAGAGGCATTCATTATCGAATTCTCTAAAAGTGGCATAAGACATAACACTTCCTCGCTGATTCACAGCTTCAAGCAAACCCCTCAAGAGACCGTGAGACTTGCAGGAAGAAGATTTAGGCAGTATCTAGAGAGATGTCCCATCCCTGAGCTACCCACACCAGCTAAGCAAGTGGCTTTATTTTTGGATGGATTGCTAAGTACCAAATTGAGATCTTATGTGTACTTGAAGGACCCTAGGACCATAGAAGAGTGTGTACGCATGTGCATTGACATCGAGGATAACCTAGGGGAGGAGTTAGAGCTTTCCAAAATATACAAAGATTCTGATAGTGCCTCTAGCCTCTCTTCCACGCAATCCACATCAATTGAGGAACTCGGTGAGAAAGTGGCACAAAAACTAGGTGTCTCTAGCAAACAAATCCCAAGGTTTGCCCCAGTGAAAAGATGCTACACGTGGTGGCGACCACATGGCGAATGTATGTCCCATTATGGCTCAACCCCAAGTAAATCCTAGTAGCCAGTACTGCACCATAGAACGGAGGTACACCAATCACACCGCACAAGATTGCCCCTACAATAAGCAAGCCGTTAGGCAGACGTACCCTCAGCCATACCCTCAACAAGGCAGATACCAGAGTCAGTACCCACCACAACAGTGTACTAGGCCTCAACAAACCTATCAACCCCAATACCAACAAAGGCCTCAGCCTGTGCTAGCACAACAACCCCCTGCCCCAGCTAATGTGATCCCAGTAAAATATGCAGCTGCAGAAGAGAACCTGAATAGAGCTATAGTCCCTGTAACACCATTGCTTTCTGAAAGTGACCCGAGTGACCATAGCTTTGATTCTACACATGTTGATAGCCCCCAGGCCTACTACATGCAGTCTCCTGAACATGGTGAGTCTTACTATAGTGAAGAGCCAAATGAACCTAGTTGGGAGTCAGATTACACAAACGTCATGTATGCAAACCCCAACCCTAGGCCTCAACCTAGGCAAGTAAGACCCCCATTCCCTAAAGGACCATGCTACAGATGTCAGGGAGATCACCTCATTCATGATTGCCCCATGCCTGCACCTACCCAAACCTAATCAGTGACGATCCAGGGCTATTGCCAAGAGTGTGGAAAGGAGCATCTCTTACGAGATTGCCCAAAGAACCCCAATAATATGCCAAAAATCACTCCTATCAACGTTATTGGGTTAGTTGTAGACTCCACAGGGAGTGTGACTACCACTGCACCAGTACAAGTAATCACTAGAGCCCAAGCCTTGCAATAGAACGAAGGGGTAGGCCAGGAAAAGAGCCTAGAGGCTAGTGAAACTGAGAGCATAACCAAGAAAAGGACTTGAGCTTGGAGAGATAGTCGTGAAAGAATGAAAAGGCAATGGGCAAAAAAGATGAGTGAACTCGAGGAAAGCCTCAAAGAAACAAAGGCCAGGATAATTGAACTCACATCTCAAACTCCCTCTCACACTACCCCACCTCCACCATTCCCAAATCCATCCGACCCGTCACCTTCCAACCCGCATCACCTAATCCCACCACCCCCTAGAGTAGGATCAGTCCTAGCAGATCCCACTCCCGAGGACCTTAATATGATGCTTAAAGCATATCAGGCCAGAATCCAAGAAGGGCCAACCGTAACCGATCATGAAAAATGTTACCCTAGAGCAGAACTAGAGCTAGAACGAACCAAAATTTGTGCAAAGATGGTGGAATTGGCTCAGACTATGTTTGAAGCTAGTCGCCTCTTTAACATCTCTAGTTCAGCTAAGACGCAGTTACACTTTGATGGACTGCTAGAACGAATAGAGAGGCTAATTGCACAATCAGAAAAGGAACCCGCCTCTCAAAATAAAGGCAAGGCAAGTGAGAACGTGAGCCTACCTCCCCAGGAAGCCTACGTGCCTAACTCCACGGAGCCAGACACCATCTTCTATGAATCGGTTCACACCAGAATTCCTACGAGAGATTCAAGAAGACAAATGGGCTAAGGAAAGTGAAGTCCCTCCTCCCATTGAACTTGTGGATGATGCACATGACCAATTCCCACAAGACATCCCATCCATTTATGAGGAGCAGGAGAGCACCCACTCTCAGGAAAGATTAGACTTTGAGTCTAACTCTCTACAAAAATTACCCCACTTCACAGGCCCATGGGAAGCTAAGTCTACTTGTATGAGAGCACCCACGGTCATGGTACGGAATGAGGACTCACTCATACCCAGGAACACAGAGGTAGTGAAAAACACTAAAGTACAATGCAACCTCACCTTAGAAGAGCTACTCAAAGTAAGGCCAGAGCTATGGAAACATGTAGCCAAACAAGTACCAGAGATATCAAAACCTCGTTCCCAGGTAGGATCACATAGGACAGTGCCAGAGATACCCTTGGATAAGATAGGAGATATGTGTGAAGGTGAAGAAGGGAACACCTATCTTCCCATTACCTACCAGGAGTACACCACCAAGGCAATTTTGGACTCAGGTGCAGGAGTTGCAATTGCCACCACTTCCCTATGGAAGCGTTGGGGCAAGCCAGCACTCAGGCCAACGAGAATGAAATTGCAGATGGTTGATGGTCATATTGAGAGACCCTTAGGATTGCTAGAAGGAATAACTCTCACCACATGTGGTGTTGAGTTCGAACACACATTTGCTATATGTGATTTTAGCAAGAACCATGCCTATGAGATGATTTTGGGAAGACCATTTATGCGACAGTTGCAAGTGGTACAGGATTGGGGAACCAATTCTTTGTACCTCCAGCACTTAGGTGTTACGACCAAAGTGAATCTCAAAGATTACTCTCATAGAGATGTCCCTCCTATCCAATGGAATCCCATCCATAGAGCCAAAGATGATACAAAATCGATGCATTCCATAGGGTCAGGATCCTCATGGATGCATGAAGACACCCACTTATGGATGTGCAAAGTAGTAGTAGAAGAAGAGAAGAGAGAAACACATAGATCAATTCAAGACCCAGCCTATGCACTGGTAGTTTTTCCTGACGAAGAATTTGAACCCCACGGCTGGGCAGAAATCCTAGCAACAATGGACGTAGCCATCAATGAAGAACAATGGACACCTCACTGTGATGAAGATGGCTATGACATTTCAGTCTTCTCCATAGAGCCAATCATGGGAGAGGGAGTTCTAGAAGAATGCGAACCTAGCCCTGATGCATTTGAAGATGCGAGCGACTCCGATCTAGAGTCAATGATTATGGACCCACCTTTTGCATCAGATGAAGAATATTTCTATGAAGTAGAATTTCAACCCCAAAGGTATGGAGAGCTTACAAATGATGTAAGGCTAGCCACACATGTGACCCCGAAGGAAGAAGGAAAGAAAAGAAAGAAGAGAGAAGGCACACCAGAAGAGGAAGAATCTTTGTTTGAGGTCTCGAAAAATTTTAAGAAGTATGAGATAGATGACAGGAGAGTCATGATCAGAATGCCTAAACGAGAGGCGCAATCGGGAGAGGCCTATGATGACAAAGAAACCACCAAGAAAATTGTGGTAGCTCTGGAAGAAGGAGAGGAGAGATGCACGTACATAGGCCATGACCTGACAGAAGAGGAAGAACAAGAGCTAATAGCCTTGCTGAGAGAATATAGGGATGTATTCGCTTGGAGTTACAAGGATTTGAAGGGTGTTGATCCAGACATCTGCTCACACACTATCCCCATGACCTCGGATGCCAAACCTTCTAAGCAAAAGCCATACACATATAATGATAATTATGCGGCCAAGATCAAAGAAGAGATAGATAGACTGGTTGAAGTTGGATTCATCTATGAAATTGAGCACACTGAGTGGGTATCCCCCATCGTAGTGGTGCCCAAGAAAAATGGAAAGCTGCGTGTATGCATTTACTTGAAGAAGGTTAATGCAGTCACAATTCGAGCTAACTATCCGCTTCCTATCACAGAGCATCTCTTAGAAAGAGTAGCAGGCAAGGAAGTGTACAACTTCCTGGACGGATTCTCTGGCTACAACCAAGTAGCCATAGCTCCAGAAGATCAGCATAAGACGGCATTTGCCACTGAATGGGGCATATTTGCCTTTAGAGTAATGCCATTTGGGCTTACTAATGCACCAGCTATCTTCCAGAGGCTGATGTGCCATGTATTTAAAGAGTTCCTGAGGAAGAACTTAGAAGTCTATGTTGATGATCTTTGTGCTCATTCCAACATTAGGCAAACCCATATTCCCGAACTCAGACAAATCTTTGACAAATGTAGAGAATATCAAGTCTACCTAAACCCAGAAAAGTGCGTCTTTATGGTCAGGCAAGGCAAGATTCTAGGACACATAGTGTCAAAGAATGGCATATTCACCGATGAAGAGAAAGTGAGAGCCATAGCCGAGTTACCTAGGCCAAAGAACGTCAAGGAAGTGCAAGCCTTCATGGGGCATTGTGGTTATTACCGCCGGTTCATTCATATGTACGCTGTCATTGCAAAGCCCATGTACGGACTTCTGACTAACTTTGAGTGGACTGATGAATGCGAGAATTCCTTCCAGGAGCTTAAACGAAGATTATGTTCAGCACCAATCTTAACCACTCCAGACTGGAATAAGCCATTCCATGTTCACGTGGATGCATCCAATTATGCTATTGGGTGTGTGCTTGCTCAACCTACTGGTGAAGGTAATATGGATCTTCCAATTGCCTATGCCAGTAGACAATTGAATGCAGCTGAACGAAATTACACCACTACTGAGAGAGAAGGACTAGGCATGGTGTATGCGGTTAAAAAGTTTAGACATTATTTGCTTGCAAATAAGTTTAAATTTTTTACTGATCATCAGGCATTGCTATACCTCGTAAACAAGCCATGCAATACAGGAAGATTAGTAAGATGGTTTCTCTTGCTAATGGAATATGATTTTGAGGTTGTGGTAAGGAAAGGGAAGACTCATTTGAGAGCAGATCACCTTTCTAGGCTCACATCGGGAGAAGCCCCACAAGGAGTGTCAGATGACCTTCTTGATGCTTACTTGTTTAATTTGGAAGTGGTGCCGCAGTGGGCTAAGCCATTGGTACCAGTGTTGACATACGGACCTAACCACCCAGTAATAAACACACAGGATAGAGAGGTAGTAAAAGCCCAAAAGTATCACATCATGGCAGGAAGTATGTACAAGCACACAGATCAAGGGATCTTGGCTTGTTGTGTGGAAGAGGATGAGTACGCCAAATGGTTGCAATTAGCACATGTAGGTGCATTAGAGCAACACTACTCAAAACAACGAACCCTACAGACACTAAGGAGACTCGGAGTGCATTGCCCACTATGGAAGCTGATGTCCAAAAGTTGTGCAAGGAATGCCCAATCTGTCGCACTAAACCACCTGTGGAACATGCCACTCTTTATCAAGTGTCCATAGTGCCAGATTGGAGTGAACCACTAGTATCCTTCCTGAGGACGAAAACATTCCCTCCAGACATGACTCTGGTTAGGAAAAGAAGTCTAGAACAAGAAGCCCTAGAGTACTCACTCATTGGTGATAATCTCTACAAGCGTGGTAAGGATGGTTACCTGAGACTTTGCGTTCATGAGAGTGAATATCTAAAGATTTTGGAAACTGCTCACCAAGGTGTAGCAGGAGGACACTTTGGACCAGATCGGGTGATCAAAGCAATATTATTTGCA
This sequence comes from Ceratopteris richardii, assembly GCA_020310875.1. NCBI lineage: Eukaryota > Viridiplantae > Streptophyta > Polypodiopsida > Polypodiales > Pteridaceae > Ceratopteris > Ceratopteris richardii. The sequence continues at coordinate 25,805,011 of CM035430.1, forward strand.
GGTTTCTGGTGGCCGACCCTTCACATGGATGCACATACCTATGTGAAACGGTGTGATATTTGTCAGAGAACTCAGTATCCTATACGCAAAGATGAGATGCCACTGAAACCTATAATGGGTGGACGTGCATTCTCTAAGTGGGGAATAGACTTTGTAGGCCCTATTAATCCCCCAGCCAAGGGTTCACATGCTGAATATATCATTGTGGCCACGGATTATCTGACCAAGTGGGTAGAGGTAAAAGCTACGACAAAGAACGATGCTCAGACTACTGCTAAGTTCTTATTTGAGAATATATTCACTAGATACAGGCTACCCATAGAGCTAGTTAGCGATAGAGGCACTCACTTCTTGAATGAAGTTATTGAAAATCTACTCCAAGAATTCTTGGTAGTACATAAGAAGTCTGCCCCCTATCACCCTCAAGCAAATGGCCAGGCTAAGAGCACCAATAAGATCTTATGCAATGTACTGACAAAATTAGTGAACAATAAACGCTCTGATTGGGATAAACAGCTACACCATGCTGTTTGGGCATATCGAGTGGCCTACAAAACGGTACTCCAAGCCACCCCCTTTCAGATGGTGTTTGGCCAAAATGCAGTGCTACCATTGGACTTCTTAATACCTACATTGAAAGTAGCACAAGAGCATGAATGGACGGGTCATGAACTCTCCTCAAGAATTTTTGACCTTGAACGATTAGGAGAAACAAGACTGAGAGCGGCTGCAGGGATATATGCAGCTAAGAAACAACAGAAGGCATACTTTGATGCCCACGTTAAAGATAAAGGTTTGAAGGTAGGCGACCTAGTACTAGTCTACACTTTGAAATAACATGCAAGGAAATTAGAGAAGAGAGGCTATGGACCCATGATTATTAACAGAATCTCAACAAGTGGAGCAGTGCAACTAGCCACATTAGAAGGCGACGTTCTCGCGAGCTACATTAGCGGATGCAGGGTCAAGTTGTATCAGGAACCTCTCACAGAGGAAATGCTAAGTCGACTCAATACTGCTAAGAAACGCAAAGAAGAAGAAAAGCGAATTCGAGAAGAAGCCCAAGCAGAAGCATTGGAACGCATCCGGAGAATGAAGTTGAGAAGACAGAATAGGGAGCAACCTAGTACGGATACCTATGCAGATCAAGGATATCATGTGGCTATGTGTGAAGTTTCAGGTATCAGCGCTCAAAGGATAATTGATCGATGTCCTTTTATGACCTTAGATATAGGACAAGGAAAGGGTGCAAGGACTGTAAGAGCCTTGATTGACTCAGGTGCAGCCACTAGTGCTGTTAAATTGTCTTACTGTCAAAAGTTGAAATTAACTATCAATCCTATTGAAGCGTATCTCATAGGATTGGGAGGTGTGGAAACCCCTTGCATGGGCGAGGTGGAACTTCCCCTCTATATTCAAGACGAAGTAATGACAGTCAAAGTACTAGTGTGTCAAGATGAGGACCTCACTGAGCCTCTTGTCTTGGGTCAGGACTGGATCTATGATCATGCGGTCAACCTAAACCTAAGAAGTGGACTTCTTCAGGTATGGGTAAATCATAGTCGAATTACAGTTGAATTGGAAAATGAGGCACTCAAGGACCTAGGTAAGGCACGAACTCCTGGTCCTTCCAGGGGTGCACATGAAGTTGACAATGTTATTTTTGTCCAAAAATGTATGATGCAGAAAGAGGATTGTCTCAACAACGGAGTCAAGGATAAGACGGTACTCCCTTCTTTTCCAAAGGCCAGAAGGATGCAGCAGCCAACGGCAGATCAAATACAGAAGAAGCAGAACACTACCTATACTAGAGGCCAAAAAAAGGAGCAAAGCAGATTGTTTCAGCCGATGAAACAAGTATGGAGGCGAAAAAACGAACACCCTGTTCCGACCAGGCCAACACCACGGCCAAAACCTCTTATTAGTAATCAACAACACGACACTAATAAGAGGTCCTTCATAAATTCTTCTTCAAAAGTGAAGTCTATTTGGGTACCCAAGAAGTCAATGAAGGCCAACCCACAATCACGACAAATCTGGGTGCCTAAGGCTTGCTTGCGGGCTCAAATAGCTACACCAAGGCCAAACCCTGTACAACATGTTTCACTCACGCGAACATCTGAGGCCCAGTCTTACACATCACGCACTAACACGTATTCTTCCATGAGCACAAGTAGAATCACTTGTAAATGGGTCCCTAAAAAGCCCCATTTTTCAAGTAAATACCCTATCACACTCTCCAGAGCCTCCACAAAGTCAAAATCAAAACCTATCCATTGCATTTGGCAACCTAAACCTTGTAATAAACCCCCGGACCCCAATTGTAAATCCATGTCCACCTACTAACTACTTCACTCTCACACCACATCATTTCGCTTAGCTCTTAGGTCTACCCAATTCCTAACTACACACACAAGCACCAAGCACTTACTAACCCCCTAACCTCTCCTGAACCTCATGTTAATGGTGTAACAGGGGACACAGTGTCATTTTTGTGTCCATTGCAATGTTAACATTTATTCATATATTCTCACAGAACCAGCTGCGAAGTTTTCAACATGGCTGAGGCGGCAGGAACTAGCTCTCAAACAAAAACAAGCTAGCAAGTGGTGGACTTAGACAGTTTACCCGTTTTGCTTGAGACAAATGAAAGACCAGAAGAATTGCAGGCCATCAAAATCATACCTATCGCGGACCCTCCCAGTGGCCATACCATGCCCGTAGGAAAAGCTTCCCACTGGTTTAGTGAAGTGGCAGGACCCTTGGGAGAGGGAACGTACCTATGGGAATCAGAGTTGGACTTCAATGGGAAGCAAGGCAAATACCATTTCTTTACAAGAGAATTCGAGAAGTTACAAAATGCAGAAGGTCTACGTTCGATATGGGAGAAGGCAGGATTGGATGCATATTTCAGTGCACGGCTCCCAAAGCCTGACTTCATGCGACACTACTATCTCATCAACACCTTGACTCCAAACCAGAACCCAAAAGGTGCAAGCTCATTTGTGATTCCATCTCTGACAAAGGGGAATGAGCTCAAGAGGTTCAGGCTATCAAACAACTTGGTGAGAGAGGCTCTAGATATGCACGGAATGCATATTCCTACAGAGAAGGAAAGCCTAGTACCGGATTACATGAAGAATCGAAGTCTCACCAAACTCAAGGACATGGTGTCCATGATGCCTAATATTGCAATACACCTTCGCATGTGCATGCAACACTTTGCTTTTCTTGCACAAGATAGATTCACCATGCCGCACAAAAAGATTTGGTTTAGTTTGTATCTGGCAGAGACACAGAGCCTCACCATCAACTTACCCCACTGGATAATTGATCAGATACACCTAGCTCACAAAGGATGGCCGCGGAAACAGGTTTTATATGGTTGCTGTGCTCTGACGAGAATCATTTATAGGTGTTTGGCTTATGACATCCCTATTCAACGGGCCCTAATGTGGAATCGTGTAGAGCAGTTTAGAGGCAGGACATCCACTGGACCCCCTTCTAAGAAGATGAGAGGCACTGTCCAAGTCTCATGTGCTCAACCACGTGGAGCCACCCTAACACCAGACGTCACCCCTCCACCCCGAAGAGTCCGACCATTCACACTCCGACTTCCAAGACGCAACACCGATGGTTCTACCTTGATATTCCCTCCTATCCCAACCGATCTTGAATTTCCCTGTGGTGCACCTTTGGAAGAACTCACGAATGAAGATTTCGAACAATTATTACAAGATGTAGAGCTGAAGGCAGAAGAGGCACAACAAGTGGGGAATGTGCAAACACAGGCAACAACCTCCCAAGTACCTGTCACCACAGTTGAAGTGGATGAAGAGGATGAGGAAGATGAAGAACAGGAGGAAGATGAGGAGGATTATGATCAAGAGCATCAAGATGAGCAACAAGAAGTGCCAGAACTTGTAGGTGCACCAGCATATACAGCTCAACTACAAAGGTTATACGACACAATCAAAGCAGTACAAGAAAGGCATCAACTCTCTCTTGTGTCAGGTCAAGCTTTGATGCAAGAAATGCTATCAGATGATGGGGTGGATCAACATTTCATTGACACCCTCAAATTAGTGTCAGAATCTTTAGGAGTTCCGGAGGCTGTCCACACTGCAGTCCGCCAGTCCGTGAGGTATGACAAACGCAGAGTTGACACATTACCACGCGCAGGTAAGACTATCAGGATACCCGTCACAGAACAAGAAGTACCCATTGAAACCACAGCTACCCCCACAACCACCATTGACCTCTCTGCTGAAACCTTCATTCAGACATCACCCATCTCACCCCAGCATCCCCAATCACCACCTTCTCCACCCCCACCACCACCTCCCACCATGGAAGAAACGACAGTCATCACCTCTACCTTCACTTATAAACCATCCTCATTCACCTCATTCTCATTTCGAGAACCCACCTCACAAGACACCCTCTTCTCTTTCATCACCAATCCCTTGTACACTTCAACCCTTCTACCCTCCGAACCCATAATTGGCCATCCCATAATTCCAAGTGTGGTTGGAAACCCGGCACCCACCGAAGGCACCCTGTGTTTCCCAGCCTATTCCCCAATACGGGTACCTCCATCCATGACCCTCACTTCCCATCTGGCCCCTACACCTCTTTCAACCTGACCTCACCACCCCAATACCCGTCCTTGGTGGAGCAGTTCATCCGCTCTCCAATGTTTCAGAGGCACATTTCCCCGCTGTTCGCAATGACATCAATTTACACGAACACCACACTCACTTCACCTACCATACCCACCTACATGGTAGCCCCTGTACACACCACCTTGTCTGACCCAATGGACATTTCACCCACCACAGCACCTCTCCCCACGATTCCACCATCTCCCCCTCCCTTACCCCCCACCTCACCACTCACATCATTGGCACACACAGCATTCACTACCCCCCTACCCAATCCCACTTCCCCTGCATTTCAAACTTTTCCCCTTGCATCTCATAATGTAAATAGCACGTTCAATACATTACTTCAGTGTGCACATCAACTACAACAAGAATACCATCAATTGGAAGAAAGCACTGCTGCCCTCCAGGCAGAATCTCAACGTCTGCAAGCTAGAGTCACCACTCTTGAAGCGGATTACCAAACGCTCCTAACCGAGCATACCACCTTACAGCAGGCTCACTCCGAATTGGAATCAAAGACATCAACAGTAGATGATCAAGCAGTCAAGGAACTAGAAATAGTGCTCCAAGCGCAAATGATATCTAATGCTACACTCAGACGCAACCTTGGGCTATTAAGGAAGCATATGGCAGCAGCACTAGAAGAGAACAAGAGACTTCAACAACAAAACCAAGACAACTTTGAAGCGGCTATGGAAGGAACTGCAGGAGCAACCATTAGCCCTACCAAGTATAGAGCAGTCCCATCGGAAGACATTCGCATCTTACTTGAGGAGCATGCAAATTTCTTGGAGTCATATGAAAAGTTAGAGACTGAATGTGCAGACCTAAAGAAACAGATAGCCAGTGCCCCCACAGCTCAACAAGAGCCGGTAATCTTGCAACACTCTACAGAAGAAGTAGAGACCCTCCGGAAACAGGTGGCAGAACTCCAAGCACGCCTCTTACCATATGAAAGGCCACCCTCACCCACTGAAGAACCAGAACCTGAAACAGTAGTGGAAATCCCCGTCGATGACAGCTATGAAGAGCCGTACGAGCCAATGCCAACACCCGGTGGTCGGACTACAGAGGAAGGACAGGACACTTTAGAAATTCAAGTTCCAGATTGGGTCAAAAGGGTCGAGAAAGTGGGTAAGACACATGATGATCGCGTTGCTGTGCAAATGCAATCTCTCACAAATCTGGAAGAAACTATCCTTCGGTCTTCTTACTTTCAGAACCTATCCCACCAACGGTTAATCACAACATCAGAGTCGCAATACATGCCTTATTTTGTCTTGCTACATGATTATAATGTAGAAGTTAAAAGACATACAGGGAAGGAGCCCACATTTGCCACTCAATTTGAGCCAGAGGACTTACCGACAGATGCGCGTGCGGGCTCGATTTTCCAGCCTAATTGGCGTGCACGTCTACTAACCGATTACCCTGAGATGATGAGCACCTGGGCAACCATGCCACTGTATATCAAGTATAATCCATGCTATTGCCCAATGGTACGTCGCAAATCTTGGCAAGCATTTGCGATCAAGGTACGCAACAATAAAGAATGCTCGTCTTGGGTTAACTATCCATATTTTGCTCCACCTCGAGGGACCCCAACCGTAGCCTACATGATATCAACAATTCGGTACTGGTCTACACGTCTAAATAATGTACCCGACATAGCAGCGAAAATGTGTATGAAGATATTCAAGCTCATGACCATTGTCTTCAAAACCTTTCGGAATGTACAAGCTCCATACATCTCTGCCCCTGGATTCTCTCAAGGTAACAAGGATTTAGTCTACGACATGAGCCAGACTCCCTCGGTTACTATAATCTTTGCCTGGCATGCACGAATAAAGTACTTACCCGCATGCTTCAAGCAGACATTTGAGGAAATGTTCTCTACGGGATTCTGGGAATATCATTCAGAAATTTTCATTCCCAGACCCACACATTTGCTACATCTATTCGCAGTAGAACAAGCGATCCATGCAGATCAGTTACGTCTATCACATCCGTACATTCCAGGACCAATTGATTGGGATCGTATGATGACAGACTTGGCCAGAGGACTACGCATACAAGAACATCAGCTTGCCACTGAGGTTGCGGAATATTACATCCAACACTCCCAGCAACAAGGGTCTGTCAGGGACGACAGACGCGAGAGAGGGGGGGGTGTTGGAACTGAAGGACTCACTAGGCAAGGAAGCTTAAGAAGGGAGTCAGAGAGAAGAGAAAGTACAAGCAGACAGAGCAGTCAACGACGATCTGGCAAGTAGGCCAATATTTTTTCAAGACATTTATGCACATAAGAGAGGTGGACACAAGGAGAAGGAGCAAGTAGGGAGCTCCAGGAAATGTAGATCAAAATGTTAGAAGAAATCCCTACAACAATAGTGATTTTCATCACTAAAAACCCTTGTAAATACCATTTCACATTTTTGTAGCTCCATTTTGTGCAAGCCAAGGAGTCCTTGAGCTTGAGGAGCTTTAGAAGTATCTATTTGTCAGTTTTCACATTTTTTAGACTTCGTTTGAACCTCCAAAAAGGGTAGAGAACCTAATTTTTAACTAGGCCAGACACTAGGTCTGGACAAGGCCAAAACCTAGTCAAAAACTATAAATAGAGCTAGAGAGCTCATTTTTGAGGGGAGATTGTAATTGAAATGAACTTGTAAGAGCTTTTTGAAAGTAATCCAAGAACTCCATTGCTTCTCACTCTTTGTCTTGCCGTGTGTGTGCGTGTGTGTGTATGTGTGTGCTTGTTTGTGTGCTTCTCACTCACGCACTTGTGCCTCCACTTGCTCGAGGTCTTCATACCATCCTCACGTCTTCCCGGATTGACATTAAAGGAGGTGCTACTCATCACTGAGCTACAATGGCCATAAGTGTTAATCGGCTCGGGATAGCCGAGAGATAAAAAACAAGTGCTTCGGATCCCTGAGTAATGCCGATGAAGTTCAAAAAAGTATATTTGGCATGTTCAAAAACTTTGATAACTGTAAGTAACATGCTTAGAGTCTTATTAGTCATTTTTACTACCAAATCAGGTATAGTGGCGTAGCCAGCAATCCAAAACTCCATGATTTTAACCATGTATTCTTCTGTTGGTAAATAGTTATGCGATGGACTTCGTAATAGTGGATAGTTGAGCCACTGGTTATTTATGCTACCCTGGTGCTGTCCTTCCCAAAAATGCGTCCAGGAGCGTCTGCGGGGTACTAGGCAAAAAGATGGATTTACCTGGAGTGCATATGGCGATGATTCCCATTGTACCCGTAGTGTAGGGTTTTTTTCCAGAAGTTTTCTCCTCCATATAGGGTAAGCTCTTTCAAATCCCTCTTGAGTATAGTTGAATGTATTATTGCTGAACTGGAGGTTGTTGTCAGGCTCCTTATTTGTCGTGGTCTTTATGTATTGTCGTGTCTGCTCTTTAAGGAGTCCATATGGTACATTAAATGGTTTTAATATCTGTTCTAAATTTTTGCTTTCGATCTGAGCTTCCTTCATGACCTTTATGATTTGATCTTCAAATTCTGCAGTAAATTGGGACACCAGTAGTGCCCTCTCATTTCGGCTTAGTTCTGCAATATCCCGATGAGTATGTTCAGAGTGGATCTCCGTTTCCTCCCTTATCGGCAAATGATGTAAGGTGGGAGAGAGAGGACATACCTCAATCTCCTCAGTAGCCGCTGTGGAGTGTGGAACTACTGGTGTCCCCTCTCTTGCCTTTTGCTAGTTGATCCTGTAGTTGCTTTATCACGTCATCTTTGCTTTTGATTTCCTTGGTAGCCTTCATAATTGTTTCTTTGTTTTTGAGGAGCTCTTGTCCTATCGCTTCGAGTTGCTCATTGTCTTCTTTACATTGCACCATATACCAATTTTCGACTGTCTTCCACTTTGTCCTTAGTGCCCTGCTATCATCCATATACCTCTTCTCCCATTCTGCAATGATTGCTTGCTCTTGCTTGAGCTCATCTTCATACCTAGCTAACTTTTCCTCCAATGCCTTTGTGTCCTTTTGTGGCACTTCCTAAGCTTCTATATGTTGATTGCATAGAAGAGCTGTCATCAGCTCCTTGTTTCTGTTCCTTAAGTTCTCTGCCTCATCCATGTATATTTTTATTTGTGATTCCAGTATCTTGCTTCTTGCATTCATCCGTGTCTTCTCAGCCTCACTAGCATCACATTTCTTCTATAAATCTTGTAGTTGCTCTTTCAATTTCTCATTTTCTGTCTCTTGGGTTTTACATTGTTGCTCGGCCTCTTGGACTTCATTCTCTTTATCGGTTACGTTCTTTTGAACTTGAATCAATTGGGCAGAGAGGTTTTTACCCATTTCATGAAGTTTATGCTTTTCCTTCATTGTTGCATCATAGTCAGCATCAGCTTCAAGCATTAATTGTTGTGTATCCAGAGCAGTCATGATCATATGTTGAACCACTGGCTTGAGCTGAGCGACGTCTACATTTAACCACATTTTTGGGATGCTTGGAGCTTCCCCTGTTTGTACATCCTTTCCGTGTTTCACATGGATAGTCTCATTATGTGGTTGTCTAATTTGTAGTTGTACTTCCGGTTCTTTGCCTTCTTCTTCTAGATTGATAATCTTTGTGGCACTTGCTTCAAATGTAACATCCATAGGGGAGGGTTCTGCCACTATGCTTATTGGTGTGAAGGGTTCTGAATCTTCGACCATAGTGTCTTTTAGGTCTTCTTTGGGATTCTTGAATGATCCCTCGTTTGCAAGCACAGTCTGTTGTATTAGAATGTTGGAAGCCTCATTTAATTTAATGACGTGTACTCTTTCTTGTGAGGCCTCCTTTCCTGTGGTGTCTTGTCTATGGCTGATAGGAGTTTGATTTACCCTCATGCCCTCTTCCTCTGCATTGTAGTTCACTTCATTCAATTCCTCCCATTGTCCATCATCTTTTGACTCACTTCGAATGTCTGTATTCAGTAAGGAGGTGTCTCGTTCCTCTTGTGCATCTGAAGATGAGCTTGAATTTACCAACCCTAATTCCCTGTACCGATGCACCTTGGTGAGCCTCTTTTTTACCTCCATATCTTGTTGGGCTTGCTGGTAATGGTGCCCTTGCACTGGTAGATTGACTTGACCTTTAGTGTATTGATGTGTGTCTTCCAGGGCTCTTGTTAATTCCTCTTCGATAATTGGTCGGTGCTCTTCAATTCTTGATTTCGGGAGCACATGTGCCCTTTTTGTGGCTGGGGCTTCTTCTTCTACTTGCATTACTTCTCTTAGTCATTTTGTACCTCTCATTTTAGGTTGGGAGCTAGTTTGTGCCTCCTCAATGATTTTGGCACCTTTTTTCTTTCTTGGGACTGTAGCAACCTTTGCATATTTGGCCATGGATTCCGATGATGGCATTTCTTGCAAATGCTCTCTAATGCCCAAGGCATGATATATCAATATGGTCAAGGCCACACTACTGTTCAGGAATTTCTTGTGATTCCACTGCTTCTTAGCCTCGAATAGCCTCTCTTGAATATACGGAGTCATATTGATTTGATTCCCAATTTGTTTAATGGCATGAGACAGCATCTGTACTATGATTTTCTGAGGAGCAATGTATCTATGCATGTTAGGAAAACAAAGTGTTGATGAATGAGTCTTACTTCTTCTTCAATATCAGTGCGATTAATGTCAGTAAAGGTCCTACTCTTTGCCCCTCGACTTTCTTCTTTTAATACCGTATTGCCATCCTTCTCCCATCCAAAAGCTTCTTTGATTAAATCATGTGTGAATTGGATTATGACCCATTCACCTACTGCATCCATGACTCTTGCCTCTAGCACCAATGGATCGTGTAGCGCTGGCTGTAACATATTCATAACCTGCGTGCACCATTGAAAGCCGGGTTTGTAGATTGGTAATTCAAAGTATTTGTGAATGCCCGCTTTCTTCATAATGTCAATGGTCGATGGGAGCTCATGTATCACTTAAAAATCTTGGGACATCACTGGGAACTGATGATCCGTGTCCATGATCTTGATGGTCACGAGGAATAGATAATCCCCAGCTTGTTGATCCTCTCTAAACCAGTGTCCTTTTGCTTTAGTCACGCTCTGTGGAGGGAACTCCATCACTTCCTCCTGAATGGTTGCTTCAGAATCTTGGAGGCCATCTGCACTTGTAATGAACAGAGCATTAGCTACTATACAAGATATGGCATTAGTGCTATGTGTTGTAGTAGCTTTTGTTCTTTATGTTGCTCCGTCCCCTTTTAGTGTATGAGTTAGATCCCTTACCGCATGTTTTTTTTTAATTTTATCTTGAAAGAAAAAAGAATTAGCATAGCTAAAAAATTTATTTATTTACAGAGTAGGTTCATTCCTAGGAAGTAGAAGCTATGACCTATTCCCCATTGGAGAATGTGCACCACTAATTCTCTTAAGTACATCATGTGCCAAATGCCTGGCCTTGTATTGTGGCCCTATCATGCATACTTTAGGTGCATTGGAAGCTTCATGTATGCAACATAAATCTTCTTGGTTCTGGTGTTCCATTCCTTGCTGTTGCTTGGGTTTCCAGATCCCTTTCGTAGTAGAGGTATTGAACCTTGTTTTTTGCTCATTGCACAGTGTTGCATGTGTATCTCTTTCCTTTTTGGTTATCAGGGGTGTGGGATTCCTTTTCTTGAAGTATCTGCGACTAAGCTCGCTAGTCCTTATGGTACTGTTGTGTTGATATAATGTTTCCTCGTGCTTGTCTATTTCTTTAATGGCCGCTTGTCTAACCTTCTTGGGAATCCACATTTGTTGCCGTGCTTTTTGAGCTTCAATCAAAGGCCTATGAAGCCATACTTGCAAGAGTCGTTTTGGTTCAGATTTTGGTGAAGAAGAATTCTTTCCCACCTTTTCCTCCTTATGAGCTGGTGTTGCGATCTCTGATTCCTTCACTTGATCTTTGTGCACCCATTTGAAGTTGATGTTTCCTGAATGCGAGTAGTTGATGTTCAATGATGGTTTTCCAAGTTGGTGATCGTTTTTTTGGGTGAGAAACTCTAAGAATATTGATCTCCTTGGTTTCTTTTTGTTCATCAATCAAGTAGGATGAATCCGTTTTTCCCTTGGATACATTAGGATTTGAAATTTCTTCTCCTTTCGGACCTGCTTCTGAGTGATTGGTGCTCGAGTCATTTTCTACGTGCTCTTCTATGATTTGTTCTGCACTTTCGATGACTTCCGGTTTGTGTTTCTCCCCTAATAGACTAAAGATTTCCTTGTGCCCTATCTTGGCTGAAATGTATCCTTGCGCTAGGTTGATGTTTACCTCATTCTCAATGATCCAGTCTTGTCCTTGGATCAAGTTCTCTATTAGGTCTTCATCTTTGCACACTAAGACTCGTTGTTCCATAGTTGAATTTCCTAGGTGGAGGGATACTATGGCTTCTCCAATGCATGTTATAGCTTGACCTCCAACCCCTATCATATGTGCTTTCGTGGGTGTCATAATCGTTTGAAGCTCTTGGGTGACCGTATTTCATATGCAACTGAGTCCTGCTCTTGAGTCAATCAAGGCATCTATCAACCGGTACTCCGTTGTTCCAATTCCGAGGTTTAAGTAAGGTTGGGACATGTTGACATTAGTCGTGTCAAACTTATGAACCTGGTAATTAGCCATGGGAATTGGCTCTTCTCCTTGTAGATACCGTTCATCTCTTTGCTTTATCCACTCCTTCTGTTTCTTAATATGCTCCAAGGCTTCTCGTCGTGCCTCCTCTCTAATCCGTTCTTCCTATTTTGCGCAGCTACGAGGCGTGCTAGCATTTCATCCGTCAATGGCTCCATATATCGTTTGACTCGGCATCCACTTATGTAGTTAGGAAGAATATCTCCATCTAGAACAGATAGATTAACTGCTCCACTCGTGGCAATCCTATTGATGATTAGAGGCCCATATCCGCGTTTTTGTAATTTCTTGGCATGTTGCTTCAAGGTGTAGACCAGGACCAAATCTCCTTCTTTTAGTCCCTTGTCTTTTATGTGTGCATAATAATATGCCTTTTTTCTTCTCTTTGCCGCGTAAATCCCTGCAACCGCTTGTATTCTAGTCTCATGCAGCTTCTCAATTTGGTCTAGTTGCTTGGATAATTCATGTCCTGTCCATTCATACTGGTGGGCTATCCATTCATATTGGTGGGCTACTCTCAAAGTGGGTACTAAAAAATCAATTGGCAGGATTGCATTCTGTCTGTATACTAGATTGAATGGGGTAGTTCCAACGACAGTCTTGTAAGCGACTCAGAAGGCCCAAATTGCATGATGCAATTGTTTGTCCCAGTCAGACCTCCCATTATTGACTATCTTTGTCAATACAGTGCATAACACCTTATTGGAACTTTCCACTAGACCATTGGCTTGAGGGTGGTATAGGGCTGATTTTTTATGGATCACTAAGAGTTCATTCATTAAAGACTCTATTACTTAATGAAATGTGTTCCTCGGTCACTCACAATCTCAATTAGTAATTCCCTCCTCATGTTCTCTTGTCTTTAGGAATTTCACTAGTGCTTCACTCCATTTGGGTGCTATTGTAGAGAAAGGTAAGGATGTATGATCCTCAGGAATGGTCTCCTAGCATTCTGCGCAGTTACTAACATAATCATAGACAACTTTAGGCATATCAGGCCGATATAATCCTAATCGTTTCAATTCTCTTAGAGTTCCATAAATTCCTTTGTGTGTCCTCCATTTGTTTACATGGGCTTGTTCAATCAGCTTCCTTTGTTCGTCTTCCTCAACACATCTCAGCACTATACCGTTGAGTTCCTTATAGTACACACTTCCCGCAATAATGTGCAGATTCCTTGATTGCATAATTTCCTTTTTACTCTCCTTATTGATTGAAAGTTGTGGGCCATGAGTGAGTATCGGAATTAGTTTTTCTGCCCACTTTGGACACACTTCCAGATTAAATAGGTAAGTGTCTGGCAATTCGTCGGGCACTCCACTTGGTGGTTCTCCATGTGTTAATCTAGAGAGGTGGTCTGCTCTTACATGGGTATTTCCCTTTTTCACTATTACTTCAAAATCGAACTCCATCAATAGCAGAAACCATCTCACAAGTCTTCCGATGTTACAAGGCTTATTGACTAGGTACAATAAGGCTTGATGATCTATGAAGAACTTGAACTTGTTGGCTAAGAGATAGTGTCTAACTTTTTTCACTACATAGACCATTCCTAATCCCTCTTGCTCTGTAGTTGTATAGTTTCTTTCAGCTTGATTCAGATGTCTACTCGCATAGGCAATTGGGTGATCTAACCTTCCTTCATCTGCCGGCTGAGCTAAGATGCATCCTATTGCGTAATTTGAAGCGTCCACATGAATATGGAAAGGCTTGTTCCAATTCAGTGTTTTTAGAATTGGAGCCGTGCTAAGTCGCTTTTTTAACTCGTTAAATGCCTTTTCGCATTCATCAGACCAAGTGAATTGAGTCAGCAGTCCATACAAGGGTTTGACAATTATGGCATACATGTGGATAAATCGATGGTAGTATCCACAATGCCCCATAAATGCTTGCACCTCTTTTGCATTCTTCGGTCTAGGAAGTTCCAAGATGACCTTAATCTTGTCTTCATCTATAGATATTCTGTTCCTAGAGACTATGTGTCCTAAGATCTTCCCTTGTCTTACCATGAAGACACACTTCTCAAGGTTCAGGCAGACTCTATATTGTCGGCATTTATCAAATATCTTCCGCAATTCAAGAATGTGGTCTTGCCTTTGATTTGAGTATGTACATAGGTCATCTACATACACTTCCATACTCTTCTTCAGAAATTCTCTTAAAACATGACACATCAACCTTTGGAAAGTAGCAGGTGCGTTAGTGAGTCCAAAAGGCATCACTCAGAAAGCATAGACTCCCCATTCTATCGCGAATGCGGTCTTATGTTGATCCTCAATAGAAATGGCTACTTGGTTGTATCCTGAGACTCCATCTAAGAAGCTATAGACTTCCTTTCCTGCAACTCTTTCCAATAGATGGTCGTGATGGGTAATGGGTAGCTGTCGCGGATCGTGGCTGCATTCACTTTCTTCATATTAATGCATACTCTAAGTTTTCCGTTCTTCTTAGGCACAACCACTAGTGGTGACACCCATTCAGTATGTTCTATCTCATAGATGAATCCAGCCGCTAATAGCTTGTCTATTTCTTCTTTAATTTTTGCAGCATAAACCTCATTGTATGTGTAAGGGCGTTGTTTAGATGGCTTTGCCTCTGCCTGTAGAAATGAAAAAGGACTACTCCTACTCTACTCACATGCACACATCTAACAAGCTAAGGAGGAAGGAACAACAAAACATGATGAATGAATTAAAATAGAAATGGAAATGACTTACATGAGATGCTCTATGAGCATGGGGACTCCATGAGGAGTGGAAGCACACTCTTGCAATGAGCTAGAGTGGAATGGCTTGTGAGGAGTGAAGGGAGGCCTTGCTTATATGGAGTTTGGGAGAATTCCCTTGCATGTGGGATATATGTGCTTGCATGAGAATGATTCTAGCTTTGGACAAAAGGTGGAGCATGGAACTCTCAACACCCCCCCTCCATGTGATGACCCTTTTGTTTTTAATATGGGGGACTAGTGACATATGGGATCACTTAGTCCATTTGGTTTTTAGGATCTAAGGACATATGGGATCCTTAGACATAACTTGGACATATGGGATCCAAGTTTGGGACATATGGCATCCCTAGGATCTTGGGACATATGGGATCCCAAGACATATACTTGGACATTTGGGATCCAAGTGGTTTTGAATGGGATCTAGGGACATATGGGATCCCTAGACATGTACAAGGGTTTACATCATGGGGTAGGTAGTGCGTATGGAACCATTTGCCATCTCCTTTTGCTTTGTGTTCTTTGTTGAGCATGTCCTTGGGCTTTTAGTGTGATGTGATCAAGCCATAGGGAAGGAGGGATTAAGAATCAAATACAAGCTAATGATGAACATAACAAAAACATAAATCAAATGAAAGATAGTTAACCTATGTTCTGATACCATGTAGAAATGAAAAAGGACTACTCCTACTCTACTCACATGCACACATCTAACAAGCTAAGGAGGAAGGAACAAAAGATAACAAAACATGATGAATGAATTAAAATAGAAATGGAAATGACTTACATGAGATGCTCTATGAGCATGGGGACTCCATGAGGAGTGGAAGCACACTCCTGGAAATGAGCTAGAGTGGAATGGCTTGTGAGGAGTGAAGGGAGGCCTTGCTTATATGGAGTTTGGGAGAATTCCCTTCTATGTGGGATATATGTGCTTGCATGAGAATGATTCTAGCTTTGGACAAAAGGGTGGAGCATGGAACTCTCAAAACTGCCGTCATTGGTATTCTATGGGAACAAATGGAGGGTTCCACACCCTTGAGATCCTTGTATGTCCAGGCAAATACATCTCAATATTCCCAAATCAACTGTATCAATTCTTCTTCCTCATTTGGGGACACATCTTTTCCTATGTAGGTACATCGTTCTTCCCCATCTTCTACTGTCACTATGATTTTTTTTGTTTGTTCTTTGTTGTCGTATGCTTCTCCTTCTCTAGCTTGTCTCTTAGGCATTTGAACGGCTATCTTTCTCTCTTCTACTTCGTACCTTTTAAAATGCTCCGGAACCTCAAAAAGGTTAGGGTTTGGTTCGATCTTACTCACTCTTTCCTCCTGCTTTGGTACTATGGGGGCTGCTTCTATTGCTAAGACCTTGGTCATTTCCTGCTTATCTTTGGTTTGAAAGGTTTCTAGGTAGCTTTCTTCTGAATCAAATTCTGGTTCCATTTCTATACTCTCATATTCCTCTTTCCACTCCTTTTCTAAGAGTTCCCCTGCTTCTACCTCTTGAAGGACAACCATGTACAAATTTATGTCATAGCCTTCTTCGTCTACACTACTCCGATATGTTAGCATCATATGGATAGTACTCTCCCTGAGATGGCTCGTAACCTGGGTTTATCGAATCCACGCTGGTCATAGGTGATGCTGGTACGATGGCTCTTTCTAGGTTTTCCTCTAGTTGAGCGTACTTAACCAGTACCACATGTTGTGGTTGTGACAATTGTGGTTCTAACATTGGTTGGGGTTGTGGATATTGTGCTTGCTCGTAGGGCCTCGGTGCTCCTGGTGGTGTTGGGTAGGGATTGTACCTGGGCATATCTGTGCCTGGCTCTCTAGGTGGATATCCATATGGCCGATACTGAGGTGGTTGTAGAGGACCTGTTTGCCTATTGAACGGGCAATTTTCTGTGGTGTGATTGGTGTATTTTTGTTCTATGTGACAATACAAGGTTGTTGCTTGATGGGGCTGTCTATTGTAAGGATATGTCTACGGTGCACCTGTTCCTCTTGGAACACACATGTGAGTGGGGTGATCACCTCCACATGAGCTACATCTCCTCAACATGGGTACTCTTAGAGCTGGGTGTTGGTAATTTCTCTGTCCTTGGACTCCTAATTTCTTCGCTACCAGCTTTGCTAATTCTTCTACATTACTGGAGTTAGATGTTATTGTGCTTCGAGTGTCTTTTGATTTAGTAGGACTGGTTGTACTTTTGAGATCATCCACTAGGTTGTCCTCTAAGTTGATACATTCTTGCAGACATTCATTCAACATCTGTAGTCTCTTCACGTAGACTAATGTTCTCAGAGTTCCGTTTGATAATCCGTCCAAAAATAATGATATCATTTTCTGTTGTGTAGGTCTTTCTGCTATCGGGCATCTATCCACATACTGATTAAATCTTGGTGCAGCTGTTTTCACAGTTTCATTGGGGTTCTGCTTAAAACTATGGATTAAAGATGCAGAATTGTGTTTAATCCCTCTCTTAGTGAATTCCCCAATGAATTCTTGAAAGAATTGCTCCATATTTCCAAATTGGTTGAGGTCTAATAGCTGGAACCAAGTCAGAGCCGTTCCTGTGAGAGTGAGTCCGAAAGACTCATACTGCACAAAGAAGTCGTCTACTTGTTCAGCTCTTAAAACTTGTTTAAATTCGACAATGTGGTCGTAAGGTTCTCCCAATCCGTCAGAATGATTCCTCACGCATTTGGCCACCTGAATAGGTCGCAATCTTCTCATTGGTTTTGGTTGTCTAGGCATTACAAGGAAGGCGGGGATTGCTAGTCTAATTGGGGGCATTCCAAGCTGCACCCCTATTGGTGGTCGTGGCCTTATTGGGGGTCGGTATTGATTTCCTACTCTAGGGTGGGTCTGATTGTGTTTTTGCACTCGAGGTGTTGTGAATTGCACGTGAGTTCGGTTCGGAACACTCCCTTGGCTTGTTTGTCCCAACATTGTGTGCTCTGCCTCTTGTTGTGTTCCGAAGGGGTTCTGAGAGGTGGTTGCCTGCTCTCTCTAAGGGAATACAGGCAATCCCATGTATTTCAGTCGAGCCCTGTCTATGGCATCTACCAACCAATACCTTCTTTGGTTCTTGTCTAGGTATGTTACTCTAGACTCGTCTTCCGGATCCTTTAGCTCATAAAACGTCATCGTACTTTCTTCTCTTCCTTGAGTCGGTGAGTCAGTTTGAAGTAACAAGTCTGATCCATGGATCAAATAGACTTCTAGTAAGTAGTCGTCTTTCCCCTCTCAAGACTCGCGTTACTATTGACTTGCCTCTAGGGGTAGTCACTAACTCCTCAGGGTTTGGTCTCCCTAAGTTTTCTTGTCCCACTAACTCTCCCCTCTCATTGATCAAATCAAGATATTCAGTCACTATGTAGATGTGACCCAACTTGTCCATGTATGCTCCACCTTCATACTTGACAGTAGGTATGGGCACCACTGTTGCATCTAGGGAAGTCACCATCCTAGCCATAGATCTGTTTAAACCATCCAGGTAGATGGGGATCTCCTGGACATTAGTGGAAACGTACTGCAAGGAGGTGCGATATTTTCCTTCTACTACAGTCATGAAGTTTCTCTCGGGAGCAGGACCTGCATGTCTTCCGAGGCCATGGGTATTTCCTCCTCTGAGTCACTAGAGGTATCTGAATAGGCAGAGCGGTGACTGACATGAGCGGTACTTCCTATGGATGATATGACACTTCTCCGGCTACTCAAAACTCGTCCTGACCTCAAGTTCATTCACCCTCCTAGGGCTCTCTTGACCTCTAAAACTCTCCTTAAGTGGCTCCTCAAATGCCTCAATTTCACCCTTGAAAATGCTCAAAGTGTTCTCGACGATACCACTTTGGTGATACTGCACTAGGCGATACCAAGCTGTCGATGATGTTGGGAAAGATGGATGGATGATCCAAGAGATTGAGTAGGTACTGCTAAAACCTGCTTTGTACCAGCCCTCTTTAGCTTCAAACTTGATTAGTAGACTCCCTTAGCTTTCCAATGACACCAATAAATGGCCTATGTCCTTTGGAAATGATGTGTGCAATGATTGAATCAAAAGAGATAACTTTGGAAGTCACAAACTCAGGAAAACCTTCTATTTTGGTCTTGACACCTGCTCAATGTTTTGCTCAGTGTGACCAGCACAGTAGCAATTGATAAAATTCCTTCTAGGGGTATTCAATTAGCTTAGTAAGCTAACATTTGCAAGTGGAATGATGTAAAATAATGAACTATTCTAAGAGAAATTAATTTAGCAAGATTTGGTATACCCCCGACTTTTTAGGACTGTAGCAGAGATAGACCAGTGAGCACCTCGACGACGATTTCTCTGAATTGGCTGAATGAAATCACTTCAAACTTTTTCAGCATGTAGATGACTTTGAGCTAAATCCAACAAGCTTTGAATCACTGAATTTGGAGTAGTATTGACTGAGATATGCCCTTGACAAGTTGACAGACTTTTGAGTAGACTAGTAGAGAACACAGAGATGAATGATATAAATGTATCTATTAGTTAACACTTGTGTACAATCCCATTGGCATGACAAGCATTGCCTAATGGTGTAGAGAGGTGTAGAATATGATGTAGTGCTCACACACACTCAATGACAATAGAATAAATATCGGGAGTGATGTCTCTCACTGCGACTTTTCAAGTTCACCTTTTATATGGAATGTGTAAGAATTTGAATTCAAATTCAAATTCTTGGCTCCTTTTAATCAAGCTTCTAAAAACTTGGAGATATTCTCTCCATCAAGTGAACTAACTTTTCCACAAATCATTTGTGTAGGTGATTACAAAAGATTCTAAGTCAAATTGACTTTTACAATGAGGTAAAGTGGTAAGTAATCACTAGCATATGTTCCTATGGTTCTTCATGCATGTAGAGTCTTCATGATATCTTCCAAGCCAAATGTGTAGGCTTGTGATTTACACCAACAGCTCCCCCTCAAGCCAAACATTTTGGCTTAAGACTTTATCTTCAATCTTCAAGTACATCCTGCAATCCAATCATAGATTTGAACCTGCAAAGTTTGGTCCCATCCAAAGCTTTAGTCAGCAAATCTGCACATTGCATATTGGTTGACACATAGGTCAGCTGAATGTCCTTAGCAACTTCTCCCTCACATAATGATAATGAACTTCTTCTATGTGTTTGGTCGTGGCATGATAGATAGGATTAGCTGCAAGGTGAAGAGAACTTGTATTATCTCCAAAGATAATTGGAGGCCTAGTATATAAGCCCAATTCTGTATACAAAAGCTTAATCCAAATTGCTTCTTGAGTGGCATTAGCTAGCCCTCTATACTCTGCTTCTGTAGAAGACAATGCAATAGTTGGTTGCTTTTTTGCAGACCATGAAATTGGTTTGTCACCTGCAAAAGGAATGTATCCAGAAGTGCTTCTTCTATCATCCTTGCATCCTGCCCAATCTGCATCTGAATAAACTTTTATATCAATATCTGAAGTGTAAGGAAAGTATAAACCATGGTTCTGTGTACCCTTGAGATACTTCAAGATCCTTTTGGCAGCCTCTAAGTGAGGTATCCTTGGTTTGTGCATGAATTGACTCAGCACACTAACTCCATATGCAATATCAATTCTAGTTAAGGTAGCATAGTTCAATCTACCCACCATACTTTGATAACCTGTAATGTCTTAGACTTCATCTCCTTCATGGGCACTTAGCTTTAGATTCACCTCCATTGGAGTGGTAGCTGCTTTAGCATCCTGCAAGTGAAATTTCTTCAACATGTCCTGTACATACTTCTTCTGAGTAATGTATATCCCTGAATTAGTGTAGACTAATTCAAGCCCTAAGAAATATTTCAATAATCCAAGATCATTGATCTTGAACTCCTTCATCATCTGACTTTTGATATTTCTGATTCCACTGACATCATTACCTATAATGATGATGTCATCAACATAAACACAGAGATAGATTACCTCTGAATTACTTCTCTTAATAAACAGAGAGGTGTCAGCCTTGCTCATGAAAAAACCTTGGTCTTGGAGGTATGTAGTTAACCTGTAATTCCATGCCCTAGGTGCCTGCTTCAATCCATATAAAGCCTTCTTTAATTTGCAAACATAAGTTACCTTCTTAGGGTCTTCATAGCCAGAAGGTTGTGACATATAAACCTCTTCTAAGATCCATCCATTCAAGAAAGCATTCTTGACATCCAATTGGTACATGTTCCAATTCTTTGATGCAGCCACACTCACCAACACTCTGATTGTTGGCATCTTGGCCACAGGAGAAAATGTTTCTTCATAGTCAATGCCTTGGGTTTGTGCAAAACCCTTGGCTACTAACCTGGCCTTGTACCTGTTAATTGTGCCATCAGAATTTCTTTTCAACTTATAGATCCACCTGGATCCTATTACCTTCATGGAGCCCTTCCTGGGTACTAGCTCCCATGTATCACTCTCCTTGAGTGCTTCAATCTCCTCATCCATAGCTTCTTTCCATTCTGATTTTGTGATTGCTTCTTCATATGATCCTGGTTCTTCATTTAGCAAATCCTTGGCAAGACAAACTGAATGTTTAGTAACAAGAGATGTATCATACCCATATCTGATAGGTTTTTTACTTTCCCTTTGTGATCTCCTAAAGGGTTGAGCTGAAGATTCAGGTATGTCTTCAAGCTTCTTCATCTTCATTTTGCCTTTGGACATCCATGCCTTGAACTCTTCAAGATTGATTGTATCTTCATCATCTGAACTTGAGTCTTCTTTCAGAGTTGGTTCCTCCTTTGTAAGTTTTGGAAACTTACAAAGGAGGAATTTGACCTTCCTGCATTCATTCTCATACCAAGAATCATTTTCATCAAAAATCACATCTCTGCTTACCATAAATCCCTTATTGGTAGGGTTATAAAATCTGTAACCTTTTTTATTTAAATCATATCCAATGAAAATACATTTTTCAGCCTTTGGATCTAGCTTTCCTCTTACCTGTGAAGGAATGTGTACATATGCTACACACCCAAAAATTTTGCAGTGATCCAATGATGGTCTCTTACCATGCCAAGCTTCATAAGGTGTCATACCATCAAGTGATTTTGATGGTAACCTGTTTATGAGATAGGTGGCAGTAGAAACACTCTCTGCCCATAGATAGTTAGGTAATTTCTTCTCATTAAGCATAGATCTAGCTGTCTCAACAATTAACCTATTTCTTCTTTTAGCTACCCCATTATGTTCAGGAGAGTACCTTGTGGTTATTTCCCTTTTGATGCCTCTGTCCTGCAAGAAGTCCTCAAACTCATTGGAGAAGTTACTCACCTCCTCCATCTGACCTTAGCCTCTTCAAATTCCTTCCTCTCTGATTTTCAACTAATGCAAGATATTTCTTAAAACAATTAAATACCTCATCCTTGTGCTTCATAAAGTATAATACAATCCATCTGCTATAGTCATCAATAAAAGACACATAGTACCTTGAACCTGAAACTGAGGGGTCTTTGCTAGGTCCCCATACATCTGTGTGTACAAGCTCTAGATAGTCTTCATGCATATATATTTCTTGGAGAAGGGTAACCTGTGAGACTTACCAAATTGACAAGCACCACACTTGTAAATCATATGTTGTTTGGATACATTAGGTATCCCAAGCACACATTGGCCCCTGCACATTTGTTTCAAGGTCCTTTCTCCTATGTGCCCTAATCTCTTGTGCCAAATCTCAAGCTCTGAAAGTGTTTGATCTTTATAACTGTATAATGCAATATTTTTTGTATCTTCCAACTCAAAAGTGAAAAGTCTACCTGATTTTTCTCCTTTAGCTATCCTTTTGAATCCATGTCTTGGGTCCTCCACAAATGCTCCATATTGATTGAATCTGACCTGCAACCCTTTCTCTACAATCTGACCAACACTCATTAAGTTCTTTGTAATTGTAGGTACATAAAGTACTCTACTCAACAAATTCTAATTACCATCACAAGTTTTCACATTTCCAACTTTAACTACAGAATGCTTTGTATCATCACCTGTTTAGACTTGGTGTTTACCTTTTGGTTCCTCAAGATCAGAGAGTAGTGCCACATTACCAGCCACATGATTTGAACACCCTGAATCAATATACAATAAGTGATCATCATTTGTACCTGTCTTTGAAGTCATGTTCATGATCAGAAGAGAGTCATCCTGCTCTTCTGTGTAGTTGTTGTAGTCCTTTTTGTTTCTGAATCCTCCTTGGTAGTTGCCATTGTAATTGTTGTTGTAGTTGTTGTTGTAATTGTTGTTGTGGCCTTGGTGATGGTTGAACCTTCCTCTAGACTGAGAGTATCCACCTCTTTGGTAGCCTCTTCCTCTCTGATTTTTGTAATTCCTGAAACACTCATCTGTGGTGTGATTTGATAAACCACAAATGTTACATGGTGATGAGTTATAGGGTCTCCCCCTACCTTGCTTACCTCCTCTGCCCCTACCTCTTGAAGATCTACCTCTCCCTAAATAGTTGGCTTGGGAGGTAGAGCCTTCATCTTCCACCTTCTTACTCTTACCTTTATCCTTAGAATTTTTATCAATGTATAGGGCAGAAGAGTTGTTACCTTTGGTAGTATCTCCACTCTTGGTAAGCTTTGCTTCATGTGTGATAGTTGACCCATGAGAGTTGTAAGATCTGGAGTGTGCATGTCCATGTAGAGATCCATTGCAGTGGTGAAGCTTTCCCACTTGTCATCAGCCTTGATTCCATTAATTACTTGCCTTACAATTTGTTCCTCTTCAATCTCTTCTCCTATGCTTGCTAACTGATCTGCAACATCCTTAATCTTGGTCACAAATTCTGAAACAGCTTGCTTATGTTGCTTCCTTAGTGTTGTGAATTCAATCCACAACTGATTTTTCCTAGCCCTTGTATTGGAGGAAAAATATGATGACAAGGTTTCTCAAGTCTCTTGGGAAGTCTTACAATTTCTGATATGAGGTAAAAGAAAGTCAGATATAGAGTTGAGTAAATAAGACCTTGCCAATGCATCCCTTGCACACCATGTGTTGAGTTTTTCTTGCTCTTCCTTGGTTGGCAATCCTCTTGCTTTGAATGAGGGCAATTCCTCATCTCCTGAGATGTATCCATAGAGAATCCTTCCTTGTAAGTAGGTCTTCATCCTTAGAGACCAAGCTTGATAATTGTTCCTGTCCAATTTGTTAATAAATGAAGGAAAACCATCTCCCATTTTACCTTATTTGCTCTGATACCACTGTTGGGAAAGATGGATGGATGATCCAAGAGATTGAGTAGGTACTGCTAAAACCTGCTTTGTACTAGCCCTCTTTAGCTTCAGACTTGATGTAGACTCCTTTAGCTTTCCAATGACACCAAGAAATGGCCTATGTCCTTTGGAAATGATGTGTCCAATGATTGAATCAAAACAGATAACTTTGGAAGTCACAAACTCAGGAAAACCTTCTATTTTGGTCTTGACACCTGCTGAATGTTTTGCTCATTGTGACCAGCACAGTAGCAATTGATAAAATTCCTTCTAGGGGTATTCAATTAGCTTAGTAAGCTAACATTTGCAAGTAAAATGATGTAAAATAATGAACTATGCTAAGAGAAATTAATTTAGCAAGATTTGGTATACCCCCGACTTTTTAGGACTGTAGCAGTGATAGACCAATGAGCACCTCGATGATGATTTCTCTAAATTGGCTGAATGAAATCACTTCAAAACTTTGTCAGCATGTAGATTACTTTGAGCTGAATCCAAGAAGCTTTGAATCACTGAATTTGGAGTAGTATTGACTGAGATATGCCCTTGACAAGTTGACAGACTTTTGAGTAGACTAGTAGAGAACACAGAGATGAATGATATAAATGTATCTATTAGTTAACACTTGTGTACAATCCCATTGGCATGACAAGCATTGCCTAATGGTGCAGAGAGGTGTAGACTATGATGTAGTGCTCACACACACTCAATGACAGTAGAATAAAGCTCGGGAGTGATGTCTCTCACCGCGACTTTTCAAGTTCACCTTTTATATGGAATGTGTAAGAATTTGAATTCAAATTCAAATTCTTGTCTCCTTCTAATCAAGCTTCTAAAAACTTGGAGATATTCTCTCAATCAAGTGAACTAACTTTTCCACAAATCATTTGGGTAGGTGATTACAAAAGATTCTAAGTCAAATCGACTTTACAATGAGGTAAAGTGGTAAGTAATCACTAGCATATGTTCCTATGGTTCTTCATGCATGTAGAGTCTTCATGATATCTTCCAAGCCAAATGTGTAGGCTTGTGATTTACACCAACAGATGATACCATACCACTACAGGACACGATATGATACCAGTCTTTGTCACGATACGATATCAAGTATGCTCACGATAGGATACTTGAGGAATTCACGATACGATACCAGAAGACTAGACAATACGATACTATGGCAACAGGCGATACGATACCTCTACAAAACTATACAATACCGAGAATTTTAACGATACAATACCAATGCAAGTCGTGATACGACACCGCAATTTTGCACGATACGATACTAAGAATTGCACGATACGATACCAAAATTAGCCACGATACGATACTGAAATTAGTCACGATACGATACTCGAGTATTGCACGATACGATACTAACAAGTCACGTGATACGATATCAGTGCAACAAGTGATACGATAGCATAGAACTGCACGATACGATACTAGTACAAGTCACGATACAATACCATAAACTTGCACGATACCATACTGAAAAGTGAGACGATACGATACCGTTAGGTCAACGATACGATACCAAAGTGGACCGCGATACGATACCACTTGGCCAATCGCGATCGCGATACCAACTAGGCAATACGATACCAAAAAATGGTATCGTGATACCACAGCTGGCAACCGACAATACGATACTTCGGCGAGTATCGCGATACAAGGGAATTTTTGGTATCGCGATACCAAAAACTCAACCGATCGCAATACTCAAGGCAAATCACCTCCAAATTCAAAACTTTTTCCACCCCCTGGCTCTTCTCTCATGCCTCTTCACTCCTAGCCTATTGTCTCACTCAAAGGACTTCTAGAAACACTCTCTCCCACCCCGCGATACCAAATGCGCTTTCAATCACGTGTTAGTGCACTTCTATTGTGTTTTTGCTATTGAAATCTTAAGGTAGCTTACCTCTATGATGTTGTGCTTGTGTCTTGAGTTCACTAGCTAGCTTTGAAGGCCTGGAGTGCACGATACTAAGCGGACGATACCGATCGCTGCCTGGAGACGATACCACTTTTTGATCAAATGAGAAATGAGCTAAAAATTTTTGGTTTTTATACTTTTTGAGAACTAAGGCTTATCCTACACTATCTTGACAATTTTTTGGGATTTTCTTGGTACTTTTCCACTTAGTTCTCCTCCAAATCTCCTCCTAATGCTAACCCTAACTCTTTCTCGTCTCTCTCTCTCTCTCTCCAAACCCTAAACCTAAAAACTCATTACACACACCTCTGGGATGTGAAATAACAAGTGCTGAAACATTGGACTACTTGCCACTCAGCGAATTCACTCCTACAAGTACGATTTCGTCACTCTAGAGCTATAACCATCACGAAGGCACCTTGGTCGAGTGAGTCCCCGGCAATGGTGCCAAAAACATGTGTACCTAAGTCATGAATCCTTAGGGACTTGTGCCAAGGAGACTAAATCTCGTTTGCCACACAAGTGCGTATAGTGGGGAATTGACACATGCTTATTTGTCAATCCGACAAACCGACCTAACCAAATGTATGAGGACGTGTGCACACGCGATGGTAAATGAAGTGCTTCAACTCTCATGCATAAGAAAAGACTAATCTATCTCTTAAACTCACTTAACTACTGAAAATGTCTATCGCGATACCACTTATAATAGTTTTCACTGAATCGAGGATATCTCCTAGCTCCGAACTCCGAATATGGCCAATAGCAGGTTCGTTTCAAAGCTTTGATGAGACACATCTATTGGTGTTTGAGTCGATTCTGATGACTCTGCTTCAAGTTATGACCAAAACAATGAATGGCGGGAAACACCCACACTCACTCCACAACTTGCAATAGCTCACACACACACTACAGTAGCTCAAAAAGAGTGGGGAGCGGTAGACATCAATCTTACACACACATTCCAAGCATTACACACACATAGAAGATCAAAGAGAAGATGAAAATCTTCCAAGAAGAAGCAAATTCGAAAATCAGGAGCTCTCCTTCTTCACAATGGCAAAAAGTCTCTACAAAGAGTCACCAAGTGACTTATATACATGTGCCCTAAAAATGTTCCTTTCACACAAGTGACCGGCACTTTATTGACTAATCTCTATTTTCCTACTATTTTACAAGAAATATATTACAATGCTTTGGGAGTATGCATCTACAGGACTCCTCCAGTGCATTTACATAGCTTTTTAGGGAATTCCTAAGATTTTGAAGAAGAAATATATGCCCATTAATTAAAAATTTTGGGGCTCCCCTTTTGTGCCTCTTTGCTCTGCAACAAAGATCAATTTTGCTAAAGGCACATGCTCCACAAAGTTTATCTAGCAAATCCTCTATCCGAGGAATATGATATCTGTTTTTAATTGAGATCTTAATGAAAGCTCTATAGTCAATGCACATCCTATAAGTCTTATTCTTCTTCTCCACTAAGAGAACAGATGATCCAAAGGGAAAAGAACTAGGCTTTATAAGTCCTTTGTGGAGTAGATCCTTAACTTGATTATCTATTTCTTTTTTATGTAAAGGTCCATGCCTATAAGGCGCTTTATGAGGAGGAGAACTACTAGAAATTAAGTCTATACTATGGTCAAAAGATCCCCGAGAAGGTGGTAGTTTAAAAAGAAAATCAATCATAAAGCAATCCTAATAGGAATCCATAAATGATTTATGTGCATTAAGAAGTGTATGTGTATAATCAACTATGTTATTGACAAAAACAATACATGAATTGTAGCCTTTCCTAAATGGAGGTTTTACTTGAGTATGACTAATTAATGGAAATGGTTGGAATTCATGCATTGTAGACAAAGAAATATCTTGATTGTTAAACTTAAAACTTATTATGTGTGTATGATAATCAATGCATGGATTATAATGATGAAAAAAGGCATGCCAAGTAAAACATCATAGGACTATAAAGGAGCAATTAAGAATGTGCATTCATCTACGTATGAACCTATACAAATTTGAACATTATGCACTTTAGTTATAACATTATATCTATGTCCTTGAAATGTAGCCTTAACTTTATACGTAGAAGGAAATGGATGTAATTGGAGATTTTGCACTAGTCTATAGGAAATAAAATCATGCGAACGACCATCATCATGTAAAATATTAACAACTTTACCATTAATAGTACCTTGCATACAAAGTAAAGAATGAATAGAAATTTCATTGCCCAAGGTATGTAGATCTTTTTTCAATGCTTCTTTGATCCAATCAGGTTGAGTGTCTTTATGAATCATCTCCATGTTGTGTAGGTGACCTCTGACAAGTTTCATATTTCAAGTTCACAACCTAAATTTAGCTTTAGTATGAATAAAATTACCACAATGCCAACAAGTGATATGGGGCCTCTTTTGTTGAGCATCCATTGTCGTAGTTTGAAGGGTTGGAGGTTTTGTAGGTTGTAAAGGGGTTGTCTTATGTACTCATGAGGAATTGGATTGAGGAGGGTGCTAAACATTAGGAGGGCACTGAAAAGTAAGAGAAGAAAAAGTAGTGAAAGGATGCTTGAAAGTTGTAAGTGAATGGACTTGGTGATGGATTGAAACTCCTTCTCAGCATCATGTGCAAAAGAAATAGCTTCATAGAGGGTTCGTAGTGTGTTGAGCTTGGCTTGCATGCCCATCTCCAAACCATCTTCATACTTCCATCGCAAGGTATCTTCACGAACCGTTTCAAGAAAACGAATAAGTAGTAGTCATTGCCAAAAATGTTTAGTATAGGTAGACACAATACCTCCTTCTTTCATCCAAAAGTTGTCCATGATCCACGAGCATGTAAGTGGAATTGAAGAGGAAGGAAGGACTCCTTGATCTTTTCTTGAAATTTGATCCATGTGGTGGGGTCATTTTGTAGTACAACCATTTTGAAGAGAGAGATCACCTCATAGCTCATTCACCTCTCACACATTGAGCAATGTTTTATGGCTAATGACATTATATTTGTACATGTTTAGTACATATATGATCATTACATTCTCATCTTACTTCTCTGTCATAACTCCATCAGAACACTGACCTTTTGAGAGCTTTTTTCTCAATGTCTAATTGACCATTTGCAATGATTCAAAGCATGATAGAATCTGCATATTATCTATTGCAATCCTACAAAGTTTCATTATCATTGCTTCTCGAGATCATCAGATATTAGCATATCTTTGCTCACTGGCCTCATGAGTGTTATAGCCTGTGAATGTCGGGATGGAGCTTTGACTTGCTAAAATTCCTCCTTTGCAAGTAGTCCATCTTTTTTTATGAAATCGCTCATGATTGTTAGCTTACTAAGTTAATTGGAGTTATCCAAAAGGAATTAAGTCAATTGCTATTGTGCTCAAAGAATTGTTCAAAACACTGAATAGGTGTAAGAACAAAAATGACAAGTTTTTTGTTTTTGAATCAACTCAAACATATCTATTTTGATCTATCAATCAGTGGATCACCTTCCAAGCAATATATATAAGTGTTTGTGTTCATTAGGAAGCTAAAGAGGCCCACTATGCTCTCCAACCATCATTCTTAGCATTTGAGAAGCAAGATCTAACTACACTACTTCATCCCTTGTGACTATCCACCATCTCCTCCAACAATAGTATCAAAGCAACAACAATCAAGATGGGAGATGGATTTCCATCCTTCATTGAAAAATAAGACAGCATGGTCACTAAGGATGCAAGCCTACCTTCAAGGGAGAAGTCTATATGGATCCATCTCAGGAGATTAAGAGATGTGAATCTTCAAGAGCAAGCATCAACCTACAAGGGAAGAGCAAGAATAGTTGACCACATGGTGTGCAAAGGATGCTCTTGCTAGGTCATATCTACTAAACTCAATCTGTGATTTCCTGTTGGCACATGTTAGGAATTGCAAGACCCCCCAAGAGATTTGGGAAGTTCTCTCATCATATTTCTCCTCAAACACAAGAGCTAGGAGGAATCAGTTGTGGATGGAATTTACAACCCTAAAGAAACAATCAAAGAAAGGAGTGGTTGATTATGTAACCAAGATGAAAGATGTGGTTGATCAGCTTGCAAGCATTTGAGAGGAGGTAGAAGAAGAACACATAGTGAGGCAGGTCATTAATGGAATCAAGGCTGATGACAAGTGGGAGTCCTTCACCACAACAATGGATCTCTACATGGATATGCAAATACTTGACCTCAACACCTTGATAGGGCAACTCTTTTCCCATGAGACAAAGCTCAATAGAAATGGTGACAACTCAAGAGGTAACCAATCTTCTATCCTTTACAGATAAGAATAAAGCTAAGGATAAAGGTAAAAGCAAGAAGAGTGAAGAAGAGGCTAGTACCTCTCAAGCTAATTATGCAAGAAGAGGAAGAGGTGCTAGAGGAAGGGGCAGAGGAGGAAAGCAAGGCACGGGGAGACCCTACAACAACTCACCATGCAACGTATGTG
This sequence comes from Ceratopteris richardii, assembly GCA_020310875.1. Classification (NCBI taxonomy): domain Eukaryota; kingdom Viridiplantae; phylum Streptophyta; class Polypodiopsida; order Polypodiales; family Pteridaceae; genus Ceratopteris; species Ceratopteris richardii. Next base: position 25,835,708 of record CM035430.1, read on the forward strand.
GTCTTAACAACCATACTATAGAATAATGCTTCAAGAATACAAGGAACCAAAGGGGAAGAGGCTTCCATAGAGGTAGCTATGGACAATCCAGAGGCAGATACAACAATGGTGGAGGCAACTACAATCAAGGCTAAAACAACAACAATTATCAAGGAGGTTTTAGAGGAAGAAGGGACTACAACAACTAGACTGAAGATCAAGAAGATTCTCTACTCATCATGAACATGACATCCAAGCAAGGTAAAGATGATGTTCCAACATGTGGCTAGAAATGTAGCTCTATTATCTGATCTTGAAGAACCCAAAGGGAAGCATGAAGTACAAATTGGTGATGATACTAAACACTTGATGAAGCAAATCGGAAATGTCAAAACATCTGATGGTAGCATGAACCTTTTAAGTAAAGTTCTATATGTGCCAACTATAACCAAGAACCTAATTAGTGTTGGGTAGATTGGTGACAAAGGTTTATAGGTCAGATTCACTAAGCATGGAGCATATCTGGATGACCCCCAAAAAGTATTCAAAAGAATTGCCAAAGGTGAGAAGTCAAGTAGACTATTCACATTTGAAATTGAAGACACAAGGAACATAGCACTTTTAGTTATAGAGATCAGACCTTATATGAGTTAGAAATATGGCACAAAAGGCTAGGATACATAGGAGAAAGAACTCTGAAGCAAATGTGCACGGATCAAAGTGTGCTTGGCATTCCCAATGTGACCAAGCAACATATGATATACAAATGTGGAGCATGCCAATTTGGCAAAACTCACAGGTGACCATTCAACAGGAGAGGATACATCCATGAAGAATATTTGGAGCTTGTACACACTGATGTGTGGGGACCTATCAAAGATCCATCCATCTCAGGTTCAAGGTACTATGTGTCATTTATTGATGATTTTAGTAGATGGATAATTCTTTATTTCATGAAACATAAGGATGAGGTATTTACATGTTCCAAGAAGTACTTGGCACTAGTTGAAAACCAAACAGGAAGGAGCTTGAATAGGATCAAATCTTATGGAGGTGGTGAGTATGTTTCACATGAGTTTGATTCATTTCTACAGGACAAAGGCACAAAGAGGGAAGTAACAACCAGATACACTCCTGAATTGAATGGAATGGCAAAGAGAAGGAGCAAGTTAACTGTTGAAGCTGCTAGGTCTATGTTAAATGAGAAGAAGTTACCTAATTATTTATGGGTAGAGCCTATTTCCATAGCTACCTACTTGGTCAATAGGCTTCCATCCAAAACATTGGATGGTATGACACCCTATGATACATGGAATGGCAGGAGACCCTCATAGGACCATTGCAAAATATTTGGGTGCATTGCTTATGCACACATCCCCTCACAAATCAGAGGAAAGCTTGACCCTAAAGCTGAGAAATGTATATTTATTGGGTATGATCAAGATCAAAAGGGGTATAGACTGTACAATCCCACCAACAAGGCATTTATGGTTAGTAGAGATGTAGTGTTTGATGAAAATAATTCATGTTTTAAAGATGATTGTAGGAAAGTCAAGCTACCATATGATTTGGAAAATGGTTTTCCAACCCTCACACAAGAAGATCAACCATTGGCAGAAGATATCAACTTAGAAGATGAAGAGCAGATTGACTTCAACGCTTGGAATTCAAGAGGCAAGGTCAAGCTCAAACAATTAGAAGACATACCAAAGTCTTCAAATCAATCATTAAGGAGATCACAAAGAGAAAGTAAGAAGCCCATAAGGTATGGATATCATACATCTTTAATCACCAAGCACTTTGTGTATATCAGTAAAGGCTCTATGGCAAAAAAGCCTTCTTCATTTGAAGATGCCAAGAAGAAGAAAGAATGGAGAGAAGCTATGCAAGAAAAAGTGGAAGCATTATAGGAAAATCACACTTGGGATCTAGTTCCCAAGAAGCCAGACATGAAGGTAATTGGTTCAAGGTGGATATACAAAATATAAAAGAACTCGGATGGCTCTATAAACAGGTACAAGGCAAGGTTAGTGGCAAAAGGATTTGCCCAAACTCATAGAGTAGACTATGAAGAAACATTTCCACCTGTGGCAAAGAAACAATCATGGTTTTGGTAAGCCTTGGAATTTATGTGAGTTAGATGTCAAGAATGCATTCTTAAATGGATGGATATCACAAAAAGTGTATGTGTCACAATGTTAGAAGAAGCATTTTTTGAAGAGAAATATTTGTAAAATATCAAAAAATTGTAGAAAATATTTATGCAAATGATGTAAAAATGAGGAATAGTCTTCCTCATATAAATTAGAATCATATATATTTTTTTTAGAATTTTTTGGAAGCTCTTTGATAGCATATTTTTAGATTAGAAGGGAAAAGGACCAAAATTCAAGTGTGAAAACGGACACTTGAAAATGTAGAAAAGATAATTTCCTCTATTTTGAGAGGGTTGGTTGTATTATTTTTTTTATCCAAGTAATATGAAGAGCTCTCCTGTAAGCAATCGTGTTTTCTACTTCCATGTGATTTTCTTTGATTTGTTGAGTCTATTCTATGTGTGATCCATGGAATTTGCAAGCTTCAATTGTGTATTTCTGATTAATGTGTATGAAGAGAGGTGATTCCTAGAGTATTGAGTGAGGAAGTGCTGAAGAATAGGGCTAGAGATGGAAATTACCAAATTTCACAGAATCATGATTGTCTCATCTGAGGGTTAAAGGTATCATTTTTGAGATTTGACTTCATATTTCTGATCTGCTGAGAAAATAACACACTTTAGGCACAAGGATTACTGAAAATGATGTAGTGTAGCTCAAGATAATCAAAACCCTAGAAATTTCTCTTCATTTTCATAATTTCTCAGAAAAATAGTCATTTTCCTCTTATTCTTGGATTCCATTAACTAGAAGGGGTTGTGGTCTTTGCATACTTCCCGGATTGACAATTTAAAGATGTGTAGTTGATCCTTAATGTTAAAATGATTGGAGAGGACAACTCCAAAGGGTAACAACAAACATTTTTTGGCGCCGTTGCCGGGGAAAAAGCAAAAGCTTCATTGAAGTTTGGACCTTGCTGGATCTCCATTGTTCATCGAACACATTGAAAAGGTACTACTCTTTAATCAAGAAAGGAAACATGAAAAGGTAGGTTTCTTTGTTTGTCTTTTGGGAAAAGGAAGCAAGAGTTAACCTTTTAAGATAAAGAAGTGGTGAAATTCTTGCAAATTGATAGTTGCTCATATCATTTTTTAAATAGTAAAGTGCAGGTGTGTGAAAAATTGAACCAAGTACCAAGCTAATTTGTTAATCTTGGAAAAGATGACATGATTGCATTGAGGAAAGTCAAGTAAAGTAGCTATATGCAAATAGATAAGATCCATTTGTTTAGCCAAGGCAAAGCAATAATCTTGAGAAAAGATTTATTTGTATCTTGAAAAGAAAAATGTTTGAGTTTATCTTTGCATGAATTGATAATTGCACTTCTTAGCACATATTTCCTTGGAAAGCTTTACTCTTAAACTGATTAGATTGCAAGCATAAAAGAGTATAACCAATCATGAAACAAAAGATCAATGGATCTTTAAACAAGAAAACCCTAAGTGAAGTGTTTACCTTGATTTAGGGAAAAAATACTAAAAAAATTCATAAAATCCATTAAAAAATTCAAACAAATTTCTTTTTTCCTTAGAAAGTTGGACTGGAGGATTGTTGTTGAAAGTGGAGGAGAAAAAGTGAAAAAAAAATCTGAAAATTGAAAGAAAATAAAAAATATCTAGAGTGGAAGTTGCTGTTTAAATTTTTTCAAAAAGACTTTTTAAATGAGTTTGATGGTGTATAATGTCACGAGGGAGGAGATAAGGAAGAGAGCTCACACACACACTCTCACTCTCAAGGAGAAGCACACACACAAATTGAGGCAAGGAAGAATAATCTTCTTCTTCTTCTTCTATTACATAAAAGGAATGTACAAGAATGACCTAAAAACAAGAATACAACAAGTGCAATATATAAAGACCAGTACATAAGGAAAAACCTAATGTCCGCGAATGAGTGAGCTGGCAAGAAACAAATGTGCCATCACTCTCGGTAGATAAATCTAATAAAGCTCAATGAAGTATCCCTGACATATACCGGCGTGACCACTATACATGTCAGAGAAATGAAAAACTGGTATGTGTCATCCTGGATCATCACATGTTGAGCTTGATATCTCAACACTCCCCCTCAAGCTCAACGCCATATTCTGTAATCCAAGCATCTTCCAAAACTTCTTCAACTTCTCAGCTCCAAGTGCTTTGGTGAAAATATCAGCAACCTGCTCATCTATTCTCACATAAACAAGATCAATATCACCTGCTAATACCTTCTCTCTGATGAAGTGATAATGTACCTCGATATGCTTTGTTCTAGCATGGAAAATAGGGTTCCGTGCTAACTGTATGCTGCTAAGATTATCACAATAGATAGTGATAGGCTTTTGCACTTCCACACCTAAATCTGCAAGTAACAACAGTGGGTTGCTTCTTGCTGCTCCATGTAATAGCTGCACCTCCAAGTGAGAAAAGAAAGCCACTAGTAGATCTTCTATCTGGAGTACTACCAACCCAATCTGCATTGGTGTATCCATGAACCTGCAACTCCACACCAGCTTCATAAAACAATGCATAATCCAAAGTAGCACTCACATACCGTAGAGTGCGCCTCAGAGCATCCAAATGTGGCTTCCTGGGAACCTGCATAAACTGACTTTCAAGTCCAACAGTATAACTTAGATCAGGCCTTGTAATTGTGAGATATATAAGACTTCCCACAATTTTCCTGTACATAGTAGCATTTTCCAATGCTTCACCTGATGTAGTATCCAATTTCAAATTCTGATCTAATGGCATAGAAATTGGCTTACAATCAGCCATACCATACTTTTGCAGCATATTCAAGGCATATTGCCTTTGCGACATCCATATACCTGTTTCTGTATGTATAAACTCAATGCCCAAGAAATAGCGCAGCACACCAAGATCTTTCATGTCGAATTCCTGCATAAGAAGTTTCTTTACCTCTTTGATGCTTTCTTCATTATCACCATGTTGAGCCCATAAAAGTCATGTTGGTCAAAGTCAACTACAGTCAAAGTCAACTGGTCAAAGTCAACAAGGTCAAGGTCAAAGTCAACAGGTGCAAAGTCAAAGTGCGTAAGTGCAGGTGTCAAAGTGCACAGGTAGTGCACAATGAATTGTCCGCAAAGGGTAAATTGGAGAAAATGGGTTGCAGGTTGCAGAGGTATTTTCTCTAATTTCCCTAAGGTTCAAAGTGTGTTTTAAAGTGTTTTGGAAGGTTCAGGTGAACCCCCTCTTATGTGCAAAAGTGAAGACTTAAAAGGAAACATGAAGGTATGTGAAGCGGCAAAGTGTATGCACAGGTGAAAGAATGGCCCCCCCATTAAAATTTTTGGTTTTAGTCTAAAGTCACTACAGGACAAAACAGTGAGTTGTTGGCTGCCACTTGTGAGGACAATCTTGGGACATCCAAGTGAGGACCAAGAGGCTATTGCAGTTAGGAGCGTACGGGATCGACACACTCAAATCAAGGCAAGGGCCATTCTTGGACCAATCTTAGAGTAAGCAAGAGAGCATAGTCTAAGGAAGAAAGAGAGAGAAGTGCAAGAGTCACCAGTGTGCGACGCAGAGAAGTGGAAGTGAAGGAGTGCATAGGGAGTGCCTAAGGGATTGTGCAGAGAGTGCTAAGCTAGTCCCCCCCAAGTATCTCAAGGCCCCATTGCAGTGGGCGCGTGCCGACAGAAGGTATTCACTCCTCCCCCCTTTGTGGAAGCTTGGTGCAAGGTGTGCACAAGGATAAGCTTGAAGCAGGTGGAGGTCTGGTGCAAAGGAGGCCGGCGGCAAGAAGACTTTGGGATATTGGGTATTTTGTAATTGGGCACTCTGTGGAATTGTGCACAGAGAGGTATTGGCTTGTCTTGTACTTGAAACATTGTAATTTTCTTACTGTAATCAATCGGCAGAAGCTTCCAGGTGTATTATCTCTTCTTGTTTCTTCCCTTTTCTCCTACAAACCCTCAAACTCCTTCTTGTCTAAGAATCCACAAAAAAATTTGGCACGCACGGTGGGACCTCCAAGGAGATTTGAGCTTAGGAGAATCCAAGTGCAAAGCATAGAAGAGATCAAGTGTCGACAGAACCACAGTGCTACTTCATCAAACAAAAGGTAAAATATTCTTATCAAGTGTCTCATATTCAGTGGGCTATGAGCTGCCCATGACCGCAACCTGGTCCCAAGTATTGAGGGTCACCTGCAAGCAGACAAGAAGGAAGGTTGCTAGAAGGTCCTCCAGCCCACTATCTTCAACATCATCAGTCAAGAGCATGGCGGGTCAGGTAGACTTGGAAACTTTACTCTCTAGATTAAATATAAAGTTTCCTTCTTTCAAAGGCCTAGCTCAGGAGGATCCAGATGAACACATTAGAAGGTTTTTGGCACTATGTAAGACTAGACGCCTAATGGGTACGGAGGATGCTTTTTTAATTCTCTTCCCTGCCACATTAGAGGGATTAGCTGATAAGTGGTTCAGCCAGTTTGCTGAAAACCATTTTACCACTTGGGATGTGATGAAAGATGCTTTTAAAAATCAGTTCCAGCATGGCAACACTGCGGAGATTATCATAGAAGAGCTAGAAAATTTAAGATTAGGTCCAGGAGAAAAGTTCCCAGAGTTTGTGACTCGGGCCAAAGCACTAATGGCTAAATTGCCAGATCCACCACACGACTTTTTTGTCAAGAAATGGTTGGCTAAGCCCCTACCAGTGGCCACCCAATGCAAAATAAAGGAATTAGTGCTACCTACAGCCTCCATAGAGGAGTTCATCAGCACAGCCACACGCTTGGAGCAGATAAGGTACCAGTATGGAGCAACCTCTTCCCAACCAACATATGGTACAAAAATGGAGGATCCAGTGATACAGCTAAGGAAAGAGCTGGAGGGCTTAAAAAGAAATAAGCCCTACAAAGAGGAAGAGAATGCTGTTGCTCAGTTGAGAAGGGAGATTGAAGCACTAAAGCTCCAAAAGGAGGAGGAGGCCCAGGCAGAGGAATTGGCTCAGGTGCGACAGGAGTTGCAGGAGCTCAAAGGAGGTGGCATCAAGAGTGGACTTTGGTGTTCCATGTGCAGCAAACAAGGGCATATAGTAAGTGAGTGTCCTCTATTAAGTGTAACTTGCCAATTATGCAGGAAAGTTGGTCATGAGGCCCATGAATGCCAATCAAGGGGAATGCCTGCAACGACATACTGGACACAAGGAGGATCCCTACCAACCACAAATGTGATGGCTGCTGCCCCCAATCAAGGTAACAATTATAACCCTAGACAGAGGGATAATTTTGGAAATGGGCCTAGAAGGCCAATTATTTGTTTCAGATGTGGAGACTGTGGGCACTATCAAAGTAGGTGCACTCTCCCAGAAAATGCCCCTCCTTGCAGAAACTGCCCAGAGGACAGAGACCATTATACAAATGGTTGTCCTAAGAATCAAGCCTCTTCATCTGGGCCCCACATTCAAATGATTTCTGTGCAGAAAGAAGAAAGGGTAGATCAGGTTAAGGTGCCATCACCATCTACTAGGGTAGTGCATTTAGAAGAAATTGAATCTTTTACAATGCAGACAAGAAGCAAGGGGAAGGCTCCAGTGGAAATAGGTCAAGAATCAATGATTACTGGATTAAACAGAGACAAAGGTGTGTCTGAAGAAAAAGCCAACACAAGTGCAGATATAAGGCAAAAAGAAAATTTCACAGGTACCAGTGATGCCATTGAATATGCATTCAACAGGGCTCATGAGCAATTTGATAAGTCAAATGCAGCCCATGCTCTTAAGGAATCAGAAGCTTCCAAACTGCTCAAGTCCATGAAAAAGGAGGTTAGTATTTTTATTTAATAAAGATGATGGGAAGTTCAGGACAGAACTCATGCAGATAATTGATGAAATGTCCACAACAAGTTTATTGGCAAAGGCTGCTGTTCTACATAAAGATAAATGTTTAGGGGAAGCACCCCTCACAGATTACAAGAGCCCTCGGCTAACAGTCTCTATTAAAGGTCATGAGCTTCAAGGAGTTATTGTGGATGGTGGTTCTGGCATTAACTTGATGCCTGAATATACCATGAAAAAGACTGGACTATACCCTTCACGACCTGCCAACTTCACTGTAACAATGGCAGACCAAAGCATAGTAAGGCCTATTGGTGTGGTCCCTGGAGTTCCAGTCAAAATACAAGGTACCATCTTTAACTTGGACTTTGTTGTTTTAAGGCTACCACAGGTAGAAGGAAGTTTCCCCCTGTTAATTGGGAGACCTTGGTTAAGGCATGCCAATGTGTTGCATGACTGGGGCAAAGACACAATGTGGGTAAAGCAGGAGGGAAAAGAGTTGCAGCAGATAATTTTAGAAGAAGGACCAGACAATCAGAGAAATACTAGTATGATGCAGACAATTGGTATTTGTATGGAAGAAGAAGTGGTGGACAACCCAGAAGCAGATCTATTTGAAGAAGCAGATTTATATGAAGATGAAAACATGTTGGCTTGGCTCCATGCAAAAGACCCATCTTCCTGCTATGGAATTTTCCCAAACTCAAGTAGAGAAAGAAGCATATGAAGAAAAAGATGAAATCACTCAGGTTGAAACAGTCTCAGTCAAAGGCCATGGAAAAGAGAAGAAAAGCAAATTCCTTAAGTGTAGCCGTGAGGAAGAGGCTTCAAATCATATGTCAATGGCCACTGTTTTATGGATCCTGGTATGGATATCAATTGTTATGTCAAGTTTAATGATAGCAATTGCAGGGCTTTACAAGGATGTGGAAGGAGCACCTGCAAGTCTTTGGAATCAGAGGGTTCCATTGGATGAAGTTGCTGGAATAGTAAAAAGGGAACTTTGCAAATTAAGTCATAAAGTTGCTGGAGGAGATAACATTTTAATGAAGGATTTAGGGTATCCCTATCAGATGACCAGTGTGCCCAATGAGAAGACAAAATCAATGAAGTGCAGTAAAATTGGAGACTATGGAGGAGTTTCTGGGAGTCAACCATACAGGGCTCAAGGCCTATCATCAACAAAAGTGAAGATTTCCGGATTACCTGGAACCTGCAAAATTTGTCCAGGTTGTACATAGTCTTTTCTCGTCATTTTTACTTAAGTTTTAGTAGTTTTTCTTATCCATTTCATGCTTGTTTCTTGAGTTTTTAGCAAATTTAGTAGCCATTTCATCAACTTTGCAAAGGTACAATTTTTGGAGTTTTTAGGAATTTTTTTCATAATTTTTCAAGCAATTTTTTAGAATTTTATAGCATTTTTTCTCGTTTTTCATGTGTCTTTTTCTTGCCAAATTTGAAGAATAAAGGAAGCTCTCTGTGATTTTGAGTGAAGAAACTGGCCTAAACCTGTAGGAAATTTTTTCAGAATTTTTTGAAGATTTTTTGGATTTTTTTTTGCCATTTTTTTGGATTTTTTATGTATTTTTTTCAGTTTTTTTTCATAATTAAAAAAAAAAAGGCCCCCCCCTAAGCGTTTTTTTTTCCAAATTAAAAAAAAAAAAAAGAAGGCCCCCCCTAGGCGTTTTTTTTCCAAATTAAAAAAAAAAAAAACCCCTCCCCCCCCATTTTATTTTTATTTTTCTTCTTTTTTTATTATTGTTTATTTTTTGTTTTTTTATTATTATTTTAATATTTTTCTTTTTATTTTTATTTTATTTATTTTGTTTTTACTTACTTTATTTATTTATTTTTCATCTGGGCGTTCAAAAAAAAAAAAAAAAAGAGGGAAACACGTTTTTTAATTTTTATGATATATATATAATTTAATTTTTATTATTTTTTTTTATTTTAATGGCTAAAAGCTTTTGGCTTTGGATCGTGCCTCAGTTGGCCGTTTTTTACAAAAATGGGGTCATTTTCATGTGTTTTGGCACCTCTGGACTCAGTTTTTGGCTTTATTTTTCCAAATTCCCACATTTTCTCTGAGTTTTGGTCCAAACCCTCATTATTTGCACACATTTATCACATGTTTTTAATTACCCACATTGTCCACATGGTCTATTCTCACCTTATCTTTCCTTATGTTTAATAATATTCCATCTATACCCTCTGTAGCCCTCCAGTTTGATCATTTTAGCCCCCCTCCAGGCCCTGATTCCTACTTCCAACCCCTCCCTTTACCAATCTGCCTAGCCACATCCTTCACCCTCCCTGCCCCATCCATCTTCATACCCTCAGCCCTCCCTTCCCATTCCATTCTAACCTTCCATTGCCCCTCTTTTTCTTTTCCATAACAAAATCCCACTTCTCGTTCTTTTCTGGTGCTTGTTCTGGTGGAATTGGTTGCTGCTCAGATGTTCTCTTCAAGTTGTTGCAGCTCTATTCTCATGGGGTCCTCTATGTTCAAAGTTTTGGTTGTAGCTCTCCGGGACGGAGAGCACATTAGGTGGTGGGCAACTGTTGAGCCCATAAAAGTCATGTTGGTCAAAGTCAACTGCAGTCAAAGTCAACTGTAGTCAAAGTCAATTGGTCAAAGTCAACTGGTCAAAGTCAACAAGGTCAAGGTCAAAGTCAACAGGTGCAAAGTCAAAGTGCGTAAGTGCAGGTGTCAAAGTGCACAGGTAGTGCACAATGAATTGTCCACAAAGGGTAAATTGGAGAAAATGGGTTGCAGGTTGCAGAGGTATTTTCTCTAATTTCCCTAAGGTTCAAAGTGTGTTTTAAAGTGTTTTGGAAGGTTCAGGTGAACCCCCTCTTATGTGCAAAAGTGAAGACTTAAAAGGAAACATGAAGATATGTGAAGCGGCAAAGTGTACGCACAGGTGAAAGAATGGCCCCCCCATTAAAATTTTTGGTTTTAGTCTAAAGTCACTACAGGACAAAACAGTGAGTTGTTGGCTGCCACTTGTGAGGACAATCTTGGGACATCCAAGTGAGGACCAAGAGGCTATTGCAGTTAGGAGCGTACGGGATCGACACACTCAAATCAAGGCAAGGGCCATTCTTGGACCAATCTTAGAGTAAGCAAGAGAGCATAGTCTAAGGAAGAAAGAGAGAGAAGTGCAAGAGTCACCAGTGTGCGACGCAGAGAAGTGGAAGTGAAGGAGTGCATAGGGAGTGCCTAAGGGATTGTGCAGAGAGTGCTAAGCTAGTCCCCCCCAAGTATCTCAAGGCCCCATTGCAGTGGGCACGTGCCGACAGAAGGTATTCACTCCTCCCCCCTTTGTGGAAGCTTGGTGCAAGGTGTGCACAAGGATAAGCTTGAAGCAGGTGGAGGTCTGGTGCAAAGGAGGCCGGCGGCAAGAAGACTTTGGGATATTGGGTATTTTGTAATTGGGCACTCTGTGGAATTGTGCATAGAGAGGTATTGGCTTGTCTTGTACTTCAAACATTGTAATTTTCTTACTGTAATCAATCGGTAGAAGCTTCCAGGTGTATTATCTCTTCTTGTTTCTTCCCTTTTCTCCTACAAACCCTCAAACTCCTTCTTGTCTAAGAATCCACCAACACACCACCTATAATCAGGTCATCAACATAAATAGCCACAATAGTGATGCCATCATTAGCCTTCCTTGCATATAGTGAGTGATCTGTATCACACATAGAGAATCCAATGCTTGTTAAGTAATCAGCAATCCTTGCATGCCATGCACGAGGGGCTTCCTTCAGCCCATACAAAGCCTTTTGCAACCTGCAAACATATTCTGGATGCTTTGAATCTTCATATCCTTGTGGCTCGTCCATATATACTTCTTCCTGTAACTCACCATGTAGGAAAGCATTCTTACCAACATGCAATGTGCAGATTTGCTGACTAAAGCTTTGGATGGGACCAAACTTTGCAGGTTCAAATCTATGATTGGATTGCAGGATGTACTTGAAGATTGAAGATGAAGACTTAAGCCAAAATGTTTAGCTTGAGGGGGAGCTGTTGGTGTAAATCACAAGCCTACACATTTGGCTTGGAAGTTATCATGAAGACTCTACATACATAAAGAACCATAGGAACATATGCTAGTGATTACTTACCACTTTACCTCATTTATAAAAGTCAAAATGACTTGGAATCTTTTGTAATCACCTACCAAAGTGAGTCGTGGAAAAAGTAGCTTATTTGATTGAGAGAATATCTTCAAGCTTTTAGGACCTTGATCATAGGAAGCCAAAATTTGAATTTGAATTCAAATTTTTGCACATATTCTATAAAATGTACTTGGAAAAGTCGCGGGTACATCTCTTCATTTTCCCGAGGCTTACTCTACTGAGTTTGAGTGTGTGTAAGGACTATACCATAGCCTACACCTCTCTACACCATTTGGCAATGCTATCCATGCCAATGGTATTGTACACAATTGTTAATCAATAGATACATTTACATCATTCATCTTTGTGTTCTCTGCTAGTCTACTCAAAAGTCTGTCAACTTGTCAAGGGCATATCTCAGTCAATACTCCACCAAATTTAGTGATTCAAAGCTTGTTGGATTCAGCTCAAAGTCATCTACATGGTGACAAAGTTTTGAAGTGATTTCATTCATCCAATTCAAAGAAATCGTCGTCGAGGTGCTCACTGGTCTATCTCTGCTACAGTCCTAAAAAGTCGGGGGTATACCAAATCTTGTTAATTAATTTCTCTTAGCATAGTTCATTATTTTAAATCATTCCACTTGCAAATGTTAGCTTACTAAGCTAATTGAATACCCCTAGAAGGAATTTTATCAATTGCTACTGTGCCGGTCACACTGAGCAAAACATTGAGCAGGTGTCAAGACCAAAATAGAAAGTTTTCTTGACTTTGTGACTTCCAAAGTTATCTGTTTTGATTCAATCATTACACACTTCATTTCCAAAGGACATAGGCCATTTCTTGGTGTCATTGGAAAGCTAAGGGAGTCTACTAATCAAGTCGGAAGCTAAAGAGGGCTGGTACAAAGCAGGTTTTAGCAGTACCTACTCAATCTCTTGGATCATCCATCCATCTTTCCAACAATTTGGTCTAACCCTAACTGGACCTGCACTATCTTGGTTCATTCCCTTGAGAAAGGAAATGTATCTAGATATGGAATCTTTCCTTGAAGCCTTCATAGGGGAATTCTCAAAAACTGGAATAAAACATAGTACAGCTACCTTGATACATAGCTTTAAGCAACAAAAAAGATGAAAATGTTAGAGAGGTAGCTAGGAGATTCAAGCAATACATTGATAGATGTCCCAGAGAGGAGGTACCATCCATGGCAAGACAAGTATCTATATTCATAGAAGGACTGAGAAGTGCCCAAAACCTTGGTGTATTATAGGAGATGCCCTGACCTAGGAGCATGTGTGAAGGAAGCAATAGACTAGAGGAAAACAGGGGACAAGATCTATTAGCATTTGATCAACCTAAAACAAATGAAGATAAAATCCCACCAGCAGAAGAATTAGCACAAGCCATTGCTAAAGCCCTAGAAGTTAGCACCAAGACAAATTTGATAAACACCAGGATAGCAACAAATAAAAAATGCTATAATTGTGGAGAAAATCATCTGGTGTCCATATCAAAAACCACAACATTTGCAAGATAGAAAAATACTCAAATACTGCACACTAGAAAGAAAATGGACAAACCATACCAGAGAAGAATGCTTCTACAATAAACAACCCATTAAGGAAAGAGAATATGTGAACCAACATAATTTACAAAGGGAATCTGGATTTGTTGAGCAACCAAGACTTGTACTTGGGCAACAACCACCATTACCAACAAATGTGATACCGGTAAAATACACACCAATAGAAGAAGAAAGCTCAAGACTTAGATCATCTTATAGAGAGGATTATCATTGGAATGAAGGATATCAGGAAGAGTGGGAAGGATATGAACAAAGGGAACCAGAACTGCAAGCCCTAGACTTGGGAAATGGGAGAATTGAAATGGATACATCCGCATTCATGTACATAACCAATAATTACATGTCCAATCAGAAACCTCAGTTCAAAGGGAGTCAAAAGATAACTTGTTATAGATGTGGGGGAGAACATTTCATTACAGACTACCCACAACCTCCTACACTAAGAATAGAAGGAGCTTATTGCAAGGATTGTGGCAGGGAACACTTAATAAAGGATTGTCCAAGAAACCCTCAAAAACAACAGAACACATCTAGTAACATACCATTAAAAACAGTTAACATAATGGAGCAAGAAGAATTGAGTGACCATGATTAAGTAACTGTAAATGCTATAACAAGAGCACAAGCTAAACAACAAGAAACAACAAAGGAGACACATACACAGGAACATAAGAAAATTCCATTTCCAACAGAAAAGAAGAACATACAAAAAGGGAGATGGGAAAGAAAAATGAGAATGGTTAAAAGTTTGGAAGAAGAGACTGTGGAACAGTCAAACAATAGCCAACCTCAGAATACACAAACTCAGCAAGAGACAAAAAATTCACAAAGTTTGGGAACTTTGATAAGAGCATACAAGGGAAGAATTCAAGAGGGACCAAATCCTACAGACCATGTGATGGCTTATCCTATGCCAGATTTAGAGCATGAAAGGATGTAAAGATGCAAACAAATCATACAAGAAGTACAACTCAAAATGGGGGAACTAGTCAATTATCAAACAATAGTTGGGAAAGCAAATGCAACAGAAACAAGGAAAACTATGGATCAAGAAGATGAATCACAAATAACCTTCCAAATCAATATAGACAAACAATGTACAATTTTATACCACACCACAATGGAAGAATTGGTAAAACAAAATCCTCACTTACAACACAATATGAAAAAGTGGGAAGTAATGCGAAAGAATTTTGATCCACAGCAACAAGAATTGGAAGAGTTGTTGTACATTCCTATTGATAAAATAGGAGGATATTCTGAAGGAGAAGAAGGGAACTCAACTCTGAGAATACAATTTGGTAAAAATCATGCCAAAGCTATATTGGACAGTGGATCAGGAGTGGCTATCATGACTAAACAGACTTGGGAAAGATGGGGAAAAAATGAATTAGTACTCACTAAAATGAGATTTTAACTTGCAGATGGACACATAGAAAAACCCCTAGGAATATGGGAAAAGGTGATTGTGGAAATATGTGGAATATAAATAGAGCATACTTTTTCTATAGTTGAATTCCCACAATCCACTTCATATGAAATCATCCTAGGAAGACCATTTATGAGACAAATGCAAATTGTGCAAGATTGGGGTAATGATTGCCTATATCTTCAAAGAAAAGGAAGAATAACTAGGGTGAATTTAAGAAATGTTCAATATTGTGATATGTCCCCTCAAGAATGGTTCAAAGTACATCAAAATCAAGAATTAAGTGAAGAATCAGGGATTGAAGATCAGAATGAGACAGAATCATCAATGTGGAAATGTAATATGATAAGGAATCTCACAGATAAGAAAAGGATGTTAAAAAAAGGAGATAGTCTGGGAGAGAGGAAATCACAAGATGAAAGCTACTTACCACAAGAATTTAAAGATGAAGAATTTGAGCCTTATGGTTGGAATCAAATTTTGACCACCTTGGATCTAGCTAATGAGGAGTATGTGGGAGTGAAATTCCAAAATGAAGAAGGATATGATATCTTTCACATAGGAATACAAATGATAAAAGTGTCAAAAACAGAAGAGGACCAGGAGGAAGGAATAATATTGAAAAATGGTAAAACACAATATTTGGAAGAAGTAGAAGCTACAGATGTAATCAAAGACAAAATCTCAGGCAAATATAGAAAAAACAAACACAAGGAAATAGAAAAAGATCAAGAGGTTGAAAAAAATAAGAAAATAACAAATAAAGATCAACAGTTTGATGTACCTTCAAATTTCAGGACTTATGAAGTAGAAGACAGACTACTTCTAAAAATGAAACCAAAAAGAGAAAAGAAAAAGGGGGAGGCATATGACAATGAGGAACAAACTAAGAAGGTGATGATCACCCAAGAAGAAGGGGAAGAGAGACATATTGTCATAGCTGATGATATGACAAATCAAGAGGAGGAAGCATTAAGGAATTTGGCTAGAAACTATAGGGATGTGTTTGCTTACAATTACAAGGATTTGAAAGGAATTGACCCTAAAATCTATGAGCATAAGATTCCTATTACACCTGATGCAAAACCTAGCAAACAAACACACTATACATTTAATGACAAATACTTTGCTAAAATAAAGGAAGAAATTGACAAGCTGTTGGCTGCCAATTTCATCTATGAGATTGAGTATACAGAATGGATATCTCCTATAGTTGTGGTACCTAAAAAGAATGGGAAACTCAGGGTATGCATTAACTTGAAGAAGGTGAATGCTGCAACTATAAGGGATAGCTATCCATTACCCATAACAGACCATCTTTTGGAAAGAGTGGCAGGTAAGGAGGTTTATAGTTTTTTGGATGGTTTTTCAGGATATAATCAGGTACCAATAGCTTTAGAAGACCAACATAAAACTGTTTTTTCCATAGAATGGGGAGTCTATGCTTTTAGGGTTATGCCCTTTGGTTTAACTAATGCCCCAACAACCTTTCAAAGATTGATGTGTCACATCTTCAAAGAATTCCTTAGGAATATAATGGAAATCTATGTGGATGATCTTTGTACTTTTTCATTAAAAGACAAGATCATTTGAAAGATTTGGAAAATATATTCAGAAAATGTAGAACATACAGAGTATTTGTATGTTTAAATCCAGAGAAATGTGTGTTCTTTGTGAGGCAAGGGAGGATGTTAGGTCGCATAGTCTCCAAAAATGGAATTTCAACTGATGGAAGAAAAATTAAGGCCATAGTGGAACTTCCAAGACCAACAAATGTAAAAGAACTTCAAACCTTCATGGGACATTGTGGGTATTATAAAAAATTTGTACACAAGTTTGCAGACATTGCAAAACCTTTGTATGCTTTAATCACAAAATTTGAGTGGACCAATGAGTGTGATCAAGCTTTTGGAACTTTAAAAACTTGTTTGGTAACAGCACCAATTCTGAAAACCCCACAGTGGCATAAAATTTTTCATGTCTATGTGGATACTTCAAATTATGCTTTGGGATGTGTGTTAGCACAACCAATAGAAGGAAGCAAATTAGATTTTCCAATTGCTTATGCTAGTAGGCAATTGAATTCAGCAGAAAAAAATTACACAACCATTGAGAGGGAAGGGTTGGGAATGATATTTGCTATGAAAAAATATAGACATTATCTTTTAGCCAACAAGTTTAAATTCTTTGTGGATCACCAAGCTTTACTCTACTTAGTAAACAAACCATGCCATACAGGTAGGATAGTCAGATGGTTTCTCCTATTGATGGAATTTGAGTTTGAGGTAGTGGTCAAACAAGGAAAAACTCATTTGAGAGCACACCATTTGTCCAGAATTCAAACTAAAGAGCCAAGTTCACCTTTAGATGATGACTTGCCAGATGCATATTTGCTCAAAATAGAAAGTATTCTTGAATGGGCCATGACTTTAGTACCTTTGCTAACCATGGGACCTTGCAGAACATCTAGAAACAACACACATCTGGTATTACAAAGTAGGAATTTTGTGCTGCTAGCTGGACATTTGTATCATCTCAATCATATGGGTATATTGGAATATTGTACTCCAGAAGAGGAGCAACAGGAGTATTTAAGAAGAGCTCATTGTTGGAATCCCTGTATTCATGCTTCCATGATAGTCACCCTAAATAATCTCAATAGGATGGGAGTACATTGGCCTAATAAAATACAAGATGTAAAAAAGTATATTTCCAACTGCTGGGAATGCCAATCCTTGCAAAATTCAGAAATTATAACTTTATATTGGTTTCAGAAAAATCCAGATTGGAGTGCAAACATAATTGAGGAGTTGAAAAGAAACAAGAAAGGAAAGCCAATAAGAGCTAGTGCAGACTCAAAGAATCTACAAATGATTTCTGAAGAGTATCAACTGATAGGAGATCAATTATACAAGAAAGGGATGGATGGATATTTAAGAATTTTTGTTCCTGAAAATAAATATTTGGAAATGTTAGAGATGCCACATTCTAGAGTGGCAGGAGGACATTTTTCAAGTGAAAGAACTACTAAACTCATATTATATTCTGGTTTTTGGTGGCCAACTCTATTTCCTGATGCAAGAACATATGTGAAAAGATGTGACATTTGTCAAAGAATAAGTCAACCAAATAAATGAGACAATATTCCATTAGTACCACTTATTTCAGCAAGAGCATTTAGCAAATGGGGATTGGATTTCATTGGACCTATACACCCTCTAACAAAAGAATATATACTAGTAGCCACAGATTACCTAACCAAATGGGCAGAGGCCAGGGCTACAAAAAGGAATGATGCTCAGACCACTGCAAGATTTCTTTATGAAAATATTATCACCAGATTTGGATTACCAATTGAATTGGTAAGTGACAGAGGGACTCATTTTTTGAACCAAATAATAGAAAACATAACTGAATATTTCATGATCAGTCATAGAAAGTCAGCCCCTTATCACCCATAAGCCAATGGTTTAGCAGAAAGTACTAATAAAGTACTTTGCACTATTTTGTCAAAATTGGTAAATACAAATAGAAATGATTGGGATTTGCAACTTAATCATGTCTTATGGGTTTATAGAGTGGCATATAAAACTGCACTTGGAACCACACCATTTAATTTGGTATATGGACAAAATGCAGTTCTGCCTTTAGAATTCCTTATTCCAACACTAAAGGTGGGGAGTCAGTACAAGTGGACTGGACATGAATTATCTGAGAGAGTGGTGGAATTGGAAAAACTGGGAGCTTCTAGACTTCAAGCAATCATGAGCATATATGCAGACAAGAGAAGGCAAAAATCTTATCATGATGTTCATATTAAAGAAAAGGACTTACAAGAAGGAGATCTAGTTTTGGCATACACAGTGAAAGAACATCAGAAGAAATTTCAGAAAAAAGGACATGGGCCTTATATTATCAATCAAATAAGTAACGGTGGAGCTATCCAACTAGCTAATATAGATGGAGAAATCATGCCAAACTTCATAAGTGGATGTAGAGTAAAAAGGTATGATCTTCCATTAATTGTTTCTGAATGGAGAAGAATACATCAAGCTCAAAACAGGAAAAAGGAAGAAGAAAGAATTAGGCAGGAGGCTCAACAGGAGGCTAAGGAAAGGATAAGAAAAATCAAGGAAACTAGAGAAGTTCTTCTACGTGAAATACCTTTGAGAGTAAGAGAGCATTTGCCTGTTATAACAATGAATTTTCATAATGAGAGAATCAAGGTGTTGATAGATTCAGGTGCACAAGTAAATTTGATCAGTTCAGTTTTGTTGGGTAAGTTTAACTTAAAAAGTACTAAAAGTAAAACATTTATCAAAACCTTAGAAGGTCAGATAATACAAAGCCTATCTTCACCATCTATTAAAGTTAAGTTCAATGAAGAATATATGAAAATAGATTGTGAAGAATGGCCAGATCATATGATGACTGAGAAATTGATTTTGGGACAACCATGGCTCAGGCAAGCTAAAGTAATTTTGGATTTTGAAAATATGAAGCTTAAATTGACATTAAATGACAAAAGGTTTTTAATTTTTTTATTGAGTGATGAAGAATAGGAAAACCAACAGGATATCTATAACTCAGAATTGGAGGGATTTACTTTTTCACTAGAAGCTACAAAGAAATCACAAACACCATTTCTTCATGACCAAATCTACTTCAATCAACCACAAGAGGAAATTGAAGAAACAAAAGGTATTGAAAAGGCAGAAGAAAGGTGGAAAGTGTGGAATGATCAGAAGCATCTATGCACCAAGACAGAAAGAATGGGGAAATAAAGTACACATAAGCATTGCTCATCAAAACAATTTTCCATAACGAAATGGATATGGAAGCCAAAAACTTCCAAGAACAGTTCGTCAAAAGAAGATTGTGTTATTCCTAGAACAAAGTCAACAAGAATCAAGTATTATTGGGTAAAAAAATCAGATCTAATTCAATGGAAGAAAACAAGCATTAAGATACTAAAATAGCTCAAAAGTATGAAGAGATATAGATGAAAGAAAAGGCATAATGGTCATCGGATGCACACATGGGATTCTTGAAGAAATTCAAAATTTTACAAGAAGGAAATTATGACATCTTGGAAATTATTTCCATTTGACTCTACCTCATTCTCTTTCTAAGAAAAGAAATAGGAGGGGAAGAGAGAGAAGTGGAGGAAATTAATTTTAAAAAAAAGAGAGAAAAAGAGAAAAAAAAGAGAAAGTGAAAAATTAAATAAAAAAAAGAGAGAGAAAAATTATCAATTCTTTTGTAATTCTTTTGTTTATATAAGTTATATTGCACAAGCAAGATATAGAGTGTAAGTTAGCAGGTTTCTATTTTTCATTCATTTTTTCTTTTTTCATTTTTTCTTTTTATTATTAAACAATATATAAAAAAGAGCTGTTAAAAGGAAAGAGAGCACAAGACATCTTGCTACACATGTGATGATATGAAGAGCTCTCCTGCAAGCAATCGTGTTTTCTACTTCCATGTGATTTTCTTTGATTTGTTGAGTCTATTCTATGTGTGATCCATGGAATTTGCAAGCTTCAGTTGTGTATTTCTGATTAATGTGTATGAAGAGAGGTGATTCTTAGAGTATTGAGTGAGGAAGTGCTGAAGAATAGGGCTAGAGATGGAAATTATCAAATTTCACAGAATCACGATTGTCTCGTTTGAGGGTTACATGTATCATTTTTGAGATTTGACTTCATAATTGTGATCTGCTGAGAAAATAACACACTTTAGGCACAAGGATTACTGAAAATGATGTAGTGTAGCTCAAGATAATCAAAACCCTAGAAATTTCTCTTCATCTTCATAATTTCTCAGAAAAACAGTCATTTTCCTCTTATTCTTGGATTCCATTAACTAGAAGGGGTTGTGGTCTTTGCATACTTCCCAGATTGACAATTTAAAGATGTGTACTTGATCCTTAATGCTAAAATGATTGGAGAGGACAACTCCAAAGGGTAACAACAAACACACAACCACTAGGGTTTGAAGATGAAGATAAAGCAGGTTATGTACGTAGGCTTAGGAAGGCACTCTATGGTCTCAAGTAAGCTCCTAGAGCTTGGAACCATAGACTTGTTAATTATTTGCGGGACCAAGGCTTTCTGGCAAGCAAGGTAGATTCTTCTTTGTTTGTTAAGAAGAAAAAATCAAACATTATCTACTTATGTGTCTATGTAGATGACATCATTATTACAGGGAATGATGCTAATGGCATCAAGCAAGTCAAGGCTCAATTAATGAAGGAATTCAAAATCAGTGATCTTGGTTTATTAACCTACTTTCTTGGCTTAGAGCTTATGTATATAGATTCTTGTATATTTATCACTCAAAGGAAGTATATGCATGATATGTTGGTAAAGTTTAAGATGGAGAACACTAAAATTGCAGGTACTCATATGGAACTCAACCATAAATTGAGTTCACATGGAGGTGAACTACTTGATGATGTTACACGTTATCAGCAACTTGTGGGAAGCCTCAACTATGCTACTCTAACAAGAGTGGATATTGCCTATGCAGTAAGTACATTGAGTTAGTTTATGCATGCACCAAGAAAGCCTCGTGTGGAAGCTACAAAGAGGGTGCTTAAGTATCTAAAGGGTACAATGAATGAAGGGTTGTTCTATCCCTTCACTTCTCACATAGATATAAAGATGTATTCTAATGCAGATTGGGCTGGCTCCAAGGATGATAGGAGGAGCACTTCGGGGTGCCTATCCTTTGCAGATTCAAAGCTTATATCTTGGTCATCCAAGAAGCAACCAACTATGACCTTATCTTGCATAGAAGCAGAATATAGAGGTTTGGCAAATGAAGCTTAGGAAGCTATGTGGCTTAAGCAACTATACGCAAATTTGGAGATACATTCTTACACTCCAATAATTTTTGGAGACAATACTAGCTCACTTCATTTGGATGCTAATCCTATATATCGTGCAAGGACTAAGCACATTGAAGTGCACTATCATTATGTAAGGGAGGAATTTCTTAACAAGGATATTCAACTATCCTATGTACCAACTCATTTACAATGTGCAGATATACTCACAAAGGCATTGGATGGAACAAAGATGAACAGGTTCAAATTGATGATCCGTTTGTAGGAAATCAAGGAGCAATGAAGACCAAGCATGTTATGCTTGAAGGGGAGCTGTTGGTGCAATTAAACCCAAGCCCACATACTTGGTTAACTAGCTTCTGATTAGCTTATTGGCATAACCTATGAAAGGCTTCATATGATCAACCTCTTGTAAAAGTACTTCACATTTATCCTTGTAAAAGTGGATTACACCCATGAGAAGTTAGGAAGCCCTAAATCATGTATCACTTGGTTGTTGAGAAATGAGAGAATCTATCCTATATGTTAGCATTCACCTTTTAGGTAGAAGATTGAATTTGAATTCAAACTTTGGCTCCAAGTTCAACTATAAGAAGAGGATCTAAAAGACAGGCGTGTATCTCAAGGTTGAGAAATCATTTTGTAGTACAACCATTGTGAAGTGAGAGCTCACCTCATAGCTCATTCACCTCTTACACATTGAGCAATGTTTCATTGCTAGTGACATTGTATTTGTATATGTTTAATACATATATGATCATTACATTCTCATCTTACTTCTCTTTCATAAATCCATCAGAAGAGTGATCTTCTCAGAGCTTGTTCTCAATTTATAATTGATCATTTGCAATGATTTAAAGCATTATAGAATTATTATATGGTCTATTGGAATTCTACAAAGTTTCATTAGCATTGCTTTTCAGGATCGTGAGATATTAGCATATCTTTGCTCACTAGTCTTATGACTGTTGTAGAGTGTGAAGGTCAGATGGAGCTGTGACTTGCTAAACTTCTTTCTTTGCATGTAGTCCATATTTTCTATGAAATCACTCATGATTGTTAGCTTACTAAGTTAATTAGAGTTCCCCAAAAGGAATTAATTCAATTGTTGTTGTGCTTAGAGAATTGTTCAAAACATTGAACAAGTGTAAAACAAAAATACCAAGTTTTTTTTTTTTGAATAAACTCAAACATATCTATTTTGATCTATCAATTAGTGGATCATCTTCCAGGAAATATATACTATTTTTTGTGTTCATTAGCAAGCTAAAGAGGCCCACTACACTCTCCAACCATCATTCTTAGCAGGTGTGAAGCAGGATCTAGCTACACCACTTCATTTCTTGTGGCTATCCACCATCTCCTCCAACAAGCAAGGTAGGGGGGATCCTACAAAAATCCACCTTGCAATATTTGTGGTCTTACCAATCACACCAAAGAAGAATGCTTCAAGAACACAAGGAATCAAAGGGGAAGAGGCTTCCATAAAGGTAGCTATGGACAATCTAGAGGCAGATACAACAATGGAGGAAGCAACTACAACCATAACTACAATCAAGGCTACAACAACAACAACAACTATCAAAGAGGTTTTAGAGGAAGAAGAGATTAAAATAACTATACAGAGGACCAAGAATATTCTCTACTCATCATGAGTATGACATCCAAGCAAGGTAAAGATGCTGAACATCTTTTCTATATTGATTTAGGTTGTTCCAATCATGTGGCTGGAAATATAGCTTTATTATCTGATCTTGAAGAACCCAAAGGGAAGCATGAACTATAGACAGGTGATGATATTGAACACTCAGTCAAGAAAATTGGAAATGTTCAGAGAACTGTTCAAAACATTGAACATGTGTTGTGACAAGAATAACAAGTTTGTTGATCTTGGATCAATTCCTACCTATTTGTTTTGATCCATTGATTAGTGGATCATGCTCCAAGCAACATATGTGATCATTTATGATCATTAGATAGCGACACCCAATACACTCTCCAACAATTTGGTAGGTGTGAAGCAAGATCAAGCAACACCACTTCATCTCTAAAGACTATCCACCATCTCCTCCAACATTGAGGACCATTTTGTAGGCAACTCGGTAAGCCCAAACAACATGATGAAGCTGTATATCCCAATCACAACATTTATTATTTATGAGTTTTTTCAACACATTACATAGGATCTTATTTGTGCTCTCGGATTGTCCATTAGCTTGTGGATGATAGGGGGCAGACTTCTTATGTATCACCAAGAATTTTTGGAGAAGGTTTTCAATGATTTCATTCAAGAAGTGTGTGCCTCTATCACTTACTAAGTATTGGTAACCCGTATCATTCTGAACATGTTCTCGAATAAGAACTTAGCCATAGTTTGAGCATCATTCTTTGTAGTGGATTTGACTTCTACCCACATTCTAAGGTAATCTATGGCTATAATAATGTACTCTGCATGGGAGTTTCTAGTTGGGGGGTTGATAGGACCTACAAAGTCTATACCCCACTTTGAGAATGCAGGTCTTCCCATCATTGGCCTCAAAGGCAGCTCGTCTTTTTTTATCGAATATTATGCATGTTGGCATGCGTTGCATCTCTTCACATAGGTATGTGCATCCATATGAAGAGTGGGCCACCAAAGTCCTGAGATTAAAATGGACTTGATTACTCTATCAGGCCGGAAGTGTCCACCTGCAACACCACTATGTGCAGTTTCTAAAATTTTCAAATAGTTTGATTCATGATGCACAATCTTAAGTAACCATCTTTGCCTCCATGATACATGTTGTTTCCCACTAAGGCGTAGTCTTGAGCCTCTTGCTCCATGCTTCGTTTTCTTGTTAGACTAGCCTCACCAGGCAGTGTTCCCGATCTCATAAATTCTACCAATGGAGCACTCCATTATGGAATTAATGACACATGATAAAGGGTGGCATGCTCCACTGGGGGTTTTTCTTGGCACACTGGAAAATTCTTAATCCACTCATGTATTTCTTTATCCCTACTAGGTCAATACACTCCTAAACATTTTGGATTCTATAGTATTTGTTGTTTAGAATAGTGATTTCCTAGAAATTCTTCATGGGATTGTTGCAACCAACTATTATGTTCATCCTCCTCAACACAATAAGCTAGTACACCCTGTGTACAATGTTTGTACATGCTTCCTACCAGTTTGTGATAGTTTTGTGATTTTACAATATCTTCTTTGTTCGTTCTCACATTCTTATTTGTGGGTCCGAAGGTTAGGATAGGTATCAACTTATTTGCCCATTTAGGCACAACTTCTAGATTTAAAAGATAAGCGTCAGGTAGTTCGATGCGAGAAAGGTGATCTGCCTTGAGGTGGGTCCTACTTTTCCTCACAAAAACTTCAAAGTCATATTCCATTAGTAAGAGGAACCACATTACTAGCGTCCTATATTGCAAGGTTTATTGACCAAGTATAATAAAGCTTGATGATCAGTGAAAAACTTGAACTTTTTGGCCAATAAATAGTGCCTAAACTTTCTCATGACATATACCATGCCAAAGCCTTCTCACTCTGTTGTGGTATAATTTTGTTCAGCTGCATTTAGTTGTCTACTAGCATATGCTATATGCAAATCTAGATTTCCTTCACATGTGGGTTGTGCTAGCATGCATCTATTGCATGATTGGATGCATCCACATGGACATGGAATGGTTTATTCCAATTAGGAGTGTTCAATATTGGTGTTGTGCACAAACGTCTCTTCAACTCATTGAAGGAATTTTCACATTCATTGTTCCACTCAATGTTTGTCAACAAGGCGTAAAGAGGTTTAGCTATGATTGCATATAAACCTATGGTAATATCCACAATGGCCCATAAATGCTTGTACCTCCTTAACATTCCTTGGCCTTGGCAACTCTTCTATGGCTTTGACTTTGTCCTCATCTGTTGATATTCCATTCTTAGAAACAATATGACCTAAGATCTTACCTTGGCGTACCATGAACACACACTTTTTTGGGTTCACACAAACTCAATACTCTCTAAACTTGTTGAAGATTTGTCTAAACTCTGGGATGTGGTGTCCTCTTTCTTGTGAATGAGCACATAAATCATCCACATATACTTCTAAGTTGTTTTGCAAGAAATCTTTGAACACATGACACATGAGCCTTTGGAATGTTGCAGGTGCATTGGTGAGTCCAAATGGCATCACACAAAATGCAAAGATTCCCCACTCTGTGGCAAAGGCCATTTTGTGTTGATCTTCTAGGGCAATGGCTACTGGTTGTAAGCTGAAAATCCATCAAGGAAGCTATAAACTTCCTTGCCCGCAACATGCTCCAATAAATGTTCAGTGATTGGAAGAGGATAGCTATCCCTGATTGTAGTGGCATTAACTTTTTTAAGGTTAAGACACTCGCAACTTTCCATTCTTGGGCACCACTACAATGGGGGACACCCATTCAATACGCTCAATCTCATAGATAAATCTAGCTTCAATCAATCTATCAATTTCTTCTTTCATTTTGGCTGCATAAGTGTCATTATATGTGTAGGGCTTCTGTTTGGTGGGCTTGGCATCAGCGGTCATGGGGATCATATGAGAGCATATTTTTGGATCTACTCCCTTCATGTCTCTATAGGTCCATGCAAACACGGATTCCTTAATAAAGCTACAAGCTCTATTTCTTCTTCTACACTTAGGTCTTCTCTTATGTACGTACAACACTTTTTGTTCTCTTCAATGGTTACAATTATTTTTTTGGTCTTTTATTTATTATCATATGATTCTCCTATAATGGCCTCTCTCTTAGGCATTCATACCAAAATTCTCTGGTCTTCAACTTCATATTTCTTGAAATTCTCCAGTACTTCAAACAATGATTCCTCCTCTTCTTGTTTCACTGCTTTTCTTTTCTTTTCTTTTTCTTCCGATTGCCGTCACCTTCCTCCCTTAAATTTACCATCTTAATGCTTATGAGGGGTTCTTCTTCTTTTTGGGTATATACTCCTAAATTCTCTAGATAGTGCTCCTCTAAGACAAAGCAACTATCCATCACAATGGATTCTAGATCATCGTCATTCTCGTCTTCTTCTATGACACCGCTAGGGTCACACTCTTCTAGCAAGGGCTCACACATGAACATGAAGATATCATAACCCTCCACATCACAATGAGGTGTCCACTATTCTTCATTGATAGCAATGTCCATGGTAGCTAAGATTTCTGCACAACAATGGGGCTCAAATTCCTCATCTCAAAAAATTATCGGTGTGTAGGTTGGGTCTCTAACTAGTCTAGCTTCTTGAGATGTTCCTTCTTCTCTAGCCTTTAGGCATCTTTCCTCTACCTTTGTGACCTTGCACATCCAAAGATGATTATCTTCATGCATCCACAATGGATCAGAAGAACCTTCAAAATGCATAGAGATTGAATCTTCTTGTGCCCTGTGGATAGGATTCCACTATAGGGGTGGTACATCTCTAAACGTATAATCCTTAAGATTGACCTTGGTTGTGACCCTTAAATGCTACAAGTACAAGGAGTTGGTTCCCTAGTCTTGTACTATTTGCAGTTGCTGTAGTAAGGGTCTTCTTAGGATCATTTTGTAGACGTTGTTTTTACCAAAGTCACATATAGCAAATGTGTGTTCAAACTCTATGCCACAAGTGGTTAGAGTTATCCCTTATATTAATCCTAGAGGTCTTTCAATATGGCCATCAGCCATTTGAAGCTTCATTCTAGTTGGTCTTAATGCAGGCTTGCCCCATTGCTTCCACAAAGAGGTGGTCGCAATCACAACAACAACACCTGAATCTAAGATAGCTTTGCTTGTGTAACCTTGGTAGGTGATTGGAAGATAAGTATTACCTTCTTCTCCCTCGCTCATGTCTCTTATTTTTTCTAGAGGTATCTCTAGGACTTTTTGCTTTAAGCCTACTTTTCACACATTGGAACCTGATTCGCCACATGTTTCCATAGCTCAGGTTTTACTTTGAGCAGCTCTTCTAACTGAGATGACACTGAACCTTAGTGTTCTTCATGACTTCAGTGTCTCTTGGAACCACTCAGTCTTCATTTCTTATCAATATTGTGAGAGCTCTTATCTGAAGAGATTTACATTCCCATGGGCCATTGAATTTTGGCAACTCTTGTAAAGAATTAGATTCAAAATGTAATGTTTCATCTTCTTGTTGCTCTACTTGATCTCCGTAAATAGATGGAATTTCTTGGGGAAATTGATCATGAAGATCATCAATTTCTGGAACGGGGGGGGGGGATTACCCTTTTCCTTGGCCCATTTCTCTGCTTGCATTTCCCGCAAGAACTCTTGAGAGTACTGATGAATTGAAAAAGATGTTTCCTCATCCATAGAATCAAGAACATAAATATTTGTTGGTGGTGAGCTTTCTCTTTCAACAACTAGTTGAGCCTATGGAGGTAAAGAAACCTAGGGCTTCTTTACCAACTACTCTAATCTTTCTAATGAACCCTAGAAATGCAAACCTGGTTTGACAACATTTGTCTAATTGAACAATTAATTGGTCTCAAGCATAGCCTGAGCTAGTTCGACCATTTTCATGCACATTTTTGTCCATTCAATCTCTAAATCTGTCTAGGGTAACTCTTGTCTAGGTTTGGAGTTGATGGTCCTTCTTGAAGTCGAGCTTGGTAGGCCTTTAACATCGTGTCCAGGCCTTCTAGCATTGGATATGGGAAAACAGACCCTGGTTGTGGTCTATTTACAATGGATGGTGGGGTGGGATGAAGTGGAGTGGATGGAGCTTCGACATGCAAGGGGTTTTGAGATGCAATGTCTGCTATTTTTGTTTTTGCATCTCTCAAGCTTTCTTCTAGTTCAGATAATTTTGTAGCCCACTTACGATTGGCCTTTTGTCTGGTATCCTTCCATGTTCTTGCTTTCCTCTTACTAGGCTCTCCTGATTCACTTGACCCTCATTGTTCAAATGGTTTAGCCTATTTTAAGGCTTGTGCTCTAGTGAATAGTTGTATAGGAGCCATGTTAACACTAATTGAACTCAAATCGACCACTAAGCCTACCACATTAAAGGGTGTAACCTTAGGTGCACTAGAGGGGTTCTTTGGACAATCTCTTGCAAGATCTTCTTTTCCACAGTCAGGACAAAGCCATGTATTGTGATGTTTTGTCCTTATCCCGAAGCTAGTGGGTTGGGACATTCACGAATGAAATGATCACTCTGACATCTAAAGCATGGTCTTCTAGGGGCTTGTGGTCTCATTTGTCTCAATTGGGGCCTAGGGTTAGGATTCGCATACATGACATTAGAGTATTCTGGGTCCCGATTTGTTTCTATAGGTGGTGCCTCATATTGATACGGATAAATCTCGCTGTGCTCCGGTGACTCTGTGTATAAGCTTGTGGGCTATCCTCATGATTGTAGTCAAAACTATGAGCAAGAGGGTCATTTTTTGAGACCAAAGGGGTCATTGGCACCAAATATCTATTAGGGTTCTCCTCTGCCACTACATACTTAACTAGAATCACCTTGGCGAGAGCTGGGGTTGGTTTCCTAGGACTAGTTCTAGCCTATATGGTGCCTCATATTGCTATTGGTATTGAGGTTGATATTGTTGTTGTGGCCTATAATATGGATGTTGGTATTGGTTTTGATTCTTACCCTGTTGGTAAGGTTCCTGATAAGTTTGTTTGATAGCTTGCCTATTGTAGGGAGAGTCTTGAGCCATGTGGTTTGTGTATTTTCTCTCAATAGTACAATATTGATCATTCATTTCTCTCATGTTTTGGTTTTGCAATGGGCATACATTAGCCATGCAGTCGCCTCCACAAGATCGCTTCAATGAGGTGACCCTAGGTATTTGTCTATTTTGAGCTCCTAGCTTCTTGGCAACTTGCTCTGCTATCTCATCTATCTCAGTGGAGAGTCTAGAAGTATGACTAGTAGAACTGTTAGATTTTAGCATGGTCCTCTTTGTACTTGGGCTCTTATCTACCTTAATTGGGGCCTAGGGTTTGGATCTATATACATCAAGTTCAAGAATTTAGGCTCCCAATTTGGTTCTATTGGTGTCTTATACGTATAGAATTTTTGATCAGGTGAATTCTTGTAGTAAGTTGATGGGCTATCCACATGGGTGGAGTTAAAGCTCTGAGCATTCGGATCACCTTTTGAAATCATGGGTGATGCACACACTAAGGCTCTATTCATGTTATCCTCTCTTTCAGTGTATTTGATATAAATAACATTGGCAAGGGGTAGAGGCTATTGTCCTAATAGGGGATGTGGTCTCTATTGAGTAGGGTATTATGGTTGGTACAGTTGTTATGGCCTAAAGTATGGTTGTTGTTGTTGATTTTGATGTGAAACTGGTAGAACTATTTGAATCCTTGTAGACCTTTGACAATTCTAATTCATCTCACTTCCATGGGAAAGTGATAGAACTATATGAATCCTTGTAGATTGTTGACAACTCTAATTCATCTCCTAAGCTATCGTCCATGTCGATACACATTCGCACACATTGCTCTATGGTTCTTGGTTCCATTAAGTATAGATATGATCTTAACTTTGCAAAATATACTACTTGTAGAGACCACTACTCGTAGAAAACAACTCCAATGAAGGGTCCTCCTAAAATCATCTCATAGGCATGATTCTTACCCAAATCACATATGGCAAATGTATGTAAAAGCTCTACACAGGTAGTGAGAATTATCCCTTCTAGTAACCCTAGAGGTTTCTCAATGTGCCCATATCCTATTTGCACCTTCATTCTAGTTGGTCTAAGAGTTTGCTTGCCCCATTGTTTTCATAGGGAAGTGGTAACAATGGCAACTCCTTCTCCCAAATCTAGAATTTTCTTTGTTGTATAGACCTAATAACTGATGCAAAGATAGGTATTTCCTTCTTTGCTTTCACCCATGTCTCCTATCTTATCCAAGGGTATTTCTGGTACTGTTTTATGTGATCCTTCCTCAGATTGTGGCTTAGCTAGTTTTGGCACCTCATCAGTTATGTCCTTCCACAAATCATGTTTAACTTTAAGTATATCCTCTAAAGTGAGGTGATATTGCTCTTTAGTGTCCTTCACTACTTCCATGTTCCTTGGTAGAATTGAATCATCGTTCCTTATCGTAACCGTGGGGGTTCTCATGTGAATAGACCTTGAATCCCAAGGACCGGTGAAGTCAAGAAACTTTTGCAGGGAATCCGATTCAAACTCTAGCCAGTTGTTTGACTCTGTTGGAAGTGAGGTAGGCCATTAGCTCATGTCATAGGTCCATGGTTCCATATGTCCAGTATATATATAACATTAATTCTAGCAATCTCCCATATTGACAAAACATGAACATACCACAACTTAATCATACAAATGATGAGATAAAGATAGAGAAAGAATAGACGTCATGTGTAAGGTGTTACGTAAGCCAGCGCTTACTCATAGTATCATATATACCAATGTTCAATGTACAATGTGGGAGCATATCTCTCAACCACTCTATGTGATGAGAAATGGATGAATGAGTGAATGTACAATGTAACAAACATATTCAGATGTATGGGCAGTAATCTGAATATACATGAGATGTGTGACCTTATAGGTTATAGAAGAGTGAATATGAGTGACTGAAAGAGGAAGGATCAGTGTGAACGGAAATCCTCAAACTCATGTGAACACACCTTCTCAAACACCTCATAAAATATGCATAAAGCATATACATACTGTTTCTCTTGTACCTATGCCGAATAGGACTCCTCCGGATATGAACGCCACAGCCTCCATAAACTTCAAGTAGTACCTGTGTGCATAAAGAGAATATGTACCTGAATACTTTAACATAAGATGTGAATCTTATGTTAAACTCCATCTAATGTCTTTGAAGTAGCCAGATATCTTCTTGTAGAAGACAATCTTCAACCTAACATCTTCTTGTAGAAGATGATCTTCAAATACGCCATGTAGATGGTCCCATCCAATGTCTTTGAAGTAGCCAGACATCTTCTTGTAGAAGATAATCTTCAACCTAATATCTTCCTGTAGAAGACAATCTTCAAATACATCCTGTAGATGGGCGATCCTCACCATCAAGCTGCTAATGACCAAGTCTTCTTGCCATGAACAAGAGATAACCTCCTCTCCATGAGCTAGAGTGTTAGCACACCCTTCATCTTCTCCAAGAAGAATCACCAAGAAGAACTCCATAGCTGCTCCTCAACATGCTTCAAGTTAGCACCATGGCTGCCCCATGTGCTAGAAGAAACACCACCTCTACTGAGGTCCAAGCTCTAGAAAGCTTGTGTTGATCCTAGGTGAAGGATATCTTGAAGTGATCCAAGGTGCTTCTTATATAGTATATGTACTCTGAAAAGCTCATGAATAAAGCATCCCAAAAGCACACGATCGCTAGGCGTTTAAGAAAAAAACTTCGTTATCGTATTTTGATCCGTTTGCTAAATCCGTCGGCTTCTTTCCGCGTTCAGCTTTTGTTTTAATATGAAAAGCTAAAAAAGATTTGATCGCTGCGCTATTGCTGGACGGGGGAATCGACCTCAGGTGAGATGGATAAGAGACTACTCACGTAGCCAACATGCCTATCCTTTTTGGTTGTACAAGGACACCTAAGGAAATAGACATAACCTCGTTGCGCCCGTGGGTACGTCCTCAAGATGGGAGTCAACCGTTCTATCCATGACGTCTAGCGTCGATTTCTTCTATAAGAACTAAAAAGATATGATATACATTCTGTTCTTAGTGGAGAACATTGGATCAATAGGATATTGTTTTCCAACAATCCCCCCTACAATGTCATATTGGTACAATCTGAACTGAATCTGCAAACTTTATAATCTGCAAATTATCACAAGCTTCAAGCTTGTACTTCTGATACTTCAGAAAAAGTCTTCTTCAAAACTGAAATTGACTTTCCTTCAAAAAACCTGAACTTGCTGAATATGAACCATAATACTTGAGAAAATATGCAAACTAGATATCCAATGTGTATACATCAAGCAATCACTGCTTGACAACAAATGTAGCATATATTGTCTCTGCACCTACTATCTCCTGTCTTCAAAAACATGAAAACATACACTAGGATCCACATATTTGCATTTACCTTCCAAAAGGATTTCTCAACGTACTTCTGTTGTGTCATGTAAATACACTAAAAATCAAGAACTGAATCCTGGAACCTGTGACTGTCAACTCACAACGTAGTGTATTATGAACACTGCTGGTTCATCTCTGACTGTACTCAAGTCATGTCAACTCATCTCAATTGCAATCAACTGAAATATGAGTCAAAAAATCTATGATGTCATCATGTCTTCATCCTTTAAATCCTTCATACCTCTTTCCTTCAGAACTTGGTATAAACATATATGTGCGCACGTCTGAAATATACCTTTCTGAAATATCAAGCTTCTCTTCAAATAGCTCTGGAACCTTCTCCTGAACAGGAACATCCTAACAGGAACTTTCTCCAAATACTCTTCTTCTTCCTTCTTCTTACAAAGCTAGAACATAAAGAGAACCTGACAAAGGAAATATAGGAATACCTGAAATAGGAATACCTGTAGGTATGACTCTGCATTCTTTTACATATGGCTTGAAAATAAGTCTTCATGTTTCATCACCCCCCTGGATGACTTAACACTAGTATCCAGTATTCTTCAAATATATCAGACTTTCTGAAATGTGGAACGTCTTCCTTCATAAATCTGATGTTCAGTTATCAATACCTATATCTGAAACAAAATCTCTGAACCCTTTTTATTAGCATTGATCAGATGCCAATAGCTTTCCATGTCATTCCTCAGCTTTCCAAAATCTAGAATAAGGTTAGCTGATCCTAACATAACAAAACCTTGCTGAAAGCTTTATAGGATTCATAACCTTCTGTAACATAACAAGTATCTTCTATCTCTCTGCAACACAAATTTGATAGAATCTGAATCTTTGACTGACTTCTTCCAATGTTAAGAATCTTCATAAACAAAGGATAGACAACCGACTCATAAATGCTCAAGATCATACAAGATCAATGATCTCTCCTGTGTAGAATCTGCTGTCATCAAACCTTCATGACTGAATGTTTGATTTACTTTCTGAATGTCTCCAAGTGTCCATGCTTCTTACAAAGTTGTAAAACTTTTCTTCAAAAAAATCCTTCAAGGAATCTGTAACTCCTTACTTGAAACATAAGTGGACAAACTTCTCACCTTGAGAACTCCAAAAGCTACAAGTTTGATACTTCATAACTTTCATATTTTACCCGGGTGAAATGTGATAGTACCTGCTTGATTTTCTTTTGGCTAACTCCACTTCTCAATCAAGTGATAGGATCTAATGGAACACCTTTTTGAATACAAGCATGTATCCAAAAAACTCTACAATCATAAAAAGTAGATTCTTCAAATGACCTGTACATCAGCAAATCTGAATTTTCTGAAGTTTCTGAAAATACTGAGTATGAGGTAACCTTTTCCAAACATAAAACCTCAACCCAAGTCTTCAACATCTGCTACAAAAAACTTCTCTGCAACTTGTCATATATCAAGTAGCTTTGTATTGACACTCCAAGAATTCTTTGAGGGAACATATAAGCTGCCTGCTTAAAAGCTTCAACTAAAACATAACTCATACATATATGAGTTAAAACATATATCTGCTGCTTTTCTTTCTCTCAATGCAATTCTTTGTCAAATCTACTAAATCATGACCAAGTGTAATGCAAAACAAGAAACTGCTTCTTCTTTAAACAAGATGTTCTCGTAGACTTGTCTTTGGGTGTAGAGGATAAAATAGGAAAAGTATATGGAAAATATATGAGAAAAGGAAGCCTTACTTTTCTTTTGGAAATGATGGAATTTCTTTTTCTGCATCTTTCTTCCACCTGATGATGTCAACATTTTCAAAATTCTCTTCCATACCTTTTGTTCTCTTCATCTTGAAGTAGCAAACACTCTTGACTTCTTCAATTGAACTTTTCTCTTCCTCTAATGCTAAGAGTAAGAGATAAAACAAACATGGTATACAAATGGAAGTGAATATAGAATCATGTTTTACCATCTCCTCATATCTTTGAATCAAAATTCTGCTTCAAATGTCTGAAATGACTAAATTCACCAATCGTTGTCTGAATGATGAATTGCCCTTCTAGAGTTACCTTCTCTAGATACATTTGTACCTTGATATCCAACCAACTTTCAACAGAAATTTGGCTGAAAAACTCATCTCATCTCTGCACTTGTCTTCTTAGATGAACTTTCTTGCCATGAAAGAGATCTCTCAAAACTCTCTAGAAAAACCTCTAGATATATGTTTCGATGTAGCCTTTAACTTTCAAATGATGAAAGCGTATAAAAGCACTCCTTGAATTTCTTCAAATATCTTCATAACTGCTCTTCTAAGATATGACCTGCAAATGATAATCTGATAGTAGAAAGTGATACCTGTGATTTGATGTTGATCTGATTTCTTCATCTTCTCTAAACCATTGTTCTTCCTTGAATTTGAAGTAGTCTTCTCTTCATCAAGTCTGGGTCTTCAAATAATACTTTTGTAAAGTATTTGCATACTCTTCCAAAAATATTTTGCTGCTAACAGATCATCAACTTCATACTCCACACTGATGAATGTAACTGAAGTGTCTAATTCTCAAATCTCTACTCATCTAGATTAAGTGTGTATGTCAAATGTCAAATATTAGAAGATGCCTTTAAATTATATGTTGTAAATCTGGAATTCTAGGAACCTGGGATATGAATGAGCATTAATGCATTGATGCCAAAGATCTAAAGTTCTGTAACCAAAACCTTAGTGCTCTGATACCAAATGTTGGAAGTGAGGTAGGCCCTTAGCTCATGTCATAGGTCCATGGTTCCATATGTCCAGTATATATACAACATTAATTCTAGCAATCTTCCATATTGACAAAACATGAACATACCACAACTTAATCATACAAATGATGAGATAAAGATAGAGAAAGAATAGACGTCATGTGTAAGGTGTTACGTAAGCCAGCGCTTACTCATAGTATCATATATACCAATGTTCAATGTACAATGTGGGAGCATATCTCTCAACCACTCTATGTGATGAGAAATGGATGAATGAGTGAATGTACAATGTAACAAACATATTCAGATGTATGGGCAGTAATCTGAATATACATGAGATGTGTGACCTTATAGGTTATAGAAGAGTGAATATGAGTGACTGAAAGAGGAAGGATCAGTGTGAACGGAAATCCTCAAACTCATGTGAACACACCTTCTCAAACACCTCATAAAATATGCATAAAGCATATACGTATTGTTTCTCTTGTACATATGCCGAATAGGACTCCTCCTGATATGAACGCCATAGCCTCCATAAACTTCAAGTAGTACCTGTGTGCATAAAGAGAATATGTACTTGAATACTTTAACATAAGATGTGAATCTTATGTTAAACTCCATCTAATGTCTTTGAAGTAGCCAGATATCTTCTTGTAGAAGACAATCTTCAACCTAACATCTTCTTATAGAAGATGATCTTCAAATACGCCATGTAGATGGTCCCATCCAATGTCTTTGAAGTAGCCAGACATCTTCTTGTAGAAGATAATCTTCAACCTAATATCTTCCTGTAGAAGACAATCTTCAAATACATCCTGTAGATGGGCGATCCTCACCATCAAGCTGCTAATGACCAAGTCTTCTTGCCATGAACAAGAGATAACCTCCTCTCCATGAGCTAGAGTGTTAGCACACCCTTCATCTTCTCCAAGAAGAATCACCAAGAAGAACTCCATAGCTGCTCCTCAACATGCTTCAAGTTAGCACCATGGCTGCCCCATGTGCTAGAAGAAACACCACCTCTACTGAGGTCCAAGCTCTAGAAAGCTTGTGTTGATCCTAGGTGAAGGATATCTTGAAGTGATCCAAGGTGCTTCTTATATAGTATATGTACTCTGAAAAGCTCATGAATAAAGCATCCCAAAAGCACACGATCGCTAGGCGTTTAAGAAAAAAACTTCGTTATCGTATTTTGATCCGTTTGCTAAATCCGTCGGCTTCTTTCCGTGTTCAGCTTTTGTTTTAATATGAAAAGCTAAAAAAGATTTGATCGCTGCGCTATTGCTGGACGGGGGAATCGACCTCAGGTGAGATGGATAAGAGACTACTCACGTAGCCAACATGCCTATCCTTTTTGGTTGTACAAGGACACCTAAGGAAATAGACATAACCTCGTTGCGCCCGTGGGTACGTCCTCAAGATGGGAGTCATCTGTTCTATCCATGACGTCTAGCGTCGATTTCTTCTATAAGAACTAAAAAGATATGATATACATTCTGTTCTTAGTGGAGAACATTGGATCAATAGGATATTGTTTTCCAACAGACTCCACACCTTCTTGCTCCTCATAGATAGAGGGAATGTCGTGAGGGAATTCATCGTGACAACCATCCACTATCTCATAGGAGGAGGGTTCTTGCTCTCCTTGACCCATTTCTCCTATTGAATTTCTCTCTAGAACTCCTGGAAATAATGATTTACATAAGAAGGAAGTCCATAATCCATATAATTAGGAACATAAGGCCCCTCTGAAGGTAGTTTTATTCATTCACTTCCACTGCATTGAGTCTTAGGTGTAGCCAAAGTTTTAGGTAGATCTATCAATTGCTCTAACCACTCCAATAGTCCTTCAGAATGTAATTGTGGCTTTGTTGAATTTTTCTTATTGAAAAGTTAGCTTACATCAAACAAATCCTACGCTATTTCTACCATCTTCCTGCAAAGTTTAGTCCTTTCCCTCTCTAAGGCTGCTCTAGGATATTGCTTATCTAGCTCTACCACATTCGGACCTTCTTGAGTTTGCGCCTGATAAGCCTTGAATATTATGTCCAAGTCTTTAGGAGTAGGATGTGCTAGGATTGACCCTAATTTGGGTGGTGGTATGGATGAAGGATTTTGATGAGATAAGAGAGGTCGTGGTGTTTCACAATGTGTATGGGATGCAATTTCCATTAGTTTTGCTTTTGTTTCTTTGAGGCTTTCTTCTAGTTTCCTCATCTTTCTTGCCCATTGTCTTTTCATTCTTTCCCAGCTATCCTTCCATGCTCTCGTTCTTTTCCTATCTATACTCTCAGACTCATTGGCCTCTTATTTCATCTCCTGATCAGCACCTAGAGTTTGTTGTAGACCATGTGCTCTAGTCACTACTTGCATAAGGGGCTATAATTGTCACACTTCCATTTGATTCTACGACTAGGTCAATAACATTGCATCCAAAGCCTAGGCCCCTATTCAGGAAGAGAAGACCCCAAGTACAAAGAGGACCATGCTACCAATATCTAGGAGATCACTTCATACATGATTGCCCACTTCCTCCACAGGGACAACCGCAACCTCTAGTCATTCAAGGTTTTTTTCGAGATTATGGAAAGGAAAATCTCTTGGGAGATTGACCTAAGAATATGACCTTTATGCAAAAGATTACATGAATCAATGTTATTGGCCTAGTCATAGAATCAAATGGAAGTGTGACTTTTATAGTCCCTGTGCAAGTAGTGACTAGAGCAGATGCTCTACAACAAATGCTAGGTGTTGATGAAGAGAAGAAAAAAGAGGCCAATGAGTCCAAGAGTATAGGTAGGAAAAGAATGAGAGCATGGAAGGATAGCTAAGAAAGAATGAAAAGACAATGGGCAAGAAAGATGAGAAAACTAGAAGAAAGCCTCAAAGAAACAAAAGCAAATCTAATGGAAATTGCATCCCTAACACATTCTCAAACACCACAAACTCTCTCATCTCATCAAAACCCTTCATCCATACCACCACCCAAAGTAGGGTCACTCCTAGCAAATCCTACTCCTGAAGACTTGGACATGATATTCAAGGCTTATTAGGCTCGCATTAGAACGTCCGGATGTGGTAGAGCTAGATAACTTGCTACTACTAAGATTATGTGGTTTAAGAAGATGTTTCATGACTTGCATGTGCAGGTTGATGTACCTTTGATATATGGGATACATAAAGCAACATTCATATTACATGGAATCCTATTTTTCATTCTAGGACAAAACATATAGAGGTACACAATCATTATCTTCAAGAGAAGGCCATAAACAGTGAAGCAAAGATTTTCTTCTGTTGGAATAAAGTATCAAGTTGCAAATATCTTCACCAAATCTTTGGATGGAACGAAGCTTCAAAATTTAAATATATTCTTGGCATGAAGGAAATACCCTTTGGAACTTGAGGGGGAGAATGTTAAGAACATTGCTTTTATGTATAAGTTAAGGTACAAGTTCCAAAGGATGCAAATACCTTTGCAAGGACTTCAAATGATTCAAGAAGGCTCAAATAAAGATAAAGGATGGCTAAACTACCACGTGATATCTAGTAGATGATGAATCAAGTGGATGAGTCATAAGGAAGTTGTTGTGGTGTCCTAGTGGAAGGTTGATGGGACTAGTTCTCAAAGTCAAGCCATATTTTACTTATTTTGGCACTTAAGTCATGGAATACCTCCACCCAAATGTCTACCATGAGTTTAAATGTATGAGGAAAATTTTAAGTTTTTTTTTCATGCTATAATAAGAGAGAAGAAGTCATGATCATCTTTGAAGTCCAAGAGAGTCATATGTCAATTTGATGTATACAAATCCAAACCCTAGGCCCCAATTAAGGTAGATAAGACCCCAAGTACAAAGAGGACCATGCTACAAATGTCAAGGAGATCACTTCATACATGATTTCCCACTTCCTGCACAGGGACAACCTCAACCTTTAGGCATTCAAGGTTTCTGTCTGTATTATGGAAAGGAAAATATCTTGAGATGTTTACCTAAGAATCTGACCTATATGCAAAAGATTACATCAAACTAGAGTATTGAGGCTCCCAATTGTGGTCTATTGTTGTCTCATACATGTAGAATGTTTTATGCTATGGTTCTTAGTTCCTTTAAGTATAGATACGATCTTAGCTTTGCAACATATACTACTTGTAGGGACCAGTACTCTTAGCAAACAACTCCAATGAGTATGAAAATTTATAGGATGCTATTAGGCAGTAGTCTTTTCCAAAAAACCATCAAACATTTGATTTGGATATATAATGAAGGAGATTCAATCTTTGAAATCTTTGTCTACAAAGTTACAACAACACAAAGATGGACATGTGACTCTCTTGGACTTCAAAGATGATCACGACTTCTTCTCTCTTATTATAGCATGAAAAACAAACATAAAAATTTTCCTCATACATTTAAACTCATGGTAGACATTTGGGTGGAGGTATTCCATGACTTAAGTATTGAAATAAGAAAAATATGGCTGGAATTTGAGAATTAGTCACATCAAGCTTCCACTAGGACACCACAACAACTATCTTATGACTCATCCACTTGAGTGATCATCTACTAGATATCACGTTGTACTATAGCCATCCTTTATCATTTATTTGGGCCTTTGTGAAGCTTCTGAAGACCTCCCAAAGGTATTTGCATCCTTTAGAACTTGTACCTTAACTTATACATCAAAACAATGTGCTCAACATTCTCCACCTCAAGTTTCAAAGGGTATTTCCTTCATGCAAAGAATATATTTAAAATTTTGAAGCTTTGGTCCATCCAAAGATTTGGTGAAGATATTTTCAGCTTGATACATTGTTCCAATAAAAGAAATCTTTGCTTCACTGTTTATGGCCTTCTCTTGAACATAATGATTGTGTACCTCTATATGTTTTGTCCTAGCATGAAAAATAGGATTTGAGGTTATATGAATGTTGCTTTATTTATCCCATATATCAAAGGTACATCAACCTGTACATGCAAGTCGTGAAACATCTTCTTAAGCCACATAATCTTAATAGTATCAAGTTATCTAGCTCTACAACATTTGGACATTCTTGAATTCGAGCCTAATAAGCCCTGAATATCATGTCCAAGTCTTCAGGAGTAGGATCTGCTAGGAATGGCCCTACTTTGCATGCTGGTATCGATTTTTGATGAGATAAGAGAGGTGGTGGTGTTTGAGAATATGTTTGGGATGCAATTTCCATTAGTTTTACTTTTGTTTCTTTGAGGCTTTCTTCTAGTTTTCTCATCTTTCTTGCCCATTGTCTTTTCATTCTTTCCCGGCTATCCTTCCATGCTCTCCTTCTTTTCCTAGTTATACTCTCATACTCATTGACCTCTTATTTATTTTCTTGATCAACACCTAGAGTTTGTTGTAGAGCATTTGCTCTAGTCACTACTTGCACAAGGGCTATAATTGTCACACTTCCATTTGATTCTATGACTAGGCCAATAACATTGATTCGTGTAATCTCTTACATATAGGTCAGATTCTTAGGTCAACCTCTCAAGAGATTTTGCTTTCCATAGTCTGGACAAAAACCTTGAATGACTAGAGGTTGAGGTTATCCCTGTGGAGGAAGTGGGAAACAATGTATGAAGTGATCTCCTTAACATTTGTAGCATGGTCCTCTTTCAATACTTGGGGTCTTATATACCTTAATTGGGGCCTAGGGTTTGGATTTATATACATCAAATTCAAGTATTTAGGCTCCCAATTTGGTTCTACTGATGTCTCATATGTATAGAATGTTTTACGCTCAGGCGAATTCGTGTAGTAAGTTGATGGGCTATCCACATGGGTCGAGTTTAAGCTCTGAACATTCGGATCACCTTTTGAAATCATGGGTGATGCATGCACTAACAATCTATTCAAGTTATCTTCTCTTTCAATGTATTTGATATAAATAACATTGGCAAGGGGCAGAGGCTATTATCCTAACACAGGATGTGGTCTCTATTGAGTTGGATACTATGGTTGGTACGTTTGTTATGGCCTAAAGTATGGTTGTTGTTGGCTTTGATGTGAAATTGGTAGAACTATTTGAATCCTTGTAGACGTTTGACAATTCTAATTCATCTTGCTTCCATGTGAAAGTGATAGAACTATCTGAATCCTTGTGGAATTTGACAACTCTAATTCATCTCCTAAGCTATCCTCCATGTCGATACACATTCGCACACATTGCTCTATGGTTCTTGAGTATAGACATGATCTTAACTTTGCAACATATACTACTTGTAGAGACCGCTACTCTTAGGAAAACAATCTAATGAATATGAAAATTTAGGATGCTATTAGACAATAGTCTTTGTCCAAAAAAACATCAAACATTTGAATTGGATATATAATGAAGGAGATTTAATCTCAGCAATCTTTGTCTACAAAATTACAGCAACACAAAGATGGACATATGACTCTCTTGGACTTCAAAGATGATCATGACTTCCTCTCTCTTATTATAGCATGAAAAACAAACATAAAAATATTTCCTCATACATTTAAACTCATGGTAGACATTTGGTTTGAGGTATTCCATGACTTAAGTGCTGAAATAAGCAAAATATGGCTAGACTTTGAGAACTAGTCACACCGACCTTCCATT
Source organism: Ceratopteris richardii (assembly GCA_020310875.1). Lineage (NCBI taxonomy): Eukaryota > Viridiplantae > Streptophyta > Polypodiopsida > Polypodiales > Pteridaceae > Ceratopteris > Ceratopteris richardii. The sequence goes on from CM035430.1 coordinate 25,878,050, forward strand.
AGGACACCACAAGAACTTCCTTGTGACTCATCCACTTGAATCATCATCTACTAGATATCACGTGGTACTTTAGCCATCCTTTATCATTTATTTGAGCCTTCTTAAAGCATTTGAAGACCTCACAAAGGTATTTGCATCCTTTGGAACTTGTACCTTAAGTTATACATAAAAATTATGTTCTCAACATTCTCCCCCTCAAGTTCCAAAGGGTTTTCCTTCATGCCAAGAATATATTTAAAATTTTGAAGCTTTGGTCCATCCAAATATTTGATGAAGATATTTGCAACTTGATACTTTGTTCAAGCAAAAGAAATATTTGCTTCACTATTTATGGCCTTCTCTTGAACATAATGATTGTGTACCTCTAAATGTTTTTTCCTAGCATGAAAAATTGGATTCAAGGTCATATGGATGTTGCTTTATTTATCCCATATATGAAAGCTACATCAACTTCAAAGGTACATCAACTTGCACATGCAAGTCATGAAACATCCTCTTAAACCACATAATCTTAATAGTAGCAATTTATCTATCTCTACCACATTTGGACCTTCCTGAATTCGAGCGTGATAAGCCTTAAATATCATGTCCAAGTCTTCAGGTGTAGTATCTGCTAGGAGTGACCCTACTTTGGGTGGTGGTATGGATGAAGGGATTTGATGAGATAAGAGAGGTGATGGTGTTTGCGAATGTGTTTGGGATGCAATTTCCATTAGTTTTGATTTTGTTTATTTGAGGTTTTCTTCTAGTTTTCTCATATTTCTTGCCCATGGTCTTTTCATTCTTTCCCAGCTTTCCTTCCATGCTCTTGTTCTTTTCCTAGCTATACTCTCAAACTCATTGGCCTCTTATTTCTTCTCCTGATCAGCACCTAGAGTTTGTTGTAGAGCATGTGCTCTAGTCGCTACTTTCACAGGGGCTATAGTCACACTTCCATTTGATTCTATGACTAGGCCAATAACATTGATTCATGTAATATTTTGAATATAGGTCAAATTCTTAGGTCAATCTCTCAAGATATACTCCTTTCCATAATCCAGACAAGAACCTTGAATGACTAGAGGTCGAGGTTGTCCATGTGGAGGAAGTGGGCAATCATCAATGAAGTGATCTCGTTGACATTTGTAGCATGGTCCTCTTTGTACTTGGGGTCTCATTTTCCTTAATTAGGGCACAGGTTTTGGATTTGTATACATAAAATTGGAGTATTTAGGCACCCAATTTCGTTCTATTGATGTCTTATACGTGTAGAATTTGTTATGCTCATGTGAATTCGTGTAGTAAGTCAATGGGCTATTGTTGGCAGCAGTCAAGACACCCAAGGACTCACAAGACAAGGAAGCCAAAGAAGGGAGCCAGAGCGGAGAGAGGGCACAAGCAGACAAAGTAGTCAATGAAGATCTGGCAAATAGGCCATCCAAATTTTCCAACCAAACCTCATTTGAACAGTGATTTTCATCACTTCCTTAATCTTGTAAATACCATTTTTGGATAGTTTCGACTCCATTTTGTGCAAGCCAAGGAGTCCTTGAGCTTGAGGAGCATTAGAAATACCTACTTATCAATTTTCATATTTTTTAGACTCCATTTGAGCCCTCAAATAGGCCCTAGAACCTTATTTTTAACTAGGCCGGACACTAGGTCTGGACAGGGCCAAAACTAGTCAAAAACTATAAAAAGAGCTAGAGAGCTCATTTTTGAGGTTAGCTTGTTGTAGAATTGAACTTGTAAGGGCACTTTTGAGTAATCTAAGAGAACTCCATTGCTTCTCTCTCTCTCTTTGTCTTGCCTTGTGTGCACGTGTGTGTGTATGTGTGTGCATGTTTGTGTGCTTCTCACTCACACATTTGTGCCTTCACTTGCTCGAGGTCTTCATACCATCCTCATGTCTTCCCGGATTTACATTAAAGGAGGTGCTACTCATCACTGAGCTACACCAAATTTTGGCACCGTTGCTGGGGATCGAGCTTTGAGGACGAGCATGTGATGGTAAGACGTAGAGTTGAGCCGTTGGAGTTATAGGTATTTTCTTCACTTTTATCTACTTTCTTTTTCATCACCATTATCGTCATCACCATCTCCCAGCTCCATCTCCATCATCGCGACATTTTCCGTTTTTTGGTCATATCACCTTCCCATACCACTTCCCCTCATTTCACTTGTAAGAGAGAGCGAGAGAGCATATGTGTGTTTTTGCTTTTCTGTGTTTTTTGAGATTTTCTACAGGAATCAGCATCCCCAGCAGCTGCACCAGCTCCAGCAGGTAAAAAAATTTGACTGTGCAGGTCCCGAGGTGTTGACCTCTGTCAATCGCGACCGACAGAAAAAATGAAAGCCAAACTAAGTACATAATCATGATGTGCATGCCTAGAGCTTCCTCAATGTGTTTAAAATTTTAAAACTCCTCTGTTTTCTGTCAATCGCGATCGACAAATGACGACGGACACTTGTCGACGGTTCTGTCAATCGCGATCGACACGTCAATCGCGACCGACAAAGTCAATGATCGACTGACCACAACCGACAGGCCTATCGTGCGCCACGTGTCAATCGCGACCGAACCATCAGTCCCGATCGACCCATCAATCGCGACTGACAGTCCCGACGGACCTGTCAATCGCGACTGACCGAGTCAAGGACCGACTGACCACGATCGACAGGCCTATCGCATGCCACGTGTCAATCGCGATCGACCCATCAATCACGATCGACACAGTCAACGATCCTTTGACCACAATTGAAGAGATTTTCGATCCACGTGTCAATCGCGATCGACCCATCAATCGCGACTGACAGCCACGACGGACCTGTCAATCGCGACCGACACGTCAATCGCGATTGACAGACTACTCGATCGTGATTGACAGGCAAATTCGGCCATGTTTTTTAGGGCAAAGATAGTTGGTCTATTTTCGGGTATTATTTGGGAAACATTAGAAATTTGTTAGAGCATTGTGAGGCCGCAACACAAAGTATTTTGAGAAGTCCTATTTGCCTGTTAGCCTGTTTGAACCCTGTTTTAACCCTATAAACCTGAACAGTCATAACTTTCTCATACAAAATCCGTTTGCTGTGATTTTTGTTTTGTTGGAAAGCTCGTGGGGAGTAGGGTAAAATTAATATCACGATTATTAGATATAGTGTTTTGAAGTGACCATACCCAGGGGGAAGAAAAAAACTAAGGGATCTTTAGGATTGTTTTCCATAAAGCAAAGGACAATTTGATCTCTGAACTGCATGAAGGAACATGATTTGTTCTATCATTTGAATTTAAGTCTTGAGCTAACTTTGGGACTTTTACAGGTCCATTGAGAGCACTAGAGGGCATCCAAAGCAAGGGCATTTTGCAAGCTTGAGAACGGGATTCTTAAGCACTAAAGAGCAAGGGATCAGCAAGTGAGGTTGGAATATTCTCAACTCCCTCTATCAATTCCTATCTTAGGCTAAGTGCGAGTAGTGCTAAAAGTAAGTCAAGGCGACGATAGGCATCCATCAAGTTGAAGACTACCTAAATACTCAAGTTCAAGCTAAAACATAATCTCTGTGCGGTCGATAACTTTAAAGGAAAAGAATTTAAAGTGGAACGATCAACTTAAAGTGCGGAAATTAACTCTAAGTATTCCTGACGACGTTATATCAGACAAAAGCATAAACTAGATAGTCAACTAAAAAAGAACCAAGTAACTGATACAAAAGAACTTAACAACGAGGTTGTACTTGGAAAATTGGGGCTACTCAATTAGGCATATGAACCTGAGATCAAGACGGCACCTAGGAAGAGATAGACAAAGTCTTAGGTCTTCAGAGGCTAGTGTCAATCATACTGCTAGGTCTTGGGCCCAGCAGTTGAGCCACTATTCACACTACCCTAGTTCTGAGACTAGTGAATCAGAGATGTCTCATGGTATGGAGAGACCCACGGGAAGTTCAGGTGTGCCATACTTACATAGGGTAGAAGTCCCTTACAAGACGCAACTTGAATACCTTAGGACCAACCGATTAGGTGCTAGTATCTATGAGGACGGCCTAGGAAGATCTGTGGTCCAGATCAAAAACCCAGATCAACCCATTGGACTAGAACATCAAGTAGTCAAGTTTGAAAATGGAGCGTACCTGGACAAAGAAGGAACCATATACGTGGTCGCCAATCACCCAGATAGGACAGACGAATTTGGGAATGTGATCCCAGAGATGGACATAGGTGACCTAGAGCAAGGGAACATAAGTGGAGAGCCTAAAAATCCTCGAGGCAAATCAGTGCTTACTAGAATTATCACGCCAGAGTGGATTCCCCAGGACAATAAGAGCATAGATCTGCTCTTAAATCAAGAGACCGATGAAGCCTTTTGGAGGTATAAGCCGGATCAACCGAATGAGGTAGGAACGATCACGATCTATGAGTTCAAAGATCCTGATAGCCCAGGCAAAGTGACCTATTTAGACAATACTTCGGAAAGAATCTTTGTGGTCACCGAGCATGGAAGGCATGCTTACACTTGGAAGGGTGAATTCATTTTTCCCCAACCAAGATCTAATGTCTCTTTTGGCCACCAAGGACCTGGAACATCCCAAGCCCATGGAGCTCAAAGGGACAGAAGTAGAGATAGGCCAGAAGTGAGTTTCGCCAACCCGTTGGGAAGAGAAAGAACGAGAACGGAAACGGATAGAGTGGAACCTGAGAGACTTAGAGCTCCAAGGAATCCAAGAAATGTAGATAAATTCCCTCTGCCAAGACCTAGAGAGCACACAAGGACTTTGAGACCTACACAGCTAGTTAAGTCCATGAAGAACTATTTCGATGGCATTGGAGACCCATACGATCATGTGGCCGAGTTTAGGCAAGTCTTCAGAGCTGAACAAGTTGAGGACCTATTCACCAATACAATGCCTTTGTTCTAACCCTTAGGAACACTGCCCTTACGTGGTTTCAACCACTAAATGAGAGACACTTTAGGAACATAGACCAACTTCTAGAGGCATTCATTACCGAATTCTCTAAGAGTGGCATAAGGCATAATACATCCTCACTGATTCACAGCTTCAAGCAGACACCTCAAGAGACCGTGAGACTTGCAGGAAGAAGGTTTAGGCAATACTTAGAGAGATGCCCTATTCCAAAGTTACCCACACCAGCCAAACAGGTGGCTCTCTTCTTGGACGGACTGCTAAGTACCAAATTGAGATCCTATGTGTACTTGAAGGACCCTAGGACCATAGAAGAGTGTGTACGCATGTGCATTGACATTGAAGATAACCTAGGGGAGGAATTAGAGCTTTCAAAAATCTACAAAGATTCAGATAGTTTGTCTAGCCTCTCTTCCACACAATCCACATCTATTGAGGAGCTCGCTGAGAAGGTAGCCCAAAAACTAGGTGTCTCTAGCAAACAAATTCCAAAATTCACCCCAGTTAAGCGGTGCTCTACTTGTGGAGGAGACCATATGGCAAATGTATGTCCCATTATGGCTCAACCCCAAGTGAATCCTAGTAGCCAATACTGCACCATAGAAAGGAGATACACTAATCATACCGCACAAGATTTCCCATACAACAAGCAAGTGGTTAGGCGTTGTCAAGATTGCGGAAATGAGCATCTCTTACGAGATTGCCCAAATAATCCCAATCATATGCCAAAAATCACTCCTATTAATGTTATTGGGTTAGTAGTAGATTCAACAGGAAGTGTAACTTCCACTGCACCTGTGCAAGTGGTCGCCCGAGCTCAGGCTTTGCAGCAGAACCAAGGTTTAAGCCAAGAAAAGAGTGTTGAGGTTAGTGAAACTGAGAGCATAGCCAAGAAACAGACAAGAGCATGGAAAGATAGCCGAGAAAGGATGAAAAGACAATGGGCTAAGAAGATGAGCAACTTAGAAGAAAGCAACAGCTAAGGCACAATTGCACTTGGATGGACTGTTAGAGAAGTTAGAGAGCATAATTTCAAGATCTACTAAGGAAGAAAACTCTCAAGGAAGAGATGATGCAAGTAAAAGAATAAGCATTCCCCCACAGGAAGCTTATGTGCCTAATTCCACTGAACCAGGCACCTCTTCTTCTATGAATAGGTATTCACCAGAGTTCTTGCGAGAGATCAAGAAGAGAAATGGGCCAAAGAGAGTGAAGTCCCTCCTCCCATTGAACTGGTGGATGACGCGCACGATCAATTCCCACAAGACATTCTATCCATTTATGGAGAGCAGAGAGCTCTCAATCTCATGAGAGATTAGACTTTGAGTCTAATTCCTTACAAGAGCTACCCCATTTCAAAGGCCCATGGGAAGCTAAGTCTACTTATATGAGAGAGCCCACGGTCATGGTACAAAACAAAGATTCAGTCATACCTAGGAATACGGAGGTAGTAAAGAATACTAAAGTGCAGTGCAATCTCACTTTAGAAGAGCTACTCAAGGTTAGGCCAGAACTATGGAAACATGTAGCCAAACAAGTACCAGAGGTAGCTAAACCGCACTCCCAGGTAGGTTCTCATAGAACAGTGCCAGAGATACCTTTGGACAAGATAGGAGACATGAGCGAAGGAGAAGAGGGAAACACCTATCTTCCCATTACCCATCAGGGGTACACCACCAAGGCCATTCTTGACTCAGGTGCAGAAGTAGCAATTGCTACCACTTCCTTATGGAAGCGATGGGGCAAGTCAGCACTCAGACCAATGAGAATGAAATTGCATATGGCTGATGGCCACATTGAAAGACCTTTAGGACTGCTAGAGGGAATAACTCTCACTACATGTGGTGTTGAGTTTGAGCATATGTTTGCTATATGTGACTTTAGCAAAAATCATGCCTATGAGATGATTTCGGGAAGACCTTTTATGCGTTGCAAGTGGTACAGGATTGGGGAACCAACTCCTTGTACTTGAAACACTTAGGTGTCACAACCAAAGTTAATCTCAAGGACTATTCTCATAGAGATGTCCCTCCCATCCAGTGGAATCCCATCCATAGAGCTAAAGAGGATACTGAGTCAGTGCATTCCATAGGATCAAGATCCTCATGGATGCATGAAGACACACACCTATGGATGTGCAAGGTGGCAGTAGAAGAAGAGAAGAGAGAAAAAGCAAGAGAAGTAGGTGTTAAGGATACTCATAGATCAATTCAAGACCCAGCCTACGCACTTGTAGTATTTCCTGACGAAGAATTTGAACCTCACGGATGGGCGAAAATTCTAGCAACAATGGATGTAGCCATCAATGAAGAACAATGGACACCCCACTGTGATGAGGATGGCTGTGACATTTCAGTCTTCTCCTTAGAGCCAATCATGGGAGATTTGGTTTTAGAAGAGTGCGAACCTAGCTCTGATGCATTTGAGGATGCAAGTGACTCCGATCTAGAGTCAATCATTATGGACCCACCCTTTGCATCAGATGAGGAATATTTCTATGAAGTAGAAGCTCGCCCTCAGAGACACGAAGACATTACAAATGAGGTGAGATTAACCACACAAGTGACCACTAAAAATGAAGGCAAGAAGAGGAAGAAGAGAGAAGTCACACCAAAAGAGGAGGAATCCTTGTTTGAGGTCCCTGAAAACTTCAAAAAGTATGAGATAGATGATAGGAGAGTCATGGTAGGAATCCCTAAATGCGATGCAGAAGTAGGAGAGGCCTATGATAACAAAGAAACCACCAAGAAAATAGTGGTAGCCATAGAAGAAGGAGAAGAGAGATGCACTTACATAGGACATGACCTGACGGAAGAAGAAGAGCAAGAGTTGATTTCCTTGCTAAGAGAATACGGAGATGTATTCGCTTGGAGTTACAAGGACTTGAAAGGCGTAGACCCTGACATATGCTCACACACAATTCCCATGACCTCAGATGCCAAACCATCCAAGCAGAAGCCATACACCTATAACGATAACTACGCTGCTAAGATTAAAGAAGAGATAGATCGCTTGGTTGAACCTGGATTTATCTATGAAATTGAGCACACTGAGTGGGTATCCCCCATTGTAGTGGTGCCAAAAAAGGATGGAAAGTTACATGTGTGCATTAACTTGAAGAAGGTTAATGCAGCCACTATCAGAGATAACTATCCGCTTCCTATCACGGAGCATCTATTAGAAAGAGTAGCAGGCAAGGAAGTGTATAGCTTCCTTGATGGATTTTCTGGCTACAATCAAGTAGCCATAGCTCTAGAGGATCAGCATAAGACAGATTTTGCCACAGAGTGGGGCATATTTACCTTCTGAGTAATGCCATTTGGTCTCACCAATGCACCCGCTACATTTCACAGACTGATGTGTCATATATTTAAAGAATTCCTGAGGAAGAATTTGGAAGTCTATGTTGATGATCTCTGTGCTCATTCCAACATTAGACAGACACATATACCTGAACTCAGACAAATCTTTGACAAATGTAGAGAATATTAAGTCTGCCTAAACCCAGAAAAGTGTGTTTTCATGGTTAGGCAAGGCAAGATTCTAGGGCACATAGTGTCAAAGAATGGCATATCCACGGATGAGGAGAAAGTGAGGGCCATCGTAGAGCTACCTAGACCCAAGAACATCAAGGAAGTACAAGCTTTCATGGGGCATTGTGGCTATTACCAACGCTTTATACATATGTATGCAATCATCGGAAAGCCTTTGTACGGACTTTTGACCAATTTTGAGTGGGTGGATGAGTGTGAGAACTCCTTCAATGAGCTTAAACGACGATTATGTTCAGCACCAATCTTGACCTTACCAGATTGGAATAAGCCCTTTCATGTTCACGTGGATGCATCCAATTATGCTATTGGATGTGTACTCCCACAACCTACTGGTGAAGGTAATATGGATCTTCCAATTGCCTATGCTAGTAGACAATTGAATGCAGCTGAACGAAATTATACCACCACTGAACAAGAAGGATTAGGCATGGTGTATTCGGTTAAAAAGTTTAGACACCATTTGCTTGCAAACAAGTTTAAATTTTTTACTGATCATCAAGCATTGTTGTACTTGGTAAACAAGCCATGCAATATAGGTAGATTGGTGAGATGGTTCCTCTTACTAATGGAGTATGACTTTGAAGTTGTGGTGAGGAAAGGTAAGACTCACTTGAGAGCGGACCACCTCTCAAGACTCACATTCGAGGAAGCACCGCAGGGAGTATCAGATGATCTTCTTGATGCTTACTTGTTTAATTTGGAAGTGGTGCCGCAGTGGGCTAAGAAATTAGCGCCAGTATTGACATACGGGCCTAATCACCCAGTCATAAACACTAAAGATAGAGAGGTAGTAAAGGCCCAAAAGTACCACATCATGGCAGGAAGTATGTACAAGCATACAGATCAAGGGATCTTGGCTTGTTGTGTGGAGGAGGATGAGTACGCTAAATGGTTGCAATTAGCACATGTAGGTGCATTAGAGCAACACTACTCAAAGCAAAGAACCTTACAGACATTAAGGAGACTTGGAGTGCATTGGCGGACTATGGAAGCAGATGTCCATAAGTGGTGTAAGGAATGCCCAGTCTGTAGCATTAAACCACCAGTGGAACATGCCACTCTTTATTGAGTGTCTTTAGTGCCAGATTGGAGTGAACCATTAGTAGCCTTCCTGAGGACGAAAACATTCCCTCAAGACATGACTTTGGCTAGAAAAAGAAGTTTAGAACAAGAAGCCCTAGATTACTCACTCATTGGTGATAATCTATACAAGCGTGGTAAAGATGGTTACCTCAGATTATGTGTCCATGAGAGCGAATACCTCAAGATATTGGAAACTGCTCACCAAGGTGTGGCAGGAGGACATTTTGGACCAAATCAGGTGATCAAAGCTATACTATTTGCAGGTCTTTGGTGGCCAACCCTTCACATGGATGCACATACCTATGTGAAGAGGTGTGATGTCTGTCAACGAACTCAATATCCTATACGTAAAGATGAGATGCCTTTGAAACCTATGATGGGTGGACGAGCATTCTCTAAGTGGGGAATAGACTTCGTAGGTCCTATTAATCCCCTAGCTAAGGGTTCCCATGCTGAATATATCATCATGGCCACTAACTATCTAACCAAGTGGGTAGAGGTTAAGGCTACGACAAAGAATGATGCTCAGACGACCGCTAAGTTCTTATTTGAGAATGTGTTCACTAGATATGGGCTACCTATAGAGCTAGTAAGAGATAGAGGGACTCACTTCTTAAATGAAGTCATTGAAAATCTTCTTCAAGAGTTCTTGGTGATACACAAGAAGTCTGCCCCCTATCACCCACAAGCTAATGGCCAGGCTGAGAGCACAAATAAGATTCTATGCAATGTACTGACAAAATTAGTGAATAATAAACGCTCTAATTGGGACAAACAGTTACACCATGTTGTTTGGGCTTATAGAGTTGCTTATAAAATGGTACTCCAAGCCACCCCATTTCAGATGGTGTTTGGCCAAAATGATGTGCTACCATTGGACTTCTTGATACCTACATTGAAAGTAGCACAAGAGCATGATTGGACAGGCCATGAGCTCACTTCAAGGATATTTGATCTTGAACGATTAGGTGAAACACGATTGAGGGCTGCAGCAGGAATTTATGTAGCCAAGAAGAGGCAAAAAGCATATTTCGACACACATGTGAAGGATAAGGGCTTAAAAGCACGAGACCTAGTTTTGGTCTACACCTTGAAGCAACATGCACAGAAATTAGAGAAGAGAGGCTATGGACCCATGATTATCAATAGGATCTCCACGAGTGGAGTGGTTCAATTAGCTACACTGGAAGGTGATGTTCTTCCTAGTTACATTAGCAGATGCAGAGTCAAGTTATATCAGGAACCCCTCACAGAGGAGATGTTAAATCAACTCAATACTGCAAAGAAACGTAAAGAAGAGGAAAAGCGAATTTGAGAAGAGGCACAGGTAGAAGCATTGGAACGCATCCGAAGAATGAAGTTGAGAAGACAGGGTAGAGATCAGCCTAGGACAGATGACTATGCGCACCCAGGATATCATATGGCTATGTGTGAAGTTTCAAGTATTAGCTCTCATAGAATAATTGATCGACGTCCTTTTGTAACCTTAGAGATAGGACAAGGAAAGAGTGCAAGGACTGTACGGGCCTTGATTGACTCAGGTGCATCCACTAGTGTTGTTAAACTTTTTTACTATCAAAAGTTGAAATTAAGTGTCAATCCTATAGAAGCATATCTCATAGGATTGGGAGGTGTGGAAACCCCTTGCACAGGTGAGGTGGAACTTCCCCTCTACATTCAAGGTGTTTTAATGACAGTTAAAGTACTAGTGTGTCAAGATGAGGATCTCAGTGAGCCTCTTGTCTTGGGTCAAGATTGGATCTATGATCATGCAGTCAACCTAAACCTAAGAAGTGGACTTCTTCAGGCCTGGGTAGATCAGAACTGCATTACACTTGAGTTAGAAAATGAGGCACTCAAGGAACTAGGAAAGGCACAAACTCTTGGTCCTTCCAGGAGTACACATGAAGATGACCATGCTATTCTTGTCCAAAACTATGTGATGCAGAGGGATGATTATCTCAACAAAGAAGTCAAGGATACGACGGAACTCCCTTCTTTTCCAAAAGCCATAGGGATGCAGCAACCAAAGGCGGATCAAATGCAAAAGGAGTAGACGACTTATGCCCGAAGCCAAAAGAAAATACGAAGCATAGTGTCTCAACCACTAAAACAAGTGTGGGTGCGAAAAAGCGACCAATCTATTGCAGCCCAGTCACAACCACTGGCTCAACTTCATATTAGTGATCAATTACAGGACACTAATAAGAAGTATTTCAAAAATTCTCCTACGAAAGTAAAGTCTATCTGGGTACCCAAGAAGTCGATGAAGGCTGACCCACAATCCAGACAAATTTGGGTGCCTAAGGCTTGCTTGCGGGCTCAAATAGCTACACAAGACCACACAGTGTACAACATGGTTCACTCACTCAAACAACTAACACCCACTCTTATATGACATGCACGAACACATATTCCCCCATGAGCATGAGTAAAATCACTTATAAATGGGTCCCTAAAAAACCTCATTTCCCAAGAAAACACTATCATAAAGCCCTTCAGAGTCTCCACCGAACCAAAACCGAAAGCCATCCACTGTGTCTGGCTGCCCAAAGCTTGTAATAAACCCCCCAACCCCCACTTGTAAATTCATCCCCACCTACTAACTGCATCATTCCCACATTGCATCTTTCCATTCAGCTCATAGGACTAGACATGCACTAACTACATGCACTAACTACATGCACAATCACCGAGCACTCGCTAACATACTAACCTATCACTAAGCACTCTTGTTAATGTTGTAACGGGGACAAAAATTGTTCTATCTTGTCCATTACAATGTTAACACCCTGCTCTATATTCTCACAGAACCAGCGAGCAAGCAGTAACATGGCAGAAGCAGGAGGTACCAGTTCCCAGGCCGGGTCCAGCGCCCAGATAGTGGACATTGAAACCCTCCTCCTTGAACCACAACTCACCGAGAGGCCTCAAGAACTTAGAGTTGTGCATGTACTTCCCATTCAGGACCCTCCGTAGGGACACACTTCTCAAGTAGGGAAACATGCACATTGGTTCAGTGATGTCGCAGGACCATTGGGAGAAGGCACCTACTTTTGGGAAGCAGAAATTGAGTTTAATGGCAAATGGGGAAGATACCATTTTTTCACCCATGAATTCGAGAAGTACCAAAATGTAGAAGTAATGTGATCTGTATGGACCAAAGCAGGATTGGATAGCTACTTCCGGGCACTCCTACCTAAGCCGGACTTCCTGCGTTGCTCCTATTTGATCAGTACCATCACCCCTAGCAGAGCCAAGGGAGGTGATAGCACCTTTGTGCTTCCCTCATTAACGCGGTCATGAACTAAAGAGATTCAAGCTTACCCTCAACCTAGTACGGGAAGCCCTGAACAAGGGGAGCCACCACCACACCAGAGGTGACCCCTCCACAAACGCGATGTGTCTGCCCATTTACTATTCGCTTACCCAGACCAAGTGCAGAAGGACCCAATTTGGTTTTCCCTTCGATTCCATCGGACTTGGAGTTCCCACAAGGTTACACCCTAGCCGATTTGAGAGATGAAGAAATCACCCGCATGATTAACGAGTCTAACCTAGAGACGGAAGCAGAGCAGACCCAAGGACCACAACCTACCACAACAACTTCAGCCCTGACCCAACCGGAAGTAGTGGAAGTAGAGGAAGATGAAGAAGAGACTGAAGAGGAAGCAGATGAGGAACATGATCAAGAATACGAAGAAATTAGAGAACTAGCGAGTGCCCCTGCATATACTGTGCAAATCAAAAGGTTATATGAGACTATGAAGAGAGTCCAAGAGCATCACAAGCTGTCACTAGAAACAAGAAATATGTTAATAAGTCAGATGTTAGCAGAAGAAGGAGTGGACGAACTGTTTATTGAATCCCTGAACTTGCATGCGGACGTAGTGGGCCTGGATGAAGCCATTCATTCAGCTATGGCTTATATTCATCGCTTTGAGAAACGAGTGCCTACTTGCCCCCTTCGCTCCGGAAAACAAATCCACATGGATGTATCGGCACCAGGAGACACTACATAGGTAGAGGAACACCACGAGGCACCACCCTCACCACCTCTCACTACACACTTCACTTCCACACATGACACTACCAACCCAATTTCAACACTCACCACATATGTTATGGGGATTCCTATCTCGCCAGGCACCCAAATTGGAGGGATCACAATGCCCACATTTACAACAATATTCATGAACATAACATCCACCCCACCCACAGTCCCCATCTACACATTTCCACACACTTTTGACACCATGGAAACATCACCAGCCACAGCACCACTCCCTCCCCCCTCTCTACCACCATCTCCCATACCCCCTCCACCCACTTCACCTCTCGTGACCACTTCATTCACTATCCCTTTCCCCCTCCCCATTCCCCCTGCATCCTCCACCTTCCCTGCATTCATAAATGTAAATAACATGTTTTCTACGTTACACCAATGTGTACATCAGTTGCAGATAGAATACCAAACCTTAGAAGATCGTCATCGCCAAATAACTACGGATCATGAGCAACTACAAAAGAGGCTTGCAGCTTTGGAAGCAGAAAATATTGAACTAAATCAATGCTACACTACGCTCGAACATGCTCACCAGACCCTTTTAAAAAGCTCCCCAGCCATCCGATTCCAATGAAGTTAAAAAACTAACAACTCTACTTGAACTTTATCAGTCTGAACATGTTAAAAGCAGTCACAATCTGACCCTACTCAGAAAGCACATGGCCACTGCCCTCGAAGAGAACAAACGCTTGCAAAGGCAGAACGAAGAAAATTTAGAGGCAGCCATGGAGGGTTCACCCCAAGAGATCGATCCCAAAAGATTTAAAGCTGTTCCATCCGAGACTATGAAGACAATTCTCAAAAGCTATGCAGATCTACTAGAAGCACATGATGAGTTGGGCAAAGAATGAGATACTCTCCACCAATAGCTAAATATGCAGGAAGCCCAACCCCAGATCACCGATTCTACCATCACTACAGGAGAGGTCAATGCACTGCGAGAACAGGTCGCGGAGTTGCAAAGCAAGTTACTCCAATACGAAAGGCAACCCTCCCCAGTCAATTGAGCCGGAACCAGAAGAATTGGTACCCATAGAAGTGGATGAGTCATATGAAGAGCCATATGTTCCTATGCCAATGCCGAGTGGCCAACAAACCTCTGAGGGGTTGGACTCACTAGAGGTAGAAGCCCCAGAATGGATGCAGAAACTTGAGAAAACGGCTAATACACATGATGATCGAGTAGCGGTCTAGATTGAGTCCATGACCAAGATTGAGGACACCATTATCAAATCAGAATATTTCCGAAGTATGTCTCATCACAGATGGATAGGCACCAACGACGATCAGTATGTGCCATATTGTGTACTCTTGGCAGATTACAACGTAGAAATTCAACGACGATGTGGCAAGGCTCCAACCTTTGCCACACAATTCGGCCCTGATGATATCCCTGAGAGCGCTTAACAAGGATCAATTCATCAACCTACCTGGCGGCTACGACTCTTAGAAACTTACCCTAAGATGGTTCGAACTTGGAATAACATGCCACTATTCATTAAGCATAATCCCTGTTATGCTCCCATACTCAGAAGACGCACATGGCCTGAGTTTGCCATCACTGTGAAGGATGTCAAAGGTTTGCAAAGTGGCTCAATTACGTATACCTGGCACTGCCACGGGGACAAGCTACAGTGGGCTACATGCTTTCTACCATCCGCCACTAGGGAGTCAGAATGCGAAACATCCCAGATGTAATGGCTCAAATATGCATAACGATATTCGAGTTGATGCTAGTAACCTTCAGAACCTTCAAAAATATTAAAGATCCACATTTCTTAGGTGTCGGATTCACAGCAGGTAACCTTGATTTGGTCTAGGATATGAGTACAACCCCCTCCATCCAGGTGATATATGCATGGCATGCACGAATTATATACATCCCCGCTTGGTACAAGCAAACATTTGAAGAGATGTTCATCACCAGGTTCTGGGAATACCACTCTGAAGTCTTTGTTCCCAGACCCTCCCATCTACTCCACCTCTTTGCAATGGAGCGAACATTACATTCAGAACAACTGCGTGTGCCACATCCAGATGTTCCAGGTCTAGTGGATTGGGATGCCCTCCTAACAGACTTAGCACGAGGGCTGCGGCTGGAAGAACACCACCTAGCTTCAGATGTGGTTGAATTCTATGTCAAACGCTCAGCCAAACAAGGGTCTGTCAGAGATGACAGACGCGAGAGAGGGGGGGGGGGTGTTGGCAACAGTCAAGACACCCAAGGATTCACACGACAAGGAAGCCAAAGAAGGGAGCCAGAGCGGAGAGAGGGCACAAGCAGAAAAAGTAGTCAACGAAGATCTGGCAAATAGGCCATCCAAATTTTCCAACCAAACCTCATTTGAACAGTGATTTTCATCACTACCTTAACCTTGTAAATACCGTTTTTGGATAGTTTTGACTCCATTTTGTGCAAGCCATGGAGTCCTTGAGCTTGAGGAGCATTAGAAGTACCTACTTATCAATTTTCATATTTTTTAGACTCCATTTGAGCCCTCAAATAAGCCCTAGAACCTAATTTTTAACTAGCCCGGACACTAGGTCTGAACAGGGCCAAAACTAGTCAAAAACTATAAAAAGAGCTAGAGAGCTCATTTTTGAGGTTAGCTTGTTGTAGAATTGAACTTGTAAGGGCACTTTTGAGTAATCTAAGAGAACTTCATTGCTTCTCTCTCTCTCTCTTTGTCTTGCCTTGTGTGCGCGTGTGTGTGTATGTGTGTGCATGTTTGTGTGCTTCTCACTCACACATTTGTGCCTTCACTTGCTCGAGGTCTTCATACCATCCTCATGTCTTCCTAGATTGACATTAAAGGAGGTGCTACTCATCACTGAGCTATAGCTATCCACAAGGGTCGAGTCAAAGCTCTCTGCGTTTGGATCACTTTTTGAAATCATGGGTGATGCAAGCACTAAGGCTCTATTCAAGTTATCCTCTCTTTCAATGTATTTGAAATAAATAACATTGGCAAGGGGTGGAGGCTATTGTCCTAACACAGATGTGGTCTCTATTGAGTTGGGTACTATGGTTGGTACAGTTGTCATAGCTTAATTATGGTTGTTGTTGGTATTCGTTTGGATATCTTCCTAGTTGTTGGTATGGCTATTGCTAGCTTTGCATAACCACTTTTTTTGTAAGGGAAATCTTATGTAGTATGGTTGGTATACTTTCTTTCTAATGGGAAATATTGAGTGTTAGGATTTCCTACACTTTAATCCATGAACGAACAAACATTAGACATCTGGCCTCCTTTGCAAATCTACTTGAGACTCCTAGCTTTTGAGCTACATTTTCTCATTAATGGATGTTGAGGGTTTCCATGTGAAATTGGTAGAACTATTTGAATCCTTCTAGATCTTTGATAATTCTAATTCATATTGCTTCCATGTGAAACGTATAGATCTATCTGAATCCTTGTAGATGTTTGACAAGTCTAACTCATCTCCTAAGCTATCCTTGATGTTGATACACATTTGCACACATTGCTCTATGGTTCTTGGTTCCTTTAAGTATAGATATGATCTTAACTTTGCAAGATATACTACTTGTAGATACCACTACTCTTAGCAAACAACTCCAATGAATATGGAAATTTATAGGATGCTATAAGATAGTAGTTTTTCCAAAAAACCATCAAACATTTTATTTGGATCTATAATGAAGGAGATTCAATCTCTCAATCTTTGTCTAGAAAATTACAGCAACACAAAGATGGACATATGACTCTCTTGGACTTCAAAGATGATCATGACTTCTTCTCTCTTATTATAGCATATAAAACAAACATAAAAATTTTACTCATACATTTAAACTCATGGTAGACATTTGGGTGTAGGTAAATAAGAAAAATATGGCTGGACTTTGAGAACTAGTCACAAAGACCTTCCACTAGGACACCACAATAACTTTCTTGTGACTCATACACTTGATTCATCATATTCTAGATATCACGTGGTACTTTAGCCATCCATATCATTTATTTGAGCCTTCTTGAAGCATTTGAAGACCTCACAAAGGTATTTACATCCTTTGGAACACGAATGTATTTAAAATTTTGAAGCTTTGATCCATCTAGAGATTTGGTGGAGATATTTTCAACGTGATACTTTGTTCCAACAAAAGAAATCTTCGCTTCACTATTTATGGCCTTCTCTTGGACATAATGATTGTGTACCTCTTTATGTTTTATCCTAGCATGAAGAATAGGATTTGAGCTCATATGAATGTTGATTTATTTATCCCATATATCAAAGCTACATCAACTTGCACATGCAATTCATGAGACTTCTTCTTAAACCACATAATCTTAGTAGTAGCAAGTTACCTAGATCTACTACATTTCGACCTTCTTGAATTCGAGCCTAATAAGCCTTGAATATCATGTCCAAGTCTTTCGGAGTAGGATCTTCCAGGATTGACCCTACTTTGGGTGGTGGTATGTGTAAAGAGAGATGGTAGATGCAATCCGAAGATGAGTTGGTGATACTACTACTAGCTTCACACCAGCCAACTGAGACTTCAGATTTGGTTAGTAGACCCTTTGAGCTTCTTATATCCACAAAAAAATCATCCAAGTGTTTTGGAATAAGTATCTCGAAAGTTTGAGTCAAGATAGACTAGTTGCAAAATGACTAGCTCCCAAAACTTGTTATTTTTGTACATACACTTGCTGGAGAAAATGAAGAGTGCTCTCAACCTGGTAGGAATTAGAAAAAGTCCTATTGGACAAAGCAAATAGACTTAGATATCTTTCTTATCCTAGGTAAAACACCTCAATTAATCAACTGAGTACTAAGAACAAGATTTAGCAAAATCTAGAACACTCCTGCCATTTTTGGGGCTCTATAGAGATTCGACCAGTGAGTAGAAAAAGATTGATTTCTCACAAAAAGAAAATCCAATGACCATCAAATTTTGTGACATAAACTAGACGTAGAGAGAAATCCAATGCACTTTAAAACTCTACAAAATGTTACGTATAGCCTGAGATATGAGCTTCTAAAGTTACTGTTCTGAGTGAGTATAACAAAGAATAAAAGAGAGAAGAAGTAAATGATGAATTTATATATTCACATATAATTACAACCACATTGGCAATGAATACTTGCACAATGGGAGTAGAATGATAGAACTACGGAGTAAGCTCTTCAATCTCTACAAATGAACATGAACTGGGCATGAATCAAGCTCTGTAATGTGGAATTCCTTCTTGCCCTTTTTATAGCTACTTTTGGAGGTAGCTTTGAATTTTAATTCAAATAACTTCACCTAAAACTGATGCTAAGAATTAAGAGATATTCTCTCAACTAATGGATTCATGGCTTTAGTAGTTAGAGCCATGGATTTCCTTATTACATCATGGATGACTTAAGCCATTCTTTCTTTCACAATTACAAGATATAAAATATACTCTTGAATCTACAAATGAACATAAATCATCAACTTGAATCTACTCAATTTTGTACCATCAAGAGCTTTATTCAACATGTTTGCACATTGCATATCTGTAGAGACATAGGATAGTTGACTATCTTTGCTCATTAGCTTCTCCCTTACATAATGGTAGTGGACTTCAATATGCTTGGTTCTAGCACGGTATACCGGACTAGCTGCAAGATGTAGTGAGCTTGTGTTGTCACAAAAAATGTGAGGTGTTGAAGAATGAAGTCCAAGATCTGTATACAAAGATTTTAGCCACATGATTTCTTGAGTTGCATTAGCCAAACCTCTATATTCGACTTCAGTAGAAGATAATGTCACTATTGGTTACTTCGTCGATGACCAGAAAATGATTTTTGAACCTGCAAATGATACATACTCGGATGTGGTTCTTCTATCATCTCTAGCTCTGGCCCAATCCGCATCTGAGTAGGCCTTTAGCTCAACATTTGAAGTAAATGGATAAAACAAACCTTCATTCATGGTCCCCATTAGGTACTTGAGGACTCTCTTGGTCGCTTCCATATGTGGTCTTCTCGACTTATTCATAAACTGACTCAATATGCTAACACTATAGCATATATCCACCCTTGTGAGTGTTGCATAGTTCAAACTTCCAACCAAGATTTGATAGCTTTCAATGTCTTCAATTGGCTCTCCTTCATAAGCACTAAGCTTATGATTTTGCTTCATAGGTGTACCTGCACACTTAGTGTTTTCCATCTTGAACTTGATGAGCATGTCATGCACATACTTCCTTTGTGTGATGTATATACCTGAACCTGTGTAGATTAACTACAATCCAAGAAAATAAGTGAGTGGTCCAAGCTCACTTATTTTGAACTCCTCCTTCATTTGATTCTTTACCTATTTGATTCCTTCAAGATCATTCCCTATGATAATAATATCATCAACATACACACATAGATAGATCACTTCAAATCTATTCCTCTTTATGAACAAAGAGGTATCCACCTTGCTAGCTTTGAATCCTTGGTCTTGCAAATAAGTCACCAATCTAAAATTCCAAGCTCTTGGAGCTTGCTTCAATCCATTCAAGGCTTTCTTTAATTTTCATTTAGGATGATGTGCATCCTCATATTCAGGAGGTTGTGCCATATACACTTCCTTAGAAATCCATCCATTTAAGAAAGCATTCTTTACATCAAGTTGATAGAGCAAGACTAATGAGAACCCTAATTCTAGGCATTTCTACAACAGGAGAGAAAGTCTCCTCATAGTCAATAACCATGGGTTTGATCAAACCCTTCAGCAACTAACCTTGCTTTATGTCTATTTATACTTCCATCTGGATTCCTCTTGATTTTGTAAATCCATCAAGATCCAATTACCCTCATAGATGGCTTGTTAGGTACAAGCTCCCAAGTGTCATTCTCCTTCAAGGCTTCCATTTCTTCATCCATTGAATCTCTCCAAGCTTTCTTGCTTTGTGCTTCTTCAAATGTGGTAGGTTCTTCATTGCTTGAATCCTTTGCAATGTAGATTGAGTGCTTGGTGACAAAACAAGTATCATAACCATACCTCTCTGGTTTCTTCTTCTCCCTTGAAGACCTTCTAAGAGGTTGATGTGAGCTCTCGGGTCCATATGTAGCATCTTGAATCTTTGCTTTACCTTTGCTCTTCCATAGCTTTAGGCTTTCCAAGTCTTCTAGGTCAATCTCCTAATCACTTTCTTCAATTTGCTTTGGCTCCTTTGGTTGAAGTGATGGAAAATCTTCATCCAAGTCATAAGGCAACTTCACTTTCCTTTCATCATCAAACCATGATTTATTCTCATAAAAAATTACATCTCTACTCACAAAAAATCCTTTATTAGTTGGATTGTACAATCTATATCCTTTTTGGTTTCGGTCATTAACCAATAAATATGCACTTCTCTACCTTGGGATCCGATTTCCCTCTTACTTGAGAAGGAATGTGAGCATAGGCTAAGCATCCAAAGATTTTACAATGCTCTAAACTAGGTCTTCTTCCATTCCACACTTCATATGGAGTGGTTCCATCTAGTGACTTAGATGGAAGTATATTTATGTGATATGTGGCTATAGACACAGCCTTTGTCCATAAATAGTTTGACAATCCCTTTTCATTGAGCATGGACCTTGCAGCTTCAACAATAGCTCTATTTCTCCTCTCTGCTACACCATTGAGTTCGGGTGTATACCTTGTAGTGACTTCCCTTTTAATGCCTCTTTCATGCAAGTAGGCATCAAATTCAGAAGATAAGTATTCTCCTCCACCATCTGATCTGAGTCTTTTCAAAGTCCTACCTGTTTGGTTTTCAACAAGAGCAACATACTTCTTAAAGTAATTAAAAACTTCATCCTTGTGCTTCATGAAAAAGAGAATGGTCCACCTGCTAGAATTATCTATGAAAGATACATAATATCCTAAGCTTGATATAGATGGCTCCTTACTAGGACGCCACACATCCATGTGCACTAGATCTAAAAGATTTTGATACATATATCCCTTCCTATTGAAAGGTTTTCTATGAGCCTTGCTGAATTGAGAAGCTCCACACTTCTAAATCATGTGTTGCCTTGTGATATTAGGCAAACCAAGGACACTTTGGTCCCTACATTTGAGTGTCCTCTCACCAATGTGAGCAAGCCTTTTATGCCATATCTCCAAATCTGTGAGAGTTTGAGATCCATAGCTAAATAAAGCTATGTTCTTTGTATCTTCCACTTCAAAAGTGAAAAGCCTTCCTGTCGTTTTTCCTTTGGCAATCTTTCTAAAGCCTTGCCATGGGTCTTCAACATATGCTCCAAATCGGTTGAATCTAGCCTGCAATCCTTTTTCAACAATCTACCCAACACTTATTAAATTTTTGGTAATTGTAGGGACATACAAGACTTTTCTTAAGAGGTTCATATTCCCATCTAATGTCTTCACATTACCTATCTTCTCCATCGAGTGCTTTCTTTCATCTCGTGTTTGCACTTCATGTTTGTTGTGAGGATCTTCCAAATCAAAAAGTAAAGCCACATTTCTTGCTACATGATTCAAGCATCCCAAATCAATGTAAAAGATGTGATCATCATCCCTACCCTTCTTCACTGATAGATTCATAATCAATAATGAATCTTCTTTACTTTGGTCCTGTGCATAGTTATTGTAATCTCTTCTTCCTCTATGGCCACTTTGATAGTTGTTGTTGTTGTAATTGTTGTTGTAGTTGTTGTTGTAGCCTCCATTGTACCTGCCTCTATTTGATCCATAGCCACCTCTATTGAATCCTCTTCCTCTTGAGTTCCTCCGGTTCTCAAAACATTCTTCACTAGTACGATTAGATAAGCCATATATATTGCAAGGTTGAGATGATTGGAATCTCCTCCTTCCTTTCTTTCCACCTCTACCTCTTCCTCTCGCTCTTCATCTACCTGCAAAGTTTGCATGGAAAGAGCTACCTTCATCTTCATTCTTCTTATTCTTTGACTTGTTCTTGACCTTAGCTTTATTAGAATATAAGGCAAAAGTTTTATTACCTCTTGAGGACTCACCAACTTTGTTAATCTTTGCTTCATGAGTGAAGAGTTGGCCCATGAGTGTGTTGAGGTTTGCATATCCATGTACAAGTCCATGGTTGTTGTGAAGGACTCCCACTTGTCATCTGCTTTGATTCCATTTATGATTTGTCTAATGATTTGTTCCTCTTCAATTACCTCTCCAATGCTTCCAAGTTGATATGAAATCTCCTTCATCTTTGTGACATAATCAGTCACACTTTGCTTGGGGTTTTTCTTCATTGTTGTGAACTCCATCCACAATTGGTTCTTCCTTGCTCGAGTGTTGGAGGAGAAGAAAGAAGAAAGTGCATTCCAAGTCTCTCTTGATGTCTTGAATCCCTTGAAAAGAGTTAAAAGAAAATCAGAGATTTAGTTTAGAATATAGGACCTTGCAAGTGCATCCTTTGAACACCAATTTGAAAGTCTTTCCTCTTCTTCATGTGATGGTTGCCCTTTGTTCCTCAAGGAGAGATGGTGGATGCAATCCGAAGATGAGTTGGTGCTGCTACAACCATCTTTACACTAGCCAACTGAGACTTTAGGGTTGGTTAGTAGAGCCTTGAGATTCCTAATCCACAAAAAAATCACCCAAGTGTTTTGGAACAAGTATCTCAAAATTTTGAGTCAAGACAGACTAGTTACAGAATGACTAGCTCCCAAAACTTGCTATTTTTGTACATACACCTATTGCAAAAAATGAACACTGCTCTCAACCTGGTAGGAATTAGAAAAATTCCTTTTGAACATAGCAAATAGACTTTGATAGCTTGCTAATCCAAGTTAAAACACTTCAATTGATCAAATTCTTTCATTTTCATAAATCAAAGATCCCTAACATGGATCTATAAGCATTCACATAATGTAACTCGTCACCTTCTTTTGCACTCAACTTTACATTACATTCCATTGGAATAGAAACACACTTACATTCTTGCATACCAAACCTTTTCAGCATATCACATATATACTTTTGTGATCAATCACCCACCTTCATCTCTATACACAATCTCAATCCCAAGAAAGTATCTAGGAAAACCAAAATCTAAAATTTTAAATTCCTTTTCCAAGTCACTTTTGTTCTCTTGAATTTCTTTTGCATCATTCCCTATAATCAACAAGTCATCCACATAAATGCATACATCTACATGTTCACATAAAGTGAAGGATCGCCATGACTTGACGTGTATCCTTGAAGCATAAGATACTTTAGCAATCTTGCATTCCATGCCCTTGGTTCTTGTTTAGGACCATAAAATTCCTTTTTCAACTTGCATACATAATTAGGACATCTAGCATCCACATTATCATATGGTTGTGACATATACACTTCTTCACTTAAATCATCATTAATGAAGGCATTATTTATTGTCTAATTGTTATATATTCCATCTTTTATTTGTAGCTAAAGCCAAAAAAGTTCTCATTGTGTCCATTTTTGTTACTAGACCAAATGTTTCCTCATTGTCAAATCCTTGAGTTTAAGCATATCCTTTTGCTACAAGTCTAGCCTTAAATTTGTATTCACTACCATCACTATTTCTTTAAATCTTAGAAAACCCATTTGTGAGGTCGTGTGCTTAAGCTTAATTTCACCAACAATACGAATTCATAAGTTCGTCTACTGAGCTTCATTTCGCCAAGAGGCCGGGGTTGGTTGGATGATGGGGCAGAGCCCGAGGTCGAGGTAGTCACAAGTACGATATGCATTTTGAGATTCGAAAATGGAGAGAGAGAGAGAGAGACCATATACATACATACATACATACATATCAGCTCGACATGTACGAGAAGAAGTTGACATTTATAAAGCAGGCAAGTTTTTTACATCACATGTGATGTCTGTATTAGAGTCCTTATTGTTGTTTTAATTTTTTATCAATAGCACGATTATAGGTTTGAGCAACCAATCAACACATATAGAGCCATATGAGCTCCTGAGCTACCAGTCATGATGACAGAGAGCCATCTAGATAAGTATGGGCTATATGTATGTATGTATGTCTGTATGTATGTATATATGTATGTATGTATGTATGTATGTATGTATGTATGTATGTATGTATGTATGTATGTATGTATGTATGTGAGCTCTTACTGAGGTTTCTTTGCTGGGTTGCATGGAATCCTCTTGATAATTTGGATGTAGTGTTTGCTTATGATTATTCTTGGTCAATGATCCCCTCTGTCCTCTTTTTTCCACATTTCAATAGGTATTGGTAAATTTTATGGCTAGGGGTCTCAAGACATTCCTTTTAAGTATGAGTTTGTCTGGACTGATTAATTGGAAAATGAAAGTGTGCATGACAAAAACAGAATAATCAACTTATGTCCCTACTTTGCATAGACTCAAATATTCAGTGGGATGAACTTGGGCTTGCTTGTAGGCAACTCTCTATTTTTTTGAAAGAACATAAAGCATACCAGTTGGACCACTTGTTGGCCAAAAGAAAATTCAAACAAATTAGGAAGCTGTTGAATATTTTGTTCTTGTATTTTTGTATCTATATTCAATCGATGGCTTTATTTTTGTATGT
Source organism: Ceratopteris richardii (assembly GCA_020310875.1). Classification (NCBI taxonomy): domain Eukaryota; kingdom Viridiplantae; phylum Streptophyta; class Polypodiopsida; order Polypodiales; family Pteridaceae; genus Ceratopteris; species Ceratopteris richardii. The sequence goes on from CM035430.1 coordinate 25,903,165, forward strand.
TCTTGCCTTGACACTTTTTCACCTTAGATGGATTTGGTTTAAGGTAAATCTCATGGGGAAAGTGTGTAGGACAATCTCATCAAATGCATATTTCCTATAAAATTCTTATGAAAAGAGAAGATAGGAGATCTATGCTTAAAATAGACTCAAAGATGCCCTTTGATACAAATGAATGTGAATGATTGAGAGACTTTTTATGTAGGAGATGAAAGGGCATAAGAACAAAACTCGTGTCCTATTAATTGACATCTAGTGCATGTAATAATGCCTCTCTAGACTCAGACTTCAGTACCCACTCTTCATTGATAGTTTACAACATTTAGTGTATCCAGAGTTTTAGAGACAGGGATGCTTTCTCTCCCACTTTCTCATCCTATTTTTTGCTGAGGCTTAGAGCTTCATGCTCTCTTGGACCTGGAGATTTTAGATGAAGAGCTTGCACATGATACAATGGTTTACTTGGAAGATACTCATCTAAATCGTACTACATTCAAGGAGGTTCAGGATACACTATCTATGGCATCTAGTACCCATATTCACTAGTAGAATTCTTGTAGTTTTGTGTATTCAGATACAGGATCATGCTGACTACCACTCAAACTTTCCTTCCTATGGCTTTAGGAGGAGACCTTCATGGGAGGTCTCAGATGTTTTGTTGGAGCTTGTGTGACTCCTATGCAGAAGCTACCATACTTCTTCTGAGAATCAAGGAGCCCTTTTCTGAAGTATGAGCACCCTTTCTACAAGATAAGTTGTTGTGGTCAATCAGAATCCACTATCCAACATGTGATACAAAAAATCATGCTGGTCCTTTCTTGCTTTTGCACTGGATTGACCCAGAACTTACTTTGTTCTAACAAAGATGGAAACCTTATCAAAGAAGCCTTGGTTGTTCCTCTTCAGCTGACAATCTCTAGAAATCTAGGGCTAATGGAGCAAAACTTGTTTGTGCAAATTCATTGTTATTAGTCTTCCCCTAGGGTTGATAGTATTGGAAAGGGCTTTTATTGAGGATCCTAAGATAAGTGGCCTTTCTAGAACCGAATAGGTCTAATTCTCTTATTGAGGAAAACTTTCTTAAATTACGCTTTGAGCTTGAGGCCAGACTGCCTCAATTTGTATAGCCCACCCTTGGAAAAACTCAAGATGGTCCATTATTTAGAATAGATAATTGGAAACCTCATTAGGGAATATGATCAATACATGCAATCATCTGTTGTAGTTCTTCATGGTTTGTGATCCTATGAGGAACTCTGCAAATTGGTTCCACTTTCTACAACTCATATTGACAAATTAAACTCTCTAGTGTCAATTTTGAGGTCTCTTCCTCCCAAATCTTTTCTTTAAACCTGAATTGCATGATCGAGGGTTGGCCAAGCCACAACTTCTTATGAAGTGATATAGGGTCTTTTCTCACATTACCAGCTTGCAACTTGTATAGTTACATGTAGCATTGGATGGGTAGAATTTTTTTTTTGACATGCTTTGTAGAGGGGCCTTAGTTGTGATCCAGATTGTTGTTGGTGGCAAGAAAATGTTTCTCACATAGTTTGGCAATCTTAACACAGTTAATATCTATAATAGTATTCTAAGTCTTTCTATTGCTGATTGTTATTCACGTTCTAGATTTGTCTATATTGGGGATTATTTCTTGAGGTAAGAAGAACTATTTTAGTAGTGAAATAGAACTTGGCACTATTAATTTAATCTTTGAAAAATGGGGTCTTTTGATTGCTGATTGTAATTCACTATTGGGCTTTCTTTGTCTATTTTGAGGATTATTTTATTGAGACAAAGAGAAATGTTTTCGTTCTCTCTTTGCACACAAATGCTAAATGTGTGCTTCTCATTGTGAAATATTATGTATCAAAAATTGATCTTATCATTCTTATATAACATGTTGATCAAAAGTGCTTGATGCATTTGTTGTTATGTGGTAGATAGACACTCATCATTGGATGGGGTGATTTTATGGAATTATTTGGTATGTTGGAACTTGGTGATTAACTTGCTACCTTACTGAAATCTTCATTCAATACTCATCAGAGATGTAGCATTGAAAAACGTCCTTTTGCTCATTGATTTTGAACATTTTTACATATCATTTGCCTCCATGAATTGACTTCATTGTTGAAGGTTTATTAAATAATGTTGAGTCCTTAATTTTTAATTACATTCTACGCTAGGGGGAATAGAAAATGTGAAAATGCTAGTGTGGAAGCAAATTTACTGTAGGTGTTATGAGCCTGTAGTGAGGCTTTCAAAGATGTTGAAACATATGAAAATTGCAAGTTGGAAAGATAGAACTTTACATCTAAGATTCAAGAATACTTACAATGTTGAAAGTATGACAAAGTTGAGTCAATGAGCTCTATGTAGTGTGAGCATGACTCATTTGTGCTTTATGCATCTCCTATCTTTGTGTGCATAAATAATTCATGCTCGCCATTTCTGATCTTGTCTTGGTTGTGAAATTTGATAGGATAAGGTTAAAGGTGTTGTTCTTCTCAGTTTTGTAAACAAGCAAGATATTGCAAATGCAATGAGTACTGAAGCTGAAATTATAGACAAATCCTTATTAGATGTATGTTGTTTCTCATCAAGTACCTTGTACTCAGTTTGCAACCATTTAAAATGTTTGTAATCTTTAGTTGCTTATCTTTTATTGATATAAACGTTTCTTCTCAGTCAAGTTGGTTGTTTTTTATTAGGTACATCAAGAGCACATGTACAACCTCAGGAGAAGGTCTTGGGAGACTATGTAGTGTATGACTATGCAGTGTAGGGTATTTCATCTGTGTATAAGGTAGCAGTTAGCGGTTAGACATTTTTCTAGGGCTTGGCTATACACTGAATACATAATCCACCAAAAATTGATTATGGTTACCATCCGTTTTTAGCATCTTTTCTGCCTTGAGATGTCTAGTTTTTGTGTTGTTCACCGTAAAGGATAGTTTCATTGTTGACTCTTTAACAATATTCGGAATTTGAACTTGACCCTAAACCCTGGACAGTAGGAAGAAAATTCAGTGAAAGGAGAGTCTTCCACATTGCATGCAGATTACAGATCATGAACATATACATTTAGAAGAACACATCTCTGGGCCATATATGGCAGATTTAAAATAATGCATCTATGGTTGAAAGCACCTTCATCTCATGTTCATGGTACAATATTCTTTTATTTTCTCTATCCAGATTGCCAAATTCAAGCAAGATTAGAGCGTATGCATGATGGTGATTATATCTCAAAAAGAGTATCTGATTGTACCCCCTCTGTTGGTGTATCATCAATGGCTAATATATATGCTGAAGGGGCTCAAATTTTCAGCTAAAGTTACAATGAAACAATGAAATTTAGAAGTACCCCCCATTTCTACAATCCCCCGCAAACTATCTACTGTGTGCAGTAGTAATACTGATTGAATGTAATATAGAAGATCGAGAGTACATCCCATATTTCTTTTTTTGAATAAGAATTTGACCTAAAACTTCTGGCACGACTGAAGCTGTTGTTCTAACGCTTTCATTGGGTGATTGATAAGATAATTAAAAACTGAATGTATGAAGGCTTCAGACTGATCTCAAAACGTTTGATGCAGGATCTTCTTGAAGACATTTTCATTCTTGAACTTGAAGTTGCAACATTGGAGCATCATCTTCTTTAGCTCTATCGCTAGGTATTTACCAGATACCTCATTTTGTATGGAGGTAAGCAATCTCGTACATCAACCTCCATCCGAAGGGGAAGCCCTCTACCAGACTAGCGTCACGTCATAAAGCCAAGAAGCTAAATATCGTTCCATTCACTTGATGTGTACGATAAAACTCATTGACATCTTAGAGAAAAGGCTTCTTCGCCATAGTCCAAAACAAATCTCCGATCCTCTGGGTCACATTAATTTCATAGTTCACAAGCACTCCCCTTTCTCTAACCTAAACGATAATCAGTATTGAACCTGAACGATAGTCAATACTAAATCTCTGAATAGGAGGGTTGCATATTTGGTAGATTCCACAGTTTACTATCCTTTCCTCTCCTTCCATAGAGCCTCTACAATCTCTCAGTTTTATCGTGGGACAACAAAAGATGCACGTCCTCAGTGATGTATAGAAGGATGGTCCAAATATCATGCATTTATCACAAGATCCACAGATTTGTAGACTTTTATATCTAGGAAACAACGATCCATGTGGATGACTGAAGTAGTCCACAGTAACATCGTGAATGATTGAAATAAATCTACAATAGAAGTTTTCATGCTGAAGAACTCTTGAAGAAAGTTCTCTCTGAGTTGACGAGCTCGATTGTTAATGACAGAAGTAGGTCTATGGTCAAAGGTTTCATTCTCAAGTACACTTGTAGAAAATTCCTTTTTAACATGGTTATCCCTATCTCTGAATTTTTGTGTATGCTCTGTTCTGTGTACATATTAAGATTTTTTTGGTGTCTACTATGTACAAGACATAATAAAGATCCTTGAAAGTATAGGTCGTGATGATGTACAAAGTAGCAATTCAAAGTTTCAACTTTTTGGACACTTGGGTCTTGTTCATGTGTGTTTGCATGTTTATTTGATTCTTGGTCTAAGAATTTGGTATCAGTGCAGGTTCAAAGGAGTGTATCAGGCTCGAGTAAATTGCAATATAATAGAGCAAGTATAAAATCTATTTTGCTATAGGTTTTATAAGGTATAAATTTTCAAATCTTTGTCCAACCTTATAATTGGAAACCATCTGTGTCTAGCTATTGCACTCTATCCAACTTTACCAACCAATCCTTTGTGTGTAGGTAATTTGTGTCAAGTTGCTTCAATAAATCCATCTAGGAGCTTACATCCAGCACATAAGCTCCTTGTGCATTCAATGTTTGTTACTTTATTACTCCCTGTTCAAATCTTCATGGCAGTCTAGATTATGTACATTGGGCATTATAGGTGGTTCCAATAGCACAGATGTTACCAAATGTGGTATTATTGCTAGTATATCTATATATTTGTACAATTAGATATATACTATATTTGTATACACGTAGATATATATATTTATATTACCATACACACACATGACATTGTGTTGATGTATCTATATATATGTACTAATAGATATATACAATATATGTATACACATAGATATATATATATATTTCCATACACACACAGATGTGGTAGTGCTGGAGATTGCTATGGAGGTGTTTGATCATAACTGTCTACTTATGTGGTGAATTTGGTTGTTTGTTACGTGTTTTCCTGTTATAAAGATGTCACGAAGACATTGGAACAATTTTTCTTTGTGTTTGAATAGATTAGGGTGTACTACATGAGGTTTTTCCCCAGCCATTCCTAGTGGAACAAGTTGGATGGATGGCATTCACTGGAAAAGGGAGAGTAGTAGTTATGTAGTTCTTCTTATACAGCTATCTACTTTTAGCATTTATAAGAGAGATCTGTTTTCTGCCTCTAACACTAATATAACTTATGTCACTATACACAAGAGCTTGACATTGTGCCTACTAATATTCACCAGTGCTCACCTATTTTTCTTGGAAACTATGATGATGTTGAGTAGATAAATCCTTTGTATGAAGCAATAGCCTAGCTGTATTGTAAAATGCATTCCTCAAATATATAAAATATCTGATCTCTGGGGTTCTCTTCAAGGAAAATCTTCAATATATTTTGTCCAAGTAAAATGATTTTTTCTGGTTCTTTCCCAGGACTTATTCCTTTCCAAGGCTTCTTTGTAGAACTTGATCAGCATTCATGTAGTCTTTAGTCATTTATTTCTTAGCTAGCTGTGATCAGATGGATTTATGTGACTTGTGGCCCGTGGGCATAGTATCTGCTAAAGATTGGTGCTTGCTTCAGATATGACATTGCTCTTTGGAACTTGTGGAGAAGCATCATCTTGTGGTAGATCCGGAGAGCTAGGAACTCAATTTTGTTGAATGGTGTTATTTTGAGATTGTGTTTCATGTATCTATTGAATTTTTTCCTTGTTGGATCACCACAAGTACAAAAGCTCTCTCTACTATTCTCTTTGCCAAGCCCTACTAGTGGTGTTTGCACTAGTGTAAGTAAAAGTGCCCTTATGATTTTCATTGGGTCTTGCTTCTTCTCCAAGGCTCTTCTACATCAGTTTTCTGGTTTAACCCAATGCCCAAGCATTGGTACCTTGGTGATGGCTCTCTGATGGTTGGACTTTTTGTTTTGCTGGCTTACTAGTGCTATAGAGGGTCTCTTTAAAGTCTCTTTGCCAAGTCTTATTAATGGATTCTGCAATGGTATAAGGAACAGTGCAATATGGTTTCCATTAGGTTTTGTTTTTTCTTTAAGCCTCTTCTTCTCTGGCTGCTGCGGCATCAGTCTTGTGGTTCAGCTCATTGTCCAAGCAATTGATTTTTTTTGTGCTATCTTGGTCCTAGTTGTGTTGATGTTGGTTTGTTTCTTCCCTTGCAAAGTGCCCAAAATGCTCTGGGCTGTCCTTCATAATCTCTGCAGAGTGTTGTACCCCAAGAGATTGATGTTGTTTGTTGCTAAAGTCTTTAGATTCAAACCTGGACGCCCATTCTAGTCTTGGAATTGGCCTTCTTTTCAACTTTTTTGTTCCCTTACGTGTTGTTCACCCCTATAGTTAGAGGAAGTCCCTCCTCCTTTTCTTAGTCCTAGAATACCTCTTGTTTGTATCTCTAAGTTTGGACAGACTTCCTCTCTGATGGTTTTCTACTCTTTTAATTATTAATTCACTTCTCTCCTCTTCAAAAAAGAAAGAGGTATGTCTCTCCAACGATTGACTTGTATATATATAATATTGAACTCCCTTCAGCTTGAGATGCTAGATGTTCTATCTAATATCATGGAGTGTCGAATCTTGATACAATCTTTTTGTCAATCTGAAAGGGGCAATGTGATTTCTGTAAGGCTTTTCTTGAACATATGATAAATGATGTTATGATATCATTATGAAGATAACCGGTGTCTTCTAGGCTCGTGTAACTAGTTGGGAAGGTTGAGTTTTCTTTTCTCGTAAATATGAAGACTATAATAACTGATTATAAATGGAGGATCTAGATAGATTAAAAAGACGATTTAATGAAAAAGTGATTTTCCATTCCAATAATTTATTGGTCAGATTAGAAATATTCATTTGATTTGAACACCATCTAACCTATTTAGTAGTGGTATGGGTATGACCTAGAAGCATTCATTACACGATAGGTCTGACTCGATGAGTTAGCATATTTGGAATGAATATATTGGAAGCAAATTTTTTGAGAAGACGTTCATCCGTCCACTATGTAGGTACTCAATGTTGTTATATATTGGTGTCCATAGAGCCATCTCATTGAAATTATTAGCAGTTGAGTTTCAGCTTTACCATTCTTTATGCTTTTGCAAAAATAGAACATATACCAACTTTGAAAAATAACTTAATACCTCAAAGGCATAGATTTTTCTTTTTTTTCATGCAAAATCATTGAAATTGTCAATTTTAGGCTTTCATCAAAATTCGCCAGAATTTTAAAATTTAAATAGTAGTTATCATCAACATTCCACAAAATATTTATAATTATAGTATGATATACTTAGGGAATTTCACCCATATTTGTATACTTTTGAATGAGGGGGATGGTCTTATATTTTACCCTGGAGTATACCTACATGTAAATTCTGTTCTAATACCTTCATCATTAAAAAAATCAGTAAAAGCTTGATAGAAATACTCTCCCCTTCCATTGGATCTTAGCTTCTTAACATAAATTCCTTTATGCTTCTTGACAAATTATTTGAACTTCTTGAAACAATCAAATACATCACTCTTATGTTTAATGAAATACACAAATTTCATCCTACTATGATCATCAATAAGTAACACATAGTACTTATTACTAGTCAAGGATGTCTCTTTAGTAGGACCTCACACATTTGTGTGTATAAGATCTTGCAACACATCACTAACATAGCTTGAATCCTTGAAAGATTGTCTACTATGTTTGCCCATTTGACATGCTTCACAACGATGTGCCATATTTTTCTATGTAAGATCAGGTAATCCTTCAACAATCCTCTTTTTTTTATAGCTCCTTTAACCTATATATATTCACATGGCCAATCCTTTTGTACCGCAGATCAAGCTCTGCTATTCTATGCATACCAAAGAGAAATAGTTTGTATGATTTGGTTTGACCTTGAATGTAAATTTCTACCTTGTTTTCTACCTTTAACAATTAATCTCCTTTTCTTTGGATCCTCAATCAAGTAACCTGCATGATTAAATCTTACTTGCAAATCTTTTTCTACCATTTGGCCAACAAACATCAAATTCTTAATGATCATTAGCACATAGAGTACATCTTTCAAGAATTTTTTTTTGCATTTATCTTGCATGAAAACATCTCCAATATGCATCATATTATGTGTTGTATCATGTCATGTTTCAACATAACCTTTACATGAAGGATCATGCATATTTGAAAACTATGAAGCATCGTGAGTCATATGGCTAGAGCAACATCTATCTACATACCATACATCGCTATTGCAATTCATCTTACTTTCTACATTCATAATAAGAAGAGAATCATAATCATCACTTTCACCCTCAATTTATAATTTCCTTGTTTCTTACCTCTTGTTGAGTAGCCTCCTCTTCTATAACCACCTTAGTATTTTCATTTTGATAGCAATCTTTGGCATACTATCCATACCTTCCACATATGTAGAAATTATTGTTATGTTCACTGTATTTTTTATTGTACTTGTGGTAGCCTCTTCAATTTTCCCTTCCTCTTGTGTTGAAGGTCCCTTGATTATCATTTGATATATTCCTTCTTCCTTGATGTCTATTCAAACCTATTCTACCTTTGTTTCCTCCTCTTGATGGTCCTGCATAGAGAGCTTGCCCTTAACATCCTTTTTTATTTAAAGTAGAGCCATTTACATTCATCTCCTCTGTGACTGCAATTGCAACAAGAAAATCAAAATCTTGTAATTCTCCTCTGACGTAATAAAAAATAATGAATGGTTTCCATCTCTCATCCTCTTTGAGTTCACTAAGAGTATGTGCAACCAAGTCATTATCCTCCACATGAGCTTGGATTGATCTTAGTTGATCTGAAATCTCTTTAACCTTCAATAACTAATCATTTAGTGATGTCCTTGTATCTTTCTTTATGTTTTTCAACTCGTTTTTTAGTTGAATCTTCCTTTCTCTTATACCTGTAGTATACAAGCTTTTCGATACAAGTCAAACATCCCTACTTGTGTCTAGGTCTTGTCTGTGTCTTACCATTGAATCTTTATTATTTTGTGATAAAATACTCAAGATACAATGGACCATCAAACACTTGATTTAAATACATAATGAAGGAGATACAAGCGCTACAATCTTTGTCTATAAAACTACAACAATGCAAAGATGGGCATATGACCCTCTTGGATTTGAAAGAAGATCATGAATTTTCCTCTCTTATCATAGCATGAAAATCTAAACAAAAACATTCCTAATAAATATAAGTTGATGGTAGACACTTGGATGGATTTATTCCATGACTTAAATGCTAAAATAAGCATGTGATACTTTAGCCATCCTTTATCATTTATTTGAGCCTTCTCTAAGCATCTAAAGACCTCCTGAAGGTGTTTGCATCTGTTGGAACTTGTAACCTTGACCTATACATAAAAACAATGTTCTCAACATGATTGGGTGGTAAGGACATATTGGAAGTCATGAGAAACAATCTTTGATGTCAAAGACAAATGAGTTGGCTTGTTGAATGTGAGCAAACTGAGGGGTTGTGTAGGTGGTGGGACAAATCCTCAAAGAATTGACAACCAAGAATCCTATGGGATAGCAAGGTGGTGGATGGTATGATCTTGAAAATGGCATGATGAGAAAGAAGCATGGTTTGTAGTGAGTGGGTGGTTGTTCTAGGCTGATAGTACATGATGCTTCCAAAAATCCATCATCTTTTTTCACAATGAGAATAGTTTATATGTATACATCCATGATGGGTGAGTGGGAGGTGTGGGTTGTAGTGAGGAGGTGGTCATTGTGGGTGGATGGTATGAGATGCTTCCAAAGCACCAATGGTGTTTGTTAGAGTGTGGAAATTCTAATGGTAATATGCTACTCTATCAAGTGGGTAGAGGTGAATTCAACAACTAATTGCATGGCTATGAATTTTGAAAAGCATCTGTATAAAAACATTTTCTCATTGTGGGTGCTCTATGGAACTGAGAAGTGATAGAGTCACATATTTCATTATTCAAAGACTTTAATGTACACTAGAAAACTATAAAATTGGGCAATGTAAGTCTTGCATCTATTATCTAGGGGAAATGGGCAATCCAAGAGCTTTAAAAAGATCTACTTTCTATCATGCATAAAATATGTTTTGACCACCCTACAACATGGCCTATAGATATTATTGGTACAATTTGCACCTACAACATAAAGGTTCAAATTAGCATAGGATCTACACCATTCTGACATACTTTTGGGATTCATGCTTTGGTGTTTTACCAATTCATCATCAATGAACAACTTAGAGACTAGCAACAATCAAGGATGGAACCACTCACTAATCCACTCATGGCTTTGCATGAGGAAAGGAAAGATGAAATTGAGAAGCTTCAGCATGTTAAGGAAATATGCAAGAAGGTACATAATAATCACATAAGGATCAAAGAAATAATTGAAGGACCATGCATGCTTCTCTATTTGATTCCACCTATCATGGGAAGGCTGGCAACAAAGTGCTTCCTCATGGATCAATATAGACATTAGTGCTATACAAAAGAGAAATACTCCTCGCAACCACATGTAGATAGCATAGCCATTATAGTTAATTTGTTTTCTTTCATCACAAATAAATTCCACTCTCATTAAGAGTAAATCTACAAACCATTGAAGAATTGACATGGGAGATTATTGCATCCCAAAATATCATGCAATAATCACTATCCTCTCACAAACAATAAAATCTCATAGCTTGCTTCTTGTGTCTCTACCCAATCGAGCATTAGAATTGTATTAGTGATTAGAAGAAAGTTTTATTACTCTTCAATTGATTTTTTTCTCCCCTCTTTATTGTCTTTTCCAACTCTATCAATCATCACTTGTCACCTCCAATGTCCCTTTCTATCCCTCATCCCTTGCATCTATTACCCTAAATTTCACAAGATTGCCCTAATTCAATCACAACAGAAATAAAAGAACATATGAATGTCTAAAATCATTTCCCTTATCTTCTTTCTTTTCCCATTATATCTCAGTTCATCTCTACCTTCCTCCCACGTCATCCTTCCTCATACTTCTTGCATTTACTCCTTAAGAATCCCTTATCATCCATCCCCCCATCATTCATATCTCTCTACTCCTACCATCATTAAAAAATATAACTTTAAAGGATCCCTAGTAATTATACTCATCATCATGCTTTCACTTTCTCTCCCTATCCCTCATTAAAATCACTTTTTTATCATCCATACTTCCATATTTTATGATTCCCTTCCCTAGTCCCATATCCCTGTTCCTTCCTCTACCACTTTCATCCTCATTGCTTACACCACATTAGGTGCATTCCAAATTTCTTGTAATATATCTTGAAACATCTTCATTTCTTTCTTTCTCCTACTCTATTCAGTTGCCCCTCTTCTGACTATCCATATATACTCCTTCCTTTGAAACTTATCTCTCACTTAAATACTTGTGAACCTTATCCATCAATTTCCATTCCTCTATGACATTATTCTCTATAATCAATAGACTCCTCACCCTAGCATTGACCTCTACACCCCCATGTATCTCTATTCCTAATCCATTTCCCTCTCATTCACCTATGACTCCCTAAGATTAAAACTTTTACAAATGTTTTCCTACACTCTACCTTCCATCTATCAAACATAGCAAAGCTTCAACTCATCATACAATCTATCATTAAAACTTCCAAGTCTATCACCCATTAGAACATGAAATCATTCTTGTATCTTGCCCATCCCTTGAAACCTTGCTAAAGATCATGAAACCATTCTATGATGACTCCTTCCAATATTAAAAAGATGAACTCTTTTCATTAGATGAATAAAACCATGCTTTCGAGTTTCTCATTATCTTATCAACTCTAGTTCACCTCATATGTTCCTTTCACCCAATGTTTCATAATGAGAAAGGCCTCTCTATCTATCTATCTATCTATCTATCTATCTATCTATCTATCTATCTATCTATCTATCTATCTATCTATCTATCTATCTATCTATCTATCTATCTATCTATCTATCTATCTATCTATCTATCTGTCTGTCTGTCTGTCTGTGTGTATGTTTGTCTGTCTGTCTGTCTGTCTGTTTGTCTTTATGTCTGTCTGTTTGTCTGTCTGTCTGTATGTCTGTCTGTCTGTCTGTCTGTCTGTATGTCTGTCTGTCTGTCTGTCTGTCTATCTATCTATCTTTCTATATATATATATATATATATATATATATATATATATATATATATATATATATATATATATATATATATATATATATATATATATATATATATATATATATATATATAAAGGCCTATTCAGGAAAAATGGGAATTACACAGGATTTTGAGACTGTTCTTTGTGTCCCAATCTTTTACATTTTGACTCATTCAAACACTACAAAATGTTATTTTCTCTTGATTGGAGTATATTAAATTGACACTTTAATATTAAGGATACTTGTATTATAAATAGGTTATGAGGGTTAGGCTCAAACTTAAGTAGTTAACATTTTAAGTAATATAAATGGGACTTGAATAATTCCCAAATTTCCTGAATAGGCCTTTATATATATCTATCTATCTATCTATCTATCTATCTATCTATCTATCTATCTATCTATCTATCTATCTATCTATCTATCTATCTATCTATCTATCTATCTATCTATCTATCTATCTATCTATCTATCTATCTATCTATCTATCTATCTATCTATCTATCTATCTATCTATCTATCTATCTATCTATCTATCTATCTATCTATCTATCTATCTATCTATATATCTATCTATCTATCTATCTATCTATCTATCTATCTATCTATCTATCTATCTATCTATCTATCTATCTATCTATCTATCTATCTATCCATCTATCTACCTATCTATCTATCTATCTATCTATCTATTGATCGATCTATCGATTGATGGATCTGTCTGTCTGTCTATCTGCCTGTCTCTCTATGTGATTGTCTGTCTATCTGTGTGTCTATCTATCTATCTATCTATCTATCTATCTATATATCTATCTATCTATCTATCTATCTATCTATCTATCTATCTATCTATCTATCTATTTATCTATCTATCTACCTATCTATCTATCAATCTACTTATCTATCTATATCTCCATCCCTATTGATCTCTCCATCTCTATCTCTCCATCCCTATCTATCTCTCCGTCTCTATCTCTCCATCTCTATCTCTCCATCTCTATCTCTCTATCTATCTCTCCATCTCTATCTCTCTATCCATCTCTCCATCTCTATCTCTCTATCCATCTCTCTCTCTCTCTCTCTCTCTCTCTCTCTCTCTCTCTCTCTCTCTCTCTCTCTCTCTCTCTCTCTCTCTCTCTCTCTCTCTCTCTCTCTCTCTCTCTCTCTCTCTCTCTCTCTCTCTCTCTCTCTCTCTCTCTCTCTCTCTCTCTCTCTCTCTCTCTCTCTCTCTCTCTCTCTCTCTCTCTCTCTCTCTCTCTCTCTCTCTCTCTCTCTCTCTCTCTCTCTATCTATCTATCTATCTATCTATCTATATATATATATATATATATATATATATATATATATATATATATATATATATATATATATATATATATATATATATATATATATATATATATATACATATATATATATATATATATATATATATCATCTCTCTCTATCTATCTATCTATCTCTCTCTCTCTCTCTCTCTCTCTCTCTCTCTCTCTCTCTCTCTCTCTCTCTCTCTCTCTCTCTCTCTCTCTCTCTCTCTCTCTCTCTCCCCTGCCTCCCTCCATACCATTTGGTTCATCCCTTGTATTACGTATTTAGTTGTGCATTCTCCCTACTTGACTTGGTCAAATTTCAAAACTCAACCTTGGTCAATTTCTAAAATGGAACTTGTTCAACAAGGTCAATATTTTTTTAATCATCCTTGAAGCATACAAGATGCACAAGCATAGTGTACGCATTGAGGCATGGTAACTCAACAAATAATAATGAAGGCATTGAGGCACGGTACCTCAACAAATATTTCTTCTAGCACATCTATTGGGAGGGCATCCACGTAGGGGATATCAAATGCCACAAAAAACATATAGAAAAAAGGTGTGCATTGAGTAAAGAACGGAGGCATTCTCAAAGATGACTGTGATTGGGACTAGTGAGCGTATTCGACCAATCAAGGGTAATTAGTTCATTTCCACCTTTGGTCCACTGGCATGGATGAGGGGTAACTAGGCATGCATATTCTTATTGTATCAATAAAAGATTAAAGTGATAATTTTAAGGATGATCAATTAGGGAACTAGGGTGACCTCAAGTGGTAATTCTTGGTTGAGATCTCAACCATGGAAGGGATAAGAGGTTTATAAAGGATCCATGTACAAATCATGTTGGGAATACAAGATATATCTACCTAATTGCTACTAGGGGATGCGATATAAAGGGCAACACAAGGGGTTCACTCCTCACAAAGATGAAATAGTCAAATGAGAGCATTATAAGGTTGAAAGAAATCCTCAAACATATATGATTTAGGTTGAGCTTCTTAAACTTGACTTGGTCAAATTTCAAAACTCAAGCTTGGTCAATTTCTAAAACGGAACTTGTTCAACAAGGTTAATATTTTTTTAATTATCCTTCAAGCATACAAGATGTGTGATCATAGTGTAGGCATTGAGGCATGGTACCTCAACAAATATTTCTTCTAGCACATCTATTGGGAGGGTATCCACTTAGGGGATAGCATGCTGTTATAGAAGGAAACACTTATAGATATCACAAAAAACATATAGATAAAATAATGCATTGAGTAAATAATGGAGGCAAAGAAGACTCTGATTTGGACTAGTGAGGATATTGGACCAATCAAGGGTCATTAGTTTCTTTACCTTTGGTCCAATAGCATGGATGAGGGGCAACTAGGCATACATATTCTTATTATATCGATAAACGTTTAAAGTGATAATTTTAAAGATGATCAATTAGGGTCATTGTGGTACTTCTTTTTGAGCTCTCAACCATGGAAGGGATAACGGGTTTATAAAGGCTCCATGTACAAATCATGGTGGGCAATACAAGATATATCCACCTAATTGCTACAAGGTGATGAGATATAAACAGAAACACAAGGGGTTCACTTCTCACAAAGATGAAATAGTCAAATGAGAGTAGTATAAGGTTCAAAGCAATCCTAATATCAAGTTTAAAAAAAAAATTGGACCTCAACTATAAGACAAAAGAAGCAACCAATGGAACCAAATTTTTGTGAAAGACCTTGGGGCCAATATATAATACTCAAATTGATACCTACAACCTATTTTCATAGTGCATGCAAAACTATTCAAAGATCTACCATTTCCAAATCCATAAGAAAGCAAATATCTTTAAGCAGGGTTACCAACCACGAGCCAAGGTGTCCACATACATTCCCATGGCATATATAAAGAGTACTTGGGACAATACCAAGACTATCATTACATTACATGATGAACAATTACTAACATCGATACAACTCATAAACCACTTGGACTCCTAGACTTTGGAGTGTTCAAGCTATAAGAAGAGGGAGGCCACCATCAAGGAGGCTCTACTATCATTGAGCTTGGAAGTTTGCAGTGAGGCCTATAGTGGGCAGGGATTGTGTGGAGAATCTGAAAGAAGTGGGAGATCTCAAAAGCTCTTAATTTCGAATAGGGAATTGATACTATGCTCCATTATCAACCATGTTTTTTGCAATATGTGCAATGCATAATGGGTATTACAAAAGGCTTACTCTTGTAATTTTTTTACCAATAGTTCTCATGTGAATCTAGTTTGATTTTCTATTTATTGAAGAAGATATGTGATACCACATTGATTTCATATCATTTAAATTTTCAATTAGTTATCTTTTTATTGAAGTTGAAGAGCATGAATTAGGAACATGGCTAGACTCACCATGAAATTTGTGAGAACTGACAAAAAGCTCCCACAAAAAAGTGCACAAGAGTCTTTATCAATGAAGAATTTGGACCATTTTCGACTTCAAATTGCATTTTGGTCTAGTCTAAATATCACATATGGTTCTAATTAGAAAATATTCAAATGAGATCTTGGTCGATTTTATGCTGAATAGATCATAATCAAAAGCTTGAAAAAGTCTAATCTATTCAATTCATACATAGACATTTTTGTGAAGTCAGCCTAGTTTCTAGTTTACCTCCAAACTTTTTCATCCATTTTTGTAATTGTAGGGCCCAAGTTCGACGCTATTTTTCATATTATTTTGGATCATTGTACTTACTACATATGGCCTTTAATAGCTTCTTGTATGAAAAGACATATTTGCCCATTGTAATGCGTGTATTATAGAGTTGGATAATTTCCCATAGTCTCCTCTCGTAGAGTGAAAATGAATTCCTTTGTATACCTGTTTATACTTAAAATAAATTTGATCTTTTAACTTATTGTTACTAATCTGCTTCTTACAAGGACATATAATACAAGCAAATAACATCAAAATTATGGGTGTTTGAAGTGGTCAGCTATAGTATTTTCCTTGCTTATTAAAATATATATGCACAAAGAAGTGATTATTCTCATTTCATGCAATGGATTCATAATGCACTACACGTCTTATATCCACCATTGTTTTTATTTCATTTCATTTTTTCGAGCACTCACATTGGATAATGGCACATCAATCAATATCATTTTCACTATACATTTTCATAATCAATCTTCATGTTTGCATCAACATAGTAGTAACTACAAGACTGCCAAAGTCTTATCCAAATGGCATCAACTAGTGGAGGAGCGGTGCAAGAAGAGTTGAAAGAACCTTCCATCTCATGAGCATGTCGTCTTGCACATCCATCAATTTGGTCATCACCCTAGCCAAAGTAATCAACACAAGTACAGTGATCACCAGTGAGAGTGGTGGTCTTTTGATACCATTCAACAAGAAATTGGTGGGAAAATCGTTTCATGGAAAATGATTTTTGAGAACACAAAAAAACTAGAAGACATTAGCAAATTTGAGCTCTCCTAGGATGCAACAGATATTTCCAACTAACATCAATAAAACCTAATTGTACAAAATGTATATAGGTTTTAGTTAAATTCTAGGCTGAGTGAGGATCATTTAGAACTCCAAGAATCTTGTTACCTAAACTTGAAGGAAGATTGCAATATATCTACCTCACCAAAAGTCTAATATGAATGGCCTTCCAACTTGATGCATGCATAGAGGACATAAAAAATCTCAGCATTCCTATCTGCTAGAAAGCACCAAACATGTATAATTTTATAGATTTAAACAAATCAAAGCATGCATTTCACCTTTGCTTGCTTCACCTACACTTTTGTTTTCCAACTGGGGATCAAACCATAATGTTCCACAACGAAATTTGACATGCAATGATGTTCACAACAAGAAGTTAAAAAATGATTAACATCATTCATTAGATTTTGGATAAAAAAACATAAATGGACAATCAAAGTGCTCTTGAAAGAAGACATTACATGATTTCACGCATTGAACAAAATATTGCACAAGTAGAACATAAGCATTTTCTCTTCACTAGAAGCTATATTTGTTGTAATTTTTGCAAGAATATGTAGAGATTTTTATTTTGAATGGCGTAACACATAGGCACATCCTCCATAGATTGATAAACAATCTAAGGTAATGCTTTTGTAGTATAAAGTTTAAAATTTTCAAGTTTAGCTTTCCAAGATAAGTATTATGTGTGCTTCTTAGTTTCCATGCCCCCAATTCGGTACGTACTTAGACTGATAATTAACAATGTTTTTAATTCAACCAGCTGACATCATTATGAGGAGTTTCGAATCTACATGAGTCCATGAAAGCAAAAAGGAAACATGAAGAGTACTGATTTGTAGATTTTTGGAAAAAGTTAAATAATCAAGTTTAGCATTTTCATCTGAATTAGAAGAAATCTTGATGAAATTGATAAATCATAAGGTTGTATACATAAATTAAGAGAAGATATATTCACAACTTAAAGAGAAACAATGCAAGTAGTGATGCATCAATGTTCCATGATGAGAGCTTTTGTAAGATATGCCTAAAAAATATGTTAAGAGCGAAAGCAACCATATATAATGTATCCTTAGATGATTTTCTTAAAAAATGTAGGTTGTCTAAAGAACTATAGGCTAGAAGATTCATGCAAGAGAATGATGCATATCCTCTAGCCAAAGTAGAATTTATTCATCTGATCTGCAAAATTAGTAATGAAGGGTATGTTTCAATATTCTTTCTCCTTGCCCAACGAGAAAATAAAGCACAAAGTTGTATGGAATATCAACATGCAATAGTGGAATAGAGGGAAGAAGAAGACATTCTTCAATTGTTTGCATGAGCTATAGAGACAAGAAGGGTAGAGCTACAATGTGAAATATCCATTTCCATACCTAAATGTGTTCCTATATTTTTGAAATCCCTTAGTGAGACACTAACAACCACAATGGGTATTTCTAGACCACCGCTTTCATGCATAGTCATGTTATATGGAGTGACAATTAATTTCTTGGTTTCCCTTTACAATAATAAAAGTTTTCACTAAGAACATCACTTGTGGGGATGGATATCTTGTAATACAACAACACTCACAATAGTAGGTATGATTTCATTGTCATGATGTCCTATGAAACTCCAACAATAGCTTGTACATAAGTAGTGGAATCTTTAACACAAAGGAACCCTAAAGCACCACCAATTAAACCTATTAAGCTATAATAGTTTCCCAAATATGTATATATTTGCAAATCTCAATCCATAGTGCACACATAAACGAATGATTGGATCAATGTTCGATGATAAGATGTTATATTTAAATAACCAGAGTCAAAAGGACTAACAAATCAAAGAGCTTACGGATTAATTCATGATACTAAATTGAGATAATGAGGTAATGAACACAAAGAATGAAGCCTTGAAGGAAGATAAAGAAGAAAATAACAATCTTATTAGAAAATCTCTACTCGAGTTTGAGGTCTATGGAAGCAAATGAACAACACAAGTAAAAAGATGAAGCTTGGAGCACAAGACAATACACAATGTATTATCAAGTGAATGCACAAACATGAATGAAACATTAAGGTTATGACATATATACAAGCACGGGGGAGCCTCTAAAGAGAGAAAAAAGTGCCCTAACAATCCTAAGTGTGTTCACACACATCCCTCTCAAAATATATCAATAAATCCCCTTGGGAGTGATACAGTGAAGAAGCATTTGACATTCATCTATAAGGATGTCCCAAGCTATGTGGAAAAAAATCAATCCACAAAAGGATTTAAGGTCATAGCTTTGCAAGCTTCAAACTTCTCCCTAGGTAGAGCCTTTGTGAAAAGGTATGCAATATTATCTTGTGTGGACACATAATCCAAACTGATCTCTCTAGTAGAGAGCCTATCCCTAACATACTGATACTTCACCTCAATGTGCCTTATGCAAGCATGGAACACAATGTTCCTCATGATGGCCATTGCACTCTGACTGTCAGTAAAGATGGTGATGACAAAAGACTTTCCCACACCCAAATCGGCCAAAAGGTGTCTGAGTCACACACACTCAACAATTCTTGTGAGAGTTTCCCTATACTCAGCCTCACAACTAGAAGTGGACACAACATGCTGCAGCTTGTCCAACCAAGATATACATGAGCTACCAAGCATGAAGAAAAACCACTCCTGGATACATGGGTTTCATAGCAACTACCCGAATCTGAGTCAAAAAAATCATGTAAATCAGGCAATAATGATCCTCGCTTTGGATAAAACAATCCAAGTTCCAGCATACCACTCAAGTAGCGAAAGATGTGCCTAACAACATGCCAATGCTTAACAACTCAAAAATGCATAAACTTGCTCATGTGCTAGAGAACAAATTGAATATCTAGCACAGTTATGCTTAAGTAAATGAAGCATCCAATAGCCTGCTAATAGATAACAACGTCAAATGCATCTCCAACAACACAAAGACTCAACCGTTAGCATGTTTCTATGGGAGTGAAAATAGGTTTGCAATATTAAATTCCAAAAATGTTGCAATAATGTGCAATATATTTTATTTGACACAAAGCTATCGAATTGCATGAACTAGATGCCTAAATAATCATGCAAACACCTCGAATGTGACATCCCAAAAGAGGCATGCAACTTAGCTTTAAATTCAACAATATGCTTGTCATTAGGACTAATGATCCACGTATCATCAACATATATAACAATGATCGAAAGTATATTTGCATGCTTAATATATAAGTTTCCCTTAGTTTGACTCTTCTCAAACAACATGTTCTAGCAAGTGGGCATGTATCTTCTCATACCAAGCACAGAGTGCTTGCCTCAAACCATATAATGGCTTTTCAACATGCACACTTTTTTTGCATCCCCTTTCTACACAAAACCATGAGGCTAAAATACATACAGCTCTTCATGTGAATCACCACTCAAAAATGTAGTTCTAATGTCCAACTAATCTACATTCCAACCATAATGACTACAAGTGCACAAATGCTACGAAGAGTTGTCATTGAGCATGTGGGAGCAGAGGTCTCATCAAAATCAATGCCTTTCTCTTGAGCATAACCTTTGGCAACAAACATATACTTACACCTATCAATTGCTCCATTAGGCTTATGTTTCAACTTCTACACCCATTTAGTGCCAATGGCCTTTTGTCCTAAGGAAAATCACATAAATACCAAGTACCATTCTTCATAATAGCATCATATATGGATTGCATAGTAGCCATCCAAGTTTCTAAATTTTGTGCTTCATCAAAAGAAATTGGTTCATTCTCGTCTCAAAGACTAGAGACAATCATTGCATAACAGTCATATGCAGAGAAAGCACTATGAGAGGTTGAACGAGTATGATATGACAAAGGTGCATCTAATTTTCTATCTCTCAAATTCTACAATAGCCATTAAGGCATAGTTTTTTCCTCCTCCATATCAACCCTCTCATCAACAAGTGCATCATGTAAATCTACATAAGAAACCTAGAAAAAAACATTTCACTACTTTGTCATCCAATTTTTTGCATTGTTGTTCAAGAGCTAATGCTTATGCTTGACAACCAAAAAAATGCAAATGAGAAAAAGATACAAAAATACAACCTTCAAAGACATGTTTAGAAGGTTCCTTAAGTTTGGGCATAGAGGATACCATTTCAAATTTTCATAGGTGAAGCAAACTATCAAAAATTAGATGAACAAAGCGTCTATTTTATGTCATGGGTTGTGTAAGATCATAGATTTTGCATAATCTAAGAGCTTATACAACCAATGACATAAAATTTTATAAGAAACAATAACATCACCATTAGAGAGATCATGAACTATACATGTCTCATCAATAAAATTGACAACCAAGCCAATCTTGGCTAATGTTGAAATTGCTAAAAAATATTTTCTTGATCCCTAACACATATATGGCACTTGACAATGTGAATGGACTGCCACGAGATATAGTCATAAAAATGTTTCCAACTCTCATTATAGAATAGGAGTTTCTAGCACAGTATTCCCTTTGGGGGTAGGCTCAACTACAGTGAAGAAACTATGCTTTGAGGTAATATATTTGGTTGCACCACTATCAAGGTACCAAACATATGAGTATACTGCATACATACACTGCTCATGAGAAGATAGTAAATGTCCATTTTTCATCATGAATAAGACTAATAGACTCTGCTTTAGGTGTAGATGCCTTTGCAACAATCATTACAACTCTTCCTTGCTTCCTTTGCAGCCAATTTAGGATAGCCCTTTATGATATGATAATTGCATTCTAATACTTGCAAAATCTATCTAATTTTCTATTTTCTTGTAATCTTTGTCTTCCTTCTTTGATTGTGCAGAATTACCAATTTCTTTCTTACTAGTAGATGAGCTCTATTTACCTTTGCCCATTTGACTAACTAAGAAAGCTTGATTTGCAACATGCATAATTGACCTATTTTTCTTGGATTAATCTTCCTAACTCCTCAAATGTTAAAGCATTTGGATTGCATTTCATCATTAAGCAAAGAGTAGAAGCAAAACTCTGATATGAATTTGGAAGACTGTTAAGAAGAACAATCTAACAAAATTTCATCAGTAGAGATATATGCCTTCAAATCTTTAATATTTTTCAAAGAACTATCTAGTGGATATCCTTCATGCATATGTTATCTCTCCAAATATTTTTGGATTTAAGTAATATGATACTCATCTCTTGTCTATTATAATGTTGTAAGAATATTTCAAGCATCTTTTGTTGTTCTTCATGAGTGAACATGAGGGATAATGGCACTTTTGATAAACAACGCAATCAATGCATGTGCTTCTGCATATCTATCATCTCAATGAAATTTCTCTATAGTAGGTGCAACAAGAATTGTAGCAAGACCAAGAAATTAAAGATCATCTCGAACATCATCTACATCACCTTTAATTATAGTATTTTTCAACTGTGGCAATAAGTTTTTCAGTAGCCTACACAATATTCCACAACCCTTTTGCTATTGATACATGATGCATCATGTATGCCCATAATGGGTAATAAATACCATCCAAATTATCATCAACAACCAACATATGAAAATTACCATTGCTTTCAACCATCGTTAGTGAGTAAATATCTTATTGCAAAAAAATTATTTGATCTCAAAAAGTTGAGCAGAAATAGCATGTCGAGCTTTACTAGATTTGTAGTAGAATTTGAGGTGCTTGTACTAGCGAATGGAAACTTCTATATATTTTTGGCACAAAAGGATGAAATTTTTGGAGGATAAAGAATCCTATATGCACAACAAAAGTAAATGAATTCTCCTAGGATCTTGCTTCTTTGAGATAGAGGCTTTATGTTTTCTAAATTTCTATGAGTACATGTAGAGAATATGAATGAAACTTTGCATACTCAGAGTAGACTTAGAGTGCTTTCAAATGAAAGTAAAATCCTACAATTTGGACACTAGATGATGCCTCAATAAGCTTTATCAAAATAGACAACTTGATCTCCTCATAGATTATTTGCTAACTACACAGACATGTTCTGAATATTTCTCTCAACTTGTGTAGGCAATGGTCTCAAGACTCATATCACTTAGAATAGACTTTATAGCCTTTCCAAATAAAAAACAATCACTAGAAACAAATTCAAAATGAATGCAAAACAACTACAATGACAGGGGGTCTGTAAAGATCGTCGATAGAGATGGAGTGTGAAAATTAAATCTCTGCATAATATGCAAAGAACAGCTAGCAAGGGGTCTGCTTGAATACACTTTTACATGACCCTAAGTTATAATAAAACTCATTAGATGCTTTGGAGGTTACGTATTAGTCTCTTTAAGTAATCAAAAACATATACATATCAAAAAGTAAGTCCAATTACAACAAGAGCTGACATATTTCTTCTTTAATCAATTTTGTTCCATTCTAGACATGCTTTGATGCCTTGAGCTCACAAAAATCATCATCCTTTGATTGTGGATGATGTGGAAGGGGAAGCTTGGGGCATATTCCCATATTTTCTATCTTGAAATTCTTTTGAACTTCCAACACTCCCCCATAAGCTCGTCTTTTCTGTTCGTTGTTTCATTCTATGTGTCTTATTTTTATTGCTTCCTTGAATCCTCCAAGTTTTCTATCTTCAAGAAACTTTTTCACCATGTTTTCAACTTGCATTTTAGTGTTCACATGCCTTATATATAGCTCCTTTTCCATCACCTTTTCTCTAATGAAGTGGTAATGAGCCTCTACGTCCTTGCTCGTTGCATGAAACATTGGACTGTTAGCTAGGTAGATGCTTGAAATGTTGTCTCCATAAAGAGGAAACTCCTCCACTTCCACTTCTAGGTTCTTACGTACCTTCTTAATCCATAACACCTCAAATGTCACCGATGCTTATCCCTTGTACTAAGAGCCTTTGTGGATGAAAGAGCAATAGTGGGTTGCTTCTTAGAGCTCCATGGGATCAGTTTTGTGTGTACTATGAAAACATAACGTGATTTACTCCTTTGATCATCCTTGCTACCTTCCCAATGACCATCACTATATCCTTTGATACTTAGATCACCATCATAAGAGTAAAATAGACCTTGGTTGATGGTGTGATTCATGTATCTAAGAACTTTTCTAGTTTCCATAAGATGATAATGAGTAGATCAAAGCAAAAAATGAGAAATTATAACTACTACATATGCAAGATCAGATCTGCTATATGTAGAATAATAAATGAACTAATTATACTTCTATATAATATCTTTTATAGCCTCTCCTTGACTTGCAATCAACTTTGAATTGGGCTCCAACGGCTGAGAAAATGGCTTAAAACCACTCAACTCAAACCAATATAGCATATCCAACAAGTATTTTCTTCGAATCAAGAAGATGCCATCATGTGCATAGATTATGTCTATTCCCAAGAAGTATTTTAGGGTTTCAAGATCAGATATCTTGAACTTTTTTCCTACCTTTTCTTTGATATCTTTAATACTAGCAATATCACTTCCTTTGATGATCAAATCATTGATATAGATGCATATTTATACCGTTTTATCTCCTTGCTTCTTCATGTAAAGTGATGTATGTGCAACACTTTTTTTGTTCCTACAACTCGATAAATAATCCACTAACCTTTAACTCCAAGCCCTTGGAGAATGCTTTAATCCATATAATGTTTTTCATAGCTTTAAAGCATGAGTTGGGCACCTGGTTCCTTGAGGTTGTTTCATGTAAACTGCTTCTTCAAGCTCTCCACTAAGGAAAGCATTCTTCACATTCAATTGATACAAGCTCCATTTCTTTGATGTTTCCACTACAATCAATGCCCTATTTCTTGCATCTTGTCTATTGGGCTGAAAGTTTCATCATAATCAATCCCCTAGCTTTGAGAGAAGCATTTCACCACCAATCTTGCTCTATACCTAGCAATAAAGCCATCCAAATTTCTTTTAATTTTCTAAATCCACTTATTATCTATCACCTTCATGCTTTCTTGAGCTAAGACCAAGCTCCAAGTCTAATTTTATCAAGTTCCTCGAGCTCTTCCTTCATTGCCTCTTTCCATTCCTTGCAATCCTTAGGTTCTTCATAGCTTGTTGGGTTTTTCTCCTTGATTACTTGAGTCATGTATGCATAATTCATTGGAATGAAATTATCATATGTTAACCTTTTAACTAGATATCTTACTCTTGAGGATATTCTATCCATTCCTTTAGGTGCGGTCGCCATCTTCTTTCTATGTTTTGCCACTCCTGGTGTTTGAATTTCTTCTATTGTCTTCATCTTTCGATATATTTTCTAGTCCACATAACTTTCTTCTTCAATTTCAATCATTTGTTTTCCTTTAGCTTTGCTTTCTTCAAAGCTTGTATCTCTTTACCTGATCATTTCATTCCATGGTGAGGGTATCCTTGTGCTGGATGAGTTGTTAGGACCACTTAAGTCCATGCTTTCTTGAACTCTATCATCATTCTTCTTATTTATCTCACCCATTTCTTCAATGTGCAATGAACTTGTGCATGCATACCAAGACTCCAACTCATCTAAAAACAAAATTCCTACTTATCTTTAGCTCCTTTGTGATGGGGTTATAGCATTTATATACCTTTTGTTCCATACAACATCCCACAAAAATACACCTTTCAGATTTAGTATCTAACTTTGACTATAGCTCTTGAGGTACATGTACATAGCACACACAACAAAATATTCTAAGATGTGAAATGTAAGGTTTTCTTCCACTCCATGCTCTTAGGGGCTAAATGATGTATACCTAGTCTAGGACATGTATTCACGATGTATGTGATTATACATGCAACATCTCCCGAATAACAATGTATCATATTCATTTCATTGAACATAGACCTTGCTACATCTCCTCTGGGTCTATTCGTTCTCTTTGCTAACCCATTTTTTTGAGCAATATACCTGCATGTAAATTATCTTTTGATGCCATTTATCTACAAAAACTCCAAAAAAGTCATGGGAGAAGTACTCTCCCCTTCAATTGGGTCTCAAAGTTTTGGCAAACTTGTCGCAGTCCTCCATCTCTGCATTGAGCTCCATGAAGTAACGGAGCACATAAAATTTATTCTAATGTAATACAACCATACTTTTCTTGAAAAGTCATTAATGAAGGTAAAAAATACCTATTTCCATCTAGGGATGCTTTTCTTTTTTGACCCCAAATATTTGTATCAATGAGGTCTAAAACATTTTCACTCACAAAATTACTCTTCTTGGCGGGCGTCCTCGACTGTTTTCCTTGTTGGCAAGCTACAAAAATTTCATGCAACATTTTAGATGTAAAATTTGGTAGGTCTCTTAAAAATCTCCTCATTTGCATAACATTTTCGCTCTTTTAAGTTGATGTGACATATTGGTTTATGGCATAGGTCCAACTCTTCTATCATCTTGTCTTCATATGGGACTTATATTGAATGGTGTGGCAAAATTACATACATTGTGAACATTCTCCGTTTCTTTTTTCCTTTTTCTGTGAGCTTGAAACTTGCCTCTGGATTCTAAACAAAACATGCTCTTTCATTGAACCTAAATTGGTAACCATTCTCTACCATTGACCTATTGAAATCAAGCTTTTGGTATAGTCCAGACATTTAATACCTTTGATAAGCACTTTGGCCCTTTGATTCCCTTCCAAAATGATATCTCCAAAATGTTGAATGGTATGCTCAAAGCTATTAACTGTTTCGACATGTCCTTGATGCTTTGGGACCTACAAATTAATAAAAAGATCCTTTTGACATGATATATGATCGCTACATCCACTATCAACATACCATACATCTTCATTAGCTTGAGTTGTTTCTTCAACATACCCCAAGGCAAACAAATAATCATTCCCTTAGATAGATGATGTGTTTGCATAGTAACCTTTCCCTCTATAATAGTTGTTGTAGGTTTGCTTTCCTATTCTTTGAGATCTATGATAGTAATCATTTGCAAAATTATCTTTCTTACTGCATATAAAGCATCCATTTGAAGTGCGTTGTCATATTCCACCTCTTCCTCTATTTCTTTCTCTTCCACCTCTTTGACCTAGATTTTGTTGTTGTGTTTGACCTTCTTGGTTGCTTTGATATCTTTCTTTTTCTCTTGTAGCACCTCGTTTTTGTCTTCCTCTTCCTCTACCTAGATACAACAATTGCCTTTGGCTATCCTTGGCATGATTAACACAAAGGTTCATCTCCTTGTCACCATGAGAGTGATTAGTTGATCAAAATGAGGAAGAGAGACCTTGTTGTGAAATCCCTCCATTTTTCATCATCCCTAAGTCCATTTAGGGTCTGAACTACAAGATCGTCATCATCTAGGGAACAATTGATTGATCCTAGTGCATCCGCCAACTCTTTAACCTTCAATATGTAATAATTAATACCTTGAGAAGTGATTTTCCTAAGATTATTTAGCTCATTCGTGAGCTAAATGTTTCTACTTTGTGGTGAAGTACAATCCCTCTTAGTGCTCTCGCACCTCCTTTGATGTATCAAAATCTTGAATATGTTCTATCATGGAGTTGCTAATATGATAAGATAGAATAAAATGACTCTTTTGTCCCATTCTCTAAGTACTCTTCTATCTTCATTGGTTGGATTTAACTCATCTATGTGGGGTTTTGCATCTCCATCACTCAAAAGTCCCCACAAACCTTCCTCATCAAAAAATTTCTTATTATGAATTCCCATGGTTGGTAGTTCCCTTATAAAGCTCCTCAATCTGATTATATTTGAGATCGGTCATGATGTCTTCTAGTTCTTTTGAACCTCCCCTTTGATGCAATAAAGTTGCAAAAGATGGATTTTACCTCAACAAATAGAGCACTTCTCTTGATAAAGTTTCATCTTTGATTCGATGGCTTGTTTGCTTCTTCATGTTATTGACCTAGACTTTCTTTACTTCTTTTCTTCAAACTTTGATGAGGCCTTTACGTAACTTCAATAGCTCCATTTTCTCTCTTTGATACTCCACTTATAGCTTCGATACCACACTAATGGAGGATAACCACTCCTATGTGCACAATGAAAGTAAATGAATCCTCCTAGGATCTTGATTGTTTGAAACAAAGGTTTCTAAGTTTCTTTGAGTACATGTAGAGAATGTAGATGAAACCTTGCATACTCAAACTAGACTAAAAGAGATTTAATGAAATTAAAATCAGTCCATTTGGATGCTAGATGATGCCTCAACCAGCTTCAGCAACAAAAACTACTTAACCTCCTCATAGAGTATTAGCTAGCTACAAATACATTTTTCTAGCTATTTTTGTCATGTTGTGTAGGCTCTGATCCTAAGGCTTATATCAATTAAAGTAGACTTTATAACCTTTCCAAAAATACAAAAATGAGTAGAAATAGATTCAAAATGAAGGAGAAAATAACAACTCCAATACCAAGCGTTTTGCTAAGATCATCCATAGAGATAGAATGTAAAAGTGAAATCTCAGCAAAATATGCAGAGAACAAACTTACAGGCGGTGTGTTTAAGAAAAGGATCAGCTTGAATACACTTTTCCACGACCTTACGTCATAATACAACTCATTAGAGGCTTTAGGGTTCATATACTAAGCTTTTTAACTAATCAAAAACATACATATGTCAAAAAGTGAGTTCAAATCACATTACGAGGTGACCTATTTCTTCTCTAATAAATTCCTTTCCATTCTAGACATGATTTGATGCCTCCAAATTGCACAAATCATCCTCTTTTAATTGTGGATGATATGCATGGTGAAATTTGGGGCATATTCCCAAACTCTTGAGCTTGAAATTCTTTCTAACTTCCAATAGAAATTACCTGCACGTTCACTTTGATATCACGTTCAGAGGCATAAAGCAACTCAAATCAAAATTGGTTCCATAGAGTGAAGCCCATTTGATCTCATAATCACCCCAAGTATGCTTACCAATTTTCATGTGATTATAAGACCGTGATCGAAGGAGTGTCAACAACACCCTTGAGAAAGAGGCGACCTACTCTGATATCAATTGTTGGAGTTCAAGGTCTACAAAAGCACATGATAAAACAAGGAAGAAAAAGAAGCTTGGGTCACAACACAATATAGAATGTATTACGAAGTGAATGTACAAAGCTAAGTAACTCATTAGGTTTATAGATGTATATACAAGCTAGGGGAGAAAAACCTCCTAACAAGAGGAAAAATGCCCCAATGATTGTAAGTGTGTTCACAAACATCACTACCAAATATGTCAATAATTTCACCATTTTAAAGGCCAAATGTACTCAAGCTCAAAGGAAAATGTTGTTATTGAAAACCCACATGCAAGGATTATTGGAGGGAAACTTGAATTGTGCAACAACAATGTAAGATGTTATCACAATCTAACCTTGGACCATCCAATGAGTGCAAACATACAAACATTCCAAACACCACATATAGATAATTTAATTAAATCTAAATGTAAGATGGAAGATGTCATAGCAACAAAAAACATACTCATCAAGAAATCACATGCATACATAAGTGACACAAAGTTTGCACAAAGTATTGGTAAGGAAAATATGATGTGTAGAAGTATTGTAGATGTTTCTCAGGATGAAGTCATCAAAGCATTGAAAGAACAACAAATGCCACCTCATGAACCTGAAATTAATCTATTTGAATTACAATCCCTAAAGGTGTACCCTCTTACATAAAATAATTGAGTATGGATGGAAAACACCATAAGTAAAAAAAACATCAATCCAAGATCTCTATTATCAATTTGAAAGGGCATTCGTACACTCAAATTTAGTAACAATGGCACATGGAGCAAAACGCAATCAAATATATCACTTATACCCTCTGTCTTTCACATCCATAATTATCAAAGCCAAGAGGAGTGTAGAACTACATCTTGATGTGGATGATTCATTGAATTTAAACTGAAATTCCTTCAAAAATTCTATTCTTAGAATATAAATCTAGACCCATGCTAGAGAATTCAATTCTTGAAGACAAATGCAATAACCTTGGTCTCTTGAGCCCCTTGTTCTCAACCTCAGTATCTTGAACCTAGTTCTCACCCATGGTATGTATCTTGGATCCCCAATCTAATGTGTCCATTGGAAAGTTCATTCCGAGAGCTTTCCAACAACATCTTACATGTCTAAATCCGACCTACGAATTGGGAGATACACTCTAATCTTTGTTGGGCTCACCTTTGAGAGCGACGCATGCGCCTCCCATTCACCTTGCCCAAGCCTACTTCCTAGGCTCTGATACCAATTGTGGGATTTGAACTCATGACCAACTAGCTAGGAGTATGATAGGCTAACCACTTGCCCCAAAAGCCATGGTTGAGGATTACTTCCTAATCCTCCCTCTTAGGATGTGGTTCAACCATCTCCTGCCTATTATTTCTTGAATCTAACACTCTCTTCCCCTTCTACAGATCATTTCATCAATGATCAATCCTTGGTCTCCCCTTGAATTGATGTCCTCACCCTTGCATAGTCTCTTGAACCATCTTGCTCTCAACCTTGGTCTCTTGAACCTTGCATTTTCGCTTCTTAGCCACTTGCCTACGGACTTTCCTTGTTCACAACCTTGGTCACTTGAGCCCCTCGTTCTCAACCTCAGTATCTTGAACATGTTCCTCACCCATGCTAGGTATCTTGGATCCTCAATCCAGTCTCCATTGAAAACTTCGTTCTGAGAGCTTTCAAACGATATCTTCATGTCTAAATCCGACCTACGGATTGAGAGATGCACTCTAATCTTTGTTGGGCTCACCTTTCAACGCGACGTGTATGCCTTCCATTCACCTTGCCCAAGCCTACTTCCTATGCTCTGATACCAAATGTGAGAAGTGGAAAGTGAAATGCCTCGGACTCACCTCCTAGCCTAGTTATAGCCCTTGTGTAATCACCATCTAGAAATCTCTCTAAGGTCCCTCTACTGGCCATCATGAGTAGGTACCTCGTATGAACTCTCTGGCTTTTGGCCTCGGCGATCCCCCGAGCAAGGAACTTCTCGTTCCTCCAAGCATGTACATCTCTGGAATATAACACCTTCTCCTCCTCCTCCTCCTCCTCCTCCTCTTCCTCCTCCTCCTCCTTCTCTTTCTCCTCCTCCTCCTCCTCCTTCTCCTTATCCTTCTTATTTTCTTTCGCCTTTTCCTTCTTCCTCTCCTTCTCCTTTTACTTCTCCTTCTCTATCTTCTTCTCCTTCTCCTTCTTCTATTTCTCCTTCTCCTTCTTCTCCTTCTCCTTCTTCTCCTTCTCCTTCTTCTCCTCCTCCTCCTTTTTCTTCTTCTCCTTTGCCTTCTCCTTCTCCTTCTCCTTCTTATGGTTCTTCTTCTTCTCTTCTATTTCTCCTTCTTCCCCATCTCCTTCTCAATCTCCTTCCCCAACTCCTTCCTGCTCATCTTCTTCTTCTTCTTCTTCTTCTTCTTCTTCTTCTTCTTCTCCTCCTCCTCCTCTCCCCAACTTCTCCTTCTCCTCCTTCTTCTTCTGCTTCTTCTTCTTCTCCTCCTCCATTCCTTCTCATCCTCCTCCTCCTTACTCATCCTCCTCTTTCTCCTTCTCATTCTTCTCCTCCTTTTCCTTCTCCTTCTCCTCCTCCTCCTCATCCCCATCCTCCTCCTCCTCCTCCTTATCCTCCTCCTTTTCCTTCTCCTTCTCCTTCTCCGTGTTCTCTCATCCTTCTTCTCCTCCTACCCCTCCTCCTCCTCCTCCTTCTTCTTTATCTCGTCCGCCTTCTTCTTCTCCTTCATCCTTTCCATATTCCAATTCATGTTATTCTCTTACCTGTTATTCTCGTTCTTGCTTATCTTCTTCTTCTTCTTCTTCTTAATATTCTCCTTCTACTTTTTTTGCTTCTCCATTTTCATCCATCTCCATTGTCATCATCATCATCATCAACCCTCCCTCTCCCTCCCCCTCCCCCCCTCTCCCCCTCCCCCCCTACCCCTCTCCCCCCCTACCCCTCTCTCCCTCTCCCCCCCTACCCCTCTCTCCCTCTCCCCCCCTACCCCTACCCCTACCCCTACCTACCTACCTCTCTCTCTCTCTCCCTCCTCCTCCCTCCCTCCCTCCCTCCCTCCCTCCCTCCCTCCCTTCCCTCCCCCCCTCCCTCCCCTCCCTCCCTCCCTCCCTCTCTCTCTCTCCCCCTCCCCCCCCCCCTCCCCCCCCCCTCCCTCCCTCCCTCCCTCCCTCCCTCCCTCCCCCCCCCCCCCCCCCCCCCCCCCCCCCCTCCCTCCCTCCCTCCCTCCCTCCCTCCCTCCCTCCCTCCCTCCCTCCCTCCCTCTCTCTCTCTCTCTCTCTCTCTCTCTCTCTCTCTCTCTCTCTCTCTCTCTCTCTCTCTCTCTCTCTCTCTCTCTCTCTCTCTCTCTCTCTCTCTCTCTCTCTCTCTCTCTCTCTCTCTCTCTCTCTCTCTCTCTCTCTCTCTCTCTCTCTCTCTCTCTCTCTCTCTCTCTCTTCCCCCCCGCCCTCCCCCTCGCCCCCGCCCTCCCCCTCGCCCCCTGACTCGAGGGGACGAAGGTCCTAACCAGTCTTGCCAACATGCACGGACTTACTATCTTTCTCATTTCTAATTCACGTACCTTCTAAACTTTTCACTTATTATCAAATGTACAACATAATTTTTTTTTGTGACTGAAATATCACATGAAATATGAGAGGAGCATGCTATGAATCTTGATAAAGATCATGAAAGATGAGAGGCGCATGCAATGAGTCTTGCCAACATGCACGGACTTACTATCTTTCTCATTTCTAATTCACGTACCTTCTAAATTTTTCACTTATTATCAAATGTACAAATTTTTTTTTGTGACTGAAATATCACATGAAATATTAGAGGAGCATGCTATGAATCCTGATAAAGATCATGAAAGATGAGAGGAGCATGCAATGAATCTTGATAAAGATCTCACAACTCTAATTTCTAGTTGTGATGACAGTGAAATAGACATATGTACACGTCAAAGTGGTTTGATTATTACCAGGGCCTAAAATTGACAGGCATTTTGCCTGTCATTGGCCATTTTACCTGTCAAAACAGGTGTTTTTTGAAACTTCCTGTCAAATGACAAGCTCTAATTGGTAATTTGCCTGTCATTTTTTATACATCTGTATATATATTATATCTATATGCCTTGTATGAACATGTCAAAATTTTTGTTATGAAAGGTAGAAGAAAAATTTGCCTGTCATATAAAATTTTGTCTTGGCCGTGAAATTTAGGCCCTGATTATTACTAGATATCAAGAACGAATCCCCCACATAAGGATTTGTAAAGGTATTACTAGATATCACCACATAAGGATTTGTAAAGGTTCTTTCACAAGAGACACTAAAGAGCTCGGAATTTGTAGAGTACAAAATTAAAAGACATCCCAAGCCTGTTTGTGTAAGAATGGACACTTCGAAACTAAATTCAAAACTGTTACCAGCATTAGAAGTGACACATCATACATTAGAAACTAAATTCTAGCATTCTTTGCTTGGTTTGTGACATGCATTAGAAGTGCACATTTTCAATCTCTACCATTTTCCCATATTTCTTTAAGACCGCTAAATAACTACTTCACATTCACATTCCATAATCCATTACTTACTCTTTAGGATACCTCATACTTAAGTTCCATGATCGATCTTCCGACTTTCTTTTTTTAAGAAGTTTGGGCAGGCCCAGTCTCCTTGACCTCCTTTGCATGAAATAATAGAAACAACAACTATAATTTCTGAAGCGCAATTTGCTTTCAGCTGCTCGAGAGCTTCGGTCCTTACCATTCACATTTGTGAGCACTCTCCTCAGGTTCTCGGAGAAATCCAGCACAAAATCTCCCCCCAGAGTTTCCTTTCATGGCAAGGACAGAAGAAATTAAGCAGTATACCTTCCAATTTTTCAGTTTACCCACAGTTTTATACATGCTCAATAGATGCCAGCATGCGAGTCTTCCGCACGTATTCTCGTTTTCCCGCATTGTATTTTGCTTTGTATAATCCTAGCATCTTCACATGTGAGTTCCCTTCGAACCCATGAGAGCATTTGTTTACATTTGCGCACGGTCCTCTTACTAGGATGCCTGACTTTCCTAGTCTTTTGCACATATTCACCCTTCTACACTTTGCATTCGTCTTTTCGCTGAGTGATTTTTCAGTAACGCAAATCTTGTTCCTGTAGCTCACTTCATTCCCCTACGAGCTGTTAGTTGATCTCTGCAAAATAAGAGAAGAGACCATTCATTGTTCTCACCCAACATGTCAGGCTGCGGATGAGACCAATATTCCTTCATTGACTGCTTGCCTTCTACTGGCAAACCAGGCCTTGAAATCAGCAAAGTAACCACCCTGAATAGCATTGCGTATGGCTTGAAAGAAGTTCATGTAATGGTGAGTATTATGTCTGCACAAAATCAATGCAAGCTTTTCAGACGAATCCCAACAGAAGAATAATCACCTTGCTATATCCATATATATCAGACACTGAAATTCATTCGGAAAGGCCGAATATTTAAGCAGACTGAACGCTATCCAACGGACTACATGGAAGTCAATCAGTTCAATAACACCACCGCCATCATAATTTAATGAACGTTACTCGTATACGAAAGTTATAGTCGTTCTTCATTCATACAGGAAGGAAAACACAAAAGTTTCCATGCATCCGGAATTAGGGATATCATTATTTCTATTATATTCATTCTATACTTATGGATTGATTTTTTTCCCTTTCATTTAGGCATTTCTATAGTAACGAAAATTGATTTGAAATTGTTTAATTATTGGAATAATTTTAAAATTATGTATTCTCTCCTTTCCTACATTCTGCTGCTGAGCATTGCTAAAAACATTCTACCAGTATGAGCAGTCGATGAATAAATGATGAATGTGATGTACTGGCCAGCATTACGTTGACCCTTCAATGTACGCAGTTTACTGCTGTTAGGCATACATGCCACATGCATGACCTAGTCCCCTTAGCTTTGTTGACTCGTGAAGTACAAAAGTTTGCTTTACAATAAATCCATCCATCATATTAGCACGTTGAAATTTGAATAAGCAAATGTGTCATCATGTTGACGATAATACTGTTGCTTATATTTTTTATTATATAATACCTACGTGATGGTGCTAACGAAAGCCCATTTATGGCATTTTTTAGAATTTGAACCACATCATATTTCAATATCCACCTGTATGTGATATGATCAGCATGATTCTACAACCAGCATGCTCTTATTGTTTTATATACACTGACTGTAATTCCGAATGTGGAGCCAAGTTTATGTAGCGTCAAAGATAATTGAGTCCTGAAAATTTTTAACACTGCATGCATAGCATTGGTTTTATACGCAGTACTGTGTTGTACTGTTTACATATGCTACATAAACCATGTCCTTATGGAAGCACGCTATGAAGGCTCACATTTGTCATGCAGTACACTTAAAGGGCTCTGTCAAACATAGGGTTGGCATGCATATTCAGAGACTGGGCCATAAACGAGCATAAACTGCTTGCCTTACAATGACGTACATGAAAACTGTTCTGTTACTGGATGGATTTTATCTCCAAAGAGAATAGCACCACCACTGAAAAAAATGCCAGGAGATCTCTTCCCTCATCTCTAAAATGATAATCCCAATCCATCCCCTTCAATTTATTCTGCCATGAACTCATGTGAGAAAAACCGGATCAAAAAATCACCTCCATGTTTGGTAGTGCAAACATCGAATGGTATCAATGAAGTACTAGAATTTGGAGTTTCTGGAACAGGCAAACATGGGATTATTTAGCTCTTAATCATGTTGGAAAAGACCATCCAGAACAATAATTGCAACCAAACTCGATGAAGATGATAGTGCAGAACTCCAAGACGAACTAGTCTCAAGCATAAAAGATTTTACACACATTTGACTTCCCAAAATCAACCTTAACTGCCAGGCTGAAATCAGTCCAAGACTCGAATAAAAGTACAACAAAGTTCTTGTCTCAGCCTCCAAAAGGGTACAGATGAGTAGCACATATAGTCAAAAAAACGTGTGAATTGTTTCGTGCTCAAATCTGCTATAAAGTGAGCACAGCTGATTGAATTGGATATAAGCGATTACACAACATTGTCTTATGGAGGTTCAATAAGCCTGCTTTATGCTTTATACCAAAAAGCTGTGATAAAAGATAAACGGGAAAAAAACTGACTGAAAGCATAAATCTGAATTCTCTTTACAAAATAGAGCAAAAAATATGTTAACTAATTATGTACTTGTCAAAAAATAATGGAACTTCATAGCACCATGCTCAATCGTATGATGTCCTCAATTTTCACAATATTGAGAAAGAGCACCAATATTTCTGAAAATTCAGCTGAAATAAGAATCATTACATGAGATAAATGATATCAAGACTTAATTCAACTTATGTCACTTGCAATGCTAAAGAAATGAATAAGATTCAGTCACCAAAGTGTCAAAGATTGAGCATAGATTCCGCATCAAGTGCTGCATCACTTCCATAAATCTTTCACTAACATAATGATAATGAATAGTCTAATACGAATTGCAATGAATGCCATCCAAGACCTCATTCAATTTGTTGATACAACCTTCTCCTTCCTCTGCTAAAGAATGGATAAGAATCAATATTAAAGTGTAGAAAATTGAGTATACCTGAAGTGTCCAACTTGTTATAATGTGATGCTTCCATGAACATGTTTGCTACATTATCTTGTGGAGGAACATAAACAAGTTCCAAATCACTTGCATGAACCTTTTGTTGCTTTAAAAAAACTTGCTTCGTGTGTGCATGAAATACCTGATTTTTTGCAACTGTCAATGCACTCTAAAACTGGATAAAAAGATAATACTTCACACTGGCAAGATATGTGACATCATAAGTATGCTACAAATCAAGCATAAGCATGCAAATTTTCTCATTACCTATGCAATCAAGAGAATGTCATCAACATAAAGAACAAGAACTATAAGATCAGTCCCATCTTTGCATACATAAGGTTTGCTTTCAATTGAACTATATGTAAAATCAAGAGCAATCAAATGTATATGTATCTTGTCATACCATGCATGTGCAGCTTGCTTTCGTGTAGCATGTGTAGCACCATCTTTGGGAAAATAAGCACGATGTATATTTCCAAGTATACAACCTTCAGATACATGCTTTTCAATGGACTCATGTGTTTGCAAACCAATAATCATATGCTTCAAATAACTGAAGTTTAAATACCAAAATGTGCATGCCATAACTCCATTTTAGCCATAGAACAAGTATGTGTAAGAAAGGCAAGTATCTTATATGTATCCAAGCGATACAAGCCATTGCATAATGTCCTCGACATAACAATAACATCGCCATTGCTGAAATCATGAACCATACATTTGTTATCAACAAAGTGCACACAAGGTCCAGCATTAGCAATAGTAAGAACCGAAATTAAGTTTTTCTTTGTATTGATACATACAGTGCATTTTTAAGAGTAACAATACTTCCATTTGCAACCATAGCTCAATTTCTCCAACTCCAATAATAGGATACAAAGCATTGTTTGCACATACAACATGTCCTCCCTTGGACACATCTTTCAAAGATGCAAAAAATCTTTTGCACCTCAAGTAAACTACTTCTATTCACCCTTGATTGCTTTTCTTGCAAAAGAAGAGACATAACCTTATTTGGATTTCCTTTTGCAACCAGTTACCACACGAAGCCTAGTAGCAAAGCTTTGAAAAGATTCGGCCAAACCTTTAAGTAAAGTAGAAATGAGTGATGCATCCGGAATCAATGTTTGCCAATTGCTCTTTCAAAATCCTTGATGTATGTAGCATATACATCCACTGGCTCATTTTCAGCCATACATACATCTTCAAGTTGTTTTCACAAATACACAACATATGTTTCATTAAGTATGGTATACATAGAACCAAGCGTATCCCAAGCTTGTCTTGAAGTAGCACATGATGGGATGTGTGGAACAATATGCTTCTTCACAGAAAGGGAAATCAATGCATGAGCATGAGCATCCTTTCCATCCTATCTAAGTTTCTCTTGTGTAGATGAAGAAGGCATAGTCATTGCACTTGAAGAAAATCCTGAATCTATGACAACATGTTGCATAGTGGAAGAATTGCCCGATCGCTTGTCCACATCTTCCACTATGTTTCATAGTTCCACTATGTTTCATAGTTGCTTTGCAACAAGAACATGCTTTAACATGTAAGACCACATTGGATAGTTCGTCCCATCAAGCTTATCTTCAATTTCAAGCATGCCAAGCAAGTTATTCTTGCTTGCCAGTGCACCAAAGTTCAAATAACTCAAAAGTAACAAGATATGAACTTCAACAAAGCTGCAATGTAAGCAAATATGCAACTCACAATCTCTAACTTCGATGGAAAATCTAACTACATGACTCGCCTTGAAAGAGGGATGAAACCCGAGCACACCTAGTGGAAATGATCTCGGAGTACTCAGCTTTGTACTTCTATGCTCTAGAACCAATTTGCATGG
Organism: Ceratopteris richardii; assembly: GCA_020310875.1. NCBI lineage: Eukaryota > Viridiplantae > Streptophyta > Polypodiopsida > Polypodiales > Pteridaceae > Ceratopteris > Ceratopteris richardii. Next base: position 25,941,900 of record CM035430.1, read on the forward strand.
TTAAAAGTGCGCACGGCGATAGACGCGAAAACAACAGGTTGAGAAAGAGTTGAACTTGCTCTAATTCCATTGTTGGATGTGTCAGAGAGTGAGGAGTTGCAAATAGAAGTACGCAGAAGAGCAAAGAAGGAGATCGATACACTAATAAAGGCAATGGCTGGAAGAGCTCTCTATAGATAGATTATCAATGATATGAGAACGAAAGAAGTGAGAGCTATAATTGAATCCCTAAGTACAATGTACCACCACATATGAGTATATCATGTCTATGTGGTTACATCCGAAAACATTTCTAGCCAACACTAGAGTAAAAAGTGTCCATGTATAGGGAAATACTTCACATCAAAACTACTCAAGCGATACAGGCATCCCCGTACATGTCTGTCATAGACAAAGGAAACCATCCTGAACCTTAGATTCCATTGAACCTTGTATCTCATGATTGGTTCAAAATTAGGAGAAACCAATGCTTTCATTGCGTCCGGAACATGCCAAAACCCTAAGATCGACTGTCTACTTGCCTGATTCGGATATCTTGAGCTCATGTTTCGAATTGATGACATCATCAATTCGTAACTGCCTTTCATGAACCGCCCCTGTAAACCTATATAAGGAGGGGTTGGCCACATTCATAATCAGTCTTGCCAATACCAGCCTTGGGAGCTCAAGAAGTCGTGGCCACCAAGTAAGTACTCTCCAAGTTCCAGTTCCTGTTCTTGTCTTGTTCCTTGTTCCAGTCCTGTCTAGTCTTGTATCCTCGACATCTAGTCTTGTCCTCTTGTAATCTCGTAGTACGAGATCTTGTCGAGTTCTTTCTTGTATCTAGTCCATCTCCCAGAGGGAAGTTCTTGTAATCCAGATATCTTGTCTCATACTTACGATCCGGGGTTATGGGATCTCCTGTATCATCTCTAGTCCAATTTTCCATACCTATTGATCTCGGGTTGTGGGACGTCTTGTATCGGCTACATCTTCTTGTATTATTTTCCCTACGTGGGTGTTCTTGTAATCATAAGTGTGTTTCGGAAATCTTGTCTACTATAGTCAGAGAGCACAATCTAGTGCTCCCCTGACATTTTGGCAAGACTAGCTTCCATCCGATACCAGTCATCATGGAGAATGCTTATGAACAGATTGTAGCATCACTTCAGAGTCTCCAACAACAAGTCGAAGACCTAACTCATCCACAGACATAAATCGAGATGGGACATCCAGGGCATGTAGGTGCACTCCTCCAAGAATTACAAGAACGAATCGGGAGTCTTCAGACAAATCAAGGGAGTATGCAAGTAAATCAAGGACCTAGTACATCCTTCATGAGGGAACCTAAGATCTGCATGCCAGAAAAGTTCGATGGTGTTCGCACAAAGTTCGGGGGATTCTTCCAACAAGTCAAATTGTACATCCATATGCAGCCTAATAGATACCCGGATGATGCATCCAAGGTCGGTTTTATTGGAACCTTGCTCTACGGTCAAGCATTATCATGGTTTGCCCCAATCTTGGAGAAGGATCTGGCCGTACTTCATGACTATGAGGGGTTTCTTAGAGAGCTCATCGCCACATTTGGAGATGCAGACACGAGTCGAGTGGCAGAAACAAAACCTCGGAAGCTACGTCAAGGTAACCGCAATGCCTGTACCTACGCATCATAATTTAGGCATATGTGACCTCACTTGGCATGAAGATTATTTCATAAGCCAATTTAGATGGGGCTTAAGGGATGATGTGAAGGACCTACTCACCATGCCAGAGGTGAAGACATTGAATGAATACATCAACCAAGCCATTTAATGTGATAACCGCCTTTCTGAAAGGAAACAAGAAAAACAAGTAGAAGGAAGACCTCGCCAATGGAAACCTTTCCAGCCTACTCCTAAAGATGAGTCTATGCCCGAACCTATGCAGATAGATGTAACTAGGTTCCAGCCTCTAACACCACAAGAGAAACACAGAAGGAGGGATAACAAATTATGTCTATATTGTGGAAACCCTTGCCACATTGCAGTTAATTGTCCCAACAAGAGAATGAACTCCAAAGTCGCAGCCACCCTTGTAGAGCAGGGAAACGAGGAAGTCCAGTTGTAAAAGAGACCATACAGCCGGACCATGATATAAGATAAGGGTCTCATAATTCCATCCACACCCGTAGAAACATGTCTTGCCCCTGTCAAGTTAATCATGTCTAAGAAGACCCTTTCCCTTATAGCTCTGGTAGATTCAGGAGCATCCTCATGTTTCATTGATGAAGGACTCGTTAAGAAACATGGAATTCCAGTACTTCGAAAGAACAAACCAGTAGTAGCTGAAGTAGTAGATGGACGGCCTCTAGCATTGCGGAATATAACCATGGAAATCATACCACTAAGAGTACACCTTGGTGACCATGATTCACACATATGTTTCAATGTAATATCGAGTCCAGTAAATATGGTTATCATCGGAATGTCGTGGTTAAAGAAACATAATCCAGAAATTAATTGGGAGAATAATAAAATCACCCCTCGAGATATCTAAAAGAACCCAACATATGTCGGAGCCAAAGCCTTCATAAATGCAGTAAGGAAGGAACATAAATGCAGTAAGGAAGGAATCGACATATATGATATGTGCCATACCAGCTCAAGAATCGAAGAAAGATGATCCAGTGCAGCTACCCAATCAGTACAAAGGCTTTGAAGATGTTTTTGAAAAGAAGAATGCAGACATCCTTCTAGAGCATAGACCCTATGATTGTGCCATAGAACTTCAAGAGGGAGAACAACTTCCCTTTGGACCAATCTACAAACTATCCTCAGAGGAACTTACAGAACTACGCAAGAACATTGATGAGAATCTAGCGAAGGGGTTTATCAAACACTCAAAGTCTCCGATGAGAGCTCCTATTTTATTTGTAAAGAAGAAGGATGGGACTCTCCAGATATGTGTAGACTATCGTGGATTGAATAAAGTCACTATAAAGAACAGATACCCTCTATCACTCATATCCGAGCTCTTGGAACGCCTTGGAAAAGCAAAATTCTTCACGAAGATTGACCTTCAAGGAGCTTACAACCTTGTCAGGATCAGAGAAGGAGATGAATGGAAGACAGCATTTTGGACAAGGTATGGCCATTTTGAATATGTAGTTATGCCATTTCGTCTCACAAATGCTCCAGCTTTCTTCCAACATATGATGAATGATATCTTTCGAGAATATTTAGATGATTTTGTTGTAATATACCTTGATGATATCTTGATATTTTCTAAAAATCTAGAGGATCATGAATGTCATGTAAAGATAGTCCTAGAGAAACTAAGAGAAAAAGGATTATATGCAAAATTGGAGAAGTGCTCTTTCCATAAGACAAAAGTGGAATTTTTAGGGTACATTGTATCAAATAAAGGAATTTTTATGGACATTGGATCCTAAGAAGATTGAGACAATCCTTGATTGGCAACCACCTTCATGTGTTTGAGATGTACAATGTTTTTTGGGGTTTGCCAATTTCTACAGGATATTCATTAGAGATTACTCCAAGATAGTGACACCTCTTACCAAGCTTACAGGGAACTCCAAATTCTCATGGACCGAAGAAGCAGAAAACGCCTTTCAAACCTTGAAATCAGCATTTACTACCGCTCCAATTCTAGTCCATCCTGATTCTAGTAAGCCCTTCTTCCTTGAGACAGATGCATCAGACTTTGCTCTAGGGGCCATTCTTTCCCAATATGGAGATGATGGACACCTACATCCAGTTGCATATCATTCAAGGAAGTTTTCCCCTCCAGAAATTAATTATGAAATTCATGATAAAGAACTTCTTGCCATAGTAGACACGTTTGATACATGGCGTCACCATCTAGGAGCAGCTCATAAAGTCACTATGTATTCAGATCACAAGAACCTAGAGTATTTTATGACCACCCGGATTCTCAATAGAAGGCAATCTCGATGGAGTAACTTTTTATCCAGATTTAACTTTGTCATCACATACCGTCCAGGACGTCCACAATGTCAGTCAGATGCCCTGTCCAGGAGATCTTACCTTGCACCAAAGAAGGATGAAGAGGCCTTTGATCAACAAGAGAGTGTATTAATCAAACCTGAGCATCTCCCGTTAGCAACTATCTCTTCAATCCATCATGAAGATTCAGCCCTGAATCAATTGATCCGTGAGAATCTACCACAGGATGAATTGTTTTGTAACATTAAGCAGAAAGCTCAAGAAGGAAAATTCCAAGAAGTAAACAAATTTCAGGAAAAGGATGGGTTACTACTCTATAAGAACCTATTGTATGTCCCTCTAGGAAAGCCCAGGATCCAAGTACTTCAACAACGCCATGACAACCTTGCAGCAGGACATTTTGGAGTGAATTAAACAATAGAACTCATATCAAGGGACTTTTGGTGGCCTCAAATGTGGAAAGAAGTCAAAGAATACATTCGAACCTGTGATACTTGCAATAGATCTAAGGTACCCCGACATAAACCTCATGGCCTCTTGCAACCTCTACCTATTCCAGAAAGGCCATGGGCTTCATTGTCTATGGATTTCATCACAGATCTACCAAAGTCAGATAAGTATGATGCCATTCTTGTTATTGTGGATAGATTTACAAAGATGGCACACTTCATTCCAACTACCAAGGCAATCACAGATGCAACCACTGCTAGACTTGTTCTCAGGTATATATTTAGGCTTCATGGATTGCCTGATGACATTGTCAGTGATCGAGGTCCAAAGTTCATATCCAGCTTTTGGAACCGTCTTTGCAAGCTCCTTCATGTTCAAGTTAAACTATCTACAGCAAATCATCCACAGACTGATGGACAAACAAAACGAGTGAATCAAGTCCTGGAGCAATATCTCCGTTGCACTAGCAACTATCATCAAAATGATTGGTTTGAGCTTTTACCCTTTGAAGAGTTTGCTTATAACAATAGTGTTCATGCATCTACCAAGCAAACTCCCTTCTTTGCAAATTATGGACAACATCCAAGGATGGATATACAACTCTCAAATCATGTCAAGAACCCGGTTGCTAGAGACAAGGCCCAGTACCTGATGGACATTCACAAAGAACTCAAGGAAGAGATCCATAAAGCTCAAGAACAATATAAGTACTATCCAGATCAACATCGTGTCCAGAATCCATCATATCAAATTGGGGATAAAGTATGGTTACTCAGAAACAATTTGCAAACCTCAAGACCTTGTGCAAAGTTAGATCATCAAAGATTTGGTCCATTTACCATCTTGGCCAAGATTAATCCAGTCACCTTCAAGCTCCAGCTACCAAGTACTATGAGAATATATCCAGTTTTCCATCTATCCATGTTGGAACCATATCAAATTTCACCATTGGGGGGAGGGAGACCTAGTCCTTCATCACCTATCGAGATTGATGATCATGAAGAATTTGAAGTCGAGCATGTCCTAGATTCCAGAATATCCCGAGGAAGATTGGAATACCTTATTCATTGGAAAGGGTCTTACATCAGTGATCATACTTGGGAACCTTCAAAGAGCACCAATCAAGGTTCGAGAATTCCATAAGAGAAATCCAACGAAGCCAAGACCAGATAACATGACCGCTCCTCGTGGAACTCGTCGCTTGAGGGGGAGGTGATGTCATGGACAAAGGAAACCATCCTGAACCTTAGATTCCATGTGAACCTTGATCGACTGTCTACTTGCCTAATTCGGATATCCAGAGCTCATGTTTCGAATTGATGACATCATCGATGACATCATCAATTCGTAACCGCCTTTCATGAACCACCCTTGAAACCTATATAAGGAGGGGTTGTCCATATTCATAATCAATCTTGCCATTACCAGTCTTGGGAGCTCAAGGAGTCGTGGCCACCAAGTAAGTACTCTCCAAGTTCGAGTTCCTGTTCTTGTCTTGTTCCTTGTTCCAGTCCTATCTAGTCTTGTATCCTGGACATCTAGTCTTGTCCTCTTGTAATCTCGTAGTACGAGATCTTGTTGAGTTCTTTCTTGTATCTAGTCCATCTCCCAGAGGGAAGTTCTTGTAATCCAAATATCTTGTCTCATACTTACGATCTCGGGTTGTGGGATCTCTTGTAGCATCTCTAGTCCAGTTTTCAATACCTATTGGTCCCGGGTTGTGGAACGTCTTGTATCGGCTACATCTTCTTGTATTATTTTCCCTACGTGGGTGTTCTTGTAATCATAAGTGTGTTTCGGAAATCTTGTCTACTGTAGTCAGAGAGCACAATCTAGTGCTCCCCTGACAATGTCCACAACATGACATTATCCTCGAGACTTGTCTTGTGGACAGACACTTGTTACATCCGGGTCAAAGGGGACACCAACTATCTCCGTTGGGTGTCCCCATAGATATGGTTTGAGGGACAATGTCCCTAGACCTAGGTACATGTCCCCCTATGACCTTTTTTTACATATTTCAACAAAAAAGGCATATCCATGTATTGAGCCAAAGCAAAGGAGACATTCTAGGACAAGGTCCCAAAATAACCAATATGATGCATAGTAGAGGGAGATGAGAGAAGAAGACAATTTCATGATTCCTAATCTACTCTAGCCATAAGTTCTGCAAAGGTTTGGAGTTGATATGCATCTTCTTTGTATAGAGTACCAAGGCAACCACCTTTTTGGAATCCATGAGAGCCATGCATAGACAAATATACTTCTTTAGTGCAAGTATGGTAAAGAAGGCCATTGTTAGTTAGGATGACTAGAAGAACATACGATCATAACATGTTAGTGACAAAACAGATTTTGTGGAAGTTATGGTCATCATGTTCAACCATGCTATATGTGAAGTTTGGGGCAGATATATGACATCTTTATACAAAGTACCTAGATAGCCACCTCTTACCAAACCATAAAAGTCATGCCCATAATACACATGTACTATTTTTACTATAGATGTGGTGAACAAGGACATAAGAGGACTAGAGGAACATATTTTCATATGGGCTGGTGCAAAATCATTTTAAACATGTCAAGAGCATACTTACAAAGCTTATTGCAACCATGTTCAGTCATGTTATCTATAAAGGCCTACTTGTTACTTGAATTTTGTATAGTAATATGTCTATCTTTAAGGCAAAAGATCTTAAAATATTATCATTGATCACTTAAAATATAATAGCACATTTATATGCATTCTACAACAAGAAATCCATACACAAACAGAGAGACAAGGGAAAAAAAACAACAGCTAGCTCATCTTTCCCTTGAATTCTTTCGAGAGTTGCCTTTATAAGAAAAGACGGGAAAAGGGAGGGAGAGCGGGAGGCGGGAGAGGGAAGGGGGGATCATATACCTAATGTTTAGTGTCCCTCTTTCTCAACATTGCCTTCAATCCTCTTGAGTGTAGCTTTGCAAGTCAACACCGCATGGTACATATAAATGATATCATGGTTCAAGTCACATGGTTTCAGCATGGACAAATCACCTTACTCCCAATTTTCCTAGGAGTTGCTTTATCTTAGACCCACAAACAAAAAATCCACTTGGCTCATTTGCCAAGACTTGTTTCTTCTTGACACGAAGCAAAAATGGATAGAGCCAGCCAAACTCATGAAGATGGCTTTGTAGATAGTATCTTTCTTACCTTTGAAAAATGATTGTGTAATCAAGCTGGGTTATATACATAGCACAATTAAGAGTTTCAACTCTTACGATTCAAGCCTAATTTTAAACATTTAAATTGTTTAGACCCAAGATAAAAATCAAGGTTTTTATCTCCTCGAGGATATCTTCATGTTTTATCACGTAAAGTGAATATATTTCACATATATAAATAAATTTTGCACAAATTAGTGACAAACCACACAAATACACAACACTCAAAAAGTACTTAAACGTTCATACTATTGCGAATTGTAGCGGATGTTCATGGACCAATTATCATGGAGACTCTCCAATGATCATTCATGATGTTAGGGTAAGTCCCAAGAATACATAAAGCATACATGAAATATCATCCACATACTAGTGAGAAACATCCATCATCCATGGACCATGCATGATACATCATGATATCCAATCGAGATAATATAAATCATCATAGTAAATACTACATACATGCCACCTCAAATTTGTATTATATACTTCTGAGTTCTTGCAAGAAAAGTATCATGCTTCTCACAAGATAGAATTTTTGGAAGATGAGTCTATCTTCCAAAAGTGTGGAGTTAATAAATAATGATGGCTCTTTATAAGCCGGATTCAAGAAAGCCGCAAAACCATGAATGGGCATTTTCATCCACTTCCATCTCTTCTCAAGAGAATAGAGTATATCATCTCTTTTGGGTGCGCTATTAAGTATATCACTACATAAAGAGACATAATTTTAAAAGAAGAAAAAGAATAAACTAGTGTAAATTTTCAAATGAAAAACTTAGAAGTTAAATCAACTTCTAAATAATTAGAATATAGAGATAAAAAAGAGCTCATAAAATTATCATGAAGGAACACATAGTTCATCAAGAGTGGTGCACTTCTTTATCTCATCAATCGCCTCTTTCATAAAATGAAAGAGAACACCTATTGTGGCACCCTCCATGTCCGTCATACACAATGCCTTATACAAAGGCAAAATTGCAACAATAAACAATAATAATTTTTCTAAAGTGACTCCCTCAAACATAACCTTTGGATAGCCTTTGCCTTTTGTTGTTGTGCAATGGACTCTCCATCCATCCATTCTTTAAACTCTTCTAAGACTACCATCTTTTGAAGATAAGAAAATATGGGACATGATGGTGTCCAATCTGGAAGTTGAGTTACAAGGGTTTACGAATCATCTACACTTTTAAATTGTGAACATGGATAGTATAGCCCTAGTATTGGGTAGAGAATAGCTTTGGGGTTGAGGAGATTCCCTTAAACGAAGTTAGAACAATACTATTGAATTAATGGAAAATAGAAGTGCTTTTTGTATTCACAATGAGAGGTATGTAAACAATGCCCCCTCATTTCATGCATTCAATTAGAGACTTTATTTGATTCACAAGATGTGTAGGATTTTTACACTTTGCATAGTCTAGATGTTGATCAGTCTTTGCATAATCCAGATAATGTTTGAGTATAGAGATGCTTTTCCTATTGATTCACCTAAAGAACTACCACCTACACAGAGGAGACATTGATCATGCCATAGATTGAGCTCCTCACATTAAACCCATATGTAAACCACTTTATAGGCTTAGTGCATCTCCGCACCAAAAAGTAGAGACTCGAATCCAAGATTATTTAACAAAAGGATTCATCAGGCCTAGTAATTCCCCATGGGCATTGTCAATACTCCTAATTTCAAAAAAAAAAAATGATGCCTCTATGTGATGCATCAATTATCGAGTATTGAATAAGGTAACGATTAAAAATAAGTTTCCAATGTCTAGGTTGGATGACCTATTTGATGAGTTGCATCACTCTCAGTTCTTTACTAAGCTTGACTAAGCTTGATTTGAGATCAGAATATCATCAAATTAGGATGAAGATAGAGGATGTTTTTACGACTTCCTTTAGGACTAGACATGGGTATTATGAGTTTTTGGTGATGCAATTTCGTCTCACCAATATTCATGCCACATTCATGACACTCATGAGCAGTATGTTACAGTCTTATTTAAGAAGTCCTGAGTAGACTTTCTTGATGACATTCACACCTATAGGTCTAAAGAGAAACACTTGGAACACTTACAGAAAGTCTTTGAAGTATTATGGGAAAATTCAATCTTTGTTAAGGAGTCTCAGTGTGAAGTTTACACACCATAGGTTAGGTACCTTGATCATATTATCTGCAAGCATGGAATTTAGATGGATCCTGAAAAAGTACATGCTATAATGGAATGGCTACATCCTGATTCCTAAAAACCTGCAAGAACTTCATATCTTCCTAGGTTTATCAAGATTCTACGTAGATTCATTAAGAACTATGCCAAGATCATTGCTCGATGACAGAAGAGCTTACATGGAAAAGAAAAGCCTTTCATTAGGGAGATGAACAAAAGCAAAGTATGCAAAATTTGAAAGTAGTAACTGCTATGGTTCCACTTTTGCATATAGCATATCCCAATTGACCCTTTGTGGTGAAACACATATGAGTGACTTTGCTATAGAAGATAGTAGACCCCAATCGACCCTTTGTGGTTGAAACAAATACAACTGACTTTGCGGTTTTAGTCAAGGATGGTCGACCAATAGCATTCGAGAGTAAGAAACTAAAACTGGTTCAAAGAAAGTATTTAGTCTATGAGGAGTTGCATGCAATTATCCATGCTTTGAAGAAGTGGCACGATTATTTGTATGGTGACAAGGTCACAATAGTGTTCGATCAAGAGAGCATTTAATGGCTCACTAATCAAATAGACCTAAAAGGCTGTAAGGCCCGAGCGACACAGACCCTTTTGAAGTTTGATTATGAACTTAGGTATAGGAAAGGAAAGTTTAATGTAGTAGTTGATTCAATTAGACACATACCTATGCTCAATGGATTTTGTTTAACTCATATCACTAGTGTGTTGCTTGAGTCTATTAGAGGAAAGTGTAGGGATGATCCTACATATTCCAAGATTTGATAAATGATTGAGAAAGGGGATTCGAGCATATGGGTTTCCAAGAATCCAATGAGGATAGAGTATCAATGGGTACTCAAAAAGAATTCAAGTGGAAGAATTACAGTATCTTCGATGGATATATGTTGTTTAAAAAAAGTTGTATGTCCCTAGCGATTTAGAGATAAGAAAGAAAGTTCTTTATGAGTGTCATGACACCCCTAGTGCAAGACACCCAAGAGTTAAAAAGACTTGTGATCTTGTTAAGAGGTAGTTTTATTGGCGTGGAGTTCATGAGGGCATCCTAGAGTATGTGTCTAATGCACAAAATGCTAGGCAAGGTGGTTAGGTTCGTAAGGTTCGTAAGGTTCGTAAGGTTCGGTACGGGTAAGGTACGTGAACCGACTCTTACCTCCGGGGTAAGGTTCGTAAGGTACGTTAGGGTGTATACATACATACATACATACATACATACATACATACATACATACATACATACATACGTACTATATATATATATATATATATATATATATATATATATATATATATATATATATATATATATATATATATATATATATATATATATATATATATATATATATATATATATATATATATATATAGGGGAAGAGAGATACATACATATGTCATAACTCACTATCACAATTTTTTATGGAAAAACATCTGATTCCTGTAATTCTATTGTACAACCTTGATACTGCAACAGAAGAAGCTATGCAACCTAGTTCAGACTGGTAGAGTTGATGAAGAAGAAACATAAATATTTATTAGTAGCCTCAAGTCTTGCCAGTCTATCATGTCTTTGCATTACAACAAATGAATGATGTGAATTTTTCTTCTTATAATTGATACAAAATCATGGAAGAAAGAAGGATTGATTTATTCAGGAGTTAAGAAAGGCAATGGAATAATATGGAAACACATATGGAAAGTCCTGAGTATCACCTTTCATTAGAACATTCAACTCCATCATCTTGTTGCAGTCTTTTGTGTGAATAAAAGCTACTTACAGTTGTTTAAGTTACTCACATTCAGTTTGTTCATGTTTCCTGTATCCTTGTGAAGATGCCTATCCAATATTTATCAGTGTTAAAGCTGTACACATCTTTAGATCTAGGAGTTCAATTCAGTATGGATGTATCTTACCTTACTGTACTGTTGTTTCTGGTTTGCCCCCGTTTTATTTTTGAACCATGAAGCTTTCCCGTAACAAGTATTGCATGCATTAGTTTTGTGAGAGCATTGTTAAGCATATGAGAGCTTTGTTGAGTGGTATATGCTGCATTTTATTATATGAGCTGACTCGTAAGTCAACTCTTTCAAGTTTTTGGACAGCACACAGAGAGTGGAGCAGCTTGAGTCTCCCTCTTATTGCTATCATGCTTATGATGATCCAATTTTTCTTTATAGAACCTTATAATTTTGATCTGAATAGAACCTTAACGAACGGGATTTCCGGTTCTCTATTGAACCGAACCGAACCGCAAGAATGAACCTTACCTTCCGGTATGCAAACCGGGGCAACTCTGATGCTAGGTCAATAAAGTTGAGAGATTCAGGATAAGAGGAATTTTCTACCCATTCGATATTCCCAAAGGGAAGTGGGAGAGTATTTCCATGGATTTTACAATAGGGTAACCTAAGACACAAAGAGGGCATGACTCTGTCTAGGTAATTGTGGATAGATGGCTAGATTTATTCTAACACATAGAACAATGGAGACCCCGAAATTAGCTACATTATTTGTAGAGCATCTATACCAATTATATGTTCTTCCGTTAGACATTTATCTAATCATGATAGGAAGTTCACGAGACACTTTTGGAGAGTAGTCTTCAAAAGATTGGATACTAAACTTCACATGAGTAGTGTCGAGCATCCAGAGACGGATGGGAGAACTAACAAGTTAACCAAACCCTTGAAGATATGCTACGAGCATATCTCAATGAATGGCAAAATAGATTGAAAGATTACTTACCTATAGTAGAGTATGCATATAATAGTGCCACTCTTCCATTGGGCATAGTCCATTTATGCTTATGTACGGGTTTCAACTAGGAGCTCCTTATGGAGTAGCATTGCACTATGAGAAAGTCCAAGCTGAAAAGGATTTCTTCGAAGAGATGAACGATATGCTCAAGATAGGGCTAGAGCCTATGCTTACCCTCAAAAGAGAGAAATCAACTTTGAGGTAGGAGAGCAAGTCTATCTCAAAGACTATAGTTCCCTTTAGGTTTCAAACCATGAAGATATGACCTTGTCCAAAACTATCTCATACTCAAGAGAATAGGAAACTTACCATCTCCTTCTAGAAGATAGCCAAATCCATCCAGTGTTTCGTATGAGCCTCGTCAAGAGAAGGTTTGGTGCACTTGACAATCTCATTCCAGATGGTGAGGTAGTAGAGCCTATTTCTATTCAATCTCTTTCGCATCAGATTGAGAGGATACTACGCACTTGAGAGAAATGAACGAAAAATCGTCCATATAAAGAATGCTCAGTAAAGTGGAAAGATAGTTTAGGATAGTGCTGCATGGGAACACATTGTCACCCTTCTAAGACCGTTTACCACCTTTGTTTTGCCTTCCCAAGAGTCTTCGGGAAGGTTATACAAAAACACTACGAAGAGATGACCATGTGCAAAAACTAGATTGTGTTCAATGGGTGTAGTCATCGTTGATATATTTAGGTAGTGATGAGTGTGAACACTCTAGGACCGTTGGGGCACTTTTTCCACTTTAGGAGGTTTTTCCCCCCCCCCCGGCTTGTATATACACCTATTGCCCTAACGGGCTACTTATCTTTGTACATTCTAGTGCTAATACATTCAGCATTGTGTGTTGTGCTCCAAGCTTCTTCTTCTTCCTTGTGTTTTTCGCGTGCTTTTGCAAACGTCTAACTCCAACAGTCACCAAGTATGAACCCAGCATAAGATGATCGTGATTATAACGCTTCTTAGTGCACAATATCTGTATGACTGAATTCAGCCAATTTCATTCATTCTTTCTTTGTCTCGCTGCATTTGCACTCCTATGTCTCTGTCTGTCTCTCTGGGTGTGGGTCTGGGTGGATGGGTGGGTGGGTGGGTGGGTGGATGGATGGGTGGGTGTGTATCTCTGTGTATGCGTGAGTTTGTGTGTGTGTGTGTGTGTGCGCGCGCGCGCATGCCTGCGCGTGTAAGACAGAAGGGGGGAGGGGGGAAGAGAGAGAGAGAGAGAGAGAGAGAGAGAGAGAGAGAGAGAGAGTGCATGCACATGTGCATGCATGCCTATGTGCTTGCACCACTTTTCATTGTTCCAGAAACTCCATGCAACTATAAATGTTGGAAATTAGGCAGGCCCATAAATAATTCCACAGGTCCCACAAGTTTCCAGGATCTACAACATAGATTCCAGTATCTTCCAAATTGACAGACATGAACATACAACACTTAATCATACAATGATGAGACAAAGATAGAGAGAGATTACACAACATGTTCAAAGTGTTACGTAAGCCATTGTTTACTCAAACTATCATATGTACAAATGTCAATTTACAATGTGGGAGTCAAAACCTCAATCACTCTATGTGAAAAAAATTAGATGGAAGAGTGTATGTACAAAATTTACAAGAATATTCAGCTGTAGGGACAAAAATCTGAATATGTATGAGATGTATGACCCGATAGGTTATACAAGAGTGAATATGAGTGACTAAAAGAGGAAAGATTAGTTTGAAACTAATATTCAGCAAACATGTTGCTGACAGAAATCCTCATACTCATGTGGAAACACTTTCTCTAGCACTTCATCTGAATGCATGTAATATGCATGTACTGATTCTCCTTTATGGATGCCACTGCCTCCATGTATGCCGAATAGGACTCCTCCAAATATGGATGCCACCCCCTCCATAAGCTCCAAGTAGTACGTGTGTGCATAAAGAGAATATGTACCTGAATAGTTAACATAAGATGCAATCTTATGTTAAGCTCCATCCAATGTCTTTGAAGTACTCCATAATCTTCATGTAGAAGACAATCTCCAAATACATCATGTAGATGGATGATCCACACCACCAAGCTTCTCATAGGTATGTCTTCTCCATAAGCAAAAGTGTAAGCACACTCTTCTCCAAGAAGAACTTCAAGGCTGTTGCTCCTCACGAGCTTCAATAGCTCCTCCATAGATGCCCATATGTGCACCATGGCTGCCCCATGTGTGCTACATCTAGAACTCCTCCAAGAGTGCTCAGAGCTTGCATTGGATGGCATTGGATGATCTATAAAGTGACCACAACCTCTTGTTTTATAGTCTTCAAAATCTCATGCGATAAAATAAAGCATAAAGCTGATTCTGCGAACTTAGTTGAAATCGTGAGTTTTTAAAACTCCATCGCTTTTTTTATAGCATCTTTTGCTTTATTTTAAACTCATCGTTGAAAATTGCTTTTGACTTGCTTTTTCACACCTTTGACCACCTAATGAACGAATTGAAGACATTTTTATGACCTGCAAGCTGAGAGCTATCAAATGAGGTAAAAACCCTAAATCAGCAAAAAATTAGGGTTAGGAATTCTCCCAAATCTGATCTCTGATGACTGCATGTCATATACCATTAGAAAGCTCTCTTCAAACTCTACAAGATAGGCTCATAAAAAATTTACCCAAATTTTGTGCCATACCCAAATTTTGTGCCAAAAATGACTAAGTACCAAAATTAGGGTTTTTGCCCTAAAAGGATTTTGGACTGAAGTGGCATTGTTTTCCAACAATCCCCCCTGCAATGTCATATTGGTACAAACTGAACTGGATATGTAACTTCATTCATCTGCAAACTGACATAAGATTCAAACTTGTCCTTCAAAAGTCTTCTTTAAAACTGAATTTGAACTTCTTCAAACTTCAAAAATCTGAATTTGCTGAATATGAACCATAATACCTGAGAAAATATGCAAACTAGATATCCAATAGTGTTAGCATACATCAAGCAATCACTGCTTGACAACATATGTGGCATGACTCGACTCTGACTTGACTCTGAATCTGCTATCTCTTGTCTTCTCAAACCTGTAAGCATACACTAGGATCCACATATTTGCATTTACCTTAAGAAAGGTTTCTCAGCGTATTTCTGCTGTGTCATGTAAATACACTAAACAGAATCAGATACTGAAATCTGGGACTTGTGACTGACAACTCACAACTTAGTGTATTATGAACACTAGCTGGTTCATCTCTGATTGTACTTCAACTCAACTCATGACAGTCTCACCAAAATTTCATAACTACGATGTCATCTTGTCTTCATCCTTGTTTTATCTGTAAGTCCTTCATACCTCTTTCCTTCAAACTCTAGTATAATCATATATGTGCGCACCTCATAAGTAACATACCTCTCTGAAATATCAAGCTTCTCTGCAATAGAACTTTGGAACTTTCTCCCGAACAGGAACACATAACAGCAACTTTCTGTAGACAGCAACTTTCTGTAGACATTCTCCTTCTTCCTTCTTTTTCAAAAGCTGGAACATAAAGAGAAACTGACAAAGGAAATATAGGAATACCTGTAGGTATGATTCTGCGTTCTTTCAAATATGGCTGAGAATAAGTCTTCATGTTTCATCACCCCCTGGATGATTTAACACTAGTATCAAGAATTCTTCAAAGTATATCAGACTTTAATGAAATCTCGAAAATCTTTCTTCTTTTCAATAAATCTGATCTTCAGTGATTTAGCATTACTTCTATAACATTAATACATGTGTCTGAAACAAAAACTTTGAACCCCTTTTTATTAGCACTATAGTTGCCAATAGCTTTCACTATCACTCCTCAGCTTCCCATATTATAGAATAAGGTTAGCTTATCTATTACATCATAACACAAACCTTTGCTGAAAGCACTTTAGGATTCATAATCTTCTGAAACATAACAAGTATCTTCTTCTATTTCTTTGCAACACTAATCTGATAGAATCTGAATTTTTTGACTTACTTCTTCCAATGTTTAAGAACTTTATAAACCAAGGATAGATATCTGACTCAAAAATACTCAAGATATTCAAGATCATGCAAGATCTATGATCTCTTCAACAAAATACCTGTGTAGAATCTGCTCTCATCAAACTTTCATGACTCAATGTTTGATTTGCTACCTGAATGTCTCTAAGTTCTCACCTTGAGAACTCCAAAAGCTTCAAGTTGCTACTTCATATCTTCATATTCTTCCGGGATGAAATGTGATAGTATCTGCTTGACTTTCTTTTGGCTGACTCCACTTCTCAATCAATTGATAGGATCTGATGGAACATCTTTTTGAATAGAAGTATGTATCCAAAAGTCAAGACAAACATAAAAAGTGGATTCTCCATCTGACCGGTACATCAAAAAATCTGAATTTTTCTGAAAATACTGAATTTTCTGAATTTTTCTGAGTATACTGAATATATTGAATATGAGGTAACTTTTCCAAACCAAAAACATCACTCCAAGTCTCCAACATATGCTACAAATACTCTTTTACCTCAAGAGTTAGGTAAAGAAGAAGAATACTTCTCTACAACTTGTCATATATACCAAGTAGCTCTGAATTGACACTCCAAGCATTCTTTGAGGGAACATATAAGTTGCCTGCTCAAAATCTTCAAATAAAACATAACTCATACACATATGAGTATAAAAGTTGTCTTAGTTATCTGCTTCTTTTTCTTTCTCTCAATGCAATTCTTTGTCAAAACCTACTAAAACATGACCAAGTATAATGTAAAACAAGAAACTGCTTCTTCTTTAAACTATTTTCTTCACAAGATGTTCTCGTAGACTTGTCTTTGGATGTAGAGGATAAAAGTAGGAAAAGTATATGGAAAATATAAGAGAAAAAGGAAGTCTTACTTTCCTTTTGGAATTGTTGGACCTTTTTCTTCTGCATCTTTCTTCCACCTCATGATGTCAATATCTTCAAACTTCTCTTCCATACCTTTGGTTCTCTTCATCTTGAAGTACCAAGCACTCTTAACTTCTTCAAATGAATTTTTCTCTTCCTATAGTGCTAAGAGTAAGAGACAAAACAAACATGGTATATAAATGGAAGTAAACATAGAAGATAAAACACGCTTCTACCATCTCAGCTCCATCTCCTCATATGCTGAATACTGAATTACCTCTCTAGGTACAAACTTTGATCAAAAAAAACTTCCAACCTTGTGTTGGCTGAAAACAAAACTGATATAATCTCCAAATTTGTCTTCTTGATGAGCTTTCTTGCCATGAAAGAGATCTTCTATCAAAACTATCAAGTACAACCTCTACATACCTGATTAGGTGTAGCTAATGCTTTAACTTTCAAAGTAATGAAAGTATTTAAAAGCACTTCTTTAATCCTTCAAATCTCTTCATAACTGCTCTTGTAAGATATGACCTGTAAATGACAATCTCATAGTAGAAATTAATACCTGTGATTTAATGTTGATCTCGTTCCTTTATCTTCTCCAAACCATTGTTTTTCCTTCAACTTGAAGTAGCCTTCTCTTCATCAAGTCCTGGGTGTTCAAGCAATTCTTCTGTAAAGTATCATTATTCTTCCAAGAGTATTTGGCTGCTAACAGATCATCAGCTTCATACTCCACATTGATAAAGAAACATGTGACTGAATTGTCTGATTCTCAAATATCTACTCATCTAGATTAAGTGTGTATGTCATATGTCAAATGTTAGAAGATGCTCTAAAACCATATGTTGGTAGTCTTGAAGCTCTGATACCAAATGTTGGAAATTAGGTAGGCCCATAACTAATTCCACAGGTCCCACAGGCTTCCAGGATCTACAACATAGATTCCAGTATCTTCCAAAATTGACAGACATGAACATACAACACTTAATCATACAATGATTAAACAAAGATAGAGAGAGATTAAACAACATGTTCAAAGTGTTACGTAAGCCACAACTTACTCACACTATCATATATACAAATGTCAATTTACAATGTGGGAGTCAAAACCTCAATCACTCTATGTGAACAGAAATAGATGAAGGGGTATATGTACAGAATTTACAAGAATATTCAGATGTAGGGACAGAAATTTGAATATGTATGAGATGTACGACTTGATAGGTTCTAGAAGAGTGAATTTGAGTGACTAAAAGAGGAAAGATCAGTTTGAAACTAATATTCAGCAAACCCTAATCTGATTTTAGGCTATGGAAGACCCTAAATCAGATGTGTATGTGAAAGATCGCATACTTACAGAATTAGCATAGAATGCTAACATGTTTCTGACAAAAATCCTCATACTATGTGGAAACACTTTCTCTAACACCTCATCTGAATGCATGTAATATGCATGTACTGATTCTCCTTTATGGATGCCACTCCCTCCATGTATGCCGAATAGGACGACTCCAGATATGGATGCCACCGCCTCCATAAGCTCCAAGTAGTACCTGTGTGCATAAAGAGAATATGTACCTGAATAGTTAACATAAGATGCAATCTTATGTTAAGCTCCATCCAATGTCTTTGAAGTACTCCATAATCTTCATGTAGAAGAAATCTCCAAATACATCATGTAGATGGATGATCCACACCACCAAACTGCTGATAGGTATGTCTTCTCCATAAGCAAGAGTGTGAGCACACTCTTCTCCAAAAAGAACTTCAAGGTTGTTGCTCCTCATGAGCTTCAATAGCTCCTCCATAGCTGCCCATATGTGCACCATGGCTGCCCCGTTCTACATCTAGAACTCCTCCAAGAGTGCTCAGAGCTTGCGTTGGATGGTGTTGGATGATCTATCAAGTGACCACAACCTCTTGTTTTATAGTCTTCAAGATCTCATGCGATAAAATAAAGCATAAAGCTGATTTTTGCGAACTAATTTGAAATCGTGAGGTTTTAAAACTCCATCGTTTTTTTTATAACATCTTTTGCTTTATTTTAAACTCATCGTTGAAAGTTGCTTTTGACTTACTTTTTCACACCTTTGACCACATCATGAATGAACTGAAGACAGTTTTATGACCTGCAAGCTGAGAGCTATTCAATGAGGTAAAAACCCTAAATCAGCAGAAAATTAGGGTTAGGGTTTTCTCCCAAATCTGATCTCTGATGACTGCATGTCATATACCATTAGAAAGCTCTCTTCAAGCTCTACAAGATAGGCTCATAAAAGTTTTACCCAAATTTTGTGCCAAAAATGATTAAGTACCAAAATTAGGGTTTCTGCCCTAAAAGGATTTTGGACTGATGTGACATTGTTTTCCAACAATAGATTATATGCAAGACAAAAGATTGCACTCTGTACGTCATATCATTGTTAGTTCAGGTAACAGAACAAGGCCAGTCAGAAACCTGGATGCTTTTATACACGGCCTATTCATGTTACCTCAAGTTCTGAACACAAAAGATACTGAATTATGAAAGAACCTCAAAAGAAAGACCAATAGGATCATAAATGTAAGGAAAATGGATGGTATGCCCTGTTTATGAGGTCCCTATAAATACATACCCAGAAAAACAAAGTAACCCCCCTCAGCAAGTACCGGAAAAAATTTAAGTCATAGGAACACAATAAATCTTTATTAAGTTCAAAGACTCACATATCGAGAAGAGTTTGAGCCAGCATTTCATGTGTATTCAAAAGATGATTTATATAAGCTTTTGTGTGCTTTGAGCATGTATAACATCTGCAGCTCTCCAATATGGGTGAGGTATCATTCCTGCAATAAAGACACAGATCATTTTTCCCTAACTATAGAAACATACAATTGAAGAAGAGGATTCCCAGGCATTTGACAAAGTGTGTGCTTACTACAAACAACAGAGTGCTGATTCACAAATAACAACAATGTGTTTGTGGTTTCATTTTCCTTTTCTTTTTGGTGGGGGCAGGGCAGGAAGAGAGAAGAAGAGCATGGGAAAGGGAAAAGGAGGGAAAGAAAACTGAAAAAGGGGAGAAAGGGGGGAGGGATGAGAGAAGAGAGAAACAGAAGGTATATTAGTATCTGCTAAGAGACAACTCGGCCCTTGGGATAAAGCATACAATCATGGGTGTATATCCAGTCATCAATAGAAGCACAAATCAAGGTCGATGTGTCAAGTGCATACTGGAACAGGTACACTAGGTAACCAACAGGATGGTGTGAGACTGTGGTGCTATAGAAATACAATCATCATACCCATAGAGAAGTCTATCTCCATCCTGGTCATTCATACAGGTATGGGGTATAAACATTCATACAGGTATGGGGTATAAAGGGGAGCTCCAACCAATTTAAGTGTAGCCATATCTTGGACTCTGACTGAATCACATAATTCGATCCTCTTGATCTCTGCTTCATGGCATATAGTAATCTTGAACCCAAGGCCATGGGACTGACTACATGCTCTCAAGCTCCCAGCACCATTGGCTGAGAGTTCAGGCTCTGTAGATGGCACCATGGCTGTCTCTAGATGGGCCATGGAGAGAATGTGTAAGGAGAAGCTTTCTCAAGCCATTCCCTGATGAGCATTGTGTGATTTGTGTGCAATGCTCCGTCTGCAAGTTAGTACTTACACATATATTCAAATCATAAAACTTTAATAGTACTTACACATATATTCAAATCATAAAACTTTAATCTAAATTTGAAAACATCATACATCTCATTTTAAAATTTGAAATAAAATATGAATCTCTCACAGTTTAACACAAAGATCATACATATAGAAGTTAGAACCAAATGAATTAATATTCAAAACTTGACAAACAATAAACAGAAGTAGAGAAAATTCAGCACCACAACATGAACCATAAAATATACAATGTCACAAATACAAAACTATAACCAATGACAAATCGCCATACATCAATGATCATGTATGAAGCCCAGTATCCAACATACTCATCTCATAGCTAGTGACTCTCGCAAACACCTAATGGATCATGATAACCACGATCCACTAGTAACTAGTAACTACTATGAGTCATCCATGGTAAATGGATCTCCTCAAGAAGGCTCTAACGAAGGAACACCATCCATAATGATAAGATTTCCTTCATCATCATAATCTGAAAGTGGTACATGAATCTCTATATCTACAAGTGGATCACCTTGTATATCATCTTGCACTGGTGTCAGATATCCTCTCCTGCGAGTGTGCAACTTGCACCTCCTCCCTCTAGGTGAAGCAGTGCCAGTGGATGGAGCATCACCGACTTGATCGAGATAGCCTATGTGAGCGAGCTCTCGTAACTCATCGATCAATGGTCTCGAGTTCCAATTGTAACATACAATAGATGTCATCTTGTTCATCATGAACAGACCATTCTACCTGACTGTCATTACTCGTCGTAAGTGCAATCTTAAATACAGAAGTCAACACCTTAAACACATCAAGTTTGATCATTAAAAAATATACATGTATAACTAAAAAAATATACATGTATAACTAAAAAAAAATATTGCATCTTTCATCAAGATACATGTCTAAAACCTCTAAGATCCCTCAAGCTGTGTAATAAACGTAACTTTGCCTTACAAAAGACCACTCTTGTTGGAGAAATGTGTTATTTGGGGGAACCTTCTACTAGAGACCCACCTATAGGATAGGAGAAGTCAGAATTTGAAGGCCAAACCATGGTCAAAGGCTAGTCAAAAATGGTTAAAAATAATCAATATGTGGTAATTTCTTTATGACGTATTATGGAAGGGCTCTTCAAGAGATTTCTAATGATATATAACATCAAGGTATTTGAAAGGGTAAAATCTGAAACATTAATTTGCAGATTTAGTTGAAAAGTGAATTCGAAAAGCAAAATATAACACATGGCAACATCATATTAATTTTGAACAAATGATTATTAATGTGCAACATGGCACACTCAAAAAGCCAACCACAGCTCTATAAAAGCAACATCAAAAGATCCAAAAAAGCCAAGATTTGGATTTTCAATAAATAAATAAATAAATAAAAATAAAAATCGGAAAAGCAACTTTTATTGTGATTTTCATGGAACAACTTTCATGGGCAGCCAATGACTATATAAAGGACATGGCTAGGGGGCTATCAACATCATCTACTTGGAGAAGAGCTTCATGAACTTGGTGGAGGATAATCTCCATCCACTTGGAGATGTGGAATTGTGCTTTCTTTATCTTCAACAACTTCATGCACTTCATGATTGTAATGTATGGAATATATTTGGAGCTTGGCTCCTTTCTCTCTCACATGCCTTGCCTATTCTCCATCTTGTCTATATTTTCTCTATGTCTCTATATTAATTGTGGGCCTAAAAACCAACAATTGGTATCATAGCAAGGTGGAAAGGTACGTAAGGTACAATACAATTATGGTACTTATGGAATGTACATTTGTACTGAATATTATTTAAGGTATGCAACCAGTACGTACTTTTTGAAAACATAAAACAAAATTCAAAAGTCTTGAAAGTATTCTACATCAATTGACTAAAACTCAAGTAATCTATCACCCACAAAATATAAAAATGTCTAGTATTCAATATAGGGTTTTGTGCAGCAAAAATATGAGAGTTCTGTCCACCTTGATGCTGCCCAAAAATAACTTGAATATGCTCAGAGCGCACATTAAACTTGCAAATTTGCAGTGGACCACATTAGCTTGCTTGTCAAGTAGTATTGACCGTTCAAGACATTGACCTGTCACTCAACTACAGCTCACAATCTCAGGATTGTGTAAGGTAAGGGTGCAGATCTGGATTCTGATTTCTGAACAGTCTCATTGATGATTGTTTATTGCTCAACCAATGCAATAATGAGCTTTGCCTGACTAGTGCAAAATTCTATTTCCTCAGGAAGATTGCCTGTTACTGGCAGCAACCCATCAGTGTAATATCCTCCCTAAGATATCTCAGAGTTAGTAAATAAGAGGACGCAGGAGGATGAACAAATATGGATTCAGAGTCATGACTGATGCCATATGTGAACTATAAGGTATATGCAAGTATGGAAAAAATTAAACTTTTCGTACGCATATTGTATCCTATAAAGACAAAAAATTTCTTGGTATTTCTTGGTCAGAATTTCTGCCTAACTGATGTCATTGCAGGACTCTTGGTTCTTTCTTAATGCTAAACTCACGAAGACTGTTCCCAGAAAAAGCAGGCACAAAATTTTAGGAACATGGGATTCATAAACACCTTTTGAGAAAGATTTGAATGGGTGAAAGCCTGGGCCACTTGGCATGATAGGACATATGGAAAAATAAAAGAAATGTGCACATAAGTCACACTTCCACGTACTGCTTATTCAGTATTGTACCAATTTGAACTGTACCTTAAAAAAAGGTGCAGAAACATACAGTATGTACATACTGATTCTACCCTGTATCAGAGTAGGATAAAATAGAGCACATAGAGAATAGTGCTACATGTAGAAGAGTGATATCTTCATGGCAGGTGAGATAAGTTCAGTTCTATATTTCAGCAAGAGGCAGCAGATTATCTAGATGATCTATCTACATGCAAAAGCTGAGTATGAAATAGCAAGGCAATCAACTCCAAGAGGGGTCACGTCAACCATGGAGGATTGCAGCAGCAATCATCATCAATAGTTTTACCATACGTCACTGAAGCAAAATATATGTTATGTGTTGGTCATGTTCGAATTGAAGATGGACTAGACAAGCTTGTAAAGAATGCGGATGAGTTGATAAGATTGGAGAGCACTGCTTCCATGTATACCTGAGAAGTGATGTTCAACCTATTGATCAACCTTATAGTGCTCCTTGGGTTTGTCACTCATCTATGTATATGGGAGCTCATGTGTACAACATGTGGTCATGAAAGAAGACTTATGAGAGCAAGGAGGGGTATTATCTCTACATTCAAAACCTTATGGTGGGCATATTACACCTTGCATTTCAGTGAAAAGACATGCAAATTCATGAATGGGGCATGATAGATACTCCCATCATGGATTTACAAGCCACAATACATCAAGTTTCCTAAAACAAAGTTCAAACATAAAAAATTAAAGTCGTCAATATAAAATACAAATTGGACAGTGGAAAATAATATTTAGTTGCAAAAATAAGATGTCGAGGGATAAAGATGATGATAACACTATGGCTTGTCACAACACTTGCAAGTATAAATGATAAGCACGGCAAATAGTGGACCTTTTTTTTTTCAAATTTTGGCACCCTAGGCTACTTATAGCTAATATATAATGATTTAGATACATATATCAATATACATATGTCATATAATATATATACATACATATATATATATATATATATATATATATATATATATATATATATATATATATATATATATATATATATATATATATATATATATATATATATATATACACACATACATACATATATATACACATACATACATACATACATACATACATACATACATACACACATAGACATCCACACATCCAAACATCCACACATCCACACCCACACCCACACCCACACCCACATATACATATATGTGTGTGTGTGTGTGTGTGTGTATATGTGTGTGTGTGTGTGTGTGTGTGTGTATATATATATATATATATAAATATATATATATATATATATAAATATATATATATATATATATATATATATATATATATATATATATATATATATATATATATACATATATATATATATGTCCCACACCCACTCCCACATATACATATATGTGTGTGTGTGTGTGTGTGTGTGTGTGTGTGTGTGTGTGTGTGTGTGTGTGTGTGTGTGTGTGTGTGTATATATATATATATATATATATATATATATATATATATATATATATATATATATATATATATATATATATATATATATATGTATGTATATATATATATATATGTATGTATATATATATATATATATGTATGTATATGTATATATATATGTATATATATATCTATATATATATATATATATATATATATATATATATATATATATATATATATATATATATATACATATATATATACATATACATACATATATATATATATATACATACATATATATATATATATATATATATATATATATATATATATATATATATATATATATATATACATATATATATATATATATATACATATATATATATACATATACATACATATATATATATATATACATACATATATATATATATATACATATATATATATATATATATATATATATATATATATATATATATATATATATATATATATATATGTATATATACATACATACATATATATATATATATATATATATATATATATATATATATATATATATATATATATATATATATATATATATATATATATATATATATATATATGTATATATATATATATATATATATGTATGTATATATATATAATTCATATTATCCAATGCACGTAGTTCCTAATATGTATACAATGCACATGTCAAACTTGCCACTTCAAAGTTCACACTTATCATTCTAAATTCACATTGCACAAGTAATCATTGTCATTCTAAAATTTAAATTCACATCGCACACGCCATATTCAATCAATTAAAATTTAAAGATTTAGGTGATGACTCATGAGTCGCGACTCAGTGCTCACTTTAATTTTTAAACTAGTAACTAGTTACTTGTAAGTTTGTAACTTTATTCATGAATCACAAATCACAAATTACAATTCACATTGCAAATTGCACAAGTGACAATTATCAATGAGTCATGACATTTGACTCAAAAGTGTAAACTCACAATCCAATCATCAATGTCCATCAAGATTCAAGATTCAATGCATGAAAAATACAATGAATTATGACAAGCCAGTAATTAACAAATCATATATAAAATATGTCAAAGAGTCAACTCAAAGCTATGACACTGTCATAAATGATACGTCAAAAAGTCATTCAACTAAATAGTCAAACAATAAACTCTCAATAATACAATCAATATCAAATAAATCATGAATCATGATCAATCATTAACCCTAAAAATCCTCTCAGCCACTATCATCATCATCATCATCATCATTACCATCATAATCATCATCATCATCATCATCATGGTGTGGTGCCTAACTAGTAGATGCCTCCATCCAACTAGTAGATGGGTCTGGTATAGTACGTGCACTATGACTAGCACAAGTCCAAGATGCCCTCGTATCATGCTGCGACACGGTCAACTCTTGATAAAGCATGTCATATAGATCAAGGTCCTGTGCCGGAGTGGTAGGCATCTTATGGACCCTCTCAATGTCAAGGTCATGGACGTTGACATGCCACACCTCCGTTGAATGGCCTCCATGCTCCAATAAATGCAAGTTGCAATGGCAATATATAGGCAGCTCCAACTACAATGTAGATAGCCTATTCCTCTTCTTTGTTTGGAAGAGGGCCCATGTACTTTAATTCCTTTCAAAAGGACTAGCATTATAGCCCTGTGAAAGTATGTGAATGGCTAATTGTCTCTACATAATAAAAAAGGAAAAAAAAAAGAAATTTTTAATCAATTAAAGAGTTCATTAAAAAATAAAGAATCAACAGAAATGAGTTATTAATTAATAATGAATATGAAGTCATGACTTACTAGCTCAGGCATACCAACACTGTATCTCTCCGACCATGTCACAAGCATCAATCGCATGCTCCTCAAGCATGCAATGTCTATACCCAAAAGTCCTTCCTTATTCTAGAGCTTAGTGAGCTGAATTTCTAGCTTTCCATGTAGCTTCACATAAAAACCTCCATACAATCGATCTACATAGTCATTCCAAGCTTTCACAAGCTCCATATCCATGATTGTTCTATAAATCTACATAAAGGGTATAGTAGATTGGGCATCCCATGTATAGGGCGATGGAACCAATCCCACCTCTTCCTCCATACTCCTTTTATTTCCTTGATCCTAAAGATAGAGAACAAATCAAGTTAGAAGCAAAACAATGAGAATGTTGAAAGCTTAAATGCACATTTGGCATGCCACATACATATGTCACACACACAAATGTGACATACACAATGCACATAGGTCATACACATGTGACATAGGACATACATATTACAGATATGATATATTATATTACATAAATTATAATACACACATATGTGACATTATACATACATATAGTACATATACACATGAGTCACGATACATGTGATATACACACGTAACATATGTCATACACAATGCATATACAAATGTGACATGTCACATGACACATACACAAATGTATTACGTGACATACACATGTGACATATATGA
Source organism: Ceratopteris richardii (assembly GCA_020310875.1). Taxonomy (NCBI): domain Eukaryota; kingdom Viridiplantae; phylum Streptophyta; class Polypodiopsida; order Polypodiales; family Pteridaceae; genus Ceratopteris; species Ceratopteris richardii. Next base: position 25,969,690 of record CM035430.1, read on the forward strand.
TATGTCATGATGCATACACACATGTGACATACACTATTACACACATATGTGACATACACTATTACACACACATGTGACATATGACATACACATAGTGACATACACATAGTGACATACACAGTGCACACATTAAAAAATAAAATATAGTTACAAAGTTCCAACTTACCTCTCCAATATTAAACAAGGGCATCTTTGAATAGACTATCCGACCAGTCCATGAGCTTGTATACAAGTCCAAGCGTGCAACCCTCTCTATATGCTATGTGTATGAGTGAATATAAGGGCGGTAAAGCCTGCACTAATCCCTTCACATCATCCCTCCAGAAACTATTATCCAAACATGTCTTGTACAAGCTCTGCCTTTGGACTAGTATGTCCATCCAAAACTGTCCAATCAGGTGGTACAACTCTCTGCATCAATGTTTGCCTTACTCTTGCTAATCTCTCCATGACTACGCACATGTATGCAAATCTCGTCTTAGCAGGCTTCACCAAGTCAATATCACTGAAAGACCTAAATAAAACAAGCAAGCTCTTTCTAAACAAAAGAGACCACTTTTAAGCAAGTGGTAAAAATTGTGTAAATCCATGGTATCTTCCCCACATCCTCTATCAGCAAATCGATGCAATGGAGAGCACATGGTGTCCACACAATAGAAGGGAATTCTTCTTCAAAAAGCTTGCCCATAGCCACACAATTACTTCCATTATCTACAATCACTTGTCCATGATAGATTGATGGATATGGTCATAAATGAACCGACCTGTTTACATATAAAACAAAATGACTCATTAAACAATTGATAATTTATCTTGAAAGTTAGCACATTGCACATTGTATATGCACATGCACATGTGACATGTGACATGCGACATGCCATATGCACATTGCACATGCAGTGTGCACATTGCACGTGCACAATGTACATGTGGCATGCATACACATGCCACGCCCACGCCCACGCCCACGCCCACGCCCACGCCCACGCCCACGCCCACGCCCACGCCCACGCCCACGCCCACGCCCACGCCCACGCCCACGCCCACGCCCACGCCCACGCCCACGCCCACGCCCACGCCCACGCCCACGCCCACGCCCACGCAAATGCCACATGCCACATGCAAGTGCCACATGCCACATGCCACATGCACGTGCCACATGCCACATGCACATTGCACAATCGATGATAAAATGAAATTCGAGAAATTATAAATTAGAAGAGCCTATAAATATGAAAGTGCAAAGTTCAAACTCATTTATGACCATACTATCGATAAGTGATGCATCTATGGCTTGACGGAACATGCTCCCTTTGCAACAATGCACCAAAAGGTTGTACATATTCCTCTTTCTCAAGTCCGTCCACTTGTCACACATGATTGTGCATCCATACTTTACCCATGTCTCCTTCATGGGCTCAAGCTCTCTCTCTCTTATGCTTCCTTTGTTCTTTTGAGCTCCATTGTCCTCACTACTTCATAGGTAGACCCTTGCCACTGGTACCTAACAATGATACCCTTTCAATGGCATTTCTCCATGTCGGTGTCCATGCAACATTGAAATACAACCCACATTGTATAAAAAACTTCATGATGGCTTGTGTGGCTTCTTATTTACATTATTTTTGCAAGCTAGCACATATAGGGGCTCCTTCGAGAGAGCCATGTGGATGCTCTTGATAATCGTGCTCTACCCTTGTACTTTTCCTTGGTGGCCCATGCTCTATGTCAATGTCCATGGGAGCCTCGTAAGCTTGAGATGCTTGAGTTTGGGGATCACATGAGCCATGTGAACTGCTTGTATGTGATCTAGCTTGAGATTGTGAAGGTGTATTCCTTCTACCTTGGGATTTTTTAGCTACCCATTCCAATAGCTCTTCCTTGATAGCTTCGGGCATTCGCTCTTTGCAAGATGCAACCCCTATGCCATTAAATTTTGTAAGGTATGCCTTGATTCTATCGGCTCCACCGGCTCCACTATGGCCACATACCTTGCAAGCCCATCTCTCACTACCCCCCCCCCCCCCCCCCCAAAAAATCTTGCCTTGGCTTGTGACATATTGCCAACAAGCTTGCTTTGCTTTGGGCATGGTGATAGGAGGGAATAAGAAGGGATAGCTTGGAGGGGATAGGAGGGGAGATTCGAGAAGCTTGGAGGGGATACCTTGAGCCTTTTTTTTGGGGGGGAGGGGGGGGGGGGGGGGGGGGGGGGGGGGGGGGGGGGGGGTTGTGTGTGTGTGTATATATAAACTTCAATTGTAAGCTTTTTACCTTCCTTTCCACCTTTGCACAGTCGGATGCTCATGATCTTCTCTCAAGATGTTTTCTCAAAATGCCTCAATAAGATCATTTCAACGAAATGGCCTCTTTGAGGCAAAAAAATTTAAATTTTATCGCAATGCATTGCGAACATCGCAACGTTGCGACGTTGCATTGCGAACGTTGCAAACGCATCGCAATGCGTTGCAATGCAACGATGAACTCAACCATAATGAAGTCTAGCACAAAACCAAGGTGGTACGGTACGTGGCAGGAGGTTCCGTACGGTATGGTACATACACACATATATATACATATACATATACATATACATATACATATACATATACATATACACACACATCACACACACATTTTAAACATTTCACTATAAATATGATTAGACTTTATAGTACACCTTCTATACTTAATATATATTGATATATTCTCCATGCATGCATTTACAGTGAATTACCACATGAGCGCTAAAGTCTCATAGCATAGTTAACCATGAATTGTATGGTTCACATAATTAGGTGCCAAGCTCAAAATAATGAATGACATTATTTTTATATAGAACAAGTACCGTACACGTATGGTAGGTTCAGTACGTACAGTACACATCCAAGAGGTTTGGCACGTAAATTTTTCCAACCTTGCACAAAACCCCAAAAAAAAAAAGATAGGAAAAATTACACAAAATGCATAGTTAATAGGGTATACACGCCTATCAATTGGTGACAACTCGGATGAAGAATCCACAAGTGAAAAATGGTTACTACATGTCTGCTTATCAGACAGTCATATATATATTGCGATAATCCCGAAAAACTCCAAATTCACCCTCAAATGAAAGTGCAACTATAAGCTCTTGGTAGTCAACCACAAGACTATATATACAGCATATCAACTCCATTATGCATAGTTCAGACTCAATATTGCGACATCCCCACTAACATCATCAATGCTGAGTAGTGGGGGTATAGAACTAAGAATGAATGCATGCACACACATGCACCCCAAAACTCACGCACACCACAAGTATAAACTCGCAAGAAGCTTTGCGACCAAGTTTCTATCACTTACAAATATGCAGTAAGCCATCAATGCCACATGACATCATTAGAGAAAATCTCGCTACACCTCCGATGCTAGTAGAGGCTTTGTTCCAGGCAATATGTTTGCACCATAGACTCCAGGATATGGATAGCGGGCGCATCATGTCACAAGACCTTTTAGGCCTTCCTGTTGGTCTGCCCCAACTACAAATATTTATTTCAGACGAGGGGCTCATTGAGATGCCTCATTACATGCAGATTTATATACCCACATTTCAGCATAAATGCATGGGCTTGTTTCAGCCCATATAAACTCCTTTTCAGCTTGCATACTAGATGCTCTTTTCCAGGAATGGCATATCCTTCTCATTGTTTCATGTACAGCCCTTCATCTAAATCACCATGCAAAAAGGCTGTTTCAACATCCATTTGGAATAACCCTAAATCCAAGGCAGCTGTGAGAGCAAATAACACACATAATGCGGTCATTTTAACCATCAGAGAGAACACTTCTTGGAAATCAATGCCCTCTTTTTGGGCATATCCCTTAGCAACCAGCCTTGCCTTATACTTGGGTTTGCCATCCACAATCTTGATTTTGTATATTTGGGCAAGTCAACCAAGTCCCAAGTATCATTTGCATGCAAGGCCTTTATCACTTCAAGCATGGCTAACTCCCACTTCTTTTTGTGCTCACATAGCTTTGCCTCTTTATAAGTGAGAGGCTCACCCTCATCTAATAACATATTGTAATGTACACACGGGTCATATGTGTTCACAAGCCTTCTAGGACATGTAAATCTTCTTACCGGGGAAGCTTGGATTCGTCAATTTTTATTTTTTTAAGGTTCTTCCCATTCAGCTCGTTTGGTTCTTATGGTTCCTCCGATTCTTTGTTACATTGTCACTTTTCTTTGCCATTCGAATTTCTCATATTCTATGCCCTAGAGCTGAACGCTCATATCGCATGAGATTAGAGCCTCCAGCCCATCGCTGCCCATGAGTTCCATCATCCCATGAGTTTCTTACCTTCTGCCCATAGCCCCGTAGCTTGAGCCTTGAGCCTTCCTTCCGTTCCCAACAGGTTACAATGTGTTGCCCATAGTCTTACACTAGCCCGAGAAATTGAGAGAGAGAGAGAGAGAGAGAAATATTGAGCCATATTGGTTCTACAGAGTGAGGCACAAGGTCTACATCATATATTGAGAGAGAGAGAGAGAGAGAAGTATTCATAACTAGGAGAGTGTAGTTACAAGCCAAGGGTCAATTTCACATGTGTGGGGTGTTATTGCAATTTGTCATCATGCCTCATGGGCTTTCACTACTTTGGACTATCCATACCACTCACAAAGAGTTGGTGAATAGTTTTGCATCCGGTATTGGTACATATGCCACTCATAAGATATGTATATACTATATCTTATAGATATATTTGTATTTGTAATGACGCACTTTATGCACCTTACCTTCGGATACCATTCGATCCTCAGACCCTGAATGCATGGAACTGAACGCATCGAACACACTACATTGCCTTGCTTCTTACCCAATGATCCACATTCTCTGACAATGTATCTACATCAGGAGGTATATCAACTTCCTCATTGTTAATGGGCTGTTGTCCATCATTTCCAGCCCTATTTTCAGCATTAATAGGTGGCGCACAGGCCCATTGTTGTTTCCGGCCTTGTCTTGTGCATCTTGAGTGAAACATTCAGATTTTTCATGTGGCTGTACATGCTAAAATTCGACCTTTTTATGGTCATTTTTTAAGGCACGATCATTTTTTTGCAGCCTTGCCCCGTTAAAAACAACACCTCGGCTATGTATTACCTTTTAGAGCCGAGGTAACCAAATTCTATAACACATTTCACCCTAATCATCATATTTCATGAAGGTGCCTTTAATGGATTTTGCATCTAATTTGTTCCTCAACTCAAGTCTTACATGCACAAAAGCATCGCAACCAAAGATGTATAAATGGTCATATGAAGCAGGTTTGCCAAACCAGACCTCTTCGAGGATGCCACCTTTCAAAGTCACACGAGGGGATCCACTACAAATGTGTATTGCAATTTTCAAAGTCTCTCCCTAAAGTCCATGAGGGAGGTTAGCTTTGGGCCACATGCATCTCACCCTCTCACAAAGTGTCTTATTGTATCTTTCAATGACGAGGGGCTGTATAAGACTGTTAGCTCTGAATTTTTGCAAAATCTATTGAGCTCAGCTCTCGTAAACTTGAAGAGGATTTGAAAGAATTTTCACAAAACCCCATCTCTCCTCCCCAACTTGCACTTTGATGATGAGGCACTTGAGCCAAAAACACACCACAAACAGGAGTTCATCAACAGCCCCATAACTTGGCACAACTGTGAGACACAATCAAACATATGATTGCTGAGCATCATACATCAATCACCTGCCTCCTTGACAAAAAAAATGTTCAAAATATATGGAGCATGATTAGCTCTCTATGATGACAGCTCTCTCAAATGAATGCAGACTCTAATAGAACACAAACATCAGTCTCACTATTTTATTACCTCAGGGTTCCTATGGCATGGACACTTGGAGGAGCATGTACTAGAGTGTACCAGCTGCCTAATTGGCTTCCTGTTCCTCCCCCAGTATGATGTTCTTAGAGGATGTGTGAGTGGCTGCAGGGTCAGCTGTGAGCATTAATTTATTCTTCATCACAACCTGCAGCATTCAGGCACCCCGTCACCTCTAGGCAGTGAATTAAGTAAAGGGAGGGTCTATTTACTCATCAAAATTCATGACTTCGCCATTGCAGTTTCATAGAAATAGCTGACCCTGCAGAGGTAAGCCGAAAAGAACCAAACAAACATCCTAAGTGGATCTGAGTAAGGCCAATTCACCCAAAAACAAAAATGCACCTGGCAGGCAACCGCAACACTACATAACGATCAGCTCCATCATGTATTGAATTTATGAAGTATTATGACATATTCACTGAAGTCATCAGTGCCAAGTAGAACTAAGGATGAACCTATGTTCTCTCCACACAGATGTAGATCAACAAAATCAAGCATCTAGATATGAGAGAGAGGGAGCGAGATCTCAAATGAATGTAATGTGGCATAAAAACTTAAATAGAAATGTATCGAGTTGTTCATACCTGTATGCGACTGCACGTAAATTAATTTTTGTGAAATCAGACCCTACATCATTTGCATTCTCTGAAGTCCTTCCAGAAAGGCATTCCTCCATGTCTAATGGAAAGACCATTGCCAAACCACTCATCGTAAGGGAATGTGGATATCTAATTTATATTAAGAAATATGAGCCCTATTTTTAACCATGGAAGTACAAGATAAAATACAGTTCAACAAAGGATACGTGCTATCAAATACATCAATGCCAGCAGACACAGCCTGGAGAACCTCCTCTGCAAAACAATTATACCTCCACTCCATCAGAACTAAACATTATATAAAATCCTAATTGAATGAATACATTGATTAATAAATCCCTCAGACCTGGAAGGTCAAGTCCACTTATTTGTCTAGCCTTTTCATCTGGCAAATTCTTCTGTAACATCAAAATTTACTATGAATGACAATAAGACAATTCCCTATCAGGATACCAAAACCCAACACTCCTCGGATGTCATATATATTTTCTTTTATCATACCTAGAATATAATTTTCTAACAGATTTGCATTCTTAAAAAATTACCATAATAGCTTCAAGCAGCAATCCACGCTCTTCAGCACTCTCCCCAAGCCCAAACCCGCTCAAACAGAACCCTGCAACAAAATCATAATGCCAATCAGAAACTCTTTAACCACACCGATGGTTATCAAGTACTTGTTATTGGAATGTTTGGCAAGGAATGGTAAGTTACAGAGAGAATTCCAATTCCATAGCTGCATACAAATGTATATGCTGAATACTCAGAGTTTTTTCTGTTCATTTGATCCAATCAGCTGAATTGGAGTCTCCAAGTTAACCATGACGAAAAAGAATAGCGTAAGACTTTGCTTTTGCTGTTGGAAATAGAATTATAAATTTCTCTTTGAAGTTTGGGTATCAACTGTTGACTTTTCAGTTCTCTCTCTCTCTCTCTCTCTCTCTCTCTCTCTCTCTCTCTCTCTCTCTCTCTCTCTCTCTCTCTCTCTCTCTCTCTCTCTCTCTCTCTCTCTCTCTCTCTCTCTCTCTCTCTCTCTCTCTCTCTCTCTCTCTCTCTCTCTCTCTCTCTCTCTCTCTCTCTCTCTCTCTCTCTCTCTCTCTCTCTCTCTCTCTCTCTCTCTCTCTCTCTCTCTCTCTCTCTCTCTCTCTCAGGTCTCTCACTGGAGGAGTGCACCACTCTACGGACGGAGACATTGCATAGTGCCGCATCAGTGGCATATCCACACACCCGGCCGGTTCGGAGGCGACAGTCTGGGAGCATGCCCCAGAATAGTTGGTATGACGAGGAATGCAGAGAGATGAGAGCCCAGCTTCAGAGGGATCTTCTGGGAGTTATCACTTACAGATAGTCTCAGACTGCTTTCCGTCGCCTTGTGAGACGGAAGAAGCGGGCTTACTTGGCTCAGTTGGAGCGAGATTTATATCAGATGTTCTTGAGTAGGGATTCAAGAGAGGCATGGCGACTTTTTCATGAGCACTCCACTCCCCCAGCGATTACTTCACCTGATGTATGGGGTCAGTATGCGACATCGCTATATATGGTTCCTGGACAGGAACCCTTCCGGGCATGTAGAGCCGTGCCCAGCCACAAGCACTTTCTTTACCGCTCGAATGGTACAGAGAGCCATTGACAGGATGAGGACCGGGAGGGCATATGACCATGACGGGCTAGTGGCGGAGCATTTTATTCATGCTAGGGATATGTTGATGGAGGTTCTTGCAGTGTTGTTCAATCGTGCCATGTGTGAAGGGTTATCTGAGACTTGGAGATTGTCTACTATTGTGCCTATCTTCAAGGCAGGGAATCCTAGAGCCGGGAAACTACCGCACTATTATGGTTGGACACGTTGGCACGGTTGTATGCATCCATTCTTGAGCAGCACTTGAGTGATTGGGCAGAGGGTGAGGGTATGCGGGCAAAGGGTCAGGCAGGTTTCAAGAGGGGTCTCTCCACTCTTGATCATATTCTGACACTTAGAGCCATCATTGAAGAGGGAAGGTCACACCGGAAGCAGATTTATTGTAGCTTTGTGGACTTCCGCAAAGCATTTGACATGGTGTCGAGAGCTCGATTGATGCGAAGACTACAGGAGATAGGGTACCCATAGAGTTGATGTGGGGGATTATGGCTTTGTACAGATCAGTGGTGGGACGAGTTTGCACCCCAGAAGGGGTATCTGATTTACTTCACTCTACTATTGGAGTGAAACAAGGCTTCCCACTGTCTCCTACTCTATTTGGTATGTATGTTGATGAGGTGTCTGATTACATTGACAGAGAGGGTGATAGAGGGGCCGAGTTGGGAGGGACGTGGATCCCATTGTTGTTATATACTGATGATATTGTTTTGATATCTGACTCACCGGAGGGTATGCAACGACACTTGGATGCTCTACACAGCTTTGCAGAGGATAGTGGTCTGTCTGTAAACCTTGGTAAAACCAAGGTTATGGTGTTTAACACCACACCGCAGTGGATCAGGAGATCAACACCGATTTTCACATATGGGCAAAAGGTTGTGGAGTATACAGATGCATACACATATCTGAGGGTAGTATTCACTAGACCGAGATTTTCCTTGAGGAGAGCAGCATAGACTAGACTGATTAGAGCATCTGCAGCTTCGGGAGGATTGGAGAGGATGTGCTCGCAAGTTCAGTTTCAGGAACCAAGGACAAAGTTACGGCTCTTTGATACTTTGGTTGCCTCTACTATGCTATATGGGGTACAGGTTTGGGGACCTTCTATAGGCCAGGATGGGTGGAAAGTCATGGAGAGGCCCTTGGTATCTATGATCTCTAGGCTGATTAGAGCCAAGGCCTCCGTACCACATGATATCATTCGAGCGGAGCTAGCTGCCGCCCCTATTGAGATTGAGGCACTCACTAGAGCAGTCTCCTTTGTACACAGCTTGTGGGACACTACCAGAGATAGATATACGAGGCTTGCCCTCGAGTCATCCAGACAGCTAGCCCTGGAGGGGGGTACATCATGCTGGTTTGCAGAGATGACATCATGGTTTCAGACACATGGTTTTACCATGGACAGGCTGCCTCCTTTCCAGTACTCTTTACAGACACTCCTGATGTACCTGACACGGGTGGAGATTACTAGACTCATTCGTCAGGATCTGATCCAGCTGGACACCAGGAGGACATGGATTGAGCCTACACAGGAGTTGGGTACGAAGATGGCTTTCTATAGAGAGCATCTTCTACACCTCACAAGAGATGGGTTTGTGACTCGACCTAGCTGTATGGATACACACCTTTCCCATGCCTTGCGTTGTGCCATTGGCCAGTTGCGCACATCCTCACATCAGCTTGAGATTGAGACTGGCAGATTCAGAGGGGTACCAGCAGATAGCAGGATATGCCGTCTATCTCACCTAGAGCCAGAGACAGAGCTACATTACATATGTCATTGCACGGTATACTTATGAGATACGGGGCCGTTTTCATTGTCTATTCAGAGAGGGTTTTGGGCCTCTATATAGAGTCATGAGTTTTGAGGATCAGACATGTCTTGGACTATATCTACTAGAGGTACACAGACATAGAGACACTCTACTGGGGAGAGCTGGAGGGAGACAATCCCAGAGACAGATTACGGATTTCTTTACACCAGACATTGGGCAGCTAGAGGAGCAGTTAGTAGAGCATCTAGTACAGAGCTTTGTCCACACTCATACATCCACTACTGGCACTCTCATAGACCGAGCACTGGAGCTAGGGAGATCTAGACGACCGAGAGTGAGAGGTGCTACACAGTATCGACGGAAACTACAGCGGAGGATTCGAGCTCTACTTTTCAGACGCCCACACTGCAGATGAGGATAGATCTCCAGCCTTGTATATCAGCACATCCCTCCTATGTATCAGCCCTTTGTTGTATTAGTCTTGGTGTTAGCCTTTTCCCAGCTATTTTACATCTTTCATTTTCAATACCACTTCCTTTGGTACTTAGATTTTGTATCAGATTCACCAGTTTTGTAACTTTTGGTCTCATAGGTCATTTTGGCATTCTGAAGACGTAAATATATCTTTTCATTTCATTTCATTTCATTTCTCTCTCTCTCTCTCTCTCTCTCTCTCTCTCTCTCTCTCTCTCTCTCTCTCTCTCTCTCTCTCTCTCTCTCTCTCTCTCTCTCTCTCTCTCTCTCTCTCTCTCTCTCTCTCTCTCTCTCTCTCTCTCTCTCTCTCTCTCTCTCTCTCTCTCTCTCTCTCTCTCTCTCTCTCTCTCTCTCTCTCTCTCTCTCTCTCTCTCTCAGACCCGCGCGTCAGAGAGAGAGAGAGAGGGGAGCAGCCCCCCTCTTTCTTCATCTCGAGGGAGGGTGAGGGAGGGGACCCTCTCCTTGAGCTTTCCAGCACCCCTCTCCTCGCTCCCTTGTCTACAGCAACAACATGGAAGGCAGGAAAAGCTTTGCCTCTGCCCTGTTGCACCAGCCGCTTTCTATACCAACCCCATTCAACAAACCAACAGCATGGGAGTCTTACTTACTCCAAGAACTGAAGAAACTCCAAGGAGAAATGGCAGCAATGAAGCAGGAAATTAGTAAGAAAGATGAACAAATAGCCAGATTGCAACAAAAACTTGATGAAACACAAGGAAACAGCCAGCAAACAGGAGCTGAATCAACAAATAAAGTCGACTTGACAACACAATTATCCGAGGTAAAACTATCCAGCTCTACACATTTTTCAAAAGAAGTAATGGTTGTGGTAAAGGAGCAGGAATTGGTGGACGGCAACAAGAAAGTTATCAGGATTGGAGGCCTCCCCCTAGGATGGGACAAAGAGGACATCGCACCCGAGTTAAAAGATGACTGCATCCTTGAAACAGAAGTACTAGAAGCACAACTAACCAAGGTGGTCCCCTTCATCAATCTAGGGTCTCCGGTCTTCATCACACCCAAAGGAACTCAGGCAAGGGTAAGCTATTTTGACATGTCAGATAAGATAGCTGTCATGAAGCAAGCAAAGTCACTACAAGGTACTAAAGTATGGATAGCAGATGAACTCACCCCACTCCAACTTAAAAATCGACCAGCAGAGTTAACTAAAGTCAGAGAAGCCAGGAAGAATGGAAAGTGGGCAGTATACAGAGGCGGTCAAGCTATTATCAGATATTTCCATACCCATACCACATAGGAAGAAACAGCTATCTCCCTCATTTGTAATATAATATTGATGTAATTTTGAAACTCTTATGAGTCATAAGAGTGCTTTGGAAGCCACATCCCCCCCTTTTATTTTGATTTTTCCCTTTTATTATAGCCCCTTGAGGGCTTCCCCCCAAGTGGAATGTAATGTTTTGATCTACCTGATCGGTCCCATAGGTCGATTTCGGCCTCCCGTGGACGTTAATATATCTTTCTTTCTTTCTTTCTCTCTCTCTCTCTCTCTCTCTCTCTCTCTCTCTCTCTCTCTCTCTCTCTCTCTCTCTCTCTCTCTCTCTCTCTCTCTCTCTCTCTCTCTCTCTCTCTCTCTGAGACTGTTTACAAGGCAGCCCACCCTCCCAGAGATCATGGACTCTAGAGACCAGCGACAGCTCGGGCGATTCTTACTAGAGATATAGAGTCATAGAGACTCCCTACTCCAGCCTACTGTAGCAGCCCATACAGGAGGGAGACAGAGTCAGCTCACTGACTTCTTTATTCCACGACGTGGAGCAGCCCTCGCCCCCTCAGCTCACACACCGAGAGGGGTGACCCTACAGCAAACTCAAACCTCTCGAGCTAGGAGACGACCCCGTGCTGTAGGATATTGGGCCCCGAGACTTCACCGACACCAGATTGCAGAGATCCTGGCCCGTGACCATCGCGCCATGGAGGAGAGACGATCCCATATGATGGTTGACCCTGTTGCAGCCATGAGGGTGGCCCTGACTCCACCTCCACCTATGTATCACATCTTACACCCGCCCACTAGCACATGATGGAGCTAGTTAGTCGTTTCAGATGCAATTCCATGCTTGTTGTACTACCCTTTTTGCATATAGATTATCATAGATCTCGCAGTCCATACACCCCCCCCACTTCCATGGGCATCTCCACATGCACACTACGGAGATCTATATCAGCTTTGCCAATTTTTTCAGCACTTTTTTCTTTTCTGATTGACAGAAGACACACCCATGTACATCGATTTGTCTCATAGGCTGAGTTCGGCCTCCTAATAGACGTAAAAACTCTCTCTCTCTCTCTCTCTCTCTCTCTCTCTCTCTCTCTCTCTCTCTCTCTCTCTCTCTCTCTCTCTCTCTCTCTCTCTCTCTCTCTCTCTCTCTCTCTCTCTCTCTCTCTCTCTCTCTCTCTCTCTCTCTCTCTCTCTCTCTCTCTCTCTCTCTCTCTCCCCCCCCTCCAAGCATCACGCGACATGGCGCTAGCCGGAGACACCTAATCATGGTATGCACAAACAGGGGATTGGCTTTCCCTCCATGGTTTTGACATTGACACACTACCACCAGTACAGTACGACTCCCAGGCTCCCACCTTTTCTCTCTCCCACCAAGAGAGAAATAGGATCATCCGTCAGGAGATATGGCATACATACATACAGAGGACATGGTTCAGCCCGTGGAGGACTTTGACACCGAAAATGCTTCACTACCGTGAACATTTTCTACGGATTTCAGACCAGGGCTTCATTGAAACTCTATGCTACATGCAGACATAAAACCCAATGTGAATCACATCAAAGTTTTTGGATCTTCAGCTTATGTTCACATTGAGAAGAAAGATCATGGTAAGCTCGATGTCAAAGCCATCAAAGCAATTTTCATTGGTTATGCGATTGAAAGTAAAGAATACAAATTGTACCACATAGAGGTGATGTCCTACTTGTTGAGATACCAAGCTCAACATGTGATGATCAAGGATGACACGCATCACTTTTTCATTTCTCTAACATGTATAGTGGTCACGCCCGTATACGTCATGGATACTTTAGTGAGCTTTACTAGAATATCTATCAAGAGTGATCGCACATTTGTTTCTTTCCAGCTCACTCATTCACGAGCATTGGGATTTTCTTTATGTACTATCCTTTATATATTGCACTTATTGTATAGTTGTATTAGGTCATTCTTGTATATTCCTTTTATGTAATAGAAGAAGAAGACGAAGATTCATTCTTCCTTGCCTCAATCTATGTGTGCTCCACTTTGAGTGTGTGAATGTGTGAGTGAGCTCTCTTCCTTCTCTCTTTTCTCCTGACATGGTATCAAAGCTAGTGTGGTTGTAGAGAGCTCGTGGAGAAGGCACCGACGATGAAGAGTACATGAGAAGTCGTGGAGAACCCTCACTTCACAAACTATCTCAGATTGCTACGAAATTCGGTGTGAAGGCGTTTGCTATGAAATTCGATGTGAAGGTGTCTCGACCTTCGTTTCGAGCCCGGCCCATGGGAAAAAAAGGTCAGTTTGCAAAACGGTAACCCGTGTTTTGTTTGGAAACACTCAATATTCCAGATCCAAAATTTCAAGCGATTCCGTGTACTGTGGATACATGAAAACTGTGTTTTTTTGGGATTGAACCATCAAAACACAGTGTGGCAGTGCTCATGCAGAGGTACTGCTTCAAGTGTATTTGCAGTGTTATGAATTAGTACAGAAAACGCAAACCCAGATGGAATGAGTCAGCTTATGAGCGATAAGTTAGACAAAAACAACTTTTACACTCGAAGATCCGGAATGACGAATTTTCTAATGGGGAGGCTATTGGAAGTTTATCGAAGGAGAGAATGAAAACGCTCTGCAGCTACCAGAGAGGAATCGGATTGCCCACAAGTTAAGAACATATTAGGAATGGAATCAAGGAGCACAAAAGGTAATGTATTGGTTGTCTGTTAGCATACAAGATAGCATGATTGGACACATATAGGATGCCAAGTCTCTGAAAGAGGCTTAGAACAGTTTGCTCACATTGTATGAGACCAATACAAAGGCACGGAAATTGCAACTCAAGAACGAGCTCCATACACTGGAAAAAAAGAGCATGTCCGTAAGTGACTACACCCTAAAAATTAAAAGCATATGTGAGTCGCTTGCATCTATTGGCGTGAATGTAGATGATGATGATGATGATGATGATGATGATGATGATAAGGTGGAAGTGTGCCTTCATGGTTTACGAGCTGCATATAAGGAGTTCATAACTTTTATTCAAACCAAGGAAAATATTCCGAATTTTACTGATCTTGTGTCCATGTTGAGTATTGAAGAAAAGAATCTTGGTGAGGACTCAAACTCCCAAGGAAAAGCTTGTTCTGAGTAGGAATTCTACTCTGGCAGAGGAAGAGGCAGAGGTAGAGGTAGAGGAAGAGGCAAAGGTAGAGGCAAAGGCTTCGGAAGCAGAAGAGGAAATTGTAACCAAGACAAAGGTCAACAACAAAATCATGCAAGAGATAGAGGATAGTTTGGAGGCAAGGGAGCCAAAGAGGCCGTAGAAATTTCCAAAGAAATGATTCAGGTAATGACAATAAAGGATGCTGGAATTGTGCTAAACCTCGTCACTTTGAACGTGATTGCAGGTTGAAGAATCAAAATAACAGAAAGCAACAAAACAACTATGCATCAACAAGAAGAGATGATTCGGACAAGTTGTTCATGGTCGAACATCACATGATGAATACGATGTCCCCTGATGTTTCAAAATCCAATGGTAATGTCTTGTATGTTAATTCAGGTGCTTCAAATCATATGAACAATAATGCAAAATGGTTTAGTAATTTGCAAAAATTGCCAATTCTTAGTAATTTGCAAAAATTGTCAATTCTTAGTAATTTGCAGAAATTGTCAATTCTTGGATATGTTGAAACAGGCGATGATACGTGAGATCCTATCGAGCATACAGGAAACATAGCACTATCTATGGAGAACGGGAAGATAAAACATCTTGCTAATGTGCTACATGTTTCGAATATAACAAAGAATTTGGTTTCTGTTGGACCAATAGTTGACCAGAGATTACAAGTCAAGTTCAACGTTGATGGCTTATATGTAGAAAAGTACAAACAGAATGGAAGTTTGGTCACCAACGGGAACAAAGTTGGTAGGATGTTCACCTTGAATGTGAAAATTCTTGAAATGAATATAGCCATGTTTGGAAAAGGTGGAGACGTTATTGCCCGTATAAAGATTTGGCACAAGCGAATTGCAAATTTGCAGAGGCTGAAATTGATGTGGTCAAAGGAGCCTATCAATGGGCTACCAAATTTCAAGGTTGCAAAGATGCAAAAGGTATGTGCAGCATGTCAATTTGCTAAACAGTCAAGAGCATCATTTCCACATGACAAGCATGTTAGTGAAAATAAGCTGGAAATAGCACATATTTTCTAGCAGATATAGATGTTTGGGGTCCTACAAAGACCACATCTATGGTCCATGATGACCATACACAGAAAGTATGAGTTTACTTTAAGAAAGAGAAAAGTAAGGTGTCTACTCACTTCCAGAATTTCAAGGCTATGGTGGAAAACCAAACCGGGAAGTATATTCAGACATTAAGATATGATGGAGGAGGTGAATACTTGTCAAATGAGTCTAGTAGCTTTCTAAAAAGTCATGGAATTCGCTAGTAGTTTTCATGCAAGTACACACCACAACAAAAT
Source organism: Ceratopteris richardii (assembly GCA_020310875.1). Taxonomy (NCBI): domain Eukaryota; kingdom Viridiplantae; phylum Streptophyta; class Polypodiopsida; order Polypodiales; family Pteridaceae; genus Ceratopteris; species Ceratopteris richardii. The sequence continues at coordinate 25,985,768 of CM035430.1, forward strand.
GGCGTTGCTAAATGCGAAAATAGACATATTGCAAAAATAGCAAGAGCCTTGATGGCTGACAAGAATATGCCTCATTGCTATTGGAGAGAAGTTGTGCGCACAACCCATTAGGTACTCCCTTGAGCAAAAGGGATATAAATGCTATAACCCACTCACATGACAGGTGAAGGTAAGCAGAGATGTAATGTTTGATGAAATATCAAGCTTCTATGAAGGTCCCAAAGAACTTAATCATAACTCAAACGACAAAGGAAATGCTGAAAAATCAAAAGCAGAATCTCAAGTTTTCAGTGGACTTGATGTGTCACCAAGCTATAGCTCCAACTCAAATCCATGGAGTGGAAGATTGCGTGGAAATTTCAGTCCAACAAATTCATCGACTACATCCAAGAATGGTAAAGAAAAGCTTTCTGTTGGTAATAAAACATCTACAAGTTTTGAAGATATTGATGGAGATTCAAGCAATTCAAAAAAAATGCCTTGATGAGGAACTTGGATTGCCCTCTGTGAAGACTCCAGGAGTAAGAAAGGCACATGAGATCATACAAGGAGAAGCGACCCTAGACCAAGAAGATCTGGAAGGATGCAGAACTAAGTGCAACGATTGACGTATGACAGTTACATGTCTCGTCATTGTGCCTACATGACCAAGGTAATACAAGATGCTTAACCTTCTTGTTTTGAAGATGCAATTGGAAATACAGATTGAGAGAAAGCTATGGATGAGAAGATGGCTTTACTTTATGGAAATGAAACATGGTTCCATTGCCACAAGGAAAGAAACCCATTGGCTAAAAGTGGGTTTAAAAGGTGAAGCAAAATGCTTACGGTAGCATATGCAGGTATAAAGCACGATTGGTAGCAAAAGGATATGCATAGACATATGACATTGATTACGAAGAAACGTTCAGTCCCCCTAGCTAAAATGGCCACAGTCATAGCACTTGTTGCATTGGCTACAGCAAAAAGATGGATTTTGTGTCAAATAGATGTGAAGAATGCTTTCTTACATGGTGAGTTGCAGGAAGAAGTATACATGGACCAAACACAAGGGTATGAGGATTCAAAGCACCCAAAATATGTTTGCAAGTTGCAAAATGCTTTGTATGGGCTTAAACAAGCCCCTCATGCTTGGCATGCAAGGATTGTTGAGTACTTAACCACCATTGGATTTTATATGTGTGATGCACATCATCTATTATATGCAAGGGTGATGATAACATCACGATTCTAGCTATTTATGTTGATGAGTTGATTGTAAGTGGTGATAATGAAGAAAGCATCAAAGAGGTAAAGCAACTCTTTATGCAAGAATTTGACATGAAAAATCTTGGTGTGTTGCGTTATGTCTTGGGCATTGAGTTTATACATACAGAAACAGGTATATGGATGTTGCAAAGGCAATATGACTCGAGTATGCTTCAAAAGTATGGTATGGCTGATTGTAAGCCAATTTCCATGTCATTAGATGAGAATCTAAAGTTGGATACTACATCGGGTGAAGCATTGAAAAATGCTACTATGTACAAGAAAATTATGGGAAGTTTGATATACCTCACAATTACAAGGCCTAATCTAAGCTACATTGTTGGACTTGAAATTCAATTTATGCAAGTTCCCAAGAAACCACATTAAGATGCTCTGAGACGCACTTTACGTTATGTGAGTGCTACTTTGGATTATGCATTGTTTTATGAAGCTAGTGCAGAATTGCAAGTTCATGGATACACCGATGCAAATTTGGCTCGTAATATTCCAAATAGAAAATGTACTAGTGGTTTTCTATTCTCACTTGGAAGTGAAGCTATTACATGGAGGAGTAAGAAGCAATCCACTGTTGCTTTGTCGAGTACAGAGGCTGAGTATAGAGATGCTACAATGGAAGCATGTGAAGCATCATGGCTAGAGAATCGAGATGCTACTTGTAGATTTAGGTTTGGAAGTGCAAAAACCTATCATCATTTACAGTGATAATCTTACTAGCATACAGTTAGCACAGAATCATATTTTTCATGCTAGAACAAAGGATATCGAGATACATTATCATTTCATCAAGGAAAAGGTTTTACCAGGTCATATTGATGTTGTTTATGTGAGGTGAGATGAGCACGTTGCCGATATTTTCACCAAAGCACAATCCGTGTGTGCTCCTCTTTGAGTGTGTGAGTGAGCTCTCTTCCTTATCTCCTTTCTCGTGACACTACTCTCCTGCAATGGTTATATTGCAGAACGTAAGATTTATGATAAATAAGAAAAAATTCCAAACTTTATTAAGGAAGATGATTATGCATTTTTCAAGTCAAATTTAGATGCTTACATTCAACCATACAAGGGGGGCTAAGCAACCTTCTTAAGTTCCAAAGATTTCAGTTAATAAAGGTAAAGAGAAAGTTGTTTCTCCTACACCACCACTATCTACTTCATGATCTTTATCTTTTACTACACCACCTCTTGACATGCCAACTTATGAAGTTAAAGAAACTTCGAGAGCAACAGAAGAAAGAGTTGCAGACTAACAAGAGCTTTCACCAGTCTTTCAAAAACTTCTAACATGGTATGTGAAAACTTTACAAGATTGAAGATAGTGGAATTCAGTCATTTAAAGGAAGAACCAAAAGTCAGAGACATCATTCAAATCACGCAAATTATGCAAAGCATTTAAAAATTAATAATATACTTGCACTAACTTGAGTTGAAGATGAATTTGCTTATATCAAAGATGCTTCAAAAAGTCATGTTTGGAAGAAAGAAATGCAAGAGCAAATTAATTCTATACACAAAACGAACATGGAAATCTTGTGAGTTACGAGAAGTCAAGAAAGCAATTGGTGTCAAGTGGATCTTCAAGATCAAAAGCAAATATGATGGTACCGTTGACAAGTATAAAGCCAGACTAGTAGTCAAAGGTTATGCACAAAAGAAAGTTATTGACTATGAATAAACATTTGCACCTACATCTAGAATGACCATAGTTATAATAGTTCCTTCGCTTTCTGTATTTTTTAGTTGTAAACTAGTCAAATATCAAGATGGCTTTCCTTAACGGTGATCTACATGAAAATGTCTACATTCAAAAACCAGAAGGTTTTGAAGAACCAAGTAAAGAACATTTAGTATGCAAGCTTATCAAAGCACTTTATGGTTTGAAGCAATCACCAAGAGCATGATATGAAAAGATACATTTGTGGCTTTTATCTATTCGTTTTGAACACTCTCAAACAACTCTTACCCTCTATGTTAAAGCAGAGACAAATGTCTTGATTATCAGCATCATCTATGTTGATGACATGATCATGATATGTCCCATCGATTTCGATCTTCAGTTCTTTAAGTCACAACTTAAGCATACATTTGATGTTAATGACCTTGGGATTTTACATTACTACTTAGGCATTGAATTCAAATTCACGAAATTGTATCTATATGACACAACAAAAGTACATTAAGAAACTTTTAGAAAGGTTTGAAATGATAGATTGCAAACCTATGCAAACACCTACGGATGTTAATGTGTCATTACAAGCAGATGTAGATTCAGAATCTTTTGATGCTATATTATATAATCAAGCAACCCAATGCTTGATCTATCTATGTAGTGCACAAACTGACAAGCTTGCAATCTCTGAAGTGTCAAGGTTCGTGCACAAACAGCTCAAAATTTATTGGAAAGCCATTAAAAGCATATTCCGATATTTTAAGGGAACTTTGAATCATGCAATGGTATTTCAATAGTCTCTGCATTTTCTACTAGGAGGTTTTGCAGATTCTAATTGGGCAGGTGACAAAGACATAAGAAGAAGCTCAAGTGGTTATTATTTTTATATTGGAGATTGCATTATCTCATGGCTTTCTAAAAAACAACCAATAGTAGCTACTTCGTCAAGTGAAATAGAGTATTGGGCTTCCTTCCCAACTACACTTGAAGCAATTTGGTTACAAAAAAGTTATGAGTTACTTTCATGTTCATGTTCATCTACCTATGCAAATACTTTCACATAGTCAAAGAGCTATTGCTATTGCAAAGAATCCTGTTCATCATACATGGGCAAAACATATTGAATTTCATTATCATTATATTTGGGACCAAGTATCTAAAAAGCACATTGAACAAATGTACCTACAAATGAAAATGTAGCTGACATATTTACTAAAGCATTATCAAGAGAGAGACATCAAAAGTTATGCGAACATTTGAACCTTATACCATTATGACATTGAGGGGGGGATTGTTGGAAAACATTGTCAAAATGCTCAAATTCGCCAAAAATTCCAGCAACCCTAATTTTGGTACTTAGTCAAAATTGGGTCAAAGTAGTTAAAAAAATTTATCGGCTCATTGGAAAGTACGCCTTGAGAGGTTTCGAATGATATATAACACTTCACCATCTAGCATCGAAAATTCAAACAAAAGTGAAACCCTAATTTCTGCTTTTTAACGCAAAAATTTGCCTTCCAATAGATTTTTTGCAGCCCTTCAAGCTAATTTTCGTGGGCACTTCAAATCCTATATAAAGAGGACCTAAGGACAATCATAATCATCAATTCTTGAAGGTATATAAGCTCAAGCTCTAGGGTTAAGAGGTAGGAGATGTTTTGAAGGTGTCTATGTAGATTGGGAGGAGTTTTTGGAAGCTTCCTTTTCTTCTTCACACTTCCTAGTGTGCATGCTGATTTTCAAGAGTTATATAGCACCTAATTTAAGGTTTCTTCAAGTATTGTTGCTGTTCGAGGCCTTTGCCTACCTCGTTGCCAAAAGTGACCATTGTTGCTCCTGTACATCAGAGAAGACCTAATTTCATATTAAGGTTTGCTGTATAGACTGTTTTGAACAGTTGTTATCCTTCTTTTTGCACATATTCACTCACATAATACCTCTTAGACACTCTCATACTACATTTTCTAACTAGAATCCTTTAGATTCAGCCTATATTCAGATTCTTTGGATCATACACATATTGTATACTGAGATTTTGCATTCATTAGTGCATGTAGTAACAACTCTCCAAAATCAACATGCACACTTGGTAGTGCGAAGAGGAACAAAGAGAAGCGGCTAAAAAACTCCTCCAAATCTGCATATACACCTCCAAAAATTCTCCTAGCTCTTAGCCCTAGAGCTTATGTCTTTATTGCTCCAAGAATTCATGATTTATTATGCTCCCTAGGTCCTCTTTATATACAGTTCGAAGTGCCTACGAAAGTCAACATGAAAAGTTGCGCAAAATCTATTGAAAAGCAAATTTTTACGTGAAAAGCAAAAATTAGGGTTTGGCTTTTAGTTGACTTTCTAATGCTAGATAGTGAAGTGTTGTATTATCATTAGAAAGCTCTTAAGGAGTATTTTCTGATGAGCCAACAAAAAATCTTTACCATCTTTGACCAAATTTTTCCCAATTACCAAAATTGGGGTTGCTAGAATTTTTATTAGATATGAGTATTCTGACATTTTTTTCCAACAATCTCCCCCTCAATGTCATAATGGTATAAGGTTCAAATGTCTGCATAACTTCTTATGTCTATCCTTGGATAATGCTTTAGTAAATATGATTGTTACATTTTCACTTGTAGATATATAAGTTAGTTCAATGTTCTTTTTAGATAGTTGTTACCAAATATAATAATAATGAAATTCAATATGCTTTGTCCTTGCATGATAAACAAGATTCTTCGCAATAGCAATAGCACTTTGACTATCTGAAAATATATGCATAGGTAGATGAACATGAACATCAAGATAACTCAAAATTATTCGTAACCAAATGCTTTAAGTGTAGATATAAAGACAACCCTATACTCTTCTTCATTTGATGAAGTAGCTAATGTTGGTTGTTTCTTAGATAGCCATGAAATAAGGCAATC
>CM035430.1:25999126-26026626 GCA_020310875.1 Ceratopteris richardii
GATCGTCACATGCATATTCAAAAGTAAGTGGCTCTTAATTACATGTTGTTGCAATAAGAGAATAATCCACAAAATTACTTGATGCATGCCGAGAGCTTGATCTTGTTCTACCAAGTAACGTGCACTCAATTTGCTAGCTGCAAAGTTTGTTTCAGCCACTTTGGCATAGTTTGTGCACTCTTGGTAGACATGCGTTCATTATGTAATACATCATCAACATGTATATCATGTGTGGACTGAATTTCATGTTCATTTTCAGCCATATTTTGATGCAAATATCCAACCATATGTGGCTGAAAATTTCCAGCAGTTTCGACCATTTTTTCCTGAAAATTTTCAACCATGTTTGGCTCAAAATTCTCTACATTTTCAGCTCTATTTTGCTGAAACTTTTGAACCCTTTGAACCTCAGTTTGCTGGTCTACATTGCCATACTCAAGCGAACCACTTTGGAACAAAGGCATGAGTGTATCAAAGATATCTTGCGAGATAATTGTTGGCTGTTTTTTGCATTCAAGTAGAGGAAAAACTGAATTTTCAGCAAATACAACATCTCGACTCACAATAATTGTATTCGTCAATGGATGGTACAAACAATTTCCCTTACTTTTTGCACTATAACCAACAAATATACATTTCTTTGCCTTCATCAAGTTTGTGACGTTGTTGTGATGGCACAAGAGCATATGCCAAACAACCAAACACATGCATATGACTAACCATAAGCTTATGTCCATTCCAAGCCTCATAAGGAGTGATGACTCTCAATGCTTTTGTAGGATAGAAACTCAACACATTTCTTTTAACCATACCCATTTCAAGGTGTGTTCTATTGATGCTTAGCAACACCATTTTGTTCTGGTGTATATGGCACCATACATTGGTGTGAAATTCCTCTTTCACAAAAAAAAGCATTAAACTCACGTGACATGTATTAATCACCACGACATTTGTGTAGAGTCAAAAGCTTGTATTAACCATAGCTAAAAATACTTCGAAGCAAGAAAATAACCCATTCTTTGCTTTCATATTATACACCGTTTGCAACCGTAAGCTCAATTTCTCCTACTCCAATGATAAGATAAGAGGCATTGTTTGCACATACCACATGTCCTCCTTTGGGTCCATCTTTCAAAGATGCGAAAAACCTTTTGAATGAAGTTATGTGGTTTGAAGCACCACTATCAAAGAACCAATCCGAATCAGCCTCACTCACAACCATACATTTAGAATGCAATGATGCATCATAATGACATGTAACAACACATGCCCAAAAATCTTGAGCGATGCAGGCTTCATCATTCTTTGCATTTGAAGAATTTTCAACAATAGCCATGCCGGATTCCTACTTCTTTTCATTGCGCTTAACAAGCTTTCTACACTCATCAATAGTATGAACAGCCTTTTGGCAATATTTACACCTCTTCTTCTTTTGCAAATCAGGATCATTAGAGGAATGAGTGGAAGAGGAAGGTTAAGGCTTTGGTTTTGATGAACCCAAAGCTAAACCATACTTGCTTTTCCCTTTTTATGAGATAGCAAGTGCTTGTGTTCCCTCAATCAGACCACACTTATTCAGTCTAGATTGCTCTTCTTGCAAAAGAAGACACAACCCCTCATCAAATGCATACATATTTGGATTCCCTTATGCAACCTAACAGAGTGCAATGGCAAAGCTTTGAAAAGATTGTGGTAGTCCTTTCAACAATGTAGAGATAAAGGATGCATCTTGAATAATCTCATCTATGTTTCCCAATTGCTCTTTCAAGTCCTGGATGTGTGTTACATATGTTGGAAGTGGGGTGGACCTCAATAACAATAATCACAAGTTTATAGGATCTTCCGAGAGATGAACCTTAACATACACACCTTAATACTCAAAAACATGATCAATGAAAGATAGAGAGAGAATAGGCAAGATTTCAAAGTTTAACGGTAAGTTGGAATGCTCAACTACACTATCTTTATTGACTGTCAAATTACAATGTGTGTAGATGATACAAACTAAATCTAGGCAGAATTCCGAGAACTAGATACACGAGTTTGTGTGTAAAGTGTCTAAGAGGTAGGAAGAGTGTGTGTATGTGAGTATGGAGTGAATATGAACGGTTTAAAACTGTTTACAGCAAACCTTAATTCTAAAATTAGGTTTTAGAAAAACTAAATCAAAAACTAGTGAACTAACAAGTATAGGACTGACATAGACTTGCTACTCACAGTAAATCAGCAAGATGTTCACGGTTGGCTGCCAAAATCTCCTCCAGAGCTGCACCAAAGGTAGAGCACACCTCCTCCAGACGTTAGTCACCTTTACGATTGATTAATCCTTGAGATCGGTGCCCAAGTGCTTCCATAAGTGACCCCTAAGGCTTCTTTATATAGGCCTCAAGGCTGGACCATGAAATTAACTACGAAAAGTTGAAAAAGCACCTCAAAAAGCATGCGATAAAGCAAAAAAATAAACTTGCTTTTCAGGAATTAAAAATTGCTTTTTTATGAACAAAACTTCAATGATTTCTATATTTAGCCAACAATTAGTTATGGGAGTTAGCTTTCCTTGATGTAGAGACTGAGAGGCACATAACTAGGTAAAAAACTATTTTGGACAGAAATTAGGGTTAGGATTTTCTCTTAATCTGGACCTCTGTTCATTGAATGTTACATACCAAACGAAAGCTCTCTTCAAGCTCTAAATTTGGCCAAGTATCCAAAGCTAGGGTTGCTGGAATTTAGGGTTTTGGACTATTTTGACATTGTTTCCGACGAGATACACATCCACATATTCATTTTCAACTCTACATACATCCTCAAGTTGCTTCCTCAAGTATGCAACATGTGCTTCATTATGCACGGCATACAAAGAGGCAAGAGTACCCCATGCTTGTCTTGATGTAGAGCATAACCTAATGTGTGGAGGTATACGACACTTCACAGAAAACGCAATCAATGCATGAGGTTGAGCATCTTTTCCATCCCATCTAAGTTTCTCTTGTGTAGGTGGAGAAGGAGTAACCACTATACTTGAAGAAGAAGCTCCATATGTGAGTTGACTATGAAGTATAAGAACTTGTGGGTCTTCGATTTACATTTGCCACTATGTTCCATAGTTGTTTCGCAACAAGAACATGTTTCATCATGTAATACCACATTGGATAGCTGGTCCTATCAAGCTTATCTTGCACTTGAAGCATGTCAAACAAGTCATTGTTGCCCGCCATTTCTCTGAAGAACAAGAATGTGACAAGATCTTTACTTCAATGAAAGCTTAAATGAATGCTGAAATTTCAGCTCACAATCCCTAACTCTAATGGCGGTTCCAACTACACGAATGGCTTGGAAATAGGGGTAATACTCAAGTGTCATTGGTGGAACTTCTTCTTGGTGGCTGAAAATCATTATTCTATACTCCAAAGTCGATTTGCACTATTAAAAGTGCATCCGTGCCGTGACGCGAAAAACCGAAACTTGAGAAAGAACTGAACCTAATACCACTGTTGGGTGTGTGTAGAAGCGCGAGAGACACACAAGAAGCACACACAAAGGAGCACAAACTCAACAAGACACACGGAGAACACTGATGGCTTGAATCTCTCTCTCTATTGATGATGAACTGAATTGAAGTAAGAGTTAAATAATATCCCTAAGTACTAAGTACCACCACATATGAGTGTATCATGTATGTGGTAACATGGAGAAAAACCTCTAGCCAGCACTAGAGTAAAAAGTGCCCATGTATAGGAAAAAAGGTTCACATCAAAGCGACTCGAGGAACACATAAGTGTAACAGTGCATGACCTAATTTATGGAATGATATGCCTCTTGACTCCCATAGCAATAAATGAGAGTGCTTGTACATCTCTAGAATCCCATTTGGACACCTCTTCTTTTGGTTGAATCTGCACCTATCTCCCTCTATCTCTGTCTTTGGATGATGATGTAATCTCCTCTTCTTCCTCTTCAATCTACTGAGCAGATATCGGAGAAGCAACCTTCTTGGATGAAGAAGCAACATCTTCTTCTTGTTCTTGTCTTGGTCTCAGGTACTTTCCATTGACAATATTCCACAAGTCTTTGGAAACTGGCAAATTCATTATCATAAAACTCCACATTGGTTAGTTAGAGATTCCATCAAGCTTGTCTTCCTATTCCAATCTATTTCTATAGTCACTCATCTTTAGTACAAGGGTGTATGTCAACTATGCTTCGATACCAAATGTTGGAAGTGTGATAGGCCCAAATAATAATTACAAGTTAATTCCAAGATCCTTCCAACACTTGATCTTAGCCCATAACACACCTTGACTTAATCAAGAGAGATAAATGAAGCAACATCTTCTTCTTGTTCTTGTCTTGGTCTCGGGTACTTTCCATTGACAATATTCCACAAGTCTTTGGAAGCTGGCAAACTCATTATCATAAAACTCCACATTGGTTAGTTAGAGATTCCATCAAGCTTGTCTTCCTATTCCAATCTATTTCTATAGTCACTCATCTTCAGTACAAGAGTGTATGTCAACTATGCTTCGATACCAAATGTTGGAAGTGTGATAGGCCCAAATAATAATTACAAGTTAATTCCAAGATCCTTCCAACACTTGATCTTAGCCCATAACACACCTTGACTTAATCAAGAGAGATAAATGACAATATAGAGAGATGAGAAGACAATTATAAAAGCGCATACACACACTAATAAATGCAAAATGTCAATATACAATGTGTGTATAAAACAAAAATCTGCATATGGTTTGAATCTAAAGGTTCTAGTTACAAAATACAATGTGAGAGTGTCTAAGAGGTATTACCTGAGTGAATATGTGGAAGGATAACAATTGTTCAAAATAGTCAATACAGCAAACCCAAATCTGAAATTAGGTCTTCTGTGATGTAGAGCAATAGCATGGTCACTTCTTGCAATGAAACCCTAAATTGGGTGCTACAACTCTCCACATTGAATACAAGCAAACCCTAAATTCACCCTCAAATGAAAGTGCACCTATACATGGTAGTCAACCACATGACTATATAGCTATCCACTCCATTACGCATAGTATCAACTAAATACTATGACATCCCCACTAAAGTCATCAATGCCAAATAGTGGGTAATGAACTAAGAATGAGTACATGCTCTCTCTCTCTCACACACACACACCACAAGCATGAACTGATGCAAAGCACTGCAGACTGAGTTTCTATCACTTTTGAAAGTAATGGGCAAACCCATCCATAATGAAACCTAGCATAAAATGCAAGCAAAATATAGGAAAAATTAAAGAAAATGTACAGTTGATAAGATGTGCACACCTACTAACTAGCTGCAAGTTGAAACTCAGCTGAAGAATCAACAAGTGACAACTGCATGACCGCTAATATGACAAAGATAAAATACTAACTTCGTCAAATGTTCAAAAAGGAAAACATGCATGCATATACATAAAGATTACAAGGCACACATTCGTTTAAAAAATCATATAGTAGATTGTAAACCATAGATATACCCTGTAATAAAGCATAATATTTACCTGAAACATCACGCTTTGCAACCTCTTGAGCACAAAATCCTCTTTCTTCCACGGAGTTTCCACCCACAATACAACCTAAGCCACTTTCCATGCCATCCTGAAATTCTCAATACTTAAAAGAAATAAGTCCAGCGAATGAACAAACAAAAATATAGAATCTATTTGTTGATTCTCTCATATGCATGGAATGGAGAACAAAAACAAGAAGTCAAAATAATTCATCCACAATTGTTAATCAACACATTGAGTTCAAACATGCACAAGAAAAGCATAGCCGTGCTAGCAAAAGACTACAATGGGCATTTTGATGTATGCAAACTAGTAAAGAAAGCACAAAAACATATACCAATGCTAAAAAAGATTCAAACATCTATTAATTGAAATTTATTGATAAACCGAGCATCATGGATCCTCGCACTATGTTATAAGCTACATAAATATAATGCAACATCTATTAATTGAAATTTATTGATAATCCAAGCTGCATGGATCCTCTCTCTCTATGTTATAATCCCTCTCCCCCTCCCCCTCCCCCTCCCCCCCCCCCCCCTGCCCCCCCCGCCCCCTCCCCCGCCCCCCTCCCCCTCCCCTCTCTCTCTCTCTCTCTCTCTCTCTCTCTCTCTCTCTCTCTCTCTCTCTCTCTCTCTCTCTCTCTCTCTCTCTCTCTCTCTCTCTCTCTCTCTCTCTCTCTCTCTCTCTCTCTCATAGTAGGGCAGCCTCCCATTCCCCAGCCACTTGAGCCTCGCCCTACTAGTTCTTCTCTTTTCACAGCAAAGATGGTTGAGAGGGCCATAGGACGACTGCGACATGGACGTTCGACAGACCATACGGGATTGCAGAGCGAGCATCTTATATATGCAGCCTCCACTATAGCCCCGTTGATTGCACATGCCTTCAACTCGGCTATAGGAAAGGGCTTCCCAGAGGAGTGGACTAGGCACACCATTGTGCCTATCCACAAATCTGGCGACAACCTGGATCCAGGGAATTACAGGACCATCATGATTGGCCACACCATGGCCAAACTATACGGTGCCATACTTGAGGCAGAGCTCAGCTCATACGCAGAGACTGAGGGGCTACGAGCACGAGGCCAGGCAGGTTTTCGGCGAGCTTTCTCTACTATTGATCACATCTTCATTTTGCGCTGCCTCATTGACGGGGCAAAGGTGCGGAAGAAGAGACTATATTGCTGCTTTGTGGACTTCCGCAAAGCTTTCGATACAGTGCCACGAGAGAGGCTCTTCCAACGCCTTCAGAGCTTGGGAGTACCATCAGGGATGATTTGGGCCATCTATGCACTCTATGAGCAGGTGACTGGGAGAGTACAGTGTCCAGGAGGTATGTCTGAGGCCATTGCTAGCAACATCGGTGTTAAGCAAGGCTGCCCGCTCTCTCCCACTCTATTTGGTCTCTACATCGATGAGATTGAGGACTACATTCTCCGAGCTGGAGGAGAGGGTGCAGACCTCGCAGGTACACCTGTCCACATTTTATTATATGCCGATGACATTGTCTTGATTTCAGAGTCACCCGATGGATTACAGCACCACTTGGATTCCCTCGATGAGTTTTGTACACAGAAGGGCTTGACAGTAAACCTTGGCAAGACCAAGGTCATGATCTTCCACACCTCCCCCTTGGTGAGGAATGGAGCAGGATTCACAGCCGGCGGTGGACAGATTGAGGTGGTCACTTCCTATGTCTACCTCGGAGTCACATTCACGAGCTTACCTGGCCCCTTCAGCATGAGACAGGCAGCCACCGATAGACTCACACGAGGATATGCAGCTTTAGCCATGTTAGAGCGGAGATGTCACCAGGCACACTTCCAGGAGCCCCGCACGAAGGGGTGGCTATTTGACACACTAGTCCGACCAGCTATGATGTATGCTGCGACAGTTTGGGCCCCAGGCCTCACAGTCACCCAGTGGAGTGCGATCGAGAGGCACCAGGTACGTATGATCTCGCGACTATTTCGCGGGAAACAGTCGGTACCACATGACATCATCAGGGCAGAGCTAGCTGCACCACCCATGGTAGTAGATGCACTAATCCACACTATCTGCTTCAGAGGATGAGGGAGCTCCCTACAGACAGACTCACACGCAGAGCTTTTGAGGCATCTATACAGATATCAGAGTCAGGATATGAGAGAGCTTGGTACACTCAGGTTAGAGTATGGTTTGATAGTCATGGGCTTGATATGGACAGATTGCCGCCTTTTCAGTACGACCCAGACTCACCTCACATCCACCTCTCTCGTCATGAGAGGAATGTTGTGCCGAGACAGGATCTTTGGCAGCTCTACATTAGTCAGACATGGCACACACCACACATGGGATCGAGACTATTGCACTATCGAGACCAGTTCTTAGACATCCTAGCGGACGGTTTCATCCGGCGGCCATGTTACATGGATACTTACATGCCTCAGCTCGAGGGTAGCGATTGGCCAGTTGAGAGTCTCATCACATAGACTAGAGATTGAGATGGGTAGAGCCGCAGACATTCCAAGAGAGGAGCGGATATGCAGGGTTTGCAGAGTAGAGATGGAGGATGAGGAGCACTTTGTATGCAAATGTAGCGCATATGATGGCATCAGAGTTAGATACGGGATTCTATTTACAGGGCAGCCCACCCTCCGAGAGATCATGGACTCTAGAGACCAGCGACAGCTCGGGCGATTCCTACTAGACATACAGACTCACAGAGATTCCCTACTCCAGCCTACTGTAGCGGCCCATACAGGAGGGAGACAGAGTCAGCTCACTGAGTTCTTTATTCCACGACGTGCTGCAGCCCTCCCCCCCTCAGCCCACACACCGAGAGGGGTGACTCTTGAGCAGGCTCAGACTGCTCGAGCTAAGAGACGACCCCGTGCTAGAGGATATCGGGCCCCGAGACATCACCGACATCAAATTGCAGAGATCCAGGCTCATCACCATCGAGCCATGGAGGAGAGACGATTCCAAATGATGGCTGATCCCGCTGCAGCTATCACGATGGCCCTGACTCCACCTCCACCTATGTATCACATCTTACACCCGCCCACTAGCACACGATGGAGCTAGTTAGTCGTTTCAGATGCATTCCCATGCTTGTTGTAATACCCCTTTGCATATAGACTATCATAGATATCACACTCCATACACCCCCCCACTTTCATGGGTATCTCCACACGCATACCACGGAGATATGTATCAGTTTTACTAGTTTCTTTTTCAGCACTTTTATCTTCGCTGATAGACAGAAGATACACCCATGTACATCGATTTGTCTCATAGGCCGAGTTCTGCCTCCTAATAGACGTAAAAACACTTTCTTTCTTTCTTTCGTTACAGCACAGGGTACAGGTGGTAGCCAGAGACCCAGAGGCACGTTTCATGTGGATACGCTTGCAGCTATCAGAGGAGAGAGCAGCGTACTTCGCCGTATGCTATATTGCACCCATTGGTTCACGCTTCACACATTCCCCTGAGCAGCTATCAGGAGGGGAGGGACCAGACACCACATTGCCATATGACTGCCTCAGTGACACGATTATGGACTATACCGGGATGGGTGAAGTCTTCCTTGTAGGAGACTTCAATGCCCGCACTCAGAGCCACCAGTGTGATATCTACGACTTTGACGACCCTGAGATGCTTCGTACCATAGAGGACATGCCTACACTCAGAGCCTCAGCAGACACCGCCACACCCACCTTATATGGCCGACACTTACTCCAGATTGGAGCAGCACACCGTCTCGTTATATATAATGGGATGGGGAGCTGGCCCACCTCGCGCGGTCTCACCTGCATTCCACCCAGGACACCACAGGGGGGCAGTGTGGTAGACTATGTTATCGGACCCCCGGAGGCGACACATCTGATCACCTCATTCACTATCCCACCCTTACCAATTGGAGCTGATCACGCATATCTTGCCCTATCCATTCGCGGCTCACCATGCATACCCCACCCCGTCACCATACAGCCACGAGCCCGTACCACCATTCACTTTAGACATGAGCTAGCACATATCTATAGCTCCCATGTTCGAGAGCGCATCTACTCCCTTGATCCCTCTGCCTCCTTGGACACCCTCACCGCCCACTTCTCCTCGATCCTCCATACATCCGCTACTCTCAGCTTCCCATACACCACCCACAGCACTGCACATCCGACACGGCTGGGGCATACACCCCAGAATAGATGGTACGATGAGGAGTGTAGGCGACTATACCGACATCTCAGAGCACAGAGTATCTTGGGATCCATCACAGAGAGGGAGGCACGACGACAGATGCGAGCCCTCACACGCCGGAAGCGGGGAGCTTTCGAGGAGCGACAGGAGGCAGAGTTGATCGACCTTCTCATGAGTAGGGATTGTGCCACCGCGTGGAGGGCACTACGTGAGCCACGTCCACCTACACCCATAGCAAATCCTTCGACTTGGCACACCTACGCCCAGAGGTTATATGACGTCCCAGGACAGCCACCATTACCGATTCCTTCCACACCGCGTCCGGTGATATCCACCCTCTTCACAGCAGGCATGGTACGACAGGCCATCCATAGGCTACAGCATGGCCGTTCAGCAGACCACACGGGGCTACAGGGAGAGCACTTTATATACGCAACAGATGTAGTTTCCCACTTGATCGCCCATCTCTTCAACCGTGCTTTGGTTGAGGGATTACCCGACTCATGGACTATGCATACCATTACGCCTATCCATAAGTCCGGCGATATGATGGACCCAGGGAACTACAGGACTATTATGATAGGCCATATCCTGGCCAAGATCTATGGGGCAGTACTAGAGGCAGAGCTCAGTACACACGCTGAGGCAGCGGGGATCAGAGCACCCGGCCAGGCAGGCTTCCGCCGCACTTTCTCCACCATCGACCACATCTTCGTGCTTCGTTGCTTGATTGAGAGAGCGAAGGCGAGGAAGCAGAGACTATACTGTTGCTTTGTGGATTTCCGCAAAGCCTTCGACATGGTCCCTCGAGAGAGACTACTACGGAGGCTCCAGGAGTTACAGCTTCCATTGGACATGCTATGGGCCATCCACGCTTTGTATGCACGAGTCACAGGCAGGGTACGCTACCCCGGCGGTCTATCAGACAGCCTTGTTAGCACCATTGGTGTGAAACAAGGTTGCCCTCTCTCACCCACTCTCTTCGGTCTCTACATCGACGAGATCACGGAGTATATACAACGAGCAGGAGGGCGAGGAGGAGACCTCGGAGGTACGCCAGTACATATCCTATTATATGCTGATGACATTGTCCTTCTCTCAGAGTCACAGGAGGGGTTGCAGTCACATTTACAGGCGCTCGATACCTTTTGCATGGAGAGAGGACTCACAGTGAACCTTGGCAAGACCAAGGTCATGATCTTCCATACCTCCAGGACAGTACGCCATCGCGCCTCTTTCACGGAAGCTAGAGGACAGATAGAGGTAGTGGACTCCTACGTCTACCTAGGTATCACCTTCTCGGGCAGCACAGGGGTATTCTCCATGGCACACGCTTCGAGAGATAGATTGACGCGAGGTTATGCGGCACTTGCAGGATTGGAGAGACGCTGCTTTCAGACACATTTTCAGGAGCCCCGGACTAAGGGGTGGCTCTTTGACACTCTAGTGACACCCGCATTGATGTACGCAGCAGCAGTATGGGCACCAGGGATCACAGAGGCGATGTGGACGCAGATTGAGAGGCCCCAGATCACCATGATATCACGCTTGCTGCGCAGCAAGCCCTCCGTTCCACATGACATTATACGAGCTGAGCTTGGCACACCACCGATGCTAGTGGAGGCCCTCTTCCAGTTGATGACCTTTATTCTGAGAGTCAGAGAGCTCCCCACTAGCCGACTCACCAGGCTTGCATTTGAGAGCTCTAGACATTTGGCAAAGACAGGGCATGAGAGAGTATGGTATGCACAGACTTACCGATGGTTAGCAGACCATGGCATGAGCATTACGGATCTCCCCCCTTTTCAGTATGACCTCTCTTCCCCCCACATTACCCTCTCTCGTTCGGAGAGGAATAGGATCATCCGTCAGGACCTTCTACAGATACACGTCAAGGAGACATGGATAGCACCACGGGAGCCTCTTCCCACAAAGAGGCAACACTACAGAGAGCACTTCCTGACTGTGACAACGGATGGTTTCATTCAGAGACCACGATACATGGATACATATATGGCACCAGCTGAGAGAGTGGCCATTGGGCAGCTCAGAGTATCATCACACCAGCTCGAGATTGAGATTGGGCGAGCCACACATACCCCCAGGGATGAGCGACTATGCAGGATATGTAGAGAGGAGGTGGAGGACGAGGAGCACTACACATGTAGATGCCAGGCATATGAGGACATCAGAGACCGCTACCCAAAGCTCTTCAGGGGGCCTAGAGAGATTAGGGCTTTATTGGGGACAGAGGACCAGCGCCCTCTAGGTCGTTTCCTAGTAGAGCTCCAGCACTGCCGCACATCACTCCTCCAGCAGCAGATGGAGATACACCTGGCCCCCCCCCCTCAGACTTATATTACAGATTTTTTCAGACCCACATACACTCGAGGGCCCAGCTCGATGAGGGGTGTCACATTACACAGAGCAGAGGAGCTTAGACGACAGCGTCGACGACCAAGACCCCTTGTCCGGAGAGCTCGTCCACATCAGAGAGAGATTCAGGCGATTCACGCACGCCATGACATGGAGATACAGAGACGTCAGCAGCGCACCCCTATCGATTTGGACTCCCAGAGCATTTTGAGGATCGCCATGATGCCTTACCCACCGATGCATTATATCCTACACCCACTCCAGGCATTTAGGGGGTTGTGATACCATCGAGCCTCCCCTCCCTATGCATATCATATTTGTATCTCACCCATTGAGCATATAGAGTGCATACCCATAGCACCCCACACCCTTGATGCCAGCTACTATCCCTCCTTTTATACCCGTTTGCAGTACTCACACTTTATTTTCGTTTTGGATCAGAGTGGATTGGATCATACTGATGTATATGTTTTGTCTCATAGGCCGATTTTGGCCTCTAATAGACGTCAAAAAGTCTTTCTTTCTCTCTCTCTCTCTCTCTCTCTCTCTCTCTCTCTCTCTCTCTCTCTCTCTCTCTCTCTCTCTCTCTCTCTCTCTCTCTCTCTCTCTCTCTCTCTCTCTCTCTCTCTCTCTCTCTCTCTCTCTCTCTCTCTCTCTCTCTCTCTCTCTCTCTCTCTCTCTCTCTCTCTCTCTCTCTCTCTCTCTCTCTCTCTCTCCCCCCCCTCTCTCTCTCCCCCGCTCTGTCTCTCTCTCCCCCCCCCTCTGTCTCTCTCTCCCCCCCTCCCTCTCTCTCTCTCTCTCTCTCTCTCTCTCTCTCTCTCTCTCTCTCTCTCTCTCTCTCTCTCTCTCTCTCTCTCTCTCTCTCTCTCTCTCTCTCTCTCTCCTCTCTCTCTCTCTCTCTCTCTCTCTCTCTCTCTCTCTCTCTCTCTCTCTCTCTCAGAGCCCTGTCATGCCACCCCCCCTCTGCTAGACCCATACCACCACCCCTGTCCAGCCCTGTCCCGCCCCCTCGCAGCCCTGTCCCACCCCACTCCCCCCTGCTAGACCCATCCTGCCACCCTTGCAACCTTGTTAAATCCTAAACCAGCCCCCCCCCCAAAGCCCCGCCCCCAACTCTGCCCTCCAGTTGCCACAAGCTCTCCTCCATCCCGCCACACACCCCCCCCCCCCCACCTCGAGCTCTGCTAAACCCTAAACGTGCCCCCTCACCTGTCCTGCAAGCCCCGCCCCCAACTCTATCCTCCCGTCGCCCCAAGCTCCGGCTTTATCCTCCTAACCTACCTCAAAACCTAACCCGAACCCTAAACCCAACTTTAACCCTTTCCCTGATCCCAACTCAAAACCCTAATCTCATCTTAAGCTTAAGCTAATGGATAACCTAAAATTTAAAACCTAAAACCTAGAACCTAAACCCCCACATTTTGAAATCGAAACCTTAACCCTAGACCTCTCTCTCTCTCATGGCAAAGAAGGAGGATTTATTCAAATTAGAAGACAAACTCCACAACACCTTCAAGGACAACAAGAAGCTTATGGATTCCACCATCAACAACATCATTGCCTCTCTATCTAAGCTCACAAAAGAGACCGAGACATTCCATAAAGAAAAAGATTAATGGAAGAAAGAGAAAGAGGAGTGGGAGAAGAGGAGGATGGAAGAAAAAGAAACTTGGGAAGAGGCACAAGAGGAATGGAAGAAGGAAAAACATATCTTGAAGGGAGGAATAGCTCTCCTCAAGGCAATGATGGCATCACTCTCCCCAGAGGAAGCTGAGATTTATACCATCACTAAGGATGCCCTCAAAGCAGAAATCACAAAGCACATGGAGGACAAACTCCAAGCCACAAAGAAGGTTGGGTGGAAGTAGTAAAAAAAACATCAAGAAAGAGGCACGTGAGGAAGCACATAAAGAAGAGACTCTCCTCATACACAACACTATCGAGGAAGAGAGGATGAGGCAAGCTCGACACCTCAATGTACGAGTCACAGGAATGGGAGAGGGAAGGATCCACTCCGAAGGAAGATGCAAGGATATTAAGCACCCAACTCAGATATAAGGAGCGAGAACCTTCTCCTTTCACTAAAGCTTGGAGAGTAGGCAAAGATGCCTCTAAAAAACGAGCCCTCATCCTCCACTTTCCCTATGGAGAGTCACGATCTACTTTCCTTCGCAAAAGGATAATCCTACGAGGGCTTGAAGGCCCACCCATCTATCTCGATGATTACCTCACCAAAATGCAAATCGCACATAGGTGTGTATGCCTAGGGTACACCAAGCCCGCAAAGAGGGGAAACGAGCATCCTACAAAGATGGTCGGGTCATCATAGATGGCAAGGTCATCGCATAGGGACTCACGGCCTGTGGGACACGAGAAGAGATCCATTTGGCAATTTGGAACTGCAACGGAGACCTATGGACACACCCAAAGAGACTCGAGGAGGTGATGAGAGACCATGACATCATCCTACTTAGTACTTACAGAGACACATGAGAGTCCAGAGAGAGGATTGCCCCGGATACATGGATTCCAGTGGGAGTCTCTACACGATGCACTTCGTATATATGTGTATATTTATATATATATGTGTAAAAGGATGCACTTCGTCATATATTAAATATCGGAAGCTTCGAATACCAGAATATAAAAAAAAAAAAAAGAACCCAACAAAAAAACGCGTTCGCAACGTTTTAGCAACGTCTAGGCCCAAATGTTGCTAAGTTGTTAACGCGTTAGAAACATGTTGCCTTGGACGTTGCTAAAACGTTGCTAAAAACTATGCTTCCCACACACCACTCGCACAGGATGTACCCCTCCCTTGGGACTAGACCCCAGAACGGTCGGTATGATGATGAGTGCAAAGCACTTTATAAACACCTACATGCGCGACGAGCCCTGGGAGAGATTACAGAGAGAGAGGCCAGTAGACAGATGAAGGCATTGACCCGTCAAAAGCGGCGGGCATTCGAGGAGACACAAGAGCTTGAGTGATGTGCCTCGACAACGCAATTATACGATGTGCCTCGACAGCAGCCCATCCCACAGCCACTTGAGCCTCGACCCACACACTCTTCTTTCTTTACTACAGCGATGGTGGAGAGAGCCATACGTCGTATGCAGCACAGGCGGACTGCGGACCATACTGGTTTACAGAGCGAGCACCTCATCTATGCAGCCTCCACTATAGCCTCATTGGTTGCACATGTCTTCAACCTGGCCATAGGGGAGGGTTTCCCAGAGGAGTGGACACAGCATACTATCGTGCCTATCCTGTGATGCTCTGGATCCAGGCACCTAAGGACTATCATGATTGGCCACATAATGGCCAAGTTATATGGGAAGTTCTTAAGGCAGAGCTTAGCTCATATGCAGAGGCAAAGGGCATCCAAGCACCAAGCCAGGCCGAGTTCAAACCATTTTTCCACTATCGACCATATCTTCATCCTGCGTTGTCTTATAGATGGGGCAAAGGCAAGGAAGAAGAGGCTTTACTGTTGCTTTGTGAACTTCCACAAGGCTTTTGATACAATTCCACGTGAGAGGTTTTTCCAGTGCCTACTTAGCTTGGAGATCCCAACAGAGATGGTATGGGCCATCGACACTCTCTACAAGAAGGTGTTTTGTCGAGTTCGATGCCCTGGAGGTTTATCAGAGCCCATTGCTAGCACCATTGGTGTTAAGCAAGGTTGTCCACTCTCCCGACACTTTTTGGGCTTTACATTGATGAGATCTCCGATTACATACTACGAGCAAGCGGGGAGGGAACGACTGGGAGGCACCCCATTTCACATTCTCTTATATGCGGATGATATTATTTTGATTTCAAAATCACCAGAGGGGCTCCAATGCCACCTCCGAGCCTTGGATGATTTTTGTTCACGTAGAGGATTGGTTGTGAACCTTGGCAAGACCAAGGTCATGATCTTTCACATCGAGTGCAGTGAGGAGTGCAACCATCTTCACTATGGCATGAGGGCATGTCGAGGTGGTTACTTCATACGTCTATTTGGGAGTTACTTTCACCACTCTACAAGGACCTTTCACCATGAGGCAGGCAGCTATTGACAAACTCACCCGAGGGTATGCAGAACTGGCCATGCTAGAGCGGAGTTGCCACCACGCACACTTCGAGGAACCCTGCACGAAGGGGTGGCTTTTCAACACACTAGTCACCCCCGCTTTGATGTATTCAGCAACAATATGGGCACCAAGCTTGACGATCGATCAATGGGCACAGATTGAGAGGCCACAGGTATGTATGATCTCACACTTTTTCGGTTGCAAATAGACCATACCACATGACATCATCCGAGCAAAGCTCTCTGCACCACCCATGGTCCTTAAGGCACTATTCCAGACAGTGAATTTCATTCAGAAGGTGAGGGAGCTGCCACACGAAGACTCACTCGTAGAGCTTTTGAGGAAGCTATACAGTTATCTCAGAGTGGGCATGATAGAGACCGGTACTCATAGGTCACGACTTGGTTCGCGACACATGGGCTCGATATGGAGAGTTTGCCACCTTTTCAGTACGACTCGGACTCACCTTACTATCACCTCTCGCAGCGAGAGGAATCTGGAGCTAAGACACAACTTATGGAGGCTCTACATCAGGAGAGTATGGAGATCACCCAGTGTTTTAGGGTTTTGTAGGTCTGTTGTTAGGTTTTGCCATCATCCCCCTGTTTTTCAAGGTTTCGTAGGTCTGTTTGTAGGGTTTTCCCATCATCCTCTCTATTTTTTTAGGTTTCACCATCATCCCTTCTGTTTTCAGGGTTTTGCAGGTCTGTTTCTAGGATTTTTTTAGAGGTTCACCCTTTTTAGGGTTTTGCCACTCTGTTTTTAGGGCTTTTCAGGTCTGATTTCCACATTATCAATTCTCTACACTGAGTCGGTCATCTGAAATCCTAAATGTTCAAATTTATCTTGAAAAACTGAAACCCTAACTGCCAGAACCCCTAACCTGCCTCTGTCTCCCATAAATTTTGAATCAATGGCGATTGCAAAACCCTAAAGGCGATCATCTCTTTAGGTCCCGCAACGATTTGTCGGTGGACATGGCAAGACTCGAGAAGAAGGACGTGGAGGAGATGATAATTAAGGCCATAAGAGAAGCAAAAAAAGAAGTGGATAAGGCTCTTAATCAAGAGATGAGGAAAGCAACAGAGAGAATAAAAGCTCTCGAGGATCAAATCAAACAACTCAAAAAACACACCGCCTTCAAGGAGAAGTCATCCACATGAAGATCTCCAAAGAAGAGGGAGAAATTACCAAAATAGATGATATGAGAGAAGAAATAAAGAACGAATGGAGGACAAACATCCAAGAGCAAGTCAGATCAGAGGTGGAATCAACCCAAAACAGTTGAATTGAAGTCGTATACAAAAGCATTAAAAAAGAGGTAAAAGAAGAGGCAATAAGAGATGAATACATAAGGGTGCAAGACATACTTGAAGAGGAGAGACTCACACAAGTCCGTAGACTACATGTAAGGATCAAAGACCTCTCTGAAGGAACATCTGCTGAGGCTGATGCATCACAGATATGTCATCAGCTAGGATATAACGATATGCCATTCACCTATGCATGGAGAGCTGAAAAAAATCACACAAAAACTCAAGCTCTTATATTACACATGAGATCAGCAAAGGAGAGAATTGCTTTTTTCAAAAAGCGATCCATACTAAGAAGACTTCCAAGTGAATCTTTATTCATGGACGCAAGACCTCACAAAAATGCAGATAGAGCACAGAAGGGCATGTATGCCTCAGATCTTACAAGGAAGGAGAGAGGGAAGAAAGGCTTTTTACCGTGACAGTAAAGTCTTCATAGACAAACTCCTTATCAAATAGGGCTACGTGGCCTATGAGGCAACACCACACCAAGAGTCACCACTTAGGGGGCAGTGTGGAAGTGCAACGGAGCACTTTGGACATGGCCAAACCGATTGGAGGAGATCCTAGATACGCATGATTTCGCTTGCATCACCGAGACCCATAAGAGCCCAAAAGAAAGCATTCCCCACATTACAGGTTTTCATTGGGAATCTGCATTCAGGGCCATGACGAGACAAAGTACGGCACGAGGGTCGGGGGTGTCACCATCATATTTAGATAAGAGATACAGAGCTCGATCTACATCATAGGTAAAGAAGAGGAGGCACAATACATGTGGGTTCGCATGGAGATAGCACCAGAGAGCTGGGTCTACATTGCCATATGCTACTTCCGACCATGAGGATCTAGATACTTGGGACATGACCATGGGGGACCGACTCAAGACAGAGATTCACCATACACCACACTTTCGGATGAGATACTACATTTCTGCACCCTAGGTGAAGTCTTCCTCATGGGGGACTTCAATGGCCACACCCAATCACGTCAGTGTGAGTCATATGCTACGGAGCATCCACAAATCATGAGGGGCAGAGATCCAGACGAGACGAGGACCAGCAAAGTATCAACGGATATGGGTCAGGACACCACCGAGTGCGAAAGACATTTACGTAAGCTAGGCAACCGACATCATCTCGTTATATATAACGAGTTGCACCGTTGGCCAAGCTCGGGCGGACTTACTTGCTTCCCTCACCGGGGAAAAAGGGGGGGGGGGGGGGGGGGGGGGGGGGGGGGGGGGGGGGGGGGGGGAGGGTTTTACAGGCAAAGCATCTCATCTATGGATGCACGACTCTAGCACCGCTCATTGCCCAACCAAGCACTGGTTGAAGGGTTTATTGGTTTCCTGACTCATGGACTGAGCACACCATTGTGCCCATTCATAAGTCAGGCGATGTTATGGATCCAACCACATACCGGACGGTCCCATACTGGCCAAGGTATATGGGGAAGTGCTAGAGACACAGTCGAGCACTCTCTCCGAGAGGAAGGGTATCAAGGACCCAAGACAGGTAGGATTTAGACAAGATTACTCTACCATTAACCACATCTTCATTCTGAGATGCTTGATCGACCAAGCACGAGTGAGGAAGAGGAGATCATACTACTGCTTTGTGGACTTCCACAAAGCCTTCGACGTAGTTCCCAAGAGTCAGATTTCCGAGCGGTCTGTCCGATTCACTTGCTAGCACCATTGGGGTGATGCAAGGGTGCCTCCTCTCACCCACCCCCTTTGGTTTATACATTGACGAGGTAGTGGACTTCATACAGCAGCAAGGAGGGGAGGGCATTGAAGTATGAGGGACCACTATCCACATTCTTTTAAATGTTGATGATATTGTGCTTGTTTCAGAGTCTCCAAAGGGTCTATAGCATCATCTACACAGCCTAGATGATTTCTGTACACAGAGAGTTATCAGTGAACCTTGCTAAAACCAAGGTTTTGATCTTCCATACATCAGCACATGTGAGGAGACACAATTCTTTCACAATAGTTAGGAGTGACATTCATAGCAACATCTCGGTTTTCTCCACGTCTCAGGCTGCCCGTTATCGCATCACACGAGGATACACAACGCTACAAGGATACACAGCGCTAGTTTTGATGGAGAGACAGTGTCACGAGGCATATTTTCAGGAGCCCCCCACAAAGGGGTGGCTCTTCGACACTTTGATTACCCCAGCACTCGTGTACAAAGCAGCTATATGGGGACTGGGAATAACCGCATCATCATGGACAGCATTGGAGAGGCCGTAGATTCTCATGATTGCCAGACTCATCCGCAGCAAATCTTGGGTAGCCCATGATATCATGTTGGCAAAGCTTGCTGCACCATTGATGCTAGTAGAGGCACTCTTCCGAACAGTATGCCTATTACACAAGATCCAGAGCATGGACACAGAGCGCATCACTTACAGAGCTCAGGCAGCACGCGACATGGCATTAGCAGGAGACACCTCCTCATGGTATGCACAGACACGGGATTGGCTTGCCCTCCATGGTTTTGACATAAACAGACTACCGCAAGGTGGTTAGGTTCGTAAGGTTCGGTACGGGTAAGGTACGTGAACCGAATCTTACCCCCGAGGTAAGGTTCGTAAGGTACGTTAGGGTTTTTCTATATATGTAAAAATTATATATATATACAATGTACATACATATTACATACTAATAACTATGTCTACATTTAACTTATTAATTCATAATACATATCACATAAGTATGTCTAAATAGTAAAGACTACAATGAAATTTGTCAATGAAACATACACAATGAACTTGAAAATGAAAAGTACTCAGACTTAAAGTAGAAACTTGAAAGTACTAAGTAGCAATGAGCATCTGCCATCTTCCATTTGGAGAGTCAACACTTCCATAATCCATTACCAAAAAACAAGTCATGAATCTCAAATCATCATCCATGTGGACCCACTAACCACAATACATCAAGTGGACTAACATCATCAAAAAACAAGTCATGAATCTCAAATCATCATCCATGTGGACCCACTAACCACAATACATCAAGTGGACTACATCATCCATGTCCTGACTACAAACTATAATATCAAGTGCACTATGACAAGAAGATAAAATGATGAAAATAATGATAAATCTAATTGTCTAAGCCCTCATATGATGAAGATGATGAAGAAATGTCTCCAAAAGAAATAACATTTCCTTCATCGTCAAACTCTGGCTCTCTGATAGTCACTGTCAGAAGTGTGTGAATCTCTGACTCTCCAATATCATCATCGTCAATCACTCCAACTCTGCGTCGTGTAGGTAGCTTACGCCTCCGTGCTACTGCTGAACTAGTAGATGGAACATCAGAGATATCTCGCTGCACCATGGCACGTGAACGAGCTCGTGTCACTCTCCTATCCACGCTCTCAAGCTCATCATGTAACATGCGGTAGATTTCCTCTTGCTCATCATCGATGCGAGCTTGGACATCTGTGTCTGCCTCTACTGTGTCATCAAATAATGTAGGGGAAACCTATAATGGAAACAAATTATAGCATTACACCAATTGGCAATGACCATAAAAAAAACATATGTTGAAACTTGAATGTTCAATGTTCATACCTGTCTGGGACCTTCCAACTTCTTTAGGTCTTGTACAAGGCGTAAATTGACCTCGCAAAAGACCACACGTTCCAATTGTGACACACTCAATCGATTTCTCAACTTTGTGTGCACAAGTGAGAACGAACTCCAATTCCGCTCACATGCAAAAGCAGAAGCATCCTAAACCAAATGGATGAGAAAAAATCGAATCAAAATTTTGCTATATTCCAATATGAAATAGATACTTCATAATTCATTGAATATTAAATAAACCACTATACCTGTGAAAGAACTCGAAGGGCAACCGGTGCAATAGTTGGGTGACCATACCCATAATGTTGCCACCACTGTAAGGGTCGCATGGTCACCTCTGCACGAAGCGAGGTACTACGGCCATAAGCAATCCCGACATTGCTCATGTACCCCGTGAACTCGCTGTCAAATGCTATCTGCTCCTCCTCCGTGAAAATATGTGCCATATACTGATCCTTCATAAGCCGAAGGGAACCCTTTGACCATAATGAGGGTCCTTTGAAGAAAGGATATAGTAAGGCTGAAAATCCATGAATGGGTCTAGGTAAGTGGACCCATCGTGAATCAATCAACCGAAGTACATCCCCCCTCCTAGAAAAAAATGTAAAACAAATTATACATTAAACAATTCATTATTGATCAATGAACATTATACATATTACAAAATCAAAAACATTGAGCATACCTAGAAGGAATCAAAGCCGTGGATGTAGCAATCGCCTGACGCATACGTGTATACATATGATACACTAGACCAAGTGTGGAGCCCTCTTGGTCTAGTATACATAAGACTATATAAATGTATTTCAAAATAGGCAATATAGTCTCGATCTCGGTCCAAAAGTCCTCATCTAGAACTTTGCGCTGCACATATCGTGCAATATCGGTGTTCGCCGTGGACATGGTCAACCAACAACGATCAATGACTGTCATACACAAAGAGCCCATAACCATGTGGAGTCTGTGGAACACTAAGTAGATATATGCAAAGCGTGTGTCCACAGGGAGAATCATGTCATGTGCACTATACGATCGAAAAATAGCCAGGGCTTGATGGTTCTTCCTAGTGAATGTGACGATACGTTTTGCATCTCCTACTAAAGATGCAAGCCATGGCAATTTTGCAAGATCTTCAAAGAGAAGATCTATGCAATGTGCGGCACATGGGGTCCACACAATACTAGGGAATTCTCTCTCAACTAATTCCCCCATTCTCTTTCAATTCGATGCATTGTCCGTTATAACTTGTACAACGTTCTCTGCACCAATTTCAAGAATAGCGGTTTTTATATGTTGAAAGATAAACTCCCCAGTGATGCGCACCCCCGCATGACTCGCATCAATAGCTCGCAAGAAATAAGTTCCTAAACAACTAGAGACCAAAATGTTAATGATATGGAGTCTTCTATTATCACTCCATCCATCTGAGATGATGGGGCAACCATAGGTCTTCCATCCCACTCTAATGGGCTCTAGTTGCAACTCTATGCGCTCTTTTTCTTCATCTAACATAGGTCCACGGAGTCTATTATACTCCACTCCATGCCAATCATCACATGGGCCAACTTGAGCAATGGCTCTAACCATTCTCCTCCAAGCATGAGTCCTCACTACATTAAATGGCAAGTTGCATTGAAGAATGCAACGTTCTATTTCAATCTCAGCCACTTTCATACGTTGCTTCTGCAACGCCGAGGACATAAAGGAAGAGCTCATGGTGGCTTGCCTTTCTCTTTGTGAAAGGGGAGGAACAGAAGTATCTTCCTCATCACGTTGCGATGCAAGTCGCCCCTTCATGGTGGAGGTCGCTTGACTTACAGAGGTATCCACATCATCCATCATCTCAACATAGGTTGCCGCCATCTCACGACAACGAACTTCCTTCCCTTGTTGAGCAGAACGATGCTCACGCTGAATTACCTCTGCAATTTCGGGAGGAACCTTCTCACATGCTGAGATGCCTCCTCCCCCTACACCAGACACATGGCTAATGAGTCGGGTTGTGGTAGTAGTGAAATTCTTACCACAATACTTACAGACCCATTTTCTAGTACCGGATCCAGATGCATTGGACCCAGATGCCAATGAATGGCATGCTGTATGCGCATCCCATACACCTGATACGGCATGAGGCATGATAGTAGATATTAGAACTTTCAAACTTTGAACTTTCAACTAATGGAATATGGAAGTGACAAGTATGGAAGGATTATGCAAGGCGAATTGCAATGTATTATGGAAAAAGGATTATGGAAGGCTTCAAGGCAATGGATAATAGATATGAAGTAATGAGTTCAAAGGTAACAAGTCCAAGGCTGAGTCTTGACTCTAGTCGCTCGTATTGCCTCTAAGCTCTTTGTGTGAACTTTGAAGAGGCAGCTGGCAGCAACCTGATGCTACTCGGAGTCTAACTCGGAGTCCTCAGCGGGCAGCAACTCAGATTGGGTCTGGACCTTTGCTATGGGACTGCACCGCGTGGGCAAGCTCAAGGGCAAAGGCTGAGAGCTAGTGTCTACACTCGTGAGAACTTAGAAGAGGCTGAAGGGAGTCGGGAGCCGATGCAAATGCTCATACGCTCGTATTACTCAACAACACGCTCGCGGCCAAGTGAGCCAACCGTCGTTATGACACGATTTTCAAAAAACCTACTTACCCAGCTCATAACGAACCGGATCGAACCGAACGTACCGATTGGTATCTTTCGAACCGAACCTCAAAAACATTCCGGTACGCATACCGCTGCAACCGAGGACTACCGCCAGTACAATACAACTCCCAAGCCCCCACCTACTCGCTCTCCCACCAAGAGAGAAATAGGATCATCCATCAGAAGATATGGCATACATAAATACAGAGGACATGGATCAGCCCGAAGCAGACATTGACACTGAAAATGCTTCACTACCGTGAGCATTTTCTATGGATCTCAGACCAGGGCTTCATTGAGACTCTACGCTACATGCAGGCATACCTACCACACCACCTTCGAGTCGTCATTCGTCACATCGGCTCGAGATCGAGAAGGGTCAGGCTAGAGGAGTCCCTCAAGAGGAGAGGTGGTGCCTAGTATGCCATACAGAGATAGAGAGTGAGGAGCACTTGGTTATCAGATGCCTAGCATACTCAGACCTGCGAGCAGAGTTCTAAATAGAGGAGTCACTCTAGTTGTGCATAACCACTAGAGACCAGAGGAGGATGGAGCATTTCCTCCCAGCGGCATATGAGAGACTAGATAAGATGCTACAACCTACATACCAGACATGGGTGAGTACCCAACAGACTATTACTCAGTTGTTTCAATGAGTTGGGCCACCTCAGACGGACCTTCCTCCAAGAGGCATAAGGCTCATGTTCCAGAAAGCAGCAGCACAGAGAGTGCAGCTCCGAACCAGGAATGGTTGGGCACCAACGACCATGATTGCATCGGGAGGACATCTCACGCATCAAGATAGTCCACGACTACATAACGGAGCACAGGCGCACCACCACTTGGACAGACTTCCTCCAGGAGGTACTCATACCGCCGTCGATGTACCACATACTCCACCTATCATCAGTCGTTAGGGTGTACACATTCACTCCCTCATGGGTCCCCCTTGTATTAGGTGGTCATTATCTACAGAGTCAGAGCCACGCTCCCCCCACGCACCACTATTTTATCCCCACTACCTCCTCATTACCAGGTACACCATCCTTTGTAGCAGGTTTTGTCTCATAGGCCAAGTTTGGCCTCAAGTAGACGTTAATATGACTCTCTCTCTCTCTCTCTCTCTCTCTCTCTCTCTCTCTCTCTCTCTCTCTCTCTCTCTCTCTCTCTCTCTCTCTCTCTCTCTCTCTCTCTCTCTCTCTCTCTCTCTCTCTCTCTCTCTCTCTCTCTCATCTCTCTCTCTCTCTCTCTCTCTCTCTCTCTCTCTCTCTCTCTCTCTCTCTCTCTCTCTCTCTCTCTCTCTCTCTCCCCCCCTCCCTCCCTCCCTCCCCCCCCCCCCCCCCCCCCCCCCCCCCCGGCCCTCCCTCCCTCCCTCCCTCCCTCCCTCCCTCCCTCCCTCCCTCCCTCCCTCCCTCCCTCCCTCCCTCCCTCTCTCTCTCTCTCTCTCTCTCTCTCCTCTCTCTCTCTCTCTCTCTCTCTCTCTCTCTCTCTCTCTCTCTCTCTCTCTCTCTCTCTCTCTCTCTCTCTCTCTCTCTCTCTCTCTCTCTCTCTCTCTCTCTCTCTCTCTCCCCCCCTCCCTCCCTCTTTTCTCCTTCCCCACTCTCTTTTCCTACATGCTCTCTCCAAGTTCTAGAAGAATTCTAATCAATTGCCAAACTCAAGTTTAGGTTCACAAAGTATCACCCTCTAAACTCTCGGAAATCATTCTCAAACAAGACCAAGTGAAAAAGGTTCAAACAAGAATCATTAAGTTTGTTTGAATTGATTCAAGATTTGAAATATTTTAATTTACGCAAAAAAAATCAAGCTTTTCTTACACTATCCTACTTATTATGTAATCGTGGTGAGCGCTCAATCTTTTTAATAACCTACTTTTCATGAGAATGGGTATCTATACCAAAAGAAGGTTGAACATAAATTATTTAGCCAAATCATAACAAACTTGCGAGTCATCATTGACTTGATTTCCTTTCTCAAAAATATTATTATAAATATGGCCCATCATGGACCCCTAATCATGAGATAAGCTAGCTTACTAAATAGACCATCAACAGCTAAGTTTCAATGTATCTCTTTATCTATCAATGCATCATCCATCCATCCATCCTCTCTCTCTCTCTCTCTCTCTCTCTCTCTCTCTCTCTCTCTCTCTCTCTCTCTCTCTCTCTCTCTCTCTCTCTCTCTCTCTCTCTCTCTCTCTCTCTCTCTCTCTCTCTCTCTCTCTCTCTCTCTCTCTCTCTCTCTCTCTCTCTCTCTCTCTCTCTCTCTCTCTCTCTCCCTCCCTCCCTCCTCCCCCCCCCCCCCCCATAAACCCCCCCCCCTCCCCACTTTCATGGGTATCTCCACATCCATACTATATCAGCTTTACCAGTTTCTTCAGCACTTTTATCTTTTTCAATTGACAGAAGACACATCCATGTACATTGATTTGTCTCATAGGCCGAGTTCGGCCTCATAATAGACGTAAAAACACTTTCTTTCTCTCTCTCTACTGTCCCCCCTTTCCTCCCTCCCTCTCTCTCTCTCCCCCCCCCCTCTCTCTAGCTACCTACCTCCCTATCTATCTACTTTTTTATCTATCTACCTATTTATTCACCTACCTATCTATCTACCTACTTATCTATCTATCAACCTCTACCTACCTATTTATTCACTTACCAATCTATCTACCTATTTATCTATCTATCAACCTATCTACCTACCTAGCTAGTTACCTAGATACCTACCTAGTTACCTACCTACATATCTACCTACCTAGTTATTCATCTACCTACCGATCTACCTATCTACATACCTACTTACATATCTACCTATCTAACCACCTATATACCTATCTATCTATCTTTCTATCTATCTATCTATCTATATACCCACCTATTTGCTTATCTTCCTATCTACCTAGCTACCTAGTTGCATAGCTATCTATCTACCTACCTGGAGCCATGATGGCTCAGATTGACATGCTTCTCACCCTCTTGCATGGGGTGGTATGGGACGCTTCCAGCAAGAGGAAGGAGCAAAGGGAGCACATGCAAGCCGATGGTTGGAGAACACAGGTAAGTCCCTCTCTTCTAGTGTTTTGCATGTAAGTAGGTGGCTGGATGACTGGTACTCTCCAACCACATGCTTATTGGACGCCATGGCTGCTTCCTTTCCTCTACTGCAGAGAAGGGAAGGAAGCAACATGGGCTGCCCTTGCATGTGGCTGGGTAGAGAAAGGGGGCTGTGTGGGAGCAGCTAACTTAAAAGGAGAGGCAAGAAAGAAGCACATATCGAATATTTGCTTGCTGGATGCCCTTCAGCCCTGTTGGGCAAAGAAAATTTGATGAGCGCTGCTGATTTTTGTCCATGACGCATGCCTAGAGGGAAGCCCATCATGAAAGCCTATAATATGCATTTGTTGGCCTGAGGAAATCACATGTACACTCAGAAATGAAGGGGCTGGATGGGAAAAGATGAAAGGAATGGGATGGAACTTGTAGGGAGGTCTGGAAAGCCACTATATCTATTGGTTGCCCCTCTTTGCACTCCAGCCCAGCCTAATTTTTTTCTTAGCAGCACCTCTATATGAGTACACAGTTGTGCATGGCTGTAAATTCATCCATCAGTTGATGGAAAGAAGGCAGTCATCTTCCTTGTGCAGCAGGGCATCATTAGGGCAGTTGTACTAGATGGGCAATGGTTTTTTTAACCTTGTGTAGGCAATTACTTGAGCTGCAAGGCAACTACTTGAGCCACAAGGCAATTACTTGGGCTGCAAG
>CM035430.1:26044126-26124126 GCA_020310875.1 Ceratopteris richardii
CTCAACAGTCCTCTATATAGAATAGACTCAAAACTTCCACTATGACAAAGCCAAGAAGAAGATGCCAAAGTCATCTACACATAAAATGACAATACTCAGCCGAACCAACAACATGATAGCCCTCTACACTCATGAGTCACCCCTTTCCTAGCAGTGGATCCTTAAATTCATTAGTGATGGTGTGGTAACCACTAGATTTTTACTCAAATAGAACATGAAGATCACAGAACTGTCCATACAAAGAATCTTAGCACTCAGCACAATCAACACCTGTCCTCATACATGTGGAGTACTATTATCATTTTGGTAAATGCTCATCATGTCAAAGGTCTTATCAATCTCAAAGCTCTCACTATGTCAAGAGTCAATCATTGCATTCATGTCTCATACTAAGAAGACTTCACCCAAGGATAAGTATTACATAATGTCATGAAATAGTAAGGTGATAGCTGAGGGTCCAAGATCATCATCATGCTCTTGTGTTGTACCCTCCTCTAGTGTATTATAACTAAATCCCTTTTTGTGTTTTTTTTTTTGTTTTGGAGGGGGGGGGCAGCATATTTATACATATATAGGTTGATATACAGTGATAAGAATCCTGATTTACATGAATCTAGCCTTTGGTCTTTGGCAAGTATTTGGATTATCTATTACAGCACTCTCTCGAGAGTCCTCTCTCTATACAGTAGACTCAAAACTTCCACTATGACAAAGCCAAAAAGAAGATGCCAAAGTCATCTACACATAAAATTACAATACTCAGCCGAACCAACAACATGATAGCCCTCTACACTCATGAGTCACCCCTTTCCTAGCAGTGGATCCTTAAATTCATTAGTGATGGTGTGGTAGACTCTAGATTTTTACTCAAATAAAACATGAAGATCACAGAACTGTCCATACAAAGAATCTTAGCACTCAGCACAATCAACCATTCGTCAATAATAATCTATGTGGATATCCATGGTAATTTCACATTACAGGCAAATGTAGAAGCAGCTTTGGCTGCTCGGCATGAAGTAGAACCAGCATTCAAACCAACAAAAGAAAGAACAAATTTAGATTGGATCTAAAAGTTGAAATCTCCATACTGCAACAAGAGACCAATATTCACCCTGTCAAAAGAATGGAAGAAATATGGGCAAAGGGAAAGAGAGAAACTTCCCCTCGTTGAACTGTGACAAATCTTTTGGATTGAGAGCCCACAACTTCAAGTAATTCAGAATAATATTAACAATGATATTCTTTTCAGTCGTGGGGTAATCATTACCCAGTGTGGCACTCAGAAAAAGAAAATGATGACCCATCATTAGTCAAAGAAATCTAGATCTCCAGCTTTTCACTAAAACTAACCTTCTTTAGAGAAATGCAGGAATCAAGCCAGTTTAGAGTTCGCTCAACAGACTGTTTATTTCTTTTGTGTGTGACCCAGGAAGGAACCTCATCAGGAAGACTTGCCCAAATGTCAGGCTGCATTGCATTAATGACATCCATGTAATCCACAGGTTTGACCTGCAGATATAATGAAATTAGATTTTAATAATTCAGAATGGAAGTAGAGCCATTACCATACCGTTCGCCGCCCAAAAGGAGTTTGAAAGGATGCCCCTATTTTGTTGCTTGAACCATGCTCCGCTATACAGACAAAATCCCTGGCTATTGCTGCTACTGTGTAACCTGGCAAGCTGATAAGCTTGTGAAGCCCACCAGCAGAAGCCAAAGTCTTTGCAGAAGGACTGTCAAAACTGTTTGGACAGAAGATTTCGTCATATTAATTTTAAGAAGTCAAACACTCAATTCAAAAACACATCTTGTCAGATTGTAAAAGCTGAAAATATCCATAAACAAATTGAAGACTGGATCCAATATACATGTGGAGATTCTTTATGCATTGAAACAGCCAGAGGTTTGTATATATGTTCTCAATCTACCTGAAAAATCTAAAAGCTTAACACATCCTTAATTTTAATTTTAGACAGAGTTCAAGCATATCGCTTGAATCTATCACTTCAGATGCAAGAAAAACAGATTATTATGCACACAAAGGTGGAAGAGTGAGGTTATGATCTTCTCGCATAAATACATTATTCTACCTGCCAAGGGGTGAAAGGGAAGAGGAGAAGGGTGCAGGAGGAGGATTGGAAGACAAAGAGCCCCACTGAGGGAAAGGGGGGAGCGGGGTTGAGAGAGAGAGAGAGAGAGAGAGAGAAGGAAAGAAAATGTATTACATCCACAAGGAGAGAGCTTATAGCCCATGAGACAAATCATACAATCATAGGATAGTAAATCCTATCACACCAAAAGCAAAGAAACTATGAAGTGAAAAGTGACACGTACTGGATACAATGTAAGCCAAGAAGGTTGATCAAGAGAGTGCAACTAAATACTATAAGGACATAACCATGATAAATGCATAGGGAATCCTAGCTCAATACTAGGCAAGAAGTGAATGGTATAAAATAAGAGGGATGTTTAGCAAGAGCACATTATAGCCTGATCCTTTGAAAAACTTAGATGAGCACTCTAGAGGAGCTAGAATTTGACTAGTACATCTACATAATCTAGACACTTGCGGTTGAATTGTTCTCACTCTCAATCTAAATAAGACAAAAAGTTGGCTAGTAAAGCGATTCCTTTTTCTTTTTTGTGAGTCACGAGGTGTGTCTTCTCAACTCAAAAGCCAAAATGCTATAGATTGTTTTCATCTTATAAAAATAAGAAGTGTACAAGCTCTTAAGCTTTATGTGAGGAAGACACGGACTTAGAGAAAGCTTAAGAGCTCACATCTATTGATGTGAGGAAGACACGGAGTTAGAGAGCCAAAGGCAAAAAAGTGGTGGTCAGTGGTCATGGGAAAGGATTGATCATGATCGTGCGTCTATCACACTATGAGAAGATGGTATCCCACTAGTAGCATGCCACATGCATATAGGACTCCTTGTGCTACATAAAGGCAGAAGCTCCATTTTGATGAGCAAGGAGGATAGTCCAATGTCATCGACATATGAGATTATGACTTCATATTCTTTGCACGAGCATAGTGATGAGGATGCTCATCTAAGTGAGGCTTTGGCTTGAGCACACAATGACGATTGATGATTGGATGATATGTACATAGTACATTGTATTTACTATTATGTGAGAAGTTGTCAATGACATTGTGATGATGAATGAGCCTATGGCATTACATTTATGATTTTATCTTTCACGATTGTAGCATTTTATGAGATGTTCCAACTTCTATCTTTTATGGGATTTTATATTCTACGACTCAAATTTAAATGTTCATGAATGAGGAATTTTGAAAAATGTGTGCATTATGGTATGCGATGTGAATAGCGTGTCATTATTTTATTGCAAGTTTCCAAGTTGAAAAGTGAAATTAGTTTTTATAACTTTGGTATGTAATATGTATGTACAGAATACATTGTACATTGTAGTATTGTACATTGTAATTTGTATGTATGTATGTGCTATGTAACTTGTAAATTTGTATGTATAAATGTATGATATATGATATTACATACATGCACACATCCATTATACTTAAATACGACAATACGTACATGTTTATGTATATAAATTATATATTACACTCTAGGTTGTAGCAAATACATGTTTCATAAAGATAAGAATATATATACCTTCATAAGTTCAGAGTTATCCAAACTTACAAACCCAAGATAGAGAACACAAACACATACATATTAGAAAAAACAACTAACAAAAGCAAGAGAATACACAAAAAATAGGACCAAAATAAGATATGAAAAATACAAACAAAAAAGAAAACCAATACAAAAAGAGCCACACTAAAAATAATAATCAATAATTATTTAATTATCTATCTATCTATCTATCTATCTATCTATCTATCTATCTATCTATCTATCTATATACATATATATATATATATATATATATATATATATGTATATATATATATATATATATATATATATATATATATATATATATATATATATATATATATA
Source organism: Ceratopteris richardii (assembly GCA_020310875.1). NCBI lineage: Eukaryota > Viridiplantae > Streptophyta > Polypodiopsida > Polypodiales > Pteridaceae > Ceratopteris > Ceratopteris richardii. The sequence continues at coordinate 26,048,122 of CM035430.1, forward strand.
TATATATATATATATATATATATATACACACACACACACAAAAATTAATTAATTAAAAAAATAAATTAATTAATTTAAAAATAATAAGAATAATAAATAAATTAATTAAATAAAATAACAGTTAACAAAATAAATTAAATTGAAATTAAAATTCTAAAATAAAATAAATAAATAATAAAAATAAATACATACATATATATATATATATATATATATATATATATATATATATATATATATATATATGTATATATATATAGAGAGAGAGAGAGAAACATAAAAAAGCAAATTAAACAAAAAACACAAAGAAAACCAAAAAGTGCATCTTCAACTTCTATGTCTGTCCAAAACAAGAAGCATCAGAATTAAACTTTATCATGCATAGCTTGGACAAATAGCTAGGACATCCCTACTCACATCATCAATGCCCTAGAGTATGTGCAGACTTTAATAAAGAGTCTTTCTAAATGAAGATCTTTAACAAATTCATATATTTAAAATCTTATAGTTTTGAACAAAATTTTTTTCGTACCTTATGAAGGAACGAATCCCATATGGCAAGCCCCAGCTTTGAAGGTATGTATGCAGTATTGCATCTTAACGTATCATATGGATCATACACGTCATGCCCAAACAACTATGGGTTATATAGTGAAGAAGATGCAATATACACTTGCATTTAGATCTAGCACTTCAAGGCATTCCAATTTAGACCAAACAGTTCAAAATTCTTTCCAAACTTATCCGAGAGGGTATCAATCCACACGTATGTATTTTTATTTCAGCCCAATTCTCAATTTTGTAAAGGTCAAGGAGTCCTTGAGCCTTAGCGAATACATATGAAATTTTTTTTTTTTAAAGCTTTTAGGTACTAGATTTCAAAGAAATACATAATTTTGATCTACAAAGGGCCACATGCCCATGAATACATACGAGACTTAAGTGCAAGCTCATTTTTCAAGAACAATTTAGAAAGCTCTCATTTTGCACTTCTAAAAAATCGCAACTCTCTTTTCGGAAGGAGTTTTGGAGTAATGTTTCTCTCTTGCTTGCATCTCTCTATTGGGAATAGTGTCGGGAAGGTATACTAGCCTTGGACAATGTTTCCTTGAGTTTCATTGCATGAATGAGTAGCTATGAGAGTCTGAGTGCAAGGGAAAAGCACAAAGCCCAGTTTTTCTCAACTCTAGAGGGATTTGGGCCTCATCTCCATCTAGTTAGTTCTCACTAAGCTCTACACAAGGATATAGGACATGATAAGTTTCTAGTGAATGAGCTAAGAGCTATGGTTCTCTAAATAGTCTAGCACCCTATGTTGCGATCGAGAAATTCTCTTCGTGTTTGCACTTATACATTATCTTCTAAGATGGTTTTCCATCGACCAAGTCTTACCTTGATATGACGATTCGAATCGTCTCATATGCACCATTTGATGTCGATCAGCTACATAAATGCTCACAAAATCCACATACACATTTATTGAAGGGACTCAATGTCAATGTGGTACACCAGACAAGAGAAGAAATCGTTAGCCATCATTTATTTCTTAAAGGTTTGGCAGCACTACTTATATGACTTTCATTTCACGACATGAACAAGCTTTTTTCTTTTTGTTGTCCGGTTTTTTTTTTTTTTTTTTTTTTTTTGGGGGGGGGGGATCTCTATGAGTTGCCCAACCTCCAAGGTTCTAAGGTGAGATGGAACGAACTAATGCAAGACATTGATTTTGAGATGCAATACCATAGGGGCACGAACAACGCGATCATCGATGTCCTTCAAGGATCCTTGAGGTGAACACCCTCTCCTCCACTTACATTGCCACCAATTTCTATTTTTCTCTCAAGGGGCATCCCGACATTGTCAAAAAGACCATCATTTTGTGAGATCTCGCAAGAAAACCAAGATCAAATGTGCAACGCACTTTGTTGTGGTGATCTAGACACCCAACAACTAGCTACTAAGAAAAAGACTGAAAAACTATTCCATTAGAAATAGTTTATTTTTAAAATAGAACATGGTGCATGCGTTCGAGGACTTTCTTTGCTAGGATTATGATGCATTGAGTGCAAGGCCTCCTCGCATCCACCAAACATTGGTTGTAGTTGGCCAATATTTCCATTGGTTGTGCATGAAACCCTTGATTGAAAGGTATGTGTGGGAGTGTATACATTGCGAACTTTAGAAAGTTAGAGGCTTGCATCATGTAAGGCTTTAACATCCTTTACATATCCTCAATAGTAAGGACTTCCATTTCTATGGTTAGAGTTCATGAAGTCATTGGGTCATCATTAATCGTCTTACAAAGATGGTGAGGTTTGTATTGACTCTTTCCACCATGAAAATTGTTGATTAGCTCAACTCTTTGTGAAGTATATATAAGGATTGTATGGACTTCTCAAAGAAACTATTACTACTCAAGGTACATAATCCACTTTCAACTTCTATTTTCCACAAGTTAGAGACCATCCTAGGGACCCTCCTTTGCATTTTGTTTAGAGGTCGATGGCCAAATCATACGCACAAACCAAACTATGCAAGAGTTGGTTCAAGCATGTCTAGTGTCATGTGTTTCATTGGGAGTCTTATCTTCCATAGAGAAATTTTTCTTTTAGCAAAACTAAGCATTCAGCTACACAATCTAGCCCATTTATGCTTCTGTATAGTTATGAATCATGTCCATTAATTGCCACTAGACTCAAGGGCGTGCTCCATAATAAGTGATCAATTTTCTACACAACATGCAAGAGATGCTGCAAATGGTGAAGAAGAGCATAAGGATGGCATAGGATTGTGCCACCTTTTATATGATATTCTAGCTAACATTGTACACCACATGACCTTTAGGTTGATATGTGGGAGTACCTTTGAATATTGAGGGACTTAGAGACGACTAGGGTTGGCACATGCATGAAGTTATCTTTTTGTAATTGTGACCCATTTCATTTCATAAAGAAAGTAATTGATGTGTCTTACAAGGTTGAACTACCTCAAGGAATCACCATAAAGTTATCTTTTTGTAATTGTGGCCCATTTCATTCCATAAAGAAAGTAATTCATGTGTCATACAATGTTGACCTACCTCAAGGAATCACCATACACCTCGTATTTCCACATTAACCACTTGAAAGAGTAGCTTGGGTAGGATGATTTTGTGATACCTCAAAAGGAGATCCCGAGTTTGGAAGACACTACTTGCTATATTCCATTGGAGCCAGGCTTGGCTCTCAACCAAAGGATACAAAAGCCCCAACGCTTCACATCCCAAGAATCCAAAGAAGTCAAAGCATCAACCCAAGTCTTCTAGTCCAATTGATAAGCTTCTCTCGTTTTGTGCACGTCACCTTTCCTCATTTTCATAGGCAAGTCTGGAACTAATGTTTGCTCCATGCCATGATATTTCCTAGTCACAAAACAAAGTACAAACCAACCATATTTATGTGAGAAACATAAAAGAAAAGGCATCATACTCATCATTGAGCTAAGAACAAACATGAATTCACCCTAAAGTTAGGACTCTACGATTACACAAGTGGCCATCACTACAAGGACTCGTGTCCCATGCAAATGCACCCACCCCAAACATATGAGAAACATAAAAGGGAAGGTGTCATACTCATCACTAAGCCCTTGACCAAATGTGGGCTACACTCCAACGCCTAGGGCAAGGACCTCGAACATGGCCATGGAAACAACAAGGGCAAGGACCTCGACCATAGCCATGAAAACAACAAGGGCAAGGGCCTTGGCCATAACCATGACAACAACATGCCGGGGCTGGAGGTTTTTTTTTTTTTTTTTTTTTTTTTTTTTTTTTTTTTTTTGGGGGGGGGGGGGGGGGGGGGGCAAGGGCAAAGCCTCAAACGAAATGTGAGCTAGTGCTCTAAGAAGCCTACCTCGGGCTTCTAAGTTACCAACAATTACATAAGAGAATGCAATAAAAGAATAACAATAGAGAAGAAGGTATATCTTTCAAGTTATACAATTTCACATGATAAAGGTGATACAAAACCAAAAGATGAAGCAAACATGATTACAGAAGAAAAAGATTATGCATTTCTTACACTAGGAGATGTAAATGATAAAGAAGAAGAGAGAAATTACATATTCTCTCTCTATTTTTGCTAGGTAGAGCTAGGATAAGTGTACTCACATAGTAGAGATGTGATTCCCCCAACCTAACTACATATAGCTTAAAGATGTTAAGTGGAATCTTGAGTTATCTAATGAACCTTGGAGTTATTCCAACTAGAACATCCACATATCATACTCCTCTTGATTTGTTGTTGGTGCAACTATCTACTCCAGCATTCTAGTAGCTTGTCTACCTTATGTCCTAATTCACTTTAGTTCACAAATAGATTATCTACATGTGTCCTCGTTCTTTTCACTCAACTCCTTTTAGAAATATTTTAGCAAAATTCACTCTGAAATATTTTAGCGAAATTCACTCTGAAATATTTTAGCAAAATTCACACTGATGTCAAGGGTAGGATTTGAACCCAAGACCTCTTCTTCCACATCCTTTCAATTTTAACCATTAGGCTAAGCTTCTAACTTGTTTAAGTCCTTTAGAACACTTTATATTTAACTTGACTTTACGTCTTGGCCAAGTTACTTTATAACATTATTTCCCCCTCTTCAACAATTTCATCCTGGAAAATGTGCTTTATCATCAAAGTTGTATAGCCCCATGATCTATCCTATAGAGCATGGTCATGACCTCTTCCCAGAGTCACCTCCCTTTTTCAATTCAAAGATTCCTTTGAACAAATTTAAAGAAGGGGAATCCTATTCGCTCAATAAGCAAGATAGATACAAGAGTTACTCAAGTATATGCACCAAGAGAGCATACACACATTCAATAAATCAAAAAAGATGATAATGACTCCAAACAAAAGTTACAAGAGTAATTATGTTCAAAGATACAATGAAACCTAAATAGCAAACCTCTCACTGCTTATACTAACTAAGACCTTCCCAAGGATGTGTGGAAGAGACTATGGGTGTAGAGGATAAAGAAGAGGCTATGGCTGAACTATGTTGCTCATACACTCCTCAAAGGATAGGCGAATATGTTCCTCTATTGTGGGTGACAAAAGTCCTCAAGCCTCTCACAAGTAGGCTACTCTTCACTTGAAGCGCAAGAGCTCTCAAGTCTTGAATAATCAAAGAGAACAATAAATGCATATGTTTATAGGCTCTTCTAAGTATAGTGAGAACCACTCGAAAAGTTAACAAAAAAGCCTATAATTCTTTTTTATAAGCCTTTTAACTCTCCACGTGGCTTGCATAAGCCTTATTCTTGCTTTCAATTTTGCCTCCACTAGTGAGAGCGGCTTTTAGCTAAGACTTAACTTACCTTGTTGACCTTCTAATGTTGACATGCGGTTGACCTTTGACCTATGAGCAGAAAATTGGGCTTTGAGTTTTGAGGGTCAAGATGAAGTTCGATCAAGGCAAATAGAGTATGGTTAGAAAGCTCTTTTTGAGTAGTATAAAATAGAGTAAGTAGCTTTCCTAAATCTAACAACTCTAACTATACCCAATTTTGAAGTCCTCAAGATCCTAAGTATAATAAGTAATATGTATAAACTTTACGAATGGAGTTTTTCTCCCACACATCCTTGATGCAAAGAATTTATCCATTCTCAATGCTCATACCACTTTCCAGTTCTCTTTTACCTAGGCATTTGTGTACTTGATTTACCGTTCTCATATGTGTAGTGTTCCTTTCAAAATGGAGAAGTGGAATAAGTGGATCATCTAATCCAATGATACTAAACTTTCAACAAGTCCTCACCTCCCAACCTAGCCCTCTACATATAGCTTGAAGATGTTAGATGGAATCTTGAGTTATCTAGTGGTGATTGGAGTGAATCCAACTACAACATCCACGTGGCATTGGACTCTTGATTTGGTTGGAGTGCAACTACCTACTCCATGCATGAGTACTAGACGACTCTAGTAGCTTATCTACTTTGTGTCCTAGTTCACCGTAGTTCATAAGTAGGTTCTCTATTGTGTGTCCTAGTTCTCTGGAGTTGACTCTAGTTAACTCCACTTAGGCATCTTTTCACAAAAATCACTCCCCTGTAAGACACGGGATTGGAGCCCAAGAGCTCCCCTACCACATCCTTTAATTTTAACCATTAGACTAAGCTTCTAACTTGCCTAATCCTTTAAAGGACTTTATATTTTAACTTACCTTAAACCATGGCCAATTTAATATATAATAATTTGCTGAAATCCAAAAACTTGATTTATAAATTGCTTCTTGCACAAGATAAACTCAAATTTCAAAGAGATATTCTATTTGGAATCCATAAGGAGCTAAACTAGTCTTGATAGCTATTTATGGTAGAGATTTGCACTCATGGGAGAAGGATCAGGTCACAAAATATGGAGTACTTAATGTCTCAAGCAATAAAAGCAAGTAGATGGGATTGCACTTGTTTTATCTATCACCCAACCTACTTTCTCTTTCTTCAAAACAGAACATGGGCATGTGGTTTCTTTTGTCAACATGGTCTTCTTTTCAAACAGTCGGCATGCATAAATAGGGCTAAGTATCAATAAGCAATGATCTAAGTGTCTCTTGAGAAGGAATCCTGCATCATAGTTTCCACCTCATTCCACTCCCTTTGAAAGGTTACTTGAGGTTGTTTTTTTCTTCAGATGCTGAACACTGCTCAAACTGTTACATCTAACCTACTGGAGCTCACATAAGTGGTCTTAAAAAATTCGAAATCATCCATCACTTCATCCTTATGCTTTTTTCTTTCTATTTCTGAGTCAGGCATGCAACAACGAGCATGCTTCAAAAGATAGATCCTAGTAATTCATGTCAGTCGAATTTAACAAGGATTCTGGTGATTCTCCGAGTCTAATATCAGAATTTGGAATCAATATGGGTAGAAAAATGAAGAGATTCAGAATGTGCGAGGGCAGAGAAATACACAGCCAAGTTCTCAAAGTCAACTTCTTCATCGCGACAATCATAAAATCGTATATATGAGAATTTATCAACATATCATCGATATACATCAAATGCTTCATTATTGTTCAAACCGTGTAGACGGTAGGAATAGGTGTTTCTGCCATGTGAGAGGGGGCGGGGGGGCAGAGAGAGAGAGAGAGAGAGAGAGAGAGAATGGAAGAGAGTAGTGAGGAATGAAAGATACTAGACTTACAAATGAAGTGGGCTAGCGTGAAGAGCTAGAGCATCTGGATGAATGGAAGGAAGAAGGTCGGGAGGAATGAAGGTGGGTAGGCCCTTACGCGTGCAGAGGAGAAGGCAGGGCGTCTCCAAAACGTGAGAACGGTTGCCCAAATAGAGCAAGCCCGCGCGAGCCCTGCATTCCCCGCAGCGATACCGCACCACCAGCTTCATTCCGTGAGACTCTTAAGCCTTGAGCCCTGTAGCGTGTCCACGATGGACACCAAGCTTCTTCTAACGAGCTGCTTCCGGCTGATTGCACTTGTGCTTCATAGGCAGACCGTCATGAAGACGATGCTGAACACCATTTTCGCGACTCGCAACACTCAAAACTAGCGTTCCGTCATCGTTGGAATAAGGTATCTATGATACATGCATGACGAATATCGATGGAAAAATTCATGTCCGTTGATGTTTGAAGAATCCATTTAACTCGATTTCCATTGGCTTGATTTATTAAATAAACATTGTTAAATGCATCCATTTTAGCTCCTCTATAGGCTTTGGTAGAAGTTTTTCTCCTTACTTCAATTCTTACAATCATCATTCTACTCTCTCTATCTATCTCTATTTTTTTATTTTACATACACATATATGCACATATACATACATGCGCACACATATGTACACACATACATACCCATATATATGCACATATACACACACACGTAAACACACATATACATGCAGACATGCAAACACATATATACACATACACACATACATGAAGACGTAAATAGACATACATGCACATACGTACAAACACACATACCTACGTACATACATGGATGCAAACATACACATGTCTAAAATGCATGCACACATAAATACATGCATAAGTTCCATATTACGTGCATACATGCATTATCTACATGCATGGACTCATATATTACACATATAAACATTATATGTAGTTTATAGCATATATGCATGCAAACATTACTTGGCTATATGCATAAACTACATACACACAAACATAGAATTACATATTGTCGCACATACATGCATCAAACACATGCATACATACAAGAAATGTGAGGGAGGGGGAGAGAGAAAATCAAATTTCTAATATCTATTAGTGCTTTTTCAGAATTTATTAGGCCTTGAAATGATTTTTTAGGTTTTTTTTGTGATTTTTCATACTTTCTAAGGTTTCCTAAGTGTTCTTTTTTTTTTTGTGATGGGAAAGTGGTATAAGTGTCTATCAAAGCAAGCTCTTGGTAGTAATACTACATTTGACTCCCTTTACTTGCATCACATAATAGGTCTAAGCTTTGTTGATATATTTTGGTACTGATTGATGTGTGTGAACACACTAGGACCATCGGCGCACTTTTTTCCCCCGGTTTGTGTATATGTCTATAATCCTAACGGGTTACTTAGCTTTGTACATTCTATTGGTAATACATTCAGTATTGTGTGTTGTGCTCCAAGCTTCTTCTTCTTCCTTGTGTTGTTCGTGTGCTTCCACACACCTCAAACTCCAACTATTGGTATCAGAGCATGCCGTTGTTTCATCTAGGGCGTTGTCGACACCCCTCCGATTATACTCTTAGAATCACACGAAAATTGGTGAGCATGCTCAGGGCAATTAGGAGTTCAAAACGTGTTCGCTCTATGGTGTCGTGATCTTAGCTCATTTCGACCTTCGAATGCACTATCACATTGCCTGTGCAGGCAATTTCATCTTTTTGTGCCAAACATATACACACGTTTCGATTTGAAGTCTGCTACAAGTTTAGCAGAACTCAACAAGGAACATTGGATTGCATGTCAAAGGGTGCAGCCGTGGGGCTGAAAAACATACACTTCCTCATGCAAGTCACCATTCATAAATGCATTTTTAATGTCCAACTGATGTACATTCCAACCATGATGAGCTCCAAGTGCACAAATGCTATGAACAGTAGTCATTTTACATGTACGTGCAAAGGTCTCATGAAAATCAATGCCTCTTTCCTATGCATAACCCTTTGCAACAAGCCTAGCCTTATACCTGTCAAATTCTCCCATCAGGCTTATGCTTCAGCTTGTATACCCACTTAGTGCCAATGGCCGTCTTGCTAGGAGGCAAGTCACATAAAGAATAGGTACCATTTTTCATGATAGCATCATATTTTGATTGCATAGCAACCATCCAATTTTCAAAATTTTGTGCTTCATCAAACAAAACAGGCTCATTCTCATCACAAAGACTAGATGTAGCCATAGCATAGCAATCTGATGCAAAAAAGGCACTATGAGAGCCTAAACGAGTATGATATGACAAAGGTGCATCTAATTTGTTGTCACGCAAAGTCTGCACAAGCCATTTTGGTATAGTTTTTGCCTCCTCAATATCAGATCTCTCATCAACAAGTGCATCATGTAAATCTACATAAAAAATGGAATGATCTACATCATCACATGAAACTTGTAAAGGCTAAGAAGTTGCCTCATTAGGACAAGCACTAGACTATCCACCTATAAAAAGAGGCAAAAAAGTGTCATACATGTCTTTGGAGCTAATAAATGTCTCCTTAGTACATGAAAGTAATGGTTGAATAGCATCTTCCACAAAGACAACATCACGGTTAACCAAAATGCATTTAGTATGTGGATGATACAGACGATGGCGTTTGCTTTCAGAACTATACCCAGCAAAAATATATTTCACTGCTTTATCATCCAATTTCCTGCGATGTTGTTTAGGCACTAATGCATATGCCAGACAACCAAAAACACGTAGGTGAGCAATAGATGGCCTGCAACCATGCCAAGCCTCATATGGAGTGATAGAATGCAATGCTATAGTAGGACACTTGTTAAGTACATATTGTTGGTGCATTTTGCCCAAGCCTACATGCTTGATATGCTTGATATTATCCTCATTTGTAAGTCACATGAGTAGTCATGTGAACACCTCTTGTAAAAGAGTACATTTTATCTCTTGTAAATGGAAAAAGAAAAAAGTAAAAGGATGGCTTACCTCATCCATGATGTAAAAGCAAATTCGTGGCTCCAACTACCAAAATCACGAATTTTTGAGCTGAGGGAATCTCTCCTAACTTTGGGGATCACTTTTAGGTGGAGCCATTCGAATTCGAATTCAAAACTCCCTCCAAGAATTGCTATAAAAGGAGCAAGAAGGAAGAGGCGATTAGCAAGCCTTGTACGTGACCACTTGATGTCATTTTGTAGAGATTGAAGAGCTTACTCCATAGCTCTATCATTCTACTCCCATTGTGCAAAGATTCATTGCCAATGTGGTTGTAATCATATGTGAATCTATACATTTATTATCATCTACCTCTCTGTTTTGTTCTCTGCTATACTCACTCAGAGCAGTAACTTCAGAAGGTCATATCTCGAGTTTTACTGAACCTTTTTCAGTGTTTTAAAGTGCGTTGGATAGCTCTCACTGTCTAGTTTTTACCTATAAATTTTCAAGGTCATTGGATTTATACTTTTGGAGATATCTGCATTTTACTGCTTACTGGTCTATCTCTGCAGAGCCCCGAGAATTGTGGGAATGTTCCAGAACTTGATGAAACTTGTTCTCAGTGCTCAGTCCATCATTTGAAGTGTTTTAACTTGGAATAGGAAGCTTGCTAAGTCTATTTGCTATGCCCAAAAGGAATTTTTCTAATTCCTTCCAGGTTGAGAGCACTGTTCATTTTTTCCAGCAGGTGTATGTCCAAAAATAGCAAGTTTTGGGAGCTAGTCATTTCGCAACTTGTCGGTCTTGACTTAAACTTTTGGGATACATGTTCCAAAGTACTTGGCTGATATTTTGGTGGATTTAGGAAGCTCAAAGGGTCTACTAATCAACTCTGAAGTCTCAGTTGGCTGGTGTGAAGCTGGTTGTAGCGGCACCTACTCATCTTTGGATTGCATCCACCATCTCTCTTCACAGTGGTATCAGAGCATAGTCAAGCAACATGGGAGATGGATTTCCATCAACAATTGACAAATTGGATCGAAACAACTATCCGGCATGGTCTCTAAGGATGGAGGCTTACCTTCAAGGGAGGAATCTATATGGATTCATATCCGGAGATGAAGCAATGCCAACCATGAGGAACAAAGGGCAACCATCACATGAAGAAGTGGAAGGACTTTCGAATTGGTGTTCGAAGGATGCACTTGCAAGGTCCTATATTCTAAACTCAATCTCTGATTTTCTTTTACCTCATGTCAAGGGATGCAAGACATCAAGAGAAACCTGGAATGCACTTGCTTCTTTCTTCTCTTCCAACACTCGAGCAAGGAAGAACCAATTGTGGATGGAGTTCACAACAATGAAGAAAAGCCCGAAGCAAAATGTGACTGATTATGTCACAAAGATGAAGGAGATATCCGACCAACTTGGAAGCATTGGAGAGGTAATTGAAGAGGAGCAAATCATAAGACAAATCATGAATGGAATCAAAGCAGACGACAAGTGGGAGTCATTCACAACAGCCATGGATTTATACATGGATATGCATGTACCCGACCTCAACACACTCATGGGCCAACTCTTCACTCATGAAGCAAAGATTAGCAAAGGTGGTGAGTCCTCAAGAGGTAATCAAACTTCTGCCTTATATTCTGATAAAGCTAAGGTCAAGGACAAGTCAAAGAATAGGAAGAATGAAGATGAAGGAAGCTCTTTCCAAGCAAACTTTGCAGGTAGAGGAAGAGCTAGAGGAAGAGGCAGAAGTGGAAAGCAAGGCAGGGGGAGATTCCAATCATCTCAACCTTGCAACATATGTGGCTTATCTAACCATACTACTGAAGAATGTTTCAGGAATCCAAGGAACTCAAGAGGAAGAGGATTCAATAGAGGTGGCTATGGATCAAATAGAGGTAGGTACAATGGAGGCTACAACAACAACTACTACAACAACAATTACAACAACAACAACAACTATCAAAGTGGCCATAGAGGAAGAAGAGATTACAATAACTATGCAGAGGACCAAAGTCAAGAAGATTCATTATTGATTATGAATCTATCAACGAAGAAGGGTAAGGATGATGATCACATATTTTACATTGATTCGGGATGCTCGAACCATGTAGCAGGAAATGTGGCTTTACTTTCTGATTTGGAAGATCCTCATAACAAGCATGAAGTGCAGACAGGAGATGACACAAAGCACTCAGTGGAGAAGATAGGTAATGTGAAGACATCAGATGGGAATATGAACCTCTTAAGCAAAGTCTTGTATGTCCCTACAATTACCAAAAAATTTAATAAGTGTTGGACAGATTGTTGAAAAAGGATTGCAGGTTAGATTCAATCGATTTGGAGCATATGTTGAAGACCCAAGGCAAGGCTTTCGAAGGATTGCCAAAGGAGAAAAGACAGGAAGGCTTTTCACTTTTGAAGTGGAAGATACAAAGAACATAGCTTTGTTTAGCTATGGATCTCAAACTCTAACAGAGTTGGAGATATGGCACAAAAGGCTTGCTCACATTGGTGAGAGGACACTCAAACAGATTTGCAGGGACCAAAGTGTACTTGGTTTGCCTAATATCACAAGGCAACACATGATTTATAAGTGTGAAGCTTGTCAACTCGGCAAGGCTCATAGACAACCTTTCAATAAGAAAGGATATATGTATCAAAATCCTTTGGATCTAGTGCACACGGATGTGTGGGGTCCAAGTAAGGAGCCATCTATATCAGGCTCAAGATATTATGTGTCTTTCATAGATGATTGTAGCAGGTGGACCATTCTGTTTTTCATGAAGCACAAGGATGAAGTGTTTAATTGCTTTAAGAAGTATATTGCTCTTGTTGAAAATCAAACAGGTAGGACTTTGAAAAGACTCAGATCAGATGGTGGAGGAGAATACTTCTCTTCTGAATTTGATGCCTTCTTGCATGAAAGAGGCATTAAAAGGGAAGTCACTACAAGGTATACACCTGAACTCAATGGTGTAGCAGAGAGGAGGAATAGAGCTATCGTCGAAGCTGCAAGGTCCATGCTCAACGAAAAGGGATTGCCGAACTACCTATGGGCAGAGGCTGTGTCGACAGCCACATATCTCATAAATAGACTTCCATCTAAGTCACTAGATGGAACCACTCCATATGAAGTGTGGAATGGAAGAAGACCTAGTCTAGAGCATTGTAAAATCTTTGGATGCTTAGCCTATGCTCACATTCCTTCTCAAGTAAGAGGGAAATTGGATCCCAAGGCAGAGAAGTGTGTATTCATTGGTTATGATCAAAACCAAAAAGGATATAGATTGTACAATCCAACCAATAAAGGATTTTCTGTGAGTAGAGATGTAATTTTTGATGAAAACAAATCATGGTTTGATGATGACAGGAAAGTGAAGCTGCCATATGACTTGGATGAAGATTTTCCATCACTTCAACCAAAGGAGCCAAAGCAGATTGAAGAAAGTGATTCGGAGATTGACCTAGAAGACTTGGAAAGACTAAAGCTATGGAAGAACAAAGGTAAAGCAAAGATGCAGGATGCTACATATGGACCCGAGAGCTCACATCAACCACTTAGAAGGTCTTCGAGGGAGAAGAAGAAACCAGAGAGGTTTGGTTATAATACTTCTTTGGTCACCAAGCACTCAATCTACATTGCAAAGGATTCAACCAATGAAGAACCTACCACATTTGAAGAAGCACAAAGCAAGAAAGCTTGGAGAGATGCAATGGATGAAGAAATGGAAGCCTTGAAGGAGAATGACACTTGGGAGCTTGTACCTAACAAGCCATCTATGAAGATAATCGGATCTCGATGGATATACAAAATCAAGAGGAATCCAGATGGAAGTATAAATAGATACAAAGCAAGGTTAGTTGCTAAAGGGTTTGCTCAAACCCATGGTATTGATTATGAGGAGACTTTCTCTCCTGTTGCAAAAATGCCTACAATTAGGGTTCTCATAAGTCTTGCTGCATCTAGAAATTGGAATCTTTATCAACTTGATGTAAAGAATGCTTTCTTGAATGGATGGATTTCTGAGGAAGTGTATATGGCACAACCTCCTGGATATGAGGATGCACATCATCCTAACTATGTATGCAAACTAAAGAAAGCTTTGTATGGATTGAAGCAAGCTCCAAGAGCTTGGAATTTCAGATTGGTTACTTATTTGCAGGACCAAGGATTCAAAGCTAGCAAGGCGGATACCTCTTTGTTCATAAAGAGGAATGGATCTGAAGTGATCTATTTATGTGTGTATGTTGATGATATTATTATCACAGGCAATGATCTTGAAGGAATCAAACAGGTAAAGAGTCAAATGAAGGAGGAGTTCAAAATAAGTGACCTCGGACCACTCACTTATTTTCTTGGATTGGAGTTGATCTACACAGATTCAGGTATATACATCACACAAAGGAAGTATGTCCATGACATGCTCGTCAAGTTCAAGATGGAAAATACCAAGTGTGCAGGTACACCTATGGAGCAAAATCATAAGCTTAGTGCTTATGAAGGAGAGCCAATTGAAGACATCACAAGCTATCAAAGCTTGGTTGGAAGTTTGAACTATGCAACACTCACAAGGGTGGATATATGCTATAGTGTTAGCATATTGAGTCAGTTTATGCATAAGCCGAGAAGACCACATATGGAAGCGGCCAAGCGAGTCCTCAAGTACCTAAAGGGGACCATGAATGAAGGTTTGTTTTATTCATATACTTCAAATATTGAGCTAAAGGTCTACTCAGATGCAGATTGGGCCGGATCTAAAGATGATAGAAGAAGCACATCAGGGTATATATCATTTGCAGGTTCAAAAATCATTTCTTGGTCATCGAAGAAGCAACCAACCGTGGCATTATCTTCTACTGAAGCAGAATATAGAGGTTTGGCTAATGCAACTCAAGAAATCATGTGGTTAAAATCTTTGTACACAGATCTTGGACTTCATTCTTCAACACCTCACATTTTTGGTGACAACACAAGCTCACTACATCTAGCAGCTAATCCGGTATACCATGCTAGAACCAAGCATATTGAAGTCCACTACCATTATGTAAGGGAGAAGCTAATGAGCAAGGATATTCAACTATCCTACGTCTCTACAGATATGCAATGTGCAGACATGTTGACGAAAGCTCTTGATGGTACGAAATTAAGTAGATTCAAGTTGATGATTGGTTTGCAGGAAATCAAGGACAATTGAAGACTTATTTGGAGGCCAAGCATGTTAGGCTTGAGGGGGAGCTGTTGGTGCATTTTGCCCAAGCCTACATGCTTGATATGCTTGATATTATCCTCATTTGTAAGTCACATGAGTAGTCATGTGAACACCTCTTGTAAAAGAGTACATTTTATCTCTTGTAAATGGAAAAAGAAAAAAGTAAAAGGATGGCTTACCTCATCCATGATGTAAAAGCAAATTCGTGGCTCCAACTACCAAAATCACGAATTTTTGAGCTGAGGGAATCTCTCCTAACTTTGGGGATCACTTTTAGGTGGAGCCATTCGAATTCGAATTCAAAACTCCCTCCAAGAATTGCTATAAAAGGAGCAAGAAGGAAGAGGCGATTAGCAAGCCTTGTACGTGACCACTTGATGTCATTTTGTAGAGATTGAAGAGCTTACTCCATAGCTCTATCATTCTACTCCCATTGTGCAAAGATTCATTGCCAATGTGGTTGTAATCATATGTGAATCTATACATTTATTATCATCTACCTCTCTGTTTTGTTCTCTGCTATACTCACTCAGAGCAGTAACTTCAGAAGGTCATATCTCGAGTTTTACTGAACCTTTTTCAGTGTTTTAAAGTGCGTTGGATAGCTCTCACTGTCTAATTTTTACCTATAAATTTTCAAGGTCATTGGATTTATACTTTTGGAGATATCTGCATTTTACTGCTTACTGGTCTATCTCTGCAGAGCCCCGAGAATTGTGGGAATGTTCCAAAACTTGATGAAACTTGTTCTCAGTGCTCAGTCCATCATTTGAAGTGTTTTAACTTGGAATAGGAAGCTTGCTAAGTCTATTTGCTATGCCCAAAAGGAATTTTTCTAATTCCTTCCAGGTTGAGAGCACTGTTCATTTTTTCCAGCAGGTGTATGTCCAAAAATAGCAAGTTTTGGGAGCTAGTCATTTCGCAACTTGTCGGTCTTGACTTAAACTTTTGGGATACATGTTCCAAAGTACTTGGCTGATATTTTGGTGGATTTAGGAAGCTCAAAGGGACTACTAATCAACTCTGAAGTCTCAGTTGGCTGGTGTGAAGCTGGTTGTAGCGGCACCTACTCATCTTTGGATTGCATCCACCATCTCTCTTCACACATATGCTACACACATGAGAGCCTCAAGCCAGAAACTATGTGGTAAAGCCTCACTCTTGACCATACACCTCGCCATCTCCATGAGTGACCTGTTCTTTTGTTCAGCAACTCCATTCTATTGAGGTGTATACGACACTGTACACTGGTGTTTTATCCCACGTTCAGTCAAAAATGCATTAAAGTCAAAAGACATATATCCCCCTCCCTCCCCCCCGATCAGAATGGAGGGTGCCCATTTCACATGCTGACAGATTTTTAGCCAAAACCAAAAATTGTTTGAAGCACATAAACACTTCGGACTTTGCTTTCAATGGATATACCTATGCATGCTTGGAAAAATCATCAATGAAAGTCACGAAGTAAAGATAGTTTCCAAAAGAGGGTGTTTGCATAGGACCACGAACATCACTATGAACAAGTTGCAATTTTTGAGTAGCTCAAAATGAACCATCTTTTGGAAAGGAGGAATGTTGCATCAAATTTCTGTAGGCGTAGCAAACTAGCGAAATTCAGATGACTCTGTTTTTGGTGTAGAGGCCTCTGCAACAACCATTCAAGGCTCTTTCTTCCTTGCCTCTCAGTCAGTTTTGGACAGCTCTTAATGACATGATGATTTGCTTTACAATATTTGCAAAACAATTTCTGCTTTTTTGTTTTCTTCTCGTCATTGTCTTCCTTCCTTGATCGTGCAGAATTAGCAGATTTCTGCTTACTAATAGAAGAACTCCATTTACATTTACCCTTCTCACTCTTTCGTTTCCAAAACCATATGAACTTGATGCATAGTGCAATTTATTTCCATGTTTCACATCTAGACACGGATGAGTACCATATCAAGGAGCTCTGCACCTATCATCCCTCACACACTCTTGTTGTAGGAAGCCGTCAATATAGTTACGCAAAAGATGATGTGCTAGAGTTTGATCATTGACTTGAATGCCTCTTGCTAAATCTTCTTCTAGTTTTGGCCAGCCAACAAAAGAGGGAGTATCTCATTATGGGTATCTATAATGGGTAGAGTACTGCATTTGTTCACAAGCAACTAACTGTATTAGATGGGTGGGCTATGAGATTAAAACTTCTGAATGCTATTCCCAAAATCTTGTTGTAAAAATTTCTTTGAATGTTTGCTTATAAGAGATTGGGAGATACTTTATATAATAATGCTAGACACAGTAGATCTTCATTGATGGCATTATGCTCATATCATAGAATAAGTCAAGATTACCATGCTCAAAGCCTAGTGTTCAGACATATGGACCCTTGACTTTCCTGAACAGCTTGAACATTGTTTACATCAAATCAAAGATCTTCAATTGCATTCGAGTTGCCACATCCATCATGTGATGTAATCCTGGAAGCCAATGTTTATCGTTCTGTACTTTTATAACAAAATTCATCCATGAGTAGCATTGTGGAGGTGGTCCATAGCACGAAGTCTACAAGATATGTAGGGGTGCCTTTGTCCATGTTTACATTGTTTTAGGATACTCTTGGAGAAGCTTGACCCGTCAGTTAGGTTGGAAGATAGTACCTTAACATGCTTCTAGAGGTAAAATCATCGGGCTAAATTGAGTTGCATGTGATGGTAGCTTTCCTGTGCCACATTTGATTTTCGCATTATACTTTGCAAGGATCATGAAGTAGCATGTATTGTATTTCATTTGTGGATATATGCCTTCTTGGCATGACCTCTTGAAAATATGCCGACTTCAGAATAAACTCCTCGTAGATCACCATTGTCTCGAGCTTTGCTTACACACATGTAGAGTGGATGCATCCACGCTCTCCCATAGGCTTCATCCCGGTCACTCTATGTAATTCAAATGTATCCTAGCCTTCCTCGATCACTCAACTATTGACTATGGTCAGTGGTTTGTATTCTTCTCCATAGGATTGATCTGCTGGAATCTTAACAAGTTCCTGAGGCTCAAGAACTTCTAGCGATGATTTTGCTCTACCAATGGTTGTGCATGATTTTGCTCTACCAATAGTCTATCTTTATACGGTTGTTTGCCTGGTCATATAAAATCTAAATTGAGTGTTCTTTAGCTTGTTATATATCTAAGGAAATATAATATGTGTGGATGAAATTTTATAGCCATTGGATCTCTGAGTTGTGATTGAATCAGGTTTTAGTAAGCATGTGTCTTCTAGGGCAATTTCTAGAAGAGGTTCTCTACCTTTCATTGTGTATGTTGGAGTGAAATTTCTCCAAAGGTAAATGGTATTCAGGATATCTTTGAACCCCTTTAGTTACCTCTTCTTCAGATGTTCTATTTACTACGAAAACCTATATAAAGCTCCGAATAGTTCTTTATTCCACTACTAAAGAACTTCCTTAAAGGGAGGAACTAACACTTTGAAACGAATATATCCTTTCAATGATAAGTTGAAAGAATCTAAACCTATAGGGTACTGATGTTTTAGACACTTTTTCTCTTCTAGAGATTCTAAGCTACTATTGTTGCATCATGGTTTTAAGAAGAAAAAACTTTGAGCTATTACTTAAGCCCGTGGCCTTATTGACCAAGTATGCCATGGGTTTTACGGTAGTTATAATTCGGGGTGAAATTCCCATTCATTGAAAGAGTTGTAACATGCATAAGGTTAAAAAATCAAGCCCCTCGTTAAAGCATGCAAAAAGTCCCAAACTGGAAATTAGTTCATTTGAATAATGGTGCAAAATTTTCATGCAACTTTGTATATGCAAGTTGCTACAATGCATTTAAACCATGACCATGGTCGAGCACAACCAATCGTTCATTTCCAAAACCATATGAACTTGATGCATACTGCAATTTATTTCCATGTTTCACATCTAGACATGGATGAGTACCATATCAAGAAGCTATGCACCTATCATCCCTCACACACTCTTGTTGTAGGAAGCGGTCAATATAGTTACGCAAAAGATCCTGTGCTAGAGTTTGATCATTGACTTGATAGCCTCTTGCTAAATCTGCTTCTAGTTTTGGCCACTCAACAAAAGAGGGAGTATCTGATTATGGGTATCTATAATGGGCAGAGTACTGCATCTGTTCATAATCAAATAACTGTAATAGATGGGTGGGCTATGAGATTAAAGCTTTTGAATGCTATTCCCAAAATCTTGTTGTGAACATTTCTTTGAATGTTTGCTTATAAGAGATTGGGAGATACTTTATACAATAGTGCTAGACACGGTAGATCTTCATTGATGGCATTGTGCTCATATCATAGAATAAGTCGAGATTACCATGCTCAAAGCCTAGTGTTGAGACATATGGACCCTTGACTTTCATGAACA
This sequence comes from Ceratopteris richardii, assembly GCA_020310875.1. NCBI lineage: Eukaryota > Viridiplantae > Streptophyta > Polypodiopsida > Polypodiales > Pteridaceae > Ceratopteris > Ceratopteris richardii. Next base: position 26,067,877 of record CM035430.1, read on the forward strand.
CCTTGAACATTGTTTACATCAAGTCATAGATCTTCAATTGAGTTGCCACATCCATCATGTGATGTAATTGTGCAAGCCAATGTCTAATAGTGGCCAACATATGTGCCATTTTGGGTGGGCCTTGGGGTGGTCAAAGGTATGGGTAGTTCAACCAACTCTGGCACTTCTTCTCATTCTGTACTTTTATAACAAAATTCATCCATGAGTGGCATTGTGGAGCTGGTCCATAGCACGAATTCTACAAAATATGTAGGGGTGCCTTTGTCCATGTTTGCATTGTTTTAGGATACTCTTGGAGAAGCTTGACCCGCCAGTTAGGTTGGAAGATAGTACCTTTACATGCTTCTAGTGGTAAATCATCGGGCTGGAGTTGAGTTGCATGTGATGGTAGCTTTCTTGTGCCACGTTTGATTTCCGCATTATACTTTGCAAGGATCATGAAGTAAGGCATGTATTGTATTTCATTTGTGGATATATGCCTTCTTGGCATGACCTCTTGAAAATATGCCGATTTCAGAATAAACTCCTCGTAGATCACCATTGTCTCGAGCTTCGCTTCCACACATGTAGAGTGGAGGCATCCATGCTCTTCCATAGGATTCATCCCGATCAGTCTATGTAATTCAAATGTATCCTAGCCTTCCTCGATCACTCAACTATTGACTATGGTCCATGGTTTGTATTCTTCTCCATAGGATTGATCTGCTGGAATCTTAACAAGTTCTTTAGGCTCAAGAACTTCTAGCAATGATTTTGCTCTACCAATGGTTGTGCATGATTTTGCTCTACCAATGGTTGTGCATGATTTTGCTCTACCAATAGTCTATCTTTATATAGTTGGTTGCCTGGTCATATGAAATCTAAATTGAGTGTTCTTTAGCTTGTTATAAGTCTAAGAAAATATGATATGCGTGGATGAATTTTTATAGCCATTGGATCTCTGAGTTGTGATTGAATCAGGTTTTACTAAGCATGTGTCTTATAGGGCAATTTCTAGAGGAGGTTGTCTACCTTTCATTGCGTATGTTGGAGTGAGTTTCTGCACAGGTAAATGGTATTCAGGATCTCTTTGAACCCCTTTAGTTACCTCTTCTTTAGGTGTTCTATTTACTTGGAAAACCTATATAAAGCTCCAAATAGTTCTTTATTCCACTACTAAAGAACTTCCTTAAAGGGAGGAACTAACACTTTGAAACGAATATATCCTTTCAATGATAAGTTGAAAGAATCTTAACCTATAGGGTACTGATGTTTTAGACACTTTTTCTCTTCTAGAGATTCTAAGCTACTACTGTTGTATCATGGTTTTAAGAAGAGAAAACTTTGAGCTATTACTTAAGCCCATGGCCTTGTTGACCAAGTATGCCATTGGTTTTATGGTATTTATAATTCGATAAGAGAGAGTTTAAGCTTAAGGTATTTCAAGAATTTAGAATTATTTGGTTTTTAATTACTAAGCCCAAAATAAAGGAATTAAATGGTTTACTATGGCCAGAAGGCCTTCTCAACCATTATTTCTAGAGCCTTTGTATTTTAAGTTCTATTTAAGATTAACTTCATGAACTGAATCTCCCTCTCAACTCAAAAACCCATGCATATAAATTTGATTGATAGGAATTCATAATGTAAGCCAAGATGTGATTCATAACATGCATAAGGTTTAGAAATTGAACCCCTCCTTAAAGCATGTGAAAGTCCCATTCATTGAAAGAGTTGTAGCATGCATAAGGTTAGAAAATCAAGCCCCTCCTTAAAGCATGCAAAAAGTCCCAAACCGGAAATTAGTTCATTTGTATAATGGTGCAAAATTTTCATGCAACTCTATATATGCAAGTTGCTACAATGCATTTAAACCATGACCATGGTCGAGCACAACCAATCTTTCGTTTCCAAAACCATATGAAGTTGATGCATAGTGCAATTTATTTCCATGTTTCACATCTAGAACCGGATGAGTACCATATCAAGGAGCTCTGTACCTATCATCCCTCACACACTCTTGTTGTAGGAAGCGGTCAATATAGTTATGCAAAAGATCTTGTGCTAGAGTTTGATCATTGACTTCAATGCCTCTTGCTAAGTCTGCTTCTAGTTTTGGCCAGTCAACAAAAGAGGGAGTATCTGATTATGGGTATCTATAATGGGCAGAGTACTGCATCTGTCCACAAGCAAATAACTGTAATAGATGGGTGGGCTATGAGATTATAACTTCTGAATGGTATTCCCAAAATATAGTTGTGAACATTTCTTTGAATGTTTGCTTATAAGAGAATGGGAGATACTTTATACAATAGTGCTAGACACAGTAGATCTTCATTGATGGCATTGTGCTCATATCATAGAATAAGTCGAGATTACTGTGCTCAAAGCCTAGTGTTGAGACATATGGACCCTTGACTTTCCTGAACAGCTTGAACATTGTTTACATCAAATCAAAGATCTTCAATTGCATTCGAGTTGCCACATCCATCATCTGATGTCATTGTGGAAGCCAATGTCTAATAGTGGCCAACATATGTGCCATTTTGGGTGGGCCCTGGGGTGGTGCAAAGTATGGGTAGTTCAACCAACATTGGCACTTCTTATCATTCTGTACTTTTATAACAAAATTCATCCTTGAGTGGCATTGTGGAGCTGGGCCATAGCACAAATTCTACAAGATATGTAGGGGTGCCTTTGTCCATGTTTGCATTGTTTTAGGATACTCTTGGAGAAGCTTGACCCGCCAGTTAGGTTGGAAAATAGTACCTTTACATGCTTCTAGTGGTAAATCATCGGGTTGGAATTGAGTTGCATGTGATGGTAGCTTTCCTGTGCCACGTTTGATTTCCACATTATACTTTGCAAGGATAATGAAGTTAGGCATGTATTGTATTTCATTTGTGGATATATGCCTTCTTGGCATGACCTCTTGAAAATATGCCGACTTCAGAATAAACTCCTCCTAGATCACCATTGGCTCGAGCTTCGCTTCTACACATGTAGAGTGGATGCATCCACGCTCTTCCATAGGCTTCATCCCGGTCAGTATATGTAATTCAAATGTATCCTAGCCTTCCTCGATCACTCAACTATTGACTATGGTCCGTGGTTTGTATTCTTCTCCATAGGATTGCTCTGCTGGAATCTTAACAAGTTCCTCAGGCTCAAGAACTTCTAGCAATGATTTTGCTCTACCAATGGTTGTGCATGATTTTGCTCTACCAATAGTCTATCTTTATATGGTTGTTTGCCTGGTCATATAAAATCTAAATTGAGTGTTCTTTAGCTTGTTATATATCTAAGGAAATATAATATGTGTGGATGAAATTTTATAGCCATTGGATCTTTTAGTTGTGATTGAATCAGGTTTTAGTAAGCATGTGTCTTATAGGGCAATTCCTAGAAGAGGTTCTCTACCTTTCATTGTGTATGTTGGAGTGAAATTTCTCCAGAGGTAAATGGTATTCAGGATATCTTTGAACCCCTTTAGTTACCTCTTCTTCAGATGTTCTATTTACTTCGAAAACCTATATAAAGCTCCGAATAGTTCTTTATTCCACTACTAAAGAACTTCCTTAAAGGGAGGAACTAACACTTTGAAACGAATATATCCTTTCAATGATAAGTTAAAAGAATCTAAAACACTTTTTCTCTTCTAGAGATTCTAAACTACTATTGTTGCATCATGGTTTTAAGAAGAAAAAACTTTGAGCTATTACTTAAGCCCGTGGCCTTATTGACCAAGTATGCCATGGGTTTTACGGTAGTTATAATTCGGGTTGAAAGTCCCATTCATTGAAAGAGTTGTAACATGCATAAGGTTAAAAAATCAAGCCCCTCGTTAAAGCATGCAAAAAGTCCCAAACTGGAAATTAGTTCATTTGAATAATGGTGCAAAATTTTCATGCAACTTTGTATATGCAAGTTGCTACAATGCATTTAAACCATGACCATGGTCGAGCACAACCAATCGTTCGTTTCCAAAACCATATGAACTTGATGCATACTGCAATTTTCCATGTTTCACATCTAGACATGGATGAGTACCATATCAAGAAGCTATGCACCTATCATCCCTCACACACTCTTGTTGTAGGAAGCGGTCAATATAGTTACGCAAAAGATCCTGTGCTAGAGTTTGATCATTGACTTGATAGCCTCTTGCTAAATCTGCTTCTAGTTTTGGCCACTCAACAAAAGAGGGAGTATCTGATTATGGGTATCTATAATGGGCAGAGTACTCCATCTGTTCATAATCAAATAACTGTAATAGATGGGTGGGCTATGCCTCTTTCCTATGCATAACCCTTTGCAACAAGCCTAGCCTTATACCTGTCAAATTCTCCCATCAGGCTTATGCTTCAGCTTGTATACCCACTTAGTGCCAATGGCCTTCTTGCTAGGAGGCAAGTCACATAAAGAATAGGTACCATTTTTCATGATAGCATCATATTTTGATTGCATAGCAGCCATCCAATTTTCAAAGTTTTGTGCTTCATCAAACAAAACAGGCTCATTCTCATCACAAAGACTAGACGTAGCCATAGCATAGCAATCTGATGCAAAAGAGGCACTATGAGAGCCTAAACGAGTATGATATGACAAAGGTGCATCTAATTTGTTGTCACGCAAAGTCTGCACAAGCAATTTTGGTATAGTTTTTGCCTCCTCAATCTCAGATCTCTCATCAACAAGTGCATCATGTAAATCTACATAAAAAATGGAATGATCTACATCATCACATGAAACCTGTAAAGGCTAAGAAGTTGCCTCATTAGGACAAGCACTAGACTATCCACCTATAAAAAGAGGCAAAAAAGTGGCATACATGTCTTTGGAGCTAATAAATGTCTCCTTAGTACATGAAAGTAATGGTTGAATAGCATCTTCCACAAAGACAACATCACGGTTAACCAAAATGCATTTAGTATGTGGATGATACAGACGATGGCGTTTGCTTTCAAAACTATACCTAGCAAAAATATATTTCACTACTTTATCATCCAATTTCCTGCGATGTTGTTTAGGCACTAATGCATATGCCAGACAACCAAAAACACGTAGGTGAGCAATAGATGGCATGCAACCATGCCAAGCCTCATATGGAGTGATAGAATGCAATGCTATAGTAGGACACTTGTTAAGTACATATGCTACACACATGAGAGCCTCAAGCCAGAAACTATGTGGTAAAGCCTCACTCTTGACCATACACCTCGCCATCTCCATGAGTGACTATCTTTTGTTCAGCAACTCCATTCCATTGAGGTGTATATGACACTGTACACTGGTGTTTTATCCCACGTTCAGTAAAAAATGCATTAAAGTCAGAAGACATATATCCCCCTCCCTCCCCCCCGATCAGAATGGAGGGTGCCCATTTCACATGCTGACAGATTTTCAGCCAAAACCAAAAATTGTTTGAAGCACATAAACACTTCGGACTTTGCTTTCAATGGATATACCTATGCATGCCTGGAAAAATCATCAATGAAAGTCACGAAGTAAAGATAGTTTCCAAAAGAGGGTGTCTGCATAGGACCACGGACATCACTATGAACAAGTTGCAATTTTTGAGTAGCTCAAACTGAACCATCTTTTGGAAAGGAGGAATGTTGCATCAAATTTCTGTAGCCGTAGCAAACTAGCGAAATTCAGATGACCAAAGTGTGCATGCCAAAGCTTTGCATCTAACATAGCTTGAGAATCATGTACTGCACATGTTGAATCATTCACATATTTTTCATAGTCTTTGAGCTTATACAACCCACGACATAAAATTCTAGAAGCAATAATCATGTTGTCACTTGACAGATCATGAACTGTACATATGTCATCAACAAATTTCACAACCAAGCCAATCTTGGCTAAAGCTGAAACTGATAACGAATTCTTCTTGATCCCTGGCACAAATAAAGCATCTAACAATGTAAAAGAACTACCACCAATAGTAGTCAGAATGATCTTACCAACTCCCATGACAGGATAAGAGGAGTTGTTTGCGCATGTGACAGTATTCCTTGTAGGGGTAGGCTCAAGTGAAGTGAAGAAAGTACGATGCAAGGTAATATGTTTGGTTGCCCCACTATCAAAGTACCAAACATCTGAGTCTACTATAGACATACAGTGTTCATGAGAAGATGGGTCAAAATTGCAAATAGTAGTAAACATCCATTCTTCATTCTTCACTAAATTAGCAGACTTTGTTTTTGGTGTAGAGGCCTCTGCAACAACCATTCAAGGCTCTTTCTTCCTTGCCTCTCAGACAGTTTTGGACAGCTCTTAATGACATGATGATTTGCTTTACAATATTTGCAAAACAATTTTTGCTTTTTTGTTTTCTTCTCATCTTTGTCTTCCTTCCTTGATTGTGCAGAATTAGCAGATTTCTGCTTACTAATAGAAGAACTCCATTTACATTTACCCTTCTGACTCTTTCGTTTCCAAAACCATATGAACTTGATGCATAGTGCAATTTATTTCCATGTTTCACATCTAGACACGGATGAGTACCATATCAAGGAGCTCTGCACCTATCATCCCTCACACACTCTTGTTGTAGGAAGCGGTCAATATAGTTACGCAAAAGATCCCGTGCTAGAGTTTGATCATTGACTTGAATGCCTCTTGCTAAATCTGCTTCTAGTTTTGGCCAGTCAACAAAAAAGGGAGTATCTGATTATGGGTATCTATAATGGGTAGAGTACTGCATCTGTTCACAAGCAACTAACTGTAATAGATGGGTGGGCTATGAGATTAAAACTTCTGAATGCTATTCCCAAAATCTTGTTGTGAAAATTTCTTTGAATGTTTGCTTATAAGAGATTGGGAGATACTTTATATAATAATGCTAGACATAGTAGATCTTCATTGATGGCATTATGCTCATATCATAGAATAAGTCAAGATTACCGTGCTCAAAGCCTAGTGTTCAGACATATGGACCCTTGACTTTCCTGAACACCTTGACCATTGTTTATATCAAATCAAAGATCTTCAATTGCATTCGAGTTGCCACATCCATCATGTGATGTAATCGTGGAAGCCAATGTCTAATAGTGGCCAACATATGTGCCATTTTGGGTGGGCCCTGGGGTGGTGCAAGGTATGGGTAGTTCAACCAACATTGGCACTTCTTATCATTTTGTACTTTTATAACAAAATTCATCCATGAGTGGCATTGTGGAGGTGGTCCATAGCACGAATTCTACAAGATATGTAGGGGTTCCTTTGTCCATGTTTGCATTGTTTTAGGATACTCTTCGAGAAGCTTGACCCGCCAGTTAGGTTGGAAGATAGTACCTTAACATGCTTCTAGTGGTAAATCATCGGGCTAGAATTGAGTTGCATGTGATGGTAGCTTTCCTGTGCCACATTTGATTTTCGCATTATACTTTGCAAGGATCGTGAAGTAAGGCATGTATTGTATTTCATTTGTGGATATATGCCTTCTTGGCATGACCTCTTGAAAATATGCTGACTTCAGAATAAACTCCTCGTAGATCACCATTGTCTCGAGCTTCGCTTACACACATGTAGAGTGGATGCATCCACGCTCTCCCATAGGCTTCATCCCGGTCACTCTATGTAATTCAAATGTATCCTAGCCTTCCTCGATCACTCAAGTATTGACTATGGTCCGTGGTTTGTATTCTTCTCCATAGGATTGATCTGCTGGAATCTTAACAAGTTCCTCAGGCTCAAGAACTTCTAGCAATGATTTTGCTCTACCAATGGTTGTGCATGATTTTGTTCTACCAATAGTCTATCTTTATATGGTTGGTTGCCTAGTCATATGAAATCTAAATTGAGTTTTCTTTAGCTTGTTATAAATCTAAGAAAATATAATATGTGTGGATGAAATTTTATGGCCATTGGATCTCTGAGTTGTGATTGAATCAGGTTTTAGTAAGCATGTGTCTTATAGGGCAATTTCTAGAAGAGGTTCTCTACCTTTCGTTGCGTATGTTGGAGTGAAATTTCTCCACAGGTAAATGGTATTCAGGATATCTTTGAACCCCTTTAGTTACCTCTTCTTTAGGTGTTCTATTTACTTGCAAAACCTATATAAAGCTCCGAATAGTTCTTTATTCCACTACTAAAGAACTTCCTTAAAGGGAGGAACTAACACTTTGAAATGAATATATCCTTTGAATGATAAGTTGAAAGAATCTTAACGTATAGGGTACTGATGTTTTAGACACTTTTTCTCTTCTAGAGATTCTAAGCTACTACTGTTGCATCCTGGTTTTAAGAAGAGAAAACTTTGAGCTATTACTTAAGCCCGTGGCCTTGTTGACCAAGTATGCCATTGGTTTTATGGTATTTATAATTTGATAAGAGAGATTTTAAGCTTAAGGTATTTCAAGAATTCAAGATTATTTGGGTTTTAATTACTAAGCCAAAAATAAAGGAATTAAATGGTTTACTATGGCCAATTGGCCTTCTCAAGCATTATTTCTAGAGCCTTTGGATTTTAAGTTCTATTTAAGATTAACTTCATGAACTTAATCTCACTCTCAACTCAAAAACCCATGCAAGCGGCTTGGGACATAACTCTCCATGTGGCTTGCATAAGTTTTATTCTCGCTTTTAATTTTGCCTCCGCTAGTGAGAGCAGCTTTTAGCTAAGACTTAACTTACCTTGTTGACCTTCTAATGTATACATGTTGTTGACCTTTGACCTTATGAGCAGAAAATTGGGCTTTGAGTTCTGAGGGTCAAGATGAAGTTCCATCGGGGCAAAATAGAGTATGGTTAGAAAGCTCTTTTTGAGTACTATAAAATAGAGTAAGTAGCTTTCCTAAATCTAACAACTCCAACTACATCATCCCCATGGCATTGGCCTCTTGATTTGGTTGGAGTGCAACTACCTACTCCATGCATGAGTACTAGACGAATCTATTAGCTTATCTACTTTGTGTCCTAGTTCACTGTAGTTCGTAAGTAGGTTCTCTATTGTGTGTCCAAGTTCTCTCGAGTTAACTCTAGTGGTGATTGGAGTTAATCCAACTACAGCATCCACAAGGTGTTGGCCTCTTGATTTTGTTGGAGTGCAACTGTTGGCAGTAGCCAAAGGCACAGACGACGAGGAAGCATGTGAAGGTGGACTACAAAGGGTCGTGGGGATCAAGGCGGTTTATTTTTTCCAAAGAAACATGTTTTATAATACTTTTTCAAAACTCACAATAGTGATTTTCATCACTCTTGTACCATATGTATCATAGAAGCACACACTTTTGTAATTAGCATCTCCATTTTGTGCAAGTCGAAGAGTCCTCGAGCTTGAGGAGCTTAGATAGAACAATCATACCAATTTTGGATATTTTTAGATCTCGTTTAGACCTCTGAATAGTGTCTAGAACCTATTTTTTAACTATGCCAAACACTACATGTGAAACTGGTCAAAACTAGTCTAAAAACTATAAATAGAGCTAAAGAGCTCATTTTTTAGGTTAGCTTGTATGAGTTGAGAAGAGCTTAGAGCTATTTTGAGTTTGTAACAGTGTTATTGAGCAATAAAGTTTACTTTCAACCTTCCATTGTGTCTTGCTTGTCTCTTTCTTGTGTGTGTCTTTATGTGTGTGTGCATCTCGATGCTTCTCACCTTCACTCTCACTACATCTCGCATTCAGGATCTTCATATCCCTCCTATCTCTTGTGCGGATTGACATTAAGGAGGTGGAGCTTCTTAACGTGGTGCTTACCATTGTGCTAGAGCAACACCAAATTTGGCATCGTTGCCGGGGAGAACGGCCTTTCATCACTTGGAGAGCTCAAGAGCATGTGGTAAGATATTGATTTGCAAATTTTTCTGCTTAAACACCTAGGTTATGTGTCTTGGCATGGCATTTGTCACCCTTCCACTGGACCATTAGCTCCCCTTTTCTTGTTCTTAGTAGTGTAGTTTTAGTTCAAGTTTTTGCTATGGCACAAGAACACCCCCTAACCCCCTTATCTCTCTCACTCTTACATTTATACACACCTCCACAAACTCACTTTGGCATCACTTTCCACCACTTCCATCTCTGACACAAGTGAATGCCTTAGATAGGGGGATGGGTACCCTCCTTTATCCTTCCTCTCTTCAGATTCGCGAAAATTCAAAAAGAAACAAAATTTAGAAATTAGGTCTCTAGTGTAAGGAGCATTACCCCATGCATATTTTTTTTATGTGGATGCTTTTGAGCTCTATACTCTTACATGTATGTTGCACAATCAAGCTTTGGGAGGGAGAAGTCTCGCTCAATCCTCTCACCACATCATACATTAACTCCTCATGCAGTTAGTACGTATTGTGACGCATGTGGCGGGGTGAAGTTTGCTCTTTCTCTCTCCTACTTTTGATTTACATGGAAAATTTCAAGGAATTGGTTGGGGGCAGACCTGCCTCCTCCCTCTCAGTCTCTACCATCGGGGAGGGGAGTGTGTGTAATGGCTACTTTGAATAGGGGGGTGGTGCTCCTTCGAGCCCCCTCTCTTCTTCTCTATTATGCAGGGGTAAGCTTTGAGCTCCCCTTATTCAGGCCGAGCTCATCTCCCCCTACCGATTCTTCTTCTCTCCTTTGATGCAAGGACCTTTTCCTTGTTCCCCTCTCAAAAGATTTAGGTTTTATCGATGTCGTATTGCCGGATGCATCCTTTTCTTGGTTGAAATGCTGTTGCGCATTGATGTACCATGGGATCCATTTCTTGGTCAGAATTCTGGTCCGTTGAGCTCCCCCATTGTTCTCACAGATGCCCTTGCACTAGGGTTGAGCTTTCCATGAGCTCCCTCTCTTTTGTGTTTGCATATGGGGGTGGAGCTCCTCATACACGCCCCCAATCAATCTGCCCTTTTGGTTTCAAGCCATGCCCTAAGCTCTTCTCTATCACACTTCAACAGTCCCGTTGTCTGTTCAACTGGCTTCCTTGCGAGTTATCAAGATGCCCCCTCAATCAAAGTGACTCCAAAATCAGTGCTCCTAAGGAAGAGCGCACTCAGTTTCAGATAGAAAGGCCGAAGCAAGAGAAGTTATATGAGAAAATCAGAGAACGACTGTGATAACTGGGGCCATTGTGGTGATTAGTGACGTTGCTTATCTCATCTTGGTACAGCTTCTACATAGATGAGGAGTAAATTTTGTTCCAACTACACCAGTATGCTACCACCATCTCAATCTCTTTTTGTATGAAAACCTACTTGTGCCAATGTGGGAGTACTCTGTGGCTTTGTGTGTTGCTTGGAAAGATGGCCAATGAAACGAAAACCTTCACTTTGAGCAAGGATTTCTACATAACACTGTTAGCTTATCATCTCTAACAAGGTTTATGATGCAACCATTTTTCTATCACCCTGAAAGAGACGAAGTACTCCTCTCAAACACAGGCAAGGATGCCCTTAACGATTTTGAAGATATGGGGAATAGTTCAAGTGCAGAAGGGTATAATGTGAGTTGGAAAACACTACTATTCTGATAGGCAGGTAAGATGAATGATGTGCCCAGCAGACGGCCAAAAGACTACTACTCTGACATGCCCAACAGATGGTCAAAAGAGATTATGCTCGAGACTACTACTCTGGCATGATGTGGATGATGGGACTCAGTTTTAGGTTCAGATAGACTTGAGAAAATATGAGGGAGATGGTCCACCTTCCTCAAACTTGTAGAAGTCTCTTGATAACTATCTCAAGCATGCAAGCAAGTTTGCAAAAAAATTATGGTTGTGCAAGTACATCTCTTCTCTAGGAAATGCTACATATTTCAGCAGTCAAGTACTTCATTCCATCCGACAGAGAAGAGTTAGTGCAATGAAAAATAACCATTACTACTAACAAAACCAAAATGGGGTCTACGCATTTGACAGATGACAATATCTATAGAGGGAAGGTAGCATTGTCGATCTTTGTGCATCCTGCTCTACTGGGTTGAGCTCAGTGTGAGCTCCCCCTACATTCCATGCTTGAGCTCCCCCTCCATTCCATGCTTGAGCTCCCCCTCCATTCCATGCTTAGGTCAACACTTTGTTATGTCTGCCTTGCTACGATGGATGAGCATGCATGTGGTCCTCACCATACGGGGCATTACTTGCACTAAGCGTGCCTTTCGTGCATACATTTCCAACCTATCAAGACAAGCAAAAAGATATTCCTGCTGGAAGCAATGTATGTAATGCATGGAGAATGGTAAATGTGCCAAATCATTGGGAGAATCCCACATTATCTGATCTAGGTCTAGTCATACAACTGTACATTGGCATGAGCAGGACCAGTCTGTTTTGGTCAAAGACGTTGCCCTGGTGTGATATTGGTAGTAACCATTGTGGGCCAACATTGGGTAGATTGATGACAGGACTTCCTATTTGCATCTCTAGTGGCGACTCATACCATGTTTAGGTCGTGATTCCCTCTATTTCTTGGCAACTGGATCGAGCATGGTGCTCCCCAAACCCCACTCTTCTTTCCTGGGTTCAGTTCCTTTATGGGCAAGAAGATGCAAGTACTTTCTGCATGGACACATAGGCTCTGAGCTCACATACATAAGCAAACAAACAAAGAGGGGATGCAGGACTTCTTTGATGTGCAACTCTATTATGGTTATGTAACATTTTCAAAGAGGACATCCTCATTGCATAGCTATAACTTCTGACATAAAGATGGAAGCTATTGCAATGCTCAGTGGATAAACTTCAGTATGTCTACCAACTTGCTTATAAAAACAATTTGGAGGTGAGTGACTTAGGTGAAGGCAAAGGGAAATTTCGATTGTGATATGGTGCTATCTTTTTTTGGCAACCTTCATCTCAGCATGCTAGGTATAGTGGGGTAGCCATAATATTTGCCCTCCAGGAATATTTGCGGCTAGGTTGCCCTTTTTGTCATGCACATAGTGACCTCTTGTTGATTGACAAAGGTAGAAATGCCCTCGGGTACTATGACCACTGCTGAGTCACTTCTGAACTCCTGAAGTAACGCATGGACAGTACAAGGTCCTGTGATGAACCTAGAACCTTAAAAAATTTACAATGGAAGAAAGGGAGTTGACACTGATGAAGCTTGAGTGCTTGCTAAATGTCTTCAGAAATTGATTAATGTAGTTGCAGATGTGCCATTCAAAGATGTTTTTGGGAGCTGCTGCTTGTACCAACAGTGAGTTACTCAAGACACCTCAAGCCTCATTTCATTATGCCATACTCCAGCAAAGGACTCACAATGCATTTGGTTGAGGTTGCTTCTGACCACCCATTTGCATGTCTTCTAAGTGCAACAACCTATCTTGGGGTCTAAAAAGTTGAACATGAGCTCAAGCTTTCAGATATTTCTGCAAAAAGGATTTTATCAAGAGGATTATGCTATTGCTATACCTACAGTATGACCTTTATCTGGCGATAGGATATCTAAGACTATTTCTCATCACAAACTCAGGTTTATGATGTTTATGAATGACCACAAGAGAATCTATGCCAGTTTCTGCTATCTCTAGTCAAAACTCTAGACAATACCTGGCTTGGAAACTTGTATACTGGGGTGAATATGTCTTCCAACTTTGGTTCCTCTTCTACATGAAAATTTCAATGATCTAGCACAGTCATTGTCCACATCTCTGCTAGATTGATTGATATTATTATTCCAAGTACTCCGGTTCTTGTATCATCAGAAAGTGCAGAGAAAAGTATAGGTGGACAGCTTGCCAAGCAGTTTCAACTATGCAGTTCCTTTGAAGAATGTAGCATCCAAGGACATTGACACACAATCACGGGTCAACACACGCAGACTTGAATCGGCTAGCTTTCTAGGTACTCTGCATGTGGTTGAAGTTTCAAACTGGGTGCCAAATCCAAGAATACACATTATGCCATCTTCAAATGCTCCTGCCATGTCAGTGGAGCTGATAAACACAATCAAGACACAGAAAATGATTCAATGTGGATTAATGTGATGGAACCCATTATCAACTCACTACTGAGTGACAGATGGGGATCTAGCTAAAGTACATAATGTAGGATGCATGATTCCCTAGGTGCTGTTGAGGTATTCTCTTTCATAAACTTCAAGTTGAGTCAAAGGTATAGGATAAAACTTTTAGACATTGATGATGCTATCACCTGATGGAATAATAGGCATGATGAAACAAATTTTCTATGCTCAAACACCAAATGTAATATGCTCAGTTGTCACCAACACATATTTGTGAAGGAAAATTTGTGGAGGATATCAGTCTAAAAACTCTTCATTGGCCCCCCAATTCCAATAGCAGAAAAGGAAGTTAAATCTTTGATGAAGCTAAATACTTTTTAGGATTTGAATGAGCTTGGGCATAGGGTTGGTGCAGCCACTGCTCTTGGTCATCTTCATGATCTTGTTAAGGGATCCAGATGGCAACAAAAGAATGTAAGTAAAACAACTTGTATGTGTTATATTTGAACATTACAGGCTTTGAAACTTGTAAGGATAGTTCTGTATGGTAAAGAGGTTTTTTTGGGACTATGGACAAGTCATCTGAGGGGGATGGTGTCCATACCTCCACATGGGAACAACGTGGGCCAAGATCTTCATGACAATTTAGATGGATTTGGCGACTGCTCCTAAGGGGATTGCATCCCAAATCAATTATATTACATCAGTCCACCTATTTTGCATGAGACCTTTTCAGGTATTCCAGTGGGAGGAATGCATGCTCAACAGCATATTCTTAGAATATCTATGAACATGGGGGAAGTAATTTGTTCTTGGATATGGACAAAATGCCATGACTCACTTATAGTTATGTTCCTGTATATGATGCAGCAAGTTATTAATGTAACAAAGGTACTTGTGCCATCAGTTATGGATGCATATGAAAGAAGGGATATCTCACCCTACTATTGTGATCAATTCTACCTACATTGTCTGTGCTTATGCTCGGATCACATTTGTAGCTAATGTTGGGTTTGGTTCCTATACATCTCATCACGAGGCATCTTCCCCACACAAATCAATTGCTATATTGGGTCCTGAAACTGGCACTACACTTTTTGTTGGAAAGCTTCCAAAATGCGGTTGCTGCCGAGGTTTCCTGAGGCCCCTATGCAAGTCCTGGGCACTCAATCATTGTAACTCAGTCGGAGCTACTGGCAGCAGGATGCCATGTCCAGATTTTAGTGTTTCACTGGGTTTGAGGAGATACTCCTATGGTTAAATGGGACAATTTTTTGCTCTCATTTTTAATGTGCTCTTTATCGTTGATGCAGATCATTTACAAGACAAAGCATGAAGGAAGGTGGCTCCTGGGCTTCAGTGCTTATTGTTGTTCTTCCAGTCAATATGTTGCAGGCTGCTCCTCACCAGGTTGCTTGGATCTAGGTTGCTCCCCATCACTCTATTGGTGGCTTCAAAAGCACCAGGTTTGTTGACTGCTGACAAGGAGGCTACATGACATTTTCATGAGGACTGTTCTTTTAGTCCTTTAACTGATGGTTTTCTACCGGCAACTTCTAGGAAACTAATTCTTGTGGCTTTCAAACGGTTCAAGCTCCTTGCTTTATTGTTTATATATGAATATCCAACAGATATTGGTTGGCACAGGGGTTTTTGGGTTTTTTGTGATTGCCTTGCATAGGGATGGTGTCCCAAACTCCAAACCTTTTCATGAGAATCATTTTGTTTTAAACCTGATAGTGGTTGGAGTGCCAACTCTGCACTTATATTTTCAATTGATGTATTTTTGGCAGATGATAGTCTATGTTAGATTGCTCCATCATCATATTTTATTAACCTTTTTTGGGGAATGTTTTCTATGACTTGGCATCTGGATCTATTATTCATTCACAAGCCGTTCCATCTGGTACACATCTATGTGTATGGGCCTCAGTCTTCCAAAGATGTGCACAACAAGATCTATGCTGCTCTTTTTGTTGTTAGGCTGACTGCCTCGTAGGGGGATTGTGTCGTCTAGCACCTAAAGACTTCACCACTTGGACGGCTTTGCAAGACTCAAAACTTGGATAGGATGTGGACCTCTTCTCCAAATATTGTCCTCTTTGAGTTGGTGAGTTGACTGCCTCCTAGGAGGATTGTGTCGCTCACAATTTGGAGACTCTTGGGAGAAGTGTATTACTCTAATTTTCTATGATCACATCTATTGGTTGAAGGTTTTTTCAAGAACTAATCCAAGGGAGGGCTACATATTCGGCAACAAAGGATGCTCTTCTGTATTGTTGGGCTAACTACCCCTTAGGGGGATTGTGTCGCTGAGCATTGAAGGACTCTGCAGTAGCTTGAAGAGCTGTAGATTTGAAGGATCAAACTCAGTTGAGTTCAGCAATGTATGATTCTCCTATCTTAGCTTTGTCGAGGACGACAAAGTCTAGGGGGAGGAGATTGTGAGAACATCCTCTTAAGCCCTTTTTGATATTTCTCCAAAGACGATGGTAGAGAAGCTTTGTAAATAAACCACTTTTTGCACACATCTAGAAATCCCGAGTTGAAGAAATCCCCACACTTTTAGTTCTTGGGATTTGGTAGTTAAGAGAGAATATTTGCAAAATCTCTTTTGACTAGTCAAAAGGAGCACATGGGGGAATGTCCTTAGCCTATATATAGAGGCTCATTTTTGTAAGGAGGGAGCTTTGGTTCGACATGCTCTCATGTATATATCTTTTGAATGGAAGAACTCTCTTTTCTCTTAAGGTTTTGTGCATATGTGTATTTAGTCTTAGAGTGTGAGAGAGTGAGGTGTGTGTGCATTCTTGACTTTCTTATGTGTGTAAGTAGAGTGTTGCAATTATCTTGTATTTTACATATGTGACTAGGATCCTTGACTCATTTCTCTCCATGTTTTCAAGCATGTGGCATGGCTGCGGGCTGATGGCCAATGGCTTGAACATGTTGGAGGTTGGGGTGGATGAAAGGAGAGTCATTCTTGAGCCTTCCTTTTTGCTTCCATGCAGGGTGGTGTGGGTTTAGGCTTCCCAAGGGCATACTACAACAACAAATTTGGCACTGTTGCCCATCCGTATACGCCTTTCACGACCTGTTATCACAGAAGGTACTACTAGTGCAATGACTTCTCAAGCAACCACCATTCAGGAACCTATCACCATAGCAGCAGAACTTCCCAGCACCATCTGTGTGGAAGCCTTTACTTTCCCTATGTGCATATGTGTATTTAGTCTTAGAGTGTGAGAGAGTGACTCATTTCTCTCCATGTTTTCAAGCATGTGGCATGGCTGCGAGCTGATGGCCAATGGCTTGAACATGTTGGAGGTTGGGGTGGATGAAAGGAGTCATTCTTGAGCCTTCCTTCTTGCTTCCATGCAAGGTGGTGTGGGTTTAGGCTTCTCAAGGGCATACTACAACAACAAATTTGGCACTGTTGCCCATCCGTATACGCCTTTCACGACTTGTTATCACAGAAGGTACTACTAGTGCAATGACTTCTCAAGCAACCACCATTCAAGAACCTACCACTATAGCAAGAGGACTTCCCACCACCATCTGTGTGGAACCCTTTACTTTCCCTATACCTAACTTGGAGGCAGAACAAACTAACACCACCTTTGATTTTGAAATGCATGATGCATTCTCCAGCGAATTCCAATTTTTAGAAGGTAAGTTTTTCTCACAAGAGTATGAACGTCCTAGTTACCCTACCACCCTCCCTGATCAACCGCATGAACAAGTAGTCTCCACCTCACAAGACGAGAGAATAGAAACTGACAATGAGGATGGCAATGATGAAGCCCGTCACGATAGCCACAACTCTCAAGAGGATGTACAAAATGACGAACAAGAACAACAAACCGAAGCTCAAGGTGATACAAGTAGACATGAAGACGACACGTTCAAAGCTTCCACCTACACTTTGGCAATTCAGAAATTATATCGCACTATGCAAGCAATTTGGGCTCATAGACAACTATCTGAAGCAGAAAGTCAAGCAATTCTAAAACAAGAACTTGCTATTGGAGGTTTTGAAGAAGCTTTCATTCAAGGCTTCAAGGAATTAGTTAAATCAGTCAGAACCAATGAAGCACTACATTATTTGCAGAAGAAATCACTACCAAAGTTTGACCCACAACGCATCTGTTTACTATCCAAGCCAGGTCAGTATATTCACATACCAATAGATGCCCAATCTTTGCACCATGCCAGGGAAGCTTGGCTTATTCCGGAAGCCCAACTTGAAGAAGCAACCATAGTCATCGACTCCCCGCCTCATCCTTCCACTGTAACTTCCACTACCACCGTCGAAGTATCCACCACACCACCTTCTCCTCTTTCACCTCTCACCCCTCCAGTTTCCACTGTACACCCCACCTCTCCTAGATTGTCCACATTTCTAGCAAGTACTGTAGCAGAAGCCCTTGTTGCCTCAACCCACCAAACTCTGCCTGCACCCATTCCACCTAACCTTCCCCCTCTAGCTCCCACCATTCCACCCAATCCATTTCTCACTCCATCCTTTCCTTCTTTTCCCATCCCTCCATGGCCTATATTCCCATTTCCCCCTCCAATGACCTTCTCACCCGTCTCACCTCCCCATGCAACTATCTTTCCTTTATCCTCCCCTCTCCACCAAGCAATACACAAAACCCAATCTGTAATTTATTCGTCCACCTTTGTAAATCCTATATTCTCACCCACTCATGCACCCACTATCACACCACTCTTCATAGTCACTGCACTCGATACCATGTCCAGTGACATGGACATTTCACCACCCATCGCACTTCTCCACAGTCACCATTGTATCCACCTTCCCACCCCCCTTTCCCCTTCCCCTTGCATCCACACCCACACCCACAGCATCTTTACTCACCACTCCATTAATATTGTCGCCCACGATTGACACCGCTTTTTGACAAATGTTTTCTTGCATGACACACATTCGAGATGAATTTGCATCTCTCGAGACCAGCTACTAGACACTACAGCAAACAACTACAGATTTACAGGCACAATTTGACTCTTTAGCCATCGAGAACGCCTCACTTAATGGGCGATATCAAGAGCTACACAAGGCCTACCATTCCCTCGAACTAGAAAGCGAACAAAAGATGAAGGAAGCCATTATCGATATTGACAACCTATTATGGGCTCAAACAATAAGAAATGCTACTCTCACTTGAAATATGGGACTATTACGATGCCACCTCGCAGCGGCTAAGGAAGAGAACCAGTGACTGCAAGAACAGAATAGAGAAAATCTCGAAGAAGCTTTGGATCGACCGGATGAACCTCTGAGTCCCAACTACTTTAAAGTAGTACCCTCTGAATCTATGCAAATATTATTAGAAGATCATGCACGACTCTTAGAGGATTATGAAAACATGAATCAAGCATATCAGAAGCTACAAAACGACCATAAATTGCTATTGGTAAGAACACCTTCGCAACAACCACCACCAGCTCCTGAAGTCACACCTCCAGAGATTACAGAGGAACTCAATACTTTACGTGCCCAGGTACTATCTTCAAGCACAGATTGCTTCTTACTCCAAGCCTCCCAGGCCAGATTCACCACCTGAACTCCCAGTTGATGAAGAAACTGTGTCTATCTTGGTGGAGGAAACTTATGAAGAGGCCTACGAATAACAACCCATCCCAAGCAGGCATGTCATGGCCGAAGGCCAAGACACTTTTGAACTCCCTACATCCGCATGGATGAAGTCAGTAGAAGAACTTGGCATGACCCAGTCCGCACGGGTGGAGGCACAATTACATGCCATGGCTATGATTGAGGAATGCATCTTACAATCACCTTACTTCACTCAATTGGCCCCTCAAAGGTATATCTCAAGCCACGAGCTTCAATATAAACCGTACTTCATGCTGATGGTAGAATATCAATTGGCGATTGAAAAGCAGACGAGTAAGAAACCATCCCATGCCACTCAATTTGAGCCTGATGATCTGCCATCGAAAGCGCAAAAAGGTAAAATCTTTCAACCAAATTGGCACCAGGAGTTACTACAAGCATATCCAGAGATGATGCACACATGGGTCAAGGCACCCTTGCATTTGAAGGACAACCCATGTTGGGGACCTATGCCAAGATGCCGCTCTTGGACGGCATTCGCGATCAAAGTTCATAATAATAAGCAGTGCCAGGATTGGCTTAATTATCCTTACTTTAATCCATCCCGCGAACCCCCTACTATCGATACATGATGGCCACCATTTGCCACTGGCTCCCCCGCTTACACTGCATGGATGGTGTTGCAGCACATATGACTGTCAAAATATTTGATATGATGCAGACTGTATTTAAAATCTTCTGCCCCATCAAAGCAGCACATGTTAACACCCTGGGATTTGAGCATGGTAATCAGGACTTGGCATATGATATGAGCACTATGCCATCGCTCTGGGTGTGTTATGCTTGGCACTACCGAATCAAGTACTTACCAACATGTTATAAGATGACATTCAAAGAGATGTTCACAACTGGCTTTTGGGAATACCATTCTGAGGTCTTTATAAGCAGACCCACACACCTACTTCAATTATTTGCCTGTGAACAACTAGGGTACTCCAGACACTACCGACTTCCACCTCCCAATGAACCTCAACCCATAGACTAGGAAAAACTTGAAGCTGATCTTGCATGAGGTATTCGCATCGTGGATCACACCCTCACTCATGACCTCCTACAAAACTATATCATGCAGGCCCCACAACAAGGTTCTGTCGGGAATGACATACGCGAGAGGGAGGGGGGTGTTGGTAGTAGCCAAAGGCACGAACAATGAGGAAGCATGTGAAGGCGGACTACAAAGAGTCGTGGGGAGCCAGGCAGTTTATTTTTTCCAAAGAAACATGTTTTATATTACTTTTTCAAAACTCCCAATAGTGATTTCCATCACTCTTGTACCATATGTATCATAGAAGCACACACTTTTGTAATTAGTAGCTCCATTTTGTTCAAGTTGAGGAGTCCTCGAGCTTGAGGAGCTTAGGTAGAACAAGCATACCAATTTTGGCTATTTTTAGATCTCGTTTAGACCTATGAATAGTGCCTAGAGCATATTTTTTAACTATGTTGGACACTATATGTGAAGCCGGTCAAAACTAGTCTTAAAACTATAAATAGAGCTAAGGAGCTCATTTTTAGGTTAGCTTGTATGAGTTGAGAAGAGCTTAGAGCTATTTTGAGTTTATAAGAGTGTTATTGAGCAATAGAGTTTACTTTCATCCTTCCATTATGTCTTGCTTGTCTCTTTCTTGTATGTGTGTATGTGCGTGTGCATCTTGATGCTTCTCACCTTCACTCTCACTACATCTCGCGTTCACAATCTTCGTATCACTCCTATCTCTTCTATGGATTGACATTAAGGAGGTGGAGCTTCTTAACGTGGTGCTTACCATTGTGCTAGAGCAACAACAACTACCTACTCCATGCATGAGTACTAGATGACTCTAGTAGCTTATCTACTTTGTGTCTTAGTTCACTATAGTTCATAAGTAGGTTCTCTATTGTGTGTTCTAGTTCTTTCGAGTTAACTCCACTGGTGATTGGAGTGAATCTAACTACAACATCCACGTGGTGTTGGCCTCTTGATTTGGTTGGAGTGCAACTACCTACTCCATGCATGAGTATTAGACGACTCTAGTAGCTTATTTACGTTGTGTCCTAGTTCACCATAGTTCATAAGTAGGTTCTCTATTGGGTGTCCTAGTTCTCTTGAGTTAACTCCAATTAACTCCACTTAGACATCTTTTCGCAAAATTCACTCCCCTATAAGACACTGGATTGGATCCCAAGAGCTCCCCTACCACATCTTTCAATTTTAACCATGAGGCTAAACTTCTAACTTAACTAATCCTTTAAAGGAATTTATATTTGATCTTACCTTAAACTTTGGCCAATTTAGAATGTAATAAATTCCTAAAATCCAAAAAGTTGGTTTAGAAGTTGCTTCTCGCACAAGATAAACTCAAATTTCAAAGAGAAATTCTAATCGGAATCCATAAGGAGCTAAAATAGTCTTGATAAATATTTATGGTAGAGATTTGCACTCATGGGTCACAAAATATTGAGTTCCTTATCACTTTATGTCTCTAGCAACAAAAACAAGTAGATGGGATTGCACTTGTTATATCTATAATCACCCAACCTACTTTCTCTTTCTTCAAAAGAGAACATGGACATGTGGTTTCTTTTGTCAACATGGTCTTCTTTTCTCATAATCGGCATGCATAAATAGGGCTAAGTATCAATAAGCAATGATTCGTGTATAGGACATAACATCCCAAAAAATGTATTCGCATGTTTTTTTAACAAAAGGAAGTTCGGCCTTGGCCTATTCTCCCATACTTTAATTAAATAAAAGAAAAAATTACAAGTGAATGGGACTAGTGCCCTTGGGACCCCCCAAATCCCAAAAAGGAGGGTCAAAACTTACGGGACTAGAGAGAATTACAAAGGAGGTTAACAATCCTCTCGTCGCCCTCATGCAGGGCCCACTTGGATTTAAGCTTGTTGTTCTCAATGAGAAACACTTTATGATGCCTAAAATGTGGGGACCTCTTACAGTTGGAGATTCTTTTGCCAAGGAGGAATAGGGACTTCTCGATTGACACTCTTTAGGAGGGTGTCTGAAATTGTTGGCACACTGCTCCCTCCAAATCTTCCAGATGTTTCCCCTCTTATAGCATTTCACAGTGCCGCTGAGAAGACGATCGCTTCGCCAAGCAACGCTTGCTTCTAGGTGATTTGTGCCTGTAGTCTCAAAATATTCCCAAGGGTCAACCAAAGCAAGAGAGATTTGGGGCAAGCGAAGAGGATGTGACCCAGATCCTCAACGCTATGGAGGCATCGCTTGCACCACAGTGGAGCTCCACAAATTTTGTTAGCCTTTAAGTTGGTTCAGATACCATGATGGAGAATTTGCCACATGAGAGCCGATTTCTTTATCTCGATGAGGGGATGCCAGATAGACATGAACTTCAGATCCCAACACAACCTTGTCCAAGTCAAGCACCATTTCTTGTTAAGCATGATATGATAGTGTGCGTTCACCTTGATTCTAGGAATTTTGGACAAGCAATTTCCATTGTGCCAAATGCGACCCTCATGGCACGATGGATCTCGCCCAATGAGGAGTCGCGTTTTTGAACAATCTCAAGCGAAACATATGCTCTAAAGGAGAGTCCATTCTTCGTAGTTCAGTCTTAAATCAGGGTCTATGTCTTCAAATCTAATCCATTAGTGAGTTTCTTTTTTCTAGAGGTGTTTCCAATGTCTAAACCCCTTGTTTGAGAGCCTCTTAGTGTTTTGGTGGTTCCAAGAAGCCACACCCCTAATGGCCGAGATTAGAAACCAGATTGAGTCATTTTGCTTGATACCGGCCACCCATTTCCAATCTTCTTTGACTCTGACAAATTGTTTGAACTTGTTTCAACTCTTCCACATGGAGTGCACAAGGTTCAAGCCTTTATGGGAAACTGGAATTGGAGAAAAAAAAGGGTAAGGAGGTCCCAATCCTTCCAACCAAGGAGGCCCACCAACCTAATCATGTTCTTGTTCCTAAAAATGAGCTTGGCCCAAGCACTCTCACTATTGCACCAAGCCTTGATGATTCATTTTGCTACCAACTTGTCAGGCATGCCTTTGATATCCATAATGCCCATACCCTCTTGATCTTTTGATCTCCACCAAGAGAGAAGTAAATGGTCGAGGAAATGAGAAAGGTATTAATCACCATATCTCGGCCTACAAGCTTGATTTGCATGCCCTTCCAATATGCCAACTTGTTGTCTAGTTTGGAAAGGACCCAATTCCATCACTGCTCCATCTAGACACCAAACCCCATCGGGATACCGAGTAGGCAGAAGACCTGACCCCTAGGGATAACTTGGAAACCATGGTTAATTAGCAATTGGGGTGGCGGTCTGATAATGGCTTGGAAAGCAGTTTTGGAGTGGTTGATTTTGGAAATAGACACCTCGCAAAAAGTGTCAAGGCACCTCCAAAAGGCCTTAATGCTGGTAAAATCATTGTGCACAAATGCATTCATGTAATCTGCAAATAGTCTCATGATGATCTAACCATGGTTGAGAGGTAGAGAGAGACCTTTAGTATGGCCCATTTTCATGTGATGTTGCACCAGGCGGCTGAGCCCTTCTCTGGAAATAGCGAAGAGCAGAGGGGCCATGAAGACTGAATCGTAAACCTATCTCCATAGGAGTGGCAATAGGTTTACAGTCTTTACGGCCAAAATTCCACAATAATGTGTCAATATATTTTGTTTGACACAAATACATTCCACCATCAACGTGCATAAACTGAATGCCCAAATAATGATGCAAATGCCCCAAATCAGACATCTCAAATGAGGCATGTAAATCAGCCTTGAAATCAGCAATATGCTTTTTTCATGAGGACCAGTGAGCATTATAGCATCATATTCAGATTGCATAGAAGCCATCCAATTTTTTGAATTTTGTGCTTCATCAAATGAAACGGGCTCATTCTCATCACAAAGACTAGATGCAACCATAGCATAGCAATCTGATGCAAAAGAGGCACTATGAGAGCCTAATTGAGTATGATATGACAAAGGTGCATCTAATTTGCTGTCACGCAAGGTCTACACCAACCATTTTGGCATAGTTTTTGCCTCCGCCATGTCAACTCTCTCATCAACAAGTGCATCATGTAAATCTGCATAAAAAATGGGATGATCTGCATCATCACATGAAACCTGCAAAGGTTGAGAAGTTGCATTATTAGGACCAACACTAGACTGTCCACCTGTGAAAAGAGGCAGCAAAGTATCATACATGTCTTTGGAGCTAACAGATGTCTCCTTAGTACATGAAAGCAATGGTTGAATAGCATCTTTGACAAAAACAACATCACGGCTAACCAGAATGCATTTAGTATGTCGATGAGACAGATGATAGCCTTTACTCTCAGAAATTTACCCAACAAAAATACACTTTACTGTTTTATCATCCAATTTTCTGCGATGTTGTTGAGGCACTAATTCATATGCTAAACAACCAAAAGCACGTAGATGAGCAACAGATGGCTTGCGATCATGCCCGAACTAAGCCATCTTTTGGAAATGAGGAATGCTACATTTTGCTCAAAACACAGCCTTCAGAAACATGTTTTCCAGGTGCCTCAAGTTTGGGCAAAGAAGACACCATTTCAAATTTCTGCAGGCATAGCAAACTAGCAAAATTCAGATGACCAAAGCGTGCATGCCAAAGCTTTGCATCTAACATAGCCTGAGAATCATGTACTGCACATGCCGAATCATTCACAGATCTTTCATAGTCTATAAGTTTATACATTCTACGACATAAAATGCCAGAAGCAATAATCACATCGCCATTTGATAGGTCATGAACTGTACATCTGTCATCAACAAATTTCACAACCAAAGCAATCTTGGCTAATGCAGAAACTAATAACAGATTTTTCTTGATCCCTGGCACAAACAAAGCATCTGACAAAGTGAAAGAATTACCATCAACAATAGTCAAAATGGTCTTACCAACTCCCATTACAGGATAAGAGGAGTTGTTGGCGCATGTAACAGTATTCCCTGTAGGGGAAGGCTTGAGTGAAGAGAAGAAACTATGATGCAAGGTAATATGTTTGGTCGCTCCACTGTCAAAGTACCAAACATCTGAGTCTACTGCAGACATGCATTGCTCATGACAAGATGGTTCAAGACTACAAACAGTAGTAAATGCCTATTCTTCTTCCTACACAAGATTAGCAGACTCCATTTTTGGTGTAGAGGCTTCTGCAACAACCATTCCAACCTCTTTCTTCTTTGCCTCTTTAGTAGCCAATTTTGGACAGTTCTTTATGATATGATCATTCCCTTTACACTACTTGCAAAAAAAAAATCTTTTCTGATTTTTTTCTCATCTTTATCTTGGTTGTTCGAATGTGCAGCATTTGCAGATTTTTGCTTACTAGTAGAAGAGCTCCATTTTCCTTTGCCCTTCTGACTAGCCAAGAAAGCTTGATCTGCAACACGCATAATGGACATGTTCTTCTTGGACTGATCTTCCTACAACAAAACAGAGACTAAATCCTCAAATGACAAGGCATTTAGATTGCCTTTCATCATCAACCAAAGAGTAGAAGCAAAACTTTGATATGAATCAAGAAGTCCATTCAGAACGGTCTGCACAAGTGAGCTATCTGGTATAACCTCATCAGCAGAAATCAATTGTTTCTTCGAGTCTTTGATCTTTGTTAGAAAATTGTCCATAGAATCACCTTCATTCATGTGCTCACTCTCCAATTGTTTTCGGAGGTAAGCAACACGAGCCTCATTCCTAGCTTGGTACAATGTGGTAATGTAACATAAGCATCCTTAGTTGTTCTGCAAGAGCGAATGTGAGGAATAATGGCACTTTTGATAGACAAATCTATCAATGCATGTGCCTGGGCATCTCTGCCATCCCAACAAATTTGCTCTGCAGTAGGTGCAGTAGAAACCGTAGCACGAACAGAAATATGCAGAATATCATCATCTTTGACACCTTCTGCATCAGCTTGAGTACCTGCAGTTGTAACAGTTGCAGGTGTGATAGGACATTTTCAACACCCTGCACAATGTTCCACAGTCCCTTTGCAACCAATACATGTCGCATCATATAAGCACATAACGGGTAGCTGGTACCATCCAACTTATCCTCAACAACCAACATATGGAATACATCACTGCTTTCAGCCATGGCTGGTGACTAGAATACCTTGATGCAAAAAATTGACTGTATCTCAAAAAGTTGAACAGAACTTCCCAGACAAATTCCGCTAGACCTATAGCAGACTTTGAGACGCTTATACTAGCAAACCAAAACTGGTATATACCTTTGACACAAAAGGATGAAATAGCCTGCACAAGCACTGCTATATTGCGTTTGGAGGCCGAAACATACCAAATTTTGTGCTATTCTGAGACTACAACCGGAGATGTGTAGACGACGCCCTAGATGAAGCAGCAGCCTGCTCTAATACCAATTGTTGGAGATAGACGTCTGCGGAAGCACGCAAACAACACAAGGAAGGAGAAGAAGCTTGGAGCACAACACACAATACTGAATGTATTACTAGAGAATGTACAAAGAGGGAAGAAAACCTCCTAAAGAGGGAAAAAAGTGCCTCGGCGGTCCTAGAGTGTTCACACACATCACTGCCTAAATATATCAACAGTGTTCACATTCCAACATACAAAAGTAAACAAAAAATCAGGAAACTAAACTAAAGGGTGCACTTAAAGCTAAAGTTGCTTTATGTGCAAAACTCATACGATACATATGTACATTTCTTATGCAAAGGATTTTGTGATTTTTTTCTATTTTGGTTATTTTTATAATTTTTTGGCTTTGTTGAGATTTTCTTTTTTTTTTTGGTATGTTTCTCCCCCTTTCTAGAGGTATGTATATATTTGCATGGGTTTAAAGAAACATTTGTGCCTTATGCAAGCCTACACAGTTATCTCTATTCATGCATACATGAGGTGCATGATTAATCATGGTACAAAAAAAGTGGGTACTTGATAATTCATCAAGGGGCTTTTGTGGATGAGATTTATGTGATTCCTTCTATCCCCAAGTGTATGTGTGAGTTTTGTTTTGTTTTAGTGCATGAATGTGATCATTATGAAAGTTTTGGCAAGAAGGCGACTCCTTAAATTCATGTTCAATGTGGCTTTTTTGGTCTCCAAGTTAGTTGAGTGTGGCTAGTAGTTAGTGCTCATACAATTTGTTCATTCCTATGCCATCTACCTATGAAAGCCACATTTATTTGTGACCTAAAACTTTATTGTTCCTATGGGGCTTTTCCATGTGGTTGCCTCGGTATTCAGATCTTGGTTCTATTACTTGAGCTTCTAGCAAGTCCTTTGGTATCCATAGTTGTCAAGTTGTTGCTAGATTTTTTCTTGTATCCACCCTTGTGTGATTCTATCCTTTGTATGTGTCTGTTGTTAGGATTCTTTGAGTCCTTGCATTCAATTTGATCATGGTTCTGAGTGGGTGGTCAACTTGACACTTTTACAGTCCATACTTGATTTTTTCCTTTGTTGAGCACTGGTGAGTATGTTGTCCTTTTTGCACATGCTAGAGTGTAAATCTTTGAGCTGAGTCTTGTAAATCTTTGAGCCGAGTCTTGTAATTTTCTTGATGTTGTCCTACTTCATGAAACAGTGTCATCTTGCAATGAGGTCTATCTCTTCTACATGAGATTAGTAATCAAAGAAATCCTTTGAGTGGCCTTTTCTATGATGATTCATCTATTCCTACTTTGTTAGGTGAAACATTTTGTAGGTCCATGGGAAAACGATAGACTTGGTATTCAGATCCTAGGTTAACTAGGCATGGTTTAACCTAGGTTTTCTTTATCAAATAGAAACTCATGATCTATGGACTAGTTGATCAAAATATTTTCGCATTTTATGCTCTCCTCAAATTGTTCGTGACTTATGCCTTCTAGGTTGAGTTGTTAGTGACAGACTAGTCATTGGAAAAGAAGGGGGCTCCAACAATTGCATGGCCTATCAATTTGGGAGTAATGCATTCTACACAATAGACATAAGGGTACATGGATCAGTGTGGTCTTATGACTAGAGAATCCAAGAGTCTCAAGCCACACGATAGTTTGAGAGCTAGAAGACCCAAGAGTCTTCAATCATACTATAGATTTAGCTCCTAAAAGTGCAAGAGACCCCAACTTTATGGTGGATAGAGAGCTAGAAGACTCGAGAGTCTTCAATTGTACTATTGATTAGGAGCTAGTAGTCTCAAGAGTTTAAAATTATGTTGTTATGCATTGTTTATTGACCCAAACCTGAATAAGACGTCTTCAAATATTCAAGTCAATTGCATGGTCATATATTCAATATTGGGCAAATATGAAAGGTTGTGTAAGATCTTCATCATGGAAAACTAATAGCTTTACTATCAAGGGGATGTCCTATATGAGGATAGGAACTTCCACCTCGCCAATGGAAAGGGTTTTCACATCTCCTAATCCTATGAGGGAAGCCTCAAGAGGATTCACTTGTAGCTTCATGTCTTGACAAAATGAATACCTAATGGCATTAGTGGTAGTTGTTGAATCAATGAGGGCCCTAATTGTCTTGATTGTCATGCCCAGTCCTAGCTCGACAAAAATGAATGGTTTTCTATCCACTGCTAGGAGAGGTACTCCTCTTTGTTTGGCACACGTGGCAATACTTGGGATCATCCAACTGGAAGATGATATTCACAAGATGAAGCCCTTAAACATCACCATTCCCATAATGGCTTAAGCTTGATCATCTTAGCTTACTATGTTTAATGCTCTCTAGAGCTTGAGCCTTTGCTTCTTCTCTAATTCTTTTATCTTCCTCTTTATGCTTCTTAGCCACATTGAGTCATTTAAGCATCTCTTCTGTCAGTGGATCTTGATAAAGCTTGACTCTACATCCATTAATGTAATTTGGCATTACATCTCCTTCTAAGGTGGCTAATTACATTGTACTACTAGTCAAAAGCATATTGATGATCATAGGTCCATAACAATGGTTTTATAACTTATGTGCATGTTGTTTCAAAGCGTATAATAGTATTAAATCACCAACTTTCAAGCCTTTATCTTTCACATGCACATCAAAATAAGTCTTTTGTGTTTTCTTTGCCATGTATATTCATATTGCTACTCTCGAACTAGTCTTCTAGATTCTCTAAGTCCATTATCCTTGAGATATCTCGTGGCCCATCCATTGATGCTCTTGTGCTACTCTTAGCATGGGTACTAGAAATCTAATGATAGCGTAGCATTATGGAAAAATACCATTCGAAAGGGACTTGCATTGGGTACCCTTTTATAGGACATTGGATACACACAAACAACATGATGTAGCTATTTTTCCCAATCTGATTGTTTATTGTCTATGATCTTTGTCAATACATTACGTAGGATCTTATTTATACTTTCTGTTTTTTCATTTTCTTGCAAGTGATATGGTGCTGATTTATTGTGAATCACATGAAATCGTGTAATAGATATCAATCACTTCATTCAAAAAATGAGTTCCTCTATCACTCACTAACTATATGGCCAATCCATATCTCTTGAATACATTTTCCAAAAAGAAATTTGCCATTATTTGTGCATCATTTTTCTTGGTAACTTTGACTTCTACCCATTTAGTAAGATAGTATGTAGCAACAATGATGTACTCTGCATGGGAGCTTGTAGCCGGGGGCCGGTTGATAGTTCCTACGAATTCTATACCCCACTTTGAGAATGCACATCCTCCCATCATGGTTCTTAGTTGATGGAGAGTGTTAATCTCCAAAAGAACAAGCTAATCTTGAAGTTAGAGCACCTCTATATCAAGAGTAACTCAAAACCTTCACTAGTTTAGAGGATCAATACTTAGTTTCCAAATTCTTGAACAAACTGTGAAGGAGATGACCACACAGAAAGTCTGCTACACATAACTCACTCATTGACTTATCAATTGTGTAAATTTTTTGATAAAACCTTGCACAAGGTGTCACCTATAGTTTACACACCTCCTCCAAGTTAAATCATTCCAAAAGATTTAGTAGAACTTGAGAAATGATCTTAACAAGTCACCTATGTCTAAAACTGTAGTTCTTTACAGTCGATTTTGACACCTGTAACTTCTTAAGCTTGGTTCTCTCAAAGTAGAACCCGTTTAATCAAATGCTTTTAGTTATAGGTAGCTTACCTTCCAACTTAAAGAATGAGTGCTTGCTTGCTCAAAACTTTACACTGTGGAAGGAGAACTA
The DNA here is from genome assembly GCA_020310875.1 of Ceratopteris richardii. Taxonomy (NCBI): domain Eukaryota; kingdom Viridiplantae; phylum Streptophyta; class Polypodiopsida; order Polypodiales; family Pteridaceae; genus Ceratopteris; species Ceratopteris richardii. Next base: position 26,098,595 of record CM035430.1, read on the forward strand.
ACCAAAACATTAGCATCGAATTTTGTACCTCCTGCAACTTCTCTTCTTTTCATTTACACATGTAAATGTTCCTACACTCAATTCTCTCAACCTGATCACAATTAGAAGCTGAAAATTTGTACACAGGTCAATCAAATATAGACTTAGACTTGTACAAAAGCATTTCACAAAAGACTCAACACAGAAGGGCAACACTCAGAAATATCGGGTGCAACTTTTCTTCATTTTTGGAAAATTTACATCTGAGTGATGAGAGAGATCTTACTCACTTCTAAAGTGTCTAATGGCTCATACAACTTCTAATTTCTCTATTCACATGCTCTCTCATATTTGCCCCGACATTTTCTTTGTATATATAGGCAAATATTTACAAGCTCATGACCATACAAAAGTATATGTGAACTATCTCTGAATTAATGTACATATGTATACACATCTTCATCCTCTGAATATATACTTTCTCCATGCTTCATAACTTGATCTTTTCTTTAGTCCTTGACTTCCAGACCTTCATTAGAACTTCAATTGTTGATTTCCCTGCACCAACAGCTCCCCCTCAATCACCAATTGAGGTTTTCTATCTTCTTTATACCTGCCATGTCTTTGAATCTCTGTAGCTTTGGTCCATCCAAGCTTTTGGTTAGCATATCAACTATCTGATCTTTTGTTGAAGTATGTATTACTTCAATCTCCTTATCCATCACCTTCTCTCTTAGAAAGTGATACTGAATCTCAATATGTTTAGTCCTAGCATGAAAAACAGGATTAGCAGCTAAATACAATGAACTCATGTTATCTCCATGAATAGTGGGTGTACTCTTCATAAGAGTCTTAAGCCATATCACTTCCTTTGCAGCTTCAACCATACCTTTGTACTCAGCCTCTGTAGATGATAAAGCAACTGTGTGTTGCTTCTTTGAACACCATGAAATTAACTTATCTCCCACATAACACAAGTATCCATAAGTTGATCTCCTATCATCAGGATTACTTGCCCAATCTATATCACTATAGATCTTGATACCATAATACAAACCTTCTTTGAGTGTACCCTTAATGTACCTCAACACTCTTTGTCGTGCAATCCAATGTTCTTTCCTAGGACACTGCATGAATTGAGATAATACTCCAATTGCATATGACAAGTCAGGCCTAGTTAATGTAGCATAGATCAGACTACCAACCAAACTTTGATATAGCTTCATGTCCTTGAATTCTTCTCCTCCATATCTGCTCAATTTGTGATTCACCTCCATTGGAGTAGGTGCTACCCTGCAATCATTCATCTTAAACTTGATCAACAAGTTTCTTAAATACCTTTCTTGAGTTACATACACTCCATGTTGAGTGCATGAGATCTCCATACCCAAGAAATATGACAAGTCTCCCAAGTCACTAATCTTGAACTCTTTCTCCATTTGCTTCTTTAAGCTTTGAATGCCTTTCTTATCTGTACCTGTAAGAATTATATCATCAACATATATGCACATGTAAATGAAACCATCATCACTTTCTTTAACAAGCAAGCTACTATCTACTTTAGATACTTGGAAACCAAGTTCTTTCAAGAACTTCACAAGTCTATAATTCCATGCCCTTGGGGCCTGCTTCAAACCATACAAAGCTCTCTTGAGTTTACATACATAATCTGGATACCTTTCATCTCTGAATCCTTGTGGTTGCTCCATGAAAACATCATCTGAAATATAACCATTCAGAAAAGCATTCTTCACATCCAATTGACATAATTTCCAACCTTTACATGCAGCAATGGCTATGAGTGTCCTGATGGTTTCCATCTTTGCCATAGGACTATAGGTCTCATCATAATCTATACCATATGTCTGAGCAAACCCTTTCACAACAAGTCTAGCTTTATACCTAGACACACTTCCATCTGCAAACCTCTTTGTCTTGTAGACCCATTTGCATCCAATGATCTTCTGACTATTTGGTTTAGGAACCAAATCCCATGTTTGATTCTCCATCAATGCATCATACTGTTCCTGCATAGCTTTCTCCCAATTTTCCTTAGCTTTTGCCTCTTCATATGTAGAAGGGTCTTCATCTGCCTTTATTATATAAGCATAATCTTTGGTAGCCAAAAAAGAAGTGTCATAGCTATACCTTGTAGGTTGCCATTTGTGTCTTGATGCCCTTCTGAGTTCTCCACTTCTTGAGGTTTCTGGTTCATCACACTCTGGATCAAATCTTGGCACTTCTTCAACTTCAACCTGTACTTCATTGTTCTCCTCTTCATCAAATATTTGAACCTTTGATTTACCTTTCTTTTGATTCACAATTTCTTCATCCCCTGCATGAACATTAAGTGTACCTGCATACCAAGTACCTTGCTCATCAAATGTAACATCCTTTGATACAAGGAATTGTTTTGTGGATGGACTCCACCATCTATATCCCATCTGCTTATCATCATATCCAATGAACACATATTTTTCAGCTTTAGGTTCCAACTTATGCCTCAATTGAGATGGCACATATGCATATGCCAAATATCCAAATACTTTGCAATGATCTAGAGTAGGTCTCTTACCCCACCATGCCTCATATGGTGTCATACCCTGCAAAGCTTTACATGGTAATCTATTAACCAAATAAGTAGTTGTGTTTATAGCCTCAACCCACACATAATTTGGGCAATTTTTCTCCTTCATCATGGATCTTGCAAACTCAACAAGAGTTCTATTCCTCCTTTCTGCTACACCATTTTGTTGAGGAGAGTACCTGCAAGTAACTTCCCTTTTTATACCTGCATTCCACAAGTAATCACTGAACTCATTAGAGAAATACTCTCCGCCTCCATTTGATCTTAGTCTCTTCAATTTTTGACCTGTAATTCTCTCTGCATACACATGATAATGTTTGAATGTATTGAATACATCTGACTTATCTTTGATCACATAGATAGTGATCCATCTGGTAGCATCATCAACATAAATCACATAATACCTTGAACCATTGATACTGAAATCCTTTGATGGCCCCCACACATCTGTGTGTACCAATTCAAGCTTCTCTGAATACATAAAACCATGTTTGGAATAAGATTTCTTATGAGCCTTACCTAATTGACATGCCTCACATCTGTATGTCATATGTTGACCTGCAACATTAGGCAATCCAAGCACTAAACAATTTTTAACCATGTCTTTGATACCTCTTTCATTAAAATGTCCAAGCCTTTTGTGCAAAAGATCTAACTCAGAGATCTTATGTCCTCCATAAGTGAACAAGGCATAACCAACATTACCTTGAATCTTCAATGTGAAGAGTCTTCCTTCTTTCTTCCCTGAAACAATTTGTTTATACCCCTTGCTAGGGTCTTCCACAAAAGCTCCCTCATTAGTGAACCTAACTTCATAAACTTTTTCAACAATTTGTCCTACACGTATGAGATTCTTTGGAATTGTAGGAACATACAAAACCTTACTCAAGAGAGTACTACCATCCTTGGCCTTCACTGATCCAATTGACTTCACATTATGCTTTGTATTGTCACCTGTTTGAACTACATGATTAGTTATCTTATTCTCCAAATCAGTCATCAAAGCTATGTTGCCACTCAGGTGATTGCTACACCCTGAGTCAATGTAGAAGACTCTTTGATCTTCACTTTGCCTTTCACAAGTTGAATTCATTATCAATGCTGAATCCTCCTTCTGATCTGAAGCATAATTGTAGTAGGTATTGTTATATTGTTGACTTTGGAATCCTCTACCTGCATTTATTCCAAAGTAACCTCTACTACCTCTACCTCTGAAATTACCTCTTTGATTCCTGTCACCTCTTCCTCTTGAATTAAAATTCTGATTATATCCACCAGTATTCTGAGTATTATGCCAACAATCATTAGCTAAATGATTTGTCTTACCACAAATCCAGCAAGCTTTGACTCCATCTTTATTACTCCTGCCTCTTCCTCTGCCTTTGCCACCACCTTTTCCTCTTAGGAAGTTAGCCTGGCTAGTCATTCCTTAATCTTCATTTATTTGTTGCTTCCCTTTGCTATTCTTCTTCTTATCCTTTGAATACATTGCTTGACCTGCACTTTTGTCACTTTCACCTTTGACATTCTGCTCAAAGGTTAACATGTGTCCTAGCAACTGATTTAAATCAGGAGTAAAATGATCAAGTGATAATTTAGTAGACAAAATGAATGGCTTCCATTTGTCATCACCTCTCAAACCTGTGAGGATTTGCCTTACCAATTTATCCTCCTCAATATCTTCATCAACTACTCCTAATGCATCTGCAATGTCCTTCATCCTTGTTACATAATCTGAGATGGATTGAGAGGCCTTCTTCTTGAATGTGGTAAATTCTGCCCACAAGGATGCCTTCCTTGACTTTGTGGTGTTTTGGAAATGCTCCTCCAAAGCATTCCATATATCACTTGCACTTTCAAGACCTCTAATGTGAGGTAGCAAGTAGTCATTAACTGCCATATAGATAATGCTCCTAGCTTGAGCATCTCTCTTCATCCAAGTCTTCAAATCTGATAATTCCTCCCTAGTTGGAACACTAGGATCTCTGAACTGAGGTTTTTCTTCTTCACCTGTAATATAACCTATCAAGTCTTTGCTCATGAGATGAGCTTCCATCCTCATTGACCATGTTGGATAGTTCTCTCTATCCAATTTCTCTATCTGAAGAGAATCTCCCATCCTTTCTTCACCTGTGTATTAAATCCTTCAAGCTTTATGAGTAATAAGATTACCTTTGCTTTGAATGAAGTTCCTTTTGTCTTCCTTGATATCTTTTGGCCTCCTTTTCAAGCTTTGCTCTCAAGCTTTCACCTTTTGAATTCTTTATAACTGCAGCAGTCGGGGTCCTCCTTTCTTCAATTTTGATACTTCCTGCTCTGATACCACTGATGGAGAGTGTTAATCTCCAAAAGAACAAGCTACTCTTGAAGTTAGAGCACCTCTATATCAAGAGTAACTCAAAACCTTCACTAGTTTAGAGGATCAATACTTAGTTTCCAAATTCTTAAACAAACTGTGAAGGAGATGACCACACAGAAAGTCTGCTGCACATAACTCACTCATTGACTTATCATTTGTGTAAAGTTTTTTATAAAACCTTGCATAACATGTCAGCTATAGTTTGCGCACCTCCTCCAAGTTAAATCATTCCAAAAGATTCAGTAGACCTTGAGAAATGATCTTAGCAAGTCACCTATGTCTAAAACTGTAGTTCTTTACAGTCGATTTTGACACCTGTAACTTCTTAAGCTTGGTTCTCTCAAACTAGAACCAGTTTAATCAAATGGTTTTAGTAATAGGTAGCTTACCTTCAACTTAAAGAATGAGTGCTTGCTTGCTCAAAACTTTACACTATGGAAGGAGAAATAACCAAAACATTAGCATCGAATTTTGCACCTCCTGCAACTTCTCTTCTTTTCATTTACACATGTAAATGTTCCTACACTGAATTCTCTCAACCTGATCACAATTAGAAGCTGAAAATTTGTACAGAGGTCAATCAACTATAGAATTAGACTTGTACAAAAGCATTTCACAAAAGACTCAACACAGAAGGAGAACACTCAGAAATATCGGGTGCAACTTTTCTTCATTTTTGGAAAATTTACATCTGAGTGATGAGAGAGATCTTACTCACTTCTAAAGTGTCTAATGACTCATACAACTTCTAATTTCTCTATTCATATGCTCTCTCATATTTGCCCCGACATTTTCTTTATATATATAGGGAAATATTTACAAGCTCATGACCATACAAAAGTATATGTGAACTATCTCTGAATTAATGTACATATGTATACACATCTTCATCCTCTGAATATATACTTTCTCCATGCTTCATAACTTGATCTTTTCTTCAGTCCTTGAATTCCAAACCTTCATTAAAACTTCAATTGTTGATTGCCCTGCACCAACATTAGTGGCACGTCATCTTACATATAGGATATTGAGCTCTTTGACATGTATCACATTGCTTCACATAGTTATATGCATCCATGTGAAGGGTAGGCCACCAAAGACCTGAAAAAAATGGCATTCTAATATTTTCAAATAGTCCTCTCGTGTACACATAACCTTGAATATCCATCTCTTCCATGCTTGTATAGACTATCACCAATGAGTGCATAGTCTTGAGCTTCTTGCTCTAGACTTCTTTGTCACGCTAATGTCATATCTTGAGGGAAAGTTCTCGTTTGCAAAAATTCAACTAAATGAGTGCTCCAATCTGGTATTAGCGACAATAGATACAAGGTTGCATGTTCCACTAGGGGTATGATAATACAAGACTGACAATACTTAAGCAACCTATAGATATCTTCTTCCATGGTTGGAAAATACACACCTAAATGCTTTAATGTTTGTAGAGTTCTATGCTTTAAATAATGTTTCCCAATTGCACTATGTGTGCTAGTTGCAACCATTTTTCATTCTCTTCCTCATCCACACAACAAGTTAGAACACCATGATTGTCTTGTTTTTTTATACTTCCTATTAGTATGTGGTATTTTTGTGACTTGATTACTTCCTCTTCTTTCGTTTTGACTATAGGGTTCATGGGTCAAAAAATTATTGATATATTTAGGTAGTGATAAGTGTGAACACTCTAGGACCGCCGGGGCACTTTTTTCCCTCTTTAGGAGGTTTTTTTCCCCTGGCTTTTATATACGCCTATTGCCCTAATGGGCTACTTATCTTTGTACATTCTCTAGTAATACATTCAGTATTGTGTGTTTGTGCTCCAAGCTTCTTCTTCTTCCTTGTGCTGTTCGCGTGCTTCCGCAGACGTCTATCTCCAACAATTGGTATCAGAGCAGGTCGTCGCTTCTTCTAGGGCGCCATCGACACTCCTCCGTTTGTAGTCTCAAATTCGCACGAAACTTGGTGAGCATACTCAGGGTGTTTCCGAGATCAAAACAGCTTCGTTCTGTGGTGCCGAAATTGCGATCTGAGCTCGTTTTGGCCTCCGAACGCACTATCGCAGTGCTTGTGCAGGCTATTTCGTCCTTTTGTGCCAAAGGTATATACCAATTTCTGTTCGTCAATTTAAGCGTCTCGAAGTCTGCTACAGGTCTAGCAAAACTCGTTTGGGCAGTTCCGTTCAACTTTTTGAGATACAGTCAATTTTCTGCATCAAGGTATTTTAGTCACCGGCCATGGCTGAAAGCAGTGATGTATTCCGTATGTTGGCTGTTGAGGATAAGTTGGATGGTACCAACTACCCATTATGGGCTTATATGATGCGACATGTACTGGTTGCAAAAGGATTGTGGAACATTGTGCAGGGTGTTGAAAGACGTCCTGTTACACCTGTAACGACAGGTACTGCAAATACAGGTGCTAGAGCTGATGAAGATGGTGTCGAAGATGATATTCCGCAGATTCCTGTTCGTGCTGTTGTTTCTGTTGCACCTACTACAGAGCAGATTCGCTTGGATGGCAGAGATGCCTAGGCACATGCATTGATAGCTTTGTCTGTCAAACGTGCCATTATTCCTCACATTCGCTCTTGCAGAACAGCAAAGGATGCTTGGGATACACTTACCACTTTGTACCAGGCTAGGAATGAGGCTCATGTTGCTTACCTCCGAAAATAGTTGGAGAGTGAGCACATGAATGAAGGTGATTCTATGGACAGTTTTCTCACAAAGATCAAAGACCTGAAGGAACAATTGATTTCTGCTGATGAGGTTATACCAGATAGCTCACTTGTGCAGACCGTTCTGAATGGTCTTCCTGATTCATATCAGAGTTTTGCCTCTACTCTTCGGTTGATGATGAAAGGCAATCCGAATGCCTTGTCATTTGAGGAATTAGTCTCTGTTTTGTTGCAGGAAGATCAGTCCAGGCAGAACAGGTCCATTGTGCATGTTGTAGATCAAGCTTTCCGGGCTAGTCAGAAGGGCAAAGGAAAATGGAGCTCTTCTACTAGTAAGCAGAAATCTACAAATGCTGCACAATCGAAGAACCAGGATAAAGATGAGAAGAAATCAGAAAAGCAGAAATTGTTTTGCAAGTACTATAAAGGAAATGATCATATCATAAAGAACTGTCCAAAACTGGCTGCTAAAGAGGCAAAGAAGAAAGAGGCTGGAATGGTTGTTGCAGAGGCCTCTACACCAAAAGCAGAGTCTGCAAATCTTGTGCAGGAAAAAGAATGGGCGTTTACTATTGTCTGCAGTTTTGACCCATCTTCTGATGATCAGTGCATGTCTGCAGTAGACTCAGATGTTTGGTACTTTGACAGTGGGGCGACCAAACATATTACCTCGCAGTGCAGTTTCTTCTCTTCACTCGGGCCTGCCCCTACAGGGAATACTGTCACATGCGCCAATAACTCCTCTTATCCTGTTATGGGAGTTGGTAAGATCATTCTGACTACTGCTGATGGTAGTTCTTTCACTTTGTCAGATGCTTTATTTGTGCCAGGGATCAAAAAGAACGTGTTATCAGTTTCTGCATTAGCCAAGATTGGCTTGGTTGTGAAATTCATTGATGACAGGTGTATAGTCCATGATCTCTCAAATGGCGATGTGAGTATTGCTTCTGGCATTTTATGTCGTGGGCTGTATAAGCTCATAGACTATGAAAGATCTGTGAATGATTCGGCGTGTGCAGTTCATGATTCTCAGGTTATGTCAGATGCAAAGCTTTGGCATGCACGCTTTGGTCATCTGAATTTTGCTAGTTTGCTACGCCTGCAGAAATCTGAAATGGTGTCCTCTTTGCCCAAACTTGAGGCACCTGGAAAACATGTTTGTGAAGGCTGTATTTTGGGCAAAATGCAGCGTTCTTCCTTTCCAAAAGATGGTTCAGTTCGGGCTACGCAGAAATTGCAGCTTGTACATAGTGATGTCTGTGGTCCTATGCAGACACCCTCTTTTGGAAATTACCTTTACTTCGTGACTTTCATTGATGATTTTTCCAGACATGCATGGGTATATCCACTCAAAGCAAAGTCCAAAGTGTTCATGTGCTTCAAACAGTTTTTGGTTTCGGCTGAAAATCTGTCAGCATGTAAAATAGGCACCCTCCGTTCTGATCGAGGGGGGGACTATATGTCTTCAGATTTTAATGCATTTCTGGCTGAACATGGGATAAAACACCAGTGTACAGTGTCGTATACACCTCAACAGAATGGATTTGCTGGAACAAAGAACAGGTCACTCATGGAGATGGCGAGGTGCATGGTCAAAAGTCAGGCTTTACCACATAGTTTCTGGCTTGAGGCTGTCATGTGTGCAGCATATGTACTGAACAGGTGTCCCACTAAAGTGTTGCAGTCTATCACTCCATATGAGGCTTGGCATGACCACAAGCCATATGTTGCTCATCTGCGTGTTTTTGGTTATTTGGCATATGCATTAGTGCCTGAACAACATCGCAGAAAATTGGATGATAAGGCAGTAAAATGTATTTTTGTTGGGTACAGTTCTGAAGGTAAAGGCTATCGTCTGTATCATCCACAGATTAAACGCATTCTGGTTAGCCGTGATGTTGTCTTTGTGGAAGATGCTATTCAGCCATTGCTTTCATGTACTAAGGAGACATCTGTTAGCTCCAAAGACATGTATGATATTTTGATGCCTCTTTTTACAGGTGGACAGTCTAGTGCTGGTCCTAATGAGGCAACTTCTCAGCCTTTGCAGGTTTCATATGATGATGTAGATCATTCCATTTCTGATGCAGATCTACACGATGCACTTGTTGATGAGAGAGCTGATATTGAGTAGGCAAAAACTATGCCAAAATGGCTGGTGCAGACTTTGCGTGACAGCAAATTAGATGCACCTTTGTCATATCGTACTCGTTCAGGCTCTCATAGTGCCTCCTTTGCATCAGATTGCTATGCTATGGCTGCATCTAGTCTCTGTGATGAGAATGAGCCTGTTTCTTTTGATGAAGCACAAAATTCAGAAAATTGGATGGCTGCTATGCAATCTGAATATGATGCTATAATGAAGAATGGTACATGGTCTTTATGTGACTTGCCTCCTGGCAAGAAGGCCATTGGCACTAAGTGGGTATACAAGCTGAAGCGTAAACCTGATGGTACAGTTGACAGGTATAAGGCTAGGCTTGTTGCAAAGGGTTATGCACAGGAAAGAGGCATTGATTTTGATGAGACCTTTGCACCTACATGCCGTATGACTACTGTTCGGAGCATTTGTGCACTTGCAGCCCATCATGGTTGGAATGTACATCAATTGGACATTAAAACAACATTTCTGAATGGTGACTTGCATGAAGAAGTGTATGTTTTTCAGCCCCGTGGCTTTGTGCAGAAAGGGCATGAAAACTAGGTGTGCAGGTTAAAGAAGGCATTATATGGTTTAAAGCAAGCACCACGTGCTTGGTATGAGAAGATACATGCCTATGTGATTGCACATGGTTTTGAGAACAATCCAACTAAAAGCACCTTATATGTTAAGCGTGCTAATGATGTGCTTCTGATCATTGTTGTCTATGTTGATGACATGCTGCTCACTGGTCCTATTTGTTAAAAGTCAAGCTTCAAGCTAAAAATTCGTGGGGAATCTTTTATGGACATGTGGAGCAATCAAAGGAAGCCAAAAGCCACGAGATTCCATCAAGAAAAGTCACTCAACCACTCCCCAAGTCATCTCAACTAATTCCTCCAAGTTAGGAGGCTGATTTGGAAAGGTAGTTCCTAGATTTTAGGGGCACACCTCTCACTATAAAAGGAGCATGTATCCCGACTTCTTTTTGGCCATCTTCTTGGAGTTTTAGCTCATGTAAAGTGAGCACTAAGTGCTGGAGTTGTGATAAGCAAGCCCCTTGCTTAAGCAACCCCCTTGCTTGCTTGTTTGTTTTCTTTTAGTAGGCATATCTATGTGTGTGCGCAGGCAGTGTTGCAACTCTCTACCCCTGAGTTGTTAGCATTGGTTCTCCCTCATATGGTATCCATTTGATGTAATTCTTGTCTCATTGGATAGCTATAAGAGTCTATTTTATGCTTACCAATTCTCTGGAGCATTCTCTGAGTAAGCTGGGAGCAACATTCATTTTAGTGAAGTTGTGTGATTGATATCTCTCTCTTTGTGTAGGCTCTGTTGGAAATATTTTGCTCTCTGTTGTAAGGGCTGGTTCTCCTTCTCTATGTATCCATTTGCTATGATTTTGGTGTCATTGGGTAGCTATTAGAGTCCTCTAAAGTTGACATAAGTTTGAGATTCATTCTCTGTATAATCTCTGAGAAAAGTTTGCTGGAGTGAAGTGAGGTCTCTGCTTGACTAGCAGTTGTGAGCATTCAACTAGCTCATGTTGTAGACATTGTTTCTCTTTGTGTAAGCATCCATTTCAAGTGAAATTTGTTTTGTTGGAAAGCCCTTGGTGTCTACTACAGGTCTACAAAAGCTCACTGGAGTTCTCTGCATAAGCTCTGAGTAAGAGCATTTTTGGTGTGCAGAGGTCAAAGAAGGATACCTGTGGAGGTCATTCGCGCTTCATCGTTGCTTAGGGGTTGAGATACTTCCCCCATCAGTGGTATCAGAGCATTTGGGCATCTTGGAGGTATCACATACAAGCAAGAAGACCTCTTGGAGTTGGTGGTTGAAGAGTTGCATCAACAAAAGCTTCTTGGAGGTAGCTCACATCAAGGGGGAGCTATTCTACTCAAATTTGCAAGAGCACAAGGTGTCCATCTAAGGAAAGCTTTGGATTGAGGTAACCTTAGAGCCTCATTTTCATTTTACACACATTGGAGCATTAGCCAAGGGCTAGGTCAAGTATCAAAGACTAGATATGGGAGACTTCAACACTCAAATTGAAAAGCTAGACAAAGGTAACTATCAACCATGGAGATTTAGGGTCTCCAACTATCTTATGGGCAAGGGCCTTTGGGGGTTGATTAGTGGAAGTGAACCAAGACCTAGGTTGGATGAGAATCCAACCAATGACCAGAGAAGGGCCTTTAGGGAATGGAATGAAAGAGACAAGAGGGTTATCTTTATTCTTTCCCAACACATTAGCAATAGCATGATCGGCCATATCCAAGACCTGGATTCAAGCATGAAGGTATGGGAGACACTTGAAAGGCTCTATTCAACAAGCACCAAAGCAAGGAAGATCCAACTCAAGAATGAGCTCAACAACCTTAGGAAGAGCTCAGGGAGTAGCATAAATGACTACATACTTAAGGTCAAGGAGTTATCAGATGCATTGGGATCCATTGGAAGCCACGTAGACGATGACGATCTTGTGGCTTATACTCTCAATGGTTTGAGAGATGATGAGAAGTGGAAACCCTTTACCACTTCAGTTTATGTAAGGGATAATCTTCTCGATTTTGAGCAATTGGTTGCTCTCATGGTCACCGAAGAAATGAACATAGGTGGAAGTTCAACTAAAAGTAAAGATGCACAAGTTTTCTATGCAGGTAATCAAAGGGGCAAAGGAAGACAAGGACAAGGAAGGGGCAAAGGAAGGTTTGGAGGAAGGCAAGGCCACTCAAGAAATCAAGGACATGACCAAGGCACCTCATCACAAAGAGGGAGAGGAAGATCAAGAGGAAGAGGAGGACGACATCAACAAAACAGGAATCAAGATGGCGAAGGATGTTACATATGTGGCAAGTTTGGCCACTATGCTAGAGATTGCTACCAAGGAGGAAACCAAAGGAACTATAATCAAGGTTCTTCATACAAAGGCCAAGGTAATTATGCTTCTACAAGTTCAGAAAATGACAATCTCTTGATGATGCACATGAATGGGAATTCAAGCAAAGTAGATAACACTTGGTATATTGATAGTGGATGTAGCAACCATATGAGTTGCAATGCTTCTTGGTTTACTAATCTACATGTTCCCAAAGGTAAAGGACATGTAGAAACAGGTGATGATACAGCCCATGAGATCTCCCATGTTGGAGATGTAGCTTTGGATGACAAGGAGGAAGGAAGATGTCTCAAGGATGTCTTGCATGTACCTACCATCACAAAGAACTTGGTGTCCGTTGGGCAAATGGTTGAAAGAGGCTATCAAGTAAGGTTCAACAAAGGTGGATGCTTTGTGGAGAACCCTAAGCAAGGTTACAAGGTCATAGCAAGAGGAAAGAAGCAAGGGAGACTCTTCACTTTGGAGGTAAATTCTCATTCTACTCAACATGTCTACTTCACATATGGAAACAAGAGGATTTCGGAGTTGGACTTGTGGCACAAGAGGATAGGTCACATCAACATACAAAGAATGAAGGAAATGCAATTCAAGAGGCTGGTTGAAGGTCTTCCCAACTTCCAAGGACAAGGTATGAAGCATTTATGTGAATCTTGTCAACTAGGGAAGCAAGCGAGACTTCCATTCAAGAAGAGTGGCTACATAAGCCAACATCCATTGGAGTTGATACATACAGATGTGTGGGGGCCAACGAAAGAGCAATCCATTGGAGGTAACAAGTACTTTGTCACTTTTATAGATGATTGCACAAGGATGGTTTGGGTTTATTTCATCAAAAACAAATCAGATGTGTTTACATGTTTCAAAGCATTCAAGGCAATGGTAGAGAAGGAAACAGGTACATATATCAAGAAGCTAAGGTCCGATGGAGGGGAGAATATTTCTCAAATGAGTTTTCTGATTTTTTAATGGATCAAGGCATCAAGAGGCAAGTAACATGCAGGTACACACCCCAACAAAATGGAGTAGCAGAGAGAAAGAATAGATACATTGCCGAGATCGCTAGAGCAATGCTTAATGAGATGAATGTACCTAACATGTTTTGGAGTGATGCAGCAAATACCGCCGTGTATCTAATGAATAGGGCTCCTACCTCAGGGATCCATGGCTTGACACCATATCAAGCCTATTATGGTAAGAAACCTGATCTTTCCCACTTGAAGATATTTGGATGTACTTGTTATGTACATGTGCCAAGTGAATTGAGGCACAAGCTACAACCAAAGGCAGAAAAGTGTGTGTTTCTAGGATATTCAAATGATCATAAAGGTTACAGGTGCTTCAACCCAAATACAAAGGACTTGAGGATATCAAGGGATGTAGCATTTGATGAGCTACTCCCTTGGTATAAGAAGTATGATTGTATGCAGGACTATGAAGAAGAAAAGCATGGACATGATGAAGAACAAATCGACCTAGAGCTAAGCGGCCCAAGGTGTTCCATCAATGAAGATAGTTCAAGCATGAACTCACCATGGAGGGGGAGACCTTCATCAAGCTATGAAGCACAATCAATCAACAAAGGCAAAGCAACATTGGTGGAGTTGGATGAAGAAGGTAATGAAGTTGAAGATGATGAAGGACACATGATGGAGAAAGAAGCCACGTCAAAGAAAGAGATCAAGTTCCCAAGGCAAAGGAGGTTTATTCCTCCAAAAGGTGAAGAAAGGAAGTCTTCTAGAGTTAAGTATCCAACTCAAAGGTTTACTTATGATTCATACATGGCAACACATTATGCATATATGAACAAAGTAGTAGAAGATCATGAGCCCGATTGCTATGAAGATGCAAGCAGGTACACCGAATGGAAAGAGGCAATGCAAGAAGAGATCGACGCACTTGAGGAAAATCAAACATGGACTCTAGTGCCCAAGAAGGAGAACATGAAGGTAATAGGTAATAAGTGGGTGTATAAAGTAAAGAGGAATTCAGATGGATCTATTTCTAGGTTCAAAGCAAGATTGGTGGCTAAGGGTTTTGCACAAACCTATGGAGTGGACTTTGAAGAGACATTCATCCCCGTGGCAAAGATGAGCACCATTAGGACACTCATTGCAATGGCTGCTAGCAAAGGATGGAAGCTCTTCCAATTGGATATCAAGAATGCCTTTCTCAATGGAGACTTGGAAGAAGAGGTATACATGGAGCAACCACTAGGTTTTGTTCATAAAGAGTTTCCACATCATGTTTGTAGGTTGAAGAAGGCACTTTATGGCCTAAAGCAAGCTCCAAGGGCTTGGAACCAAAGATTGGTGGACTATTTGATCAAATGTGGTTACAATCAATGCAAGGCGGATCCATCTCTCTTCATCAAACAAAGAGGAGAACTTGTGGTCTACATGTGTGTGTATGTAGATGATCTTATCATTACAGGTAATGATACAAAGGGCATTGAGGAGATCAAGGCAAAGCTTGGAAAGGAGTTTAGGATCTCTGATCTTGGAGATCTTAGGTATTTTCTTGGCATTGAAGTTGTATACAAAGAAGAAGGTATTATGCTCATACAAAGGAAGTATATTCTAGACCTACTTGAGAGGTTTGGGATGCTACATTGCAAGCCTATTTCAAATCCCATGGAAGTTAATGTAAAGCTAAGCTCCATTGATGGAGAGCCATTAGAGGATGTAACTTTGTATCGATCTATTGTAGGCTCTTTCAATTATGCCACAATAACCAGGCCTGACATAGCATATGGAGTTGGAGGGTTATCACAATTTATGCATAGTCCAAGGACTACACACTTGCAAGCTGCAAGAAGAATGTTGCGATATCTCAAAGCAACTATAAATGAAGGATTGTTCTACTCATTTGATGATGATATGCAGGTCAAAGCTTATTCCGATGCCGATTGGGCCGGTTCGAAGGAAGATAGAAGGAGTACAAGTGGTTACCTAGTCATGCTAGGTAGCAAGATCATCTCATGGATTTCAAAGAAGCAACCCACGGTGGCATTATCTTCCACCGAGGCTGAGTATAGAGCTTTGGCTCAAGTCACATGTGAGCTAATGTGGATTAAGAAGCTATTTATGGAGCTTAATTTGCAGGTTGACACATATCCAATTTTTTGTGACAACATGAGTAGCATTCATCTAGCATCGAACCCTGTCTATCATGCTAGAACCAAGCATATTGAAGTGCACTATCACTTCATAAGGGAAAAGGTGATATCCAAGGAAGTTTCAGTACATCATATTGGTACTAAGGACCAAGTTGCGGACATGTTTACAAAGGCTTTGGATGGGATGAAGATTTCAAAATTCAAGCAATGCATCAACATGAAGGAGCTTGGATGAGGATGAAGAATTGAAGCTTGAGGGGGAGTGTTAAAAGTCAAGCTTCAAGCTAAAAATTCGTGGG
Source organism: Ceratopteris richardii (assembly GCA_020310875.1). NCBI lineage: Eukaryota > Viridiplantae > Streptophyta > Polypodiopsida > Polypodiales > Pteridaceae > Ceratopteris > Ceratopteris richardii. The sequence continues at coordinate 26,114,650 of CM035430.1, forward strand.
GAATCTTTTATGGACATGTGGAGCAATCAAAGGAAGCCAAAAGCCACGAGATTCCATCAAGAAAAGTCACTCAACCACTCCCCAAGTCATCTCAACTAATTCCTCCAAGTTAGGAGGCTGATTTGGAAAGGTAGTTCCTAGATTTTAGGGGCACACCTCTCACTATAAAAGGAGCATGTATCCCGACTTCTTTTTGGCCATCTTCTTGGAGTTTTAGCTCATGTAAAGTGAGCACTAAGTGCTGGAGTTGTGATAAGCAAGCCCCTTGCTTAAGCAACCCCCTTGCTTGCTTGTTTGTTTTCTTTTAGTAGGCATATCTATGTGTGTGCGCAGGCAGTGTTGCAACTCTCTACCCCTGAGTTGTTAGCATTGGTTCTCCCTCATATGGTATCCATTTGATGTAATTCTTGTCTCATTGGATAGCTATAAGAGTCTATTTTATGCTTACCAATTCTCTGGAGCATTCTCTGAGTAAGCTGGGAGCAACATTCATTTTAGTGAAGTTGTGTGATTGATATCTCTCTCTTTGTGTAGGCTCTGTTGGAAATATTTTGCTCTCTGTTGTAAGGGCTGGTTCTCCTTCTCTATGTATCCATTTGCTATGATTTTGGTGTCATTGGGTAGCTATTAGAGTCCTCTAAAGTTGACATAAGTTTGAGATTCATTCTCTGTATAATCTCTGAGAAAAGTTTGCTGGAGTGAAGTGAGGTCTCTGCTTGACTAGCAGTTGTGAGCATTCAACTAGCTCATGTTGTAGACATTGTTTCTCTTTGTGTAAGCATCCATTTCAAGTGAAATTTGTTTTGTTGGAAAGCCCTTGGTGTCTACTACAGGTCTACAAAAGCTCACTGGAGTTCTCTGCATAAGCTCTGAGTAAGAGCATTTTTGGTGTGCAGAGGTCAAAGAAGGATACCTGTGGAGGTCATTCGCGCTTCATCGTTGCTTAGGGGTTGAGATACTTCCCCCATCACTATTGAGACACATATTGCTGATTTTAAGGCTGATTTGCATGCCTCATTTGAGATGTCTGATTTGGGGCATTTGCATCACTATTTGGGCATTCAGTTTATGCACGTTGATGGTGGAATGGCTTTGTGTCAAATGAAATATATTGACACATTATTGCAGCATTTTGGCCTTGAAGATTGTAAGCCTATTGCCACTCCTATGGAGACAGGTTTATGATTGAGTCTTCATGATGCTGGAGATGCATTTGATGCTGTTCTCTATCAGCAGGCTGTTGGATGCTTGATTTACTTATGCATTACTCGGCCAGATATTCAGTTTGCTGTCTCACAGATGAGCAGGTTTATGCATTGCCCAGGAGTCACGCATTGGAAGGAGGTTAAGCGCATCTTTCGCTACTTGAGTGGTACTCGGCTACTTGGGTTGTTTTATCCCAAGGGGGGATCACTACCGCCAGATTTGCATGCTTTTTCTGACTCAGATTGGGCTGGTTGCTATGACACTCGTGTGTCCACCAGTGGATTTTGCTTCATGCTTGGTAGCTCATGTATATCTTGGTTGAGCAAGAAGCAGCCTACTGTGGCCACTTCCAGTTGTGAGGCTGAGTATAGGGCAGCTTTCACAGCGACTGTTGAGTGTGTGTGGCTCAGACGCCTTATGGCTGATTTGGGTGTTGGCCAGACTTTTGCCACCACCATCTTCACTGACAGTCAGAGCGCATTGGCAGTTGCGAGGAACCCTGTGTTCCATGCTCGCACTAAGCATATTGAGGTGCATTATCACTATGTCAGGGAGAGGTTCTCTGCTGGGGAGATCAGCTTGGCATATGTGCCCACGCAGGAGAACATTGCAGACCTTTTCACGAAGGCTCTGCCTAGGGAGAAGTTTGAAGCTTTTCGCAAAGCTTTGGGCTTACTTCCTTTTGTGGAGTGATTTCCACATAGCTTGGCACTTCCTTATACATGAGTGCCAGCTCCTTGTTCACCGCATCACTCCCAGGGGGGATTTGTTGATATATTTAGGTAGTGATGTGTGTGAACACTCTAGGACCGTCGGGGCACTTTTTTCCCTCTTTAGGAGGTTTTTTCCCCCCGGCTTTTATATACGCCTATTGCCCTAATGGGCTACTTATCTTTGTACATTCTCTAGTAATACATTCAGTATTGTGTGTTTGTGCTCCAAGCTTCTTCTTCTTCCTTGTGCTGTTCGCGTGCTTCCGCAGACGTCTATCTCCAACAAAAATCAAGATTGGAACCAATTGCTTTGCCCAATTTGGAACTACTTCAAGGTTGAACACATATGCATCAAGAAGTTCATCTGATACACCTTACGGGGATTCTCCTAAAGTAAGTCATGACAGGTGATCCACTCTAAGGGGGGTCTTACCTTTCCTAATAGCTAGTTCAAAATCATATTCCATTAGTAAGAGAAACCATCTTACTAAGCTTCTAGTATTGCAAGGTTTGTTCACTAAGTATAGTAAGGTTTGATGATTTGTAAAAAATTTGAACTTATTTGCAAGCAAATAATGTCAAAACTTTTTAACCGCATAAACCATGCCTACTCCTTCTCTTTCAATAATTGCATAATTTCTTTCAGTAGCATTCAACTGCCTACTAGCATATGCAATGGGTAGATCTATGTTTCCTTCCCTTATGATTTGTGCTAGTATGCATCCAATGGAAAAATTGGAGGCATTCATGTGGACATGAAATGGCTTACTCCAATCTGGTGTTGTCAAAATCGGGATTGAGCAAAAAGATCATTTTAGCTCTATAAATGATTTCTCGCATGCTTCATTCCACTCAAAATTTGTCAGTAGGTTTTACAAGGGTTTAGCTATGATTGCATACATGTGGATAAAACATCGGTAATATCCACAATGAACCATAAAGGCTTGTAATTCCTTAATTGTCCTTGGACTTGGTAATTTTGCTATAGCTCTCACTTTGTCTTTATCCATTGATATTCCATTCTTTGATACAATATGACCTAAGATCTTGCCTTGTCTGACCATGAACACACATTTCTCTAGGTCCATACATACTTGGATATTCTCTACACTTATCAAAAATTTGTCTAAGTTATGGGATATGAGTTTATGTTACGTGGGAATGAGCACACAAGTCATCCACATAGACTTCTAATTTCTTATTCAAGAACTCTTTGAAAACATGACAAATGAGCCTTTGGAATGTAGCAAGTGCATTCGTGAGCCCAGATGGCATCACAAAATGCAAAGATCCTTCTATGGCAAAAGATGTCTTGTGTTGATCTTCAAGGGGGATGAATACTTGATTGTAACTTGAAAATCCATCAAAGAAGTTATAGACTTCCTTGCCTGCTACACGCTCTAACAGCTGTTTTATGAAAGGAAGTGATAAGCTAACTTGTATCTTGGTGGCATTAACTTTCTTCAAGTTAATACATACATGTAATTTCTCATTCTTTTTGGGCACCACAATGATAAGAGATATCCATTCTTTATGCTCAATCTCATAGGTAAATCCAACTTCTATCAACCAATTGATTTCCTCTTTTATTTTTGTTGTATAAGTTTCATTATATGTGTATGTCTTTTGTTTTGAGGGCTTGGCTTCTAAATTCATGCGGATCCTATGTGAGCATATGTCTGAATCCACTCCTTTCAATTCCTTATAAGTCCAAGCAAGGACATCTCTATATTGTCTCAACAAATTATCTGCCAATTTTTGCTCTTCTTTGTCAATTAGGTTGTTCCCTATGTATGTACTTTGTTCCTCTCCGTCTTCTATTGTCACTAATAATTTCTTGGTTTGCTCTTTATTATCATAAGCTTCTCCCGAGAGAGCTTATCTTCTTGGCATTCTCACCATGATCTTTCTATTTTGAATTTCATATTTTTTTTTAAGTTCTCAGGTACTCCAAACAAAGATTCCTCTTCGTCCCGAGTTGAGGGATTCTTTTTGGGTTTCTTTCTCTTGTTTGTGGGATGGAGATCTACTTGTGTAGCTAACAATATATTGGTTTTACACTCCTTTAGTTTGTGAGTCTTAGCATATATCAAATATAAGTATTCTTCTTTCAACTCACAAAATTGACCCATTAAGATGGATTCTAAATCCTTACCGTTCTCTTCTTCATGTGTGTCTATACTAGGTTCACACTCTTTGATTATTGGTTTACATATGAACATTGAGATGTCATATCCGTCCTCATCAAAATGGGGAGTCCATTGTTCTTCATTCATTGCTATGTCCATTGTAGCTAAGATTTCTACCCTACCATGGGATTTGAATTCTTCATCTCAAAAGATCATATGCACATAGGCTAAGTCTTGAAGTGATTTATGATTTTTTGATGCTCATATGTCTCTGGCTTCTAAGCTCTTCTCCTCTTCTTGTGCAAGCTTACACATCCATACATGAGTATCCTCATGCATCCATGAAGGGTTTAGTCCTAATGAGTGCACCCATTCAGTGTCTTTCTTGTGTCTTATGGATAGGATTCCACTGTAGGGGTGGTACAAGGTTATAGACTCTTTGTTCCTAATCATTATCATAGGAACTCTTATTTGAATAGACTTTGATTCCCAAGGGCTTGTGAAATGAGGTAATTACTGTAAGGAATTGGATTCAAAGTCTATTCTCTCACTTGATTGTACATCTTCATGCTCTCCATATATAGAGGGGATGTCTTGAGGAAATTGATCGTGAAGATCCTCAATTTCTTGAATGGGTGGGGAAGTCGTCTTTTTTGTGCCCCACTTTTCTTCTTGAATTTCTCTTAGTATTTGTTGATTGAAGGAGGAATTACACACTCTATCAAGTTAGGAACATATATTCCACTGGCAAGAATTCTCCTTGTTGTCTGCCATTTGAATGAGTCTTTTGAGGTGCTAAGTTGTTAGGTTTAGACTCCATTTGAGTCTAATCTATCTACCAATCCTTGAAAGTGCAATTCTAATTCAACCAGGTTACTCTAGTTAAAGAGTTGACTAGCCTTGAACATAGTCTGAGCTATTTCAACCATTTTGATGTACAACTTTGTTCTTTCTACCTCAAAGTCTTCTATAGGATAGCTTTTCTAGTTGTGCTATATTTGATCCTTCTCTAAACTAAGCCTAGTAAGCCATGAACATCATGTTTGAATTTTTTGGGATGGGATCTGCTAACACTAATCTTAAATTAGGCAAAGGGGAAGTCTCTAATGGGACCTGAGATGTCATTTCTACAATCTTTGCCTTGGTCTCTTTCAGGCTACCTTCTAGCTATACTAGCTTCTTTGACCACTTTCTCTTTATCCTCTCTCTCTAGAGTCTTTCCATGGCTTGGTTTTCCATTAGCTTGACTCTTCGATCTCACTAGACTCTAAGTCTTTTTCTTGATTCCCTTGTTGAACTTGTTGTAGTGCATGTGCTCTAGTGACTGCGTGGATGGGTACAAATGTGGATGGAGATCCATTTGAGCCCTATACTATGCCTATCACATTGATTGGTGTGCTCTTTACTACACTCAACAATATCTTTGAATGGCAAGGTAGTGTGGCTAACCTGCCGGTGGGAGATGTGGGCATTCACATATGAAGTGCTCTCCTTGACATCTATAGAATGGTCCTTTAGGAGTGTGGGGTCTCATTTGTATCATCTGGGACCTAGATTTGGGGTTTGTATACATGAGATTTGAGTGTTTGAGTTCCTAATTCTAGTCCTCTATTGGGGTCTTGTATTGGTAAGTTTCTGTATGTTATGGCGACTTGATCTAATAGGTAGGGATGTTTTCTCCATGAGATTAGTCAAAACTATTTGCGTTAGGATCATTCTTAGTGATCAATGGAGAAACTGGTACTAGGGCCCTATCTATATTCTCTTCTGCTATAGCATACTTGACTAATATTATGTTGGAAGGGGGTGGAAGTTTCCATCCTAGCACTGGTTGTGGTCTTGGTTATCCTTGGTACTATGGCTAATAATTCTGATATCACTACAAGGAATACGGGCTATAGTGATGGTTAATGTGACACATTTTCATCACTACGTGATCGTGCATTCGTCAGACCAGGCATCGAGCATGCACCATCATCTAAACAATGTTAATGTTGACGTTATTTTTGATGTTTTTCTGATGCTCCTAGTGAGATACATGAAAGTATTGCTCGTTGAGCATTGCTTATGTGACTTGCTCGTGAGTGTCAACTATGCAATGCTCTTTTGTGTTTCTTATATGACGCAACAACGCATCGCTTATGCGATGCAACACAAGTCACTTATGTGATGCTTTGCATGATTGCATACACCACATTTTTACATCGCTTATGCGACGGTGGCATTTGATCGACTTCACACATACTTATAGACATGTATATGTACATTCACATGCATGCACATACACATGGATGCAAATGGAGATTCATGCACATGCATGCTCATATATGTACACATGCACACACACACACACACATACATACATACACACACATACATACATACACACACATACATACATATATATATATATATATATATATATATATATATATATATATATATATATATATATATATATATATATATATATATATATATATATATATATATATATATATATATATATATATATATATATATATATATATATATACGCGCACACATATACACATACATACACCTGCACATACACATACACACACATCATACTTATACACATACACATACATATATATACAACATACACATGCACATACGTACACACATATATGCACATACACTTAAATATAACATGCACATACATACATATACACACACATACACATGTACATACACACGCATATGCACATACACTTACACATACACATGCACATACATACATATATACACACATACACATATACATGCACATACACACACATACGCACATACACTTACACAGACACATGCACATACATACATATACACAATCATACACATACACATACATATACACACACATACACATGCATATATACCTAGACATACACATACACACACATACATCCACTTATACACATACACATATACATACACATGCACATACACATGCACATACACATGCACATACACATGCACATACACATGCACATACACATGCACATACACATGCACATACACATGCACATACACATGCACATACACATGCACATACACATGCACATACACATGCACATACACATGCACATACACACATATACACACACACATACTATGCACATACACACAAACACAAATACACATACACACATACACATACACATGCATATGCATAAAACATATCTACATGCACATGTATACACACATATATACATGCATATAGACACACTTACACAATATAGATATATACCTACATGTGCATTCATACCTTTTATGCACACACAACTACACGCACATACATATATATACACACACACACACACACACACACACACACACACACACACATATATATATATATATATATATATATATATATATATATATATATATATATATATATATATATATATATATATATAAACAAACACACATATAATATGAATAAATTATATAAATAAAGTAATAAATCCCATATTAAATATAAACAATAATAAAAATCATTCAAACAATACTTTTCATTAATTAGTACCATAGACACAATTCAAAACATAACTGGAATGAGAAAATATATAGATATAAAAAAAATATGCATATCAATGTAGAATATATCCAATGTAATATATCAATCATTGTGATCATCATCATCCACATCATCATGTAAGTCCTTATCATCATTATCATCCTCATCATCATGATCATCTACATGATTTGATGTATCTATAGTGGCCATGGGTAGAGGTGTGAGCACTCAATGACGATCCAAATTGTCCCACCTATGTTTGTCTCTCCACCTCATCCATACCTGCCTCTCCATAATACTCCTGTATTACATATAGCAAACATAGATAAATAAAACATATAAAACATCAATAAAAATAAAATAACCATATGAAATATAATAATACTCAAAAAAGCATTTGGATGATCTTGCATGTACTCACTCAGATGTTGATATCCACAATGTGTAGCAAAATCAATTTCCTTTTTCATAGGATATCGACCATAATCCTTTTGCTGCATTGAAACAAATAAAAAAGATTAATGATAGTGTTTAAACTAAAATAAAAAATATAGTTTCAATAATACATATACTTACAAATGTAGATACAAAACCATAATGGCCCATTTGGCCTAAGTGCGATCTATGCTGTGACTCAACTCTCTTCTTTGCAGTAGCCTGTGTTTATTTAATGAAACAAAAATACATAGATGAAAAACATTTATAAAACATATGAGAATTATAAGTCATAGTAATATAAACTATTAATTTGTATACCTTCTGTTGAGGAAATGATTCCTGAAGACATAGCTAGCTGTGAAAAATTGCCACATCTTAGGTGGTATGTTAGGTCTTCTCTTATTTTATTTTACCTTACAATATCTCATGTTATTTTAATCTCAAACAAAAAAATAAGATCAGAATATTAAAAAAACTTTAAACTTATAAACATGCATACACAGATACACATACATACACTTACACATACATACTTACACTTACACATACATACACATACCCACACATATACATACATACACGTACATACTAAATACATACCCACACACATATATACCCACACACATATGCATACACATACACATATACATACACTTACACATACATACATACTTACACATACATACATCGCACACATGCATACACATACACATATTCATACACTTACACAAACATACATACCCACACATACACATACATACACACATACATACATGCATACACACACATATACGTACACTTAAACATACATACATACACTTACACATACATACATACACACCCATACATGCATACACATACATACATACACTTACACATACATACATACACACACATACACATACCTGCACATATACATACACACACATACATACTAAATACATGCACACAGCATACATACACATACCGACACACACACATACATGCATACACATACATATACATACACTGACACATACATACATACACACACACACATACATACATGCATATACATACACATATACATACATACCCACACATATACATACATACATATAAACATGCATGCATGCATATACATATATACATACACTTACACATACATACACACATATACATACACTTACACATACATACATACATACATGACCAACATACACATACATACATACAAATATGCATGCATACACATACATATATACATACACTTACACATACATACATTTACACATACATACATACACATAGCCACGCATATATACACAAATACACATACTCCTAGATATACACATACATAACACACAAACATACACATACATATATATACACACATACATACACTTACACATACATACATACACTTACACATACTACATGCATACAAACGCATACATAATAAATGCGT
>CM035430.1:26129126-26201626 GCA_020310875.1 Ceratopteris richardii
TAGCAGGAGGCACCAACATGGGTCATTGGCATCCTAGGTCCACCACACTGAGTTTCAATTCTCACATGCTCACTATTTCTTATAAGAGTATGAGTGGCCTAGCTACACAGGCTCATCGACACACCATGAGGAAGAACAAGCAAGAACAGATAAAGAAGATAACAAGAGACTCCTAACCAATGAAAAAGAGGAAAGACAAACAAATCAATAGGACGAACAAGACGAGCAAAAGGATATTGAACAAGGCCTAGAAACTACAACAAGAGCTAGAGAATAACAGCTTTGGCAAAGTATTTATTGAGATGATCCATACCCTAACACAGACAATAGGAGTACTTGAAGCTCTAGACTTCCTCAGAAATTGACCACGCATGAGATATGATGCTCGCAAAGTGCAACTTCAACCATGGCAGGGTCAAACTATTCATGTTATGGTACCACCAAATCTATAAAGAGGCTCGACGTTCATAGGACATACATCACCATCGATCCCACCCATTGACACCTCATCATTTAGCAACCCAGCCATCCCACTAGTCACCTCCACTACCAAACTTTCTTAGAAATTCCAATCAATTTTTGAGACCCCACCACAAAGACCACCTAGCCACTGTGTACGCATTGTATCACCACCAACACCAAAGAGCATACCCTTGTAACCTCTCAGCCACACACCCATGTATCAAGCACACTTACCACCATTGTTTCTGTTCCACCCACCATAGCTCCCTTCCCACCCCCCATTCAATCGATATTTGCTCCATTTCCCTCTCCAATCCATCCCCCATCACTTTGTTATTTACCTCACTTGGTCCACCATCCAGATGCATCCTCTTGTGGGAAAATATATTTTCACCCCTTGCCCATCTAGGTCCATTCTACAACCCATCCATAAGGTAATCCATCCCAATTTAGTCTTCATTTTTGTCTAATACAATGAGAACAACACCGCACAGGACACAACTAGTGCCATTGCTCATGATCACCACAACACACACACTTATGAACCAATGGACTCGCATATCCTTGCCCATAGCACCACCACTAGCATTACCAATTGACCCACCATCTCCACAAATGTTTTCGCTTTTGTATCCACTATACCCATCCTCATCCTCATCCCTTATGCATCAAACTTTGAACAACAATCATTTCTGCATTATAACCCAATCTATTCATCATCTATGATTGTTAAAATTATTCAACAAATGGTTGCCCGCATGCAACAAGTACATGAAGAGTTCTCAACACTATGCCAATGGCATGCAAACCTACAAGAACACTCACTCAGCTTGCAAGCATACCTGAACTCACTCAACCTCGAGGATGCTTCACTTAATGCACGTTACCTAGAACCAAAGGAGTCTCATAACAAGCTTGAGTTACAATTAGAGAATAAAAATAAATAGGTTGTTGTAGAGACAGAGGAGCTACTCAGAGCTCAAATGGAAAGAAATGCATGCTTAATGTGGAATATGGGATTGTTACACTATCACCTCATTGTAACATGAGAGGAGAACCACAAGCTGCAACACAAGAACAAGGATAACTTTGAAGTAGCATTGGATGCACCAAGCGTGTTGGTCAATCCTTCAAGATTCCAAGCCGTGCTCCCAAAAACAATTGAAATAATCTTGGAAGATAACATGACACTACTAGAAATGCATGATCAGCTCACAATGGAGATTGAACCATCGAGAATCACCCAAGAGGCCCTACTAATGCTGATATAGGAGGAACCCACCACACCAGATTCTACCCTCTTGGATGAAATCCTTGCTAAACTTGAAGATCTGTGAAAGCAAGTCGCTACATTACAATCAAAGATCACATCATGCACAACCATTGGTAGAGCAAAATCATTGCTAGAAGTTCTTGAGCCTGAGGAACTTGTTAAGATTCCAGCAGATCAATCCTATGGAGAAGAATACAAACCACGGACCATAGTCAATAGTTGAGTGATCGAGGAAGGCTAGGATACATTTGAATTACATAGACTTACCGAGTTGAAGCCTATGGAAGAGCGTGGATGCATCCACTCTACATGTGTGGAAGCGAAGCTCGAGACAATGGTGATCTACGAGGAGTTTATTCTGAAGTCGGCATATTTTCAAGAGGTCATGCCACGAAGGCATATATCAACAAATGAAATTCAATACATGCCTTATTTCATGGTCCTTGCAAAGTATAATGCGGAAATCAAATGTGGCACAGGAAAGCTACCATCACATGCAACTCAATTCCAGCGCAATGATTTACCACTAGAAGCATGTAAAGGTACTATCTTCCAACCCAACCAGCGGGTCAAGCTTCTCCAAGGGTATCATAAAGCAATGCAAACATGGATAAAGGCACCCCTACATATCTTCTAGAATTCGTGCTATGGCCCAGCTCCACAATGCCACTCATGGATGAATTTTGTTATAAAAGTACAGAATGATAAGAAGTGCCAATGTTGGTTGAACTACCCATACCTTGCACAACCCCAGGGCCCACCCAAAATGGCACATATGTTGGCCACTATTAGACATTGGCTTCCACGATTACATCACATGATGGATGTGGCAACTCGAATGCAATTGAAGAACTTTGATTTAATGTAAACAATGTTCAAGGTGTTCAGGAAAGTCAAGTGTCCATATGTCTCAACACTAGGCTTTGAGCACGGTAATCTTGACTTATTCTATGATATGAGCACAATGCCATCAATGAAGATCTACCGTGTCTAGCACTATTGAATAAAGTATCTCCCAATCTCTTATAAGCAAACATTCAAAGAGATGTTCACAACAAGATTTTGGGAGTATCATTCAAAAGTTTTAATATCATAGCCCACCCATCTATTACAGTTATTTGCTTGTGAACAGATGGAGTACTCTGCCCATTATAGATACCCATAATCAGATACTCCCTCTTTTGTTGATAGGCCAAAACTAGAAGTAGATTTAGCAATAGGCATTCAAGTCAATGATCAAACTCTAGCACAGGATCTTTTGCGTAACTATATTGACCGCTTCCTACAACAAGAGTGTGTGAGGGATGATAGATGGAGAGCTCCTTGATATGGTACTCATCCGTGTCTAGATGTGAAACATGGAAATAAATTGCACTATGCATCAAGTTCATATGGTTTTGGAAACGAAATATTGGTTGTGCTCGACCATGGTCATGGTTTAAATGCATTGTAGCAACTTGCATATACAAAGTTGCATGAAAATTTTGCACCATTATTCAAATGAACTAATTTCCAGTTTGGGACTTTTTGCATGCTTTAAGGAGGGGCTTGATTTTTTAACCTTATGCATTCTACAACTCTTTCAATGAATGGGACTTTCACATGCTTTAAGGAGGGGTTCAATTTCTAAACCTTATGCATGTTATGAATCACAAAGGCTCTGAAAATAATGGTTGACAAGGCACATTGGCCATAGTAAACCATTTAATTCCTTTATTTTTGGCTTAGTAATTAAAACCCAAATAATCTTTAATTCTTGAAATACCTTAAACTTCAACTCTCTCTTATCGAATTATAAATACCGTAAAACCAATGGCATACTTGGTCAACAAGGCCACGGGCTTAAGTAATAGCTAAAAGTTTCTCTCCTTAAAACCATGATGCAACAATAGTAGCTTAGAATCTCTAGAAGAGAAAAAGTGTCTAAAACATTAGTACCCTATAGGTTAAGATTCTTTCAACTTATCATTGAAAGGATATATTCGTTTCAAAGTGCTAGTTTCTCCCTTTAAGGAAGTTCCTTAGTAGTGGAATAAAGAACTATTTGGAGCTTTATATAGGTTTTCCAATTAAATGGAACACCTAAAGAAGAGGTAACTAAAGGGGTTCAAAGATATCCTGAATACCATGTACCTGTGGAGAAATTTCACTCCAACATAGCAATGAGAGGTAGAGAACCTCTTTTGGAAATTGCCCTATAAGACACATGCTTACTAAAACCTGATTCAATCACAACTCAGAGATCCAGTTATTTTCTTGTGAATAGATGCAGTACTCTGCCCATTATAGATACCCATAATCAGATACTGCCTCTTTTGTTGACTTGCCAAAACTAGAAGCAGATTTAGCAAGAGGCATTCAAGTCAAAGATCAAACTCTAGCACAGGATCTTTTGCGTAACTATATTGACCACTTCCTAGAACAAGAGTGTGTGAGGGATGATAGATGCAGAGCTCCTTGATAGGGTACTCATCTGTGTCTAGATGCGAAACATGGAAATAAATTGCACTATGCATCAAGTTCATATGGTTTTGGAAACGAAAGATTGGTTATGCTCGACCATGATCATGGTTTAAATGCATTGTAGCAACTTGCATATACAAAGCTGCATGAAAATTTTGCACCATTATTCAAATGAACTAATTTCCAGTTTGGGACTTTTTGCATGCTTTAAGGAGGGGCTTGATTTTTTAACCTTATGCATGCTACAACTCTTTCAATGAATGGGACTTTCATATGTTTTAAGGAGGAGTTCGATTTCTAAACCTTATGCATGTTATGAATCACATCTTGGCTTACATTCTGAATTCCTATCAATCAAATTTATATGCATGGGTTTTTGAGTTGAGAGGGAGATTAAGTTCATGAAGTTAATCTTAAATAGAACTTAAAATCCAAAGGCTCTAGAAATAATGGTTGAGAAGGCCAATTGGCCATAGTAAACCATTTAATTCCTTTATTTTGGGCTTAGAAATTAAAACCCAAATAATCATGACTTCTTGAAATACCTTAAGCTTAAACTCTCTCTTATCGAATTATAAATACCATAAAACCAATGGCATACATGGTCAACAAGGCCACGGGCTTAAGTAATAGCTCAAAGTTTTCTCTTCTTAAAACCATGATGCAATAGTAGTAGCTTAGAATCTCTAGAAGAGGAAAAGTATCTAAAACATCAGTACCCTAGTAGTGGAATAAAGAACATTCGGAGCTTTATATAGGTTTTCCAAGTAAATAGAACACCGAAAGAAGAGGTAACTAAAGGGGTTCAGAGATATCCTAAATACCAGTTACCTGTGGAGAAATTTCACTCCAACATATGCAATGAAAGGTAGAGAACCTCGTCTAGAAATTGCCCTGTAAGACACATGATTACTAAAACATGATTCAATCACAACTCAGAGATCCGATGGCTATAAAATTTCATCCACGCCTATTATATTTTCTTAGATTTGTAACAAGCTAAAGAACACTCAATTTAGATTTCATATGACCAGGCAACCAACTATTGGTAGAGCAAAATCATGCACAACCATTGGTAGAGCAAAATCATTGCTAGAAGCTCTTGAGCCTGAGGAACTTGTTAAGATTCTAGCAAATCAATCCTATGGAGAAGAATACAAACCACCGACCATAGTCAATAGTTGAGTGATCGAGGAAGGCTAGGATACATTTGAATTACATAGACTGACCAAGATGAAGCCTATGGAAGAGCGTGGATGTATCCACTCTACATATGTGGAAGCGAAGCTGGAGACAATGGTGATCTATGAGGAGTTTATTTTGAAGTCAGAATATTTTCAAGAGGTCATGTCAAGAAGGCATATATCCACAAATGAAATACAATACATGCCTTACTTCATGATCCTTGCAAAGAATAATGCGGAAATCAAATGTGACACAGGAAAGCTACCATCACATGCAACTCAATTCCAACTCGATGATTTACCACTAGAAGCATGTAAAGGTACGATCTTCCAACCCAACTGGCAGGTCAAGCTTCTCCAAGAGTATCCTAAAACAATGCAAACATGGACAAAGGCACCCCTACATACCTTGTAGAATTCGTGCTATGGCCCAGCTCCACAATGCCACTAATAAATGAATTTTGTTATAAAAGTACAGAATGATAAGAAGTGCCAATGTTGATTGAACTACCCATACCTTGCACCACCCTAGGGACCACCCAAAATGTTACATATGTTGGCCACTATTAGACATTAACTTCCACGATTACATCACATGATGGATGTGGCAACTTGAATGCAATTGAAGATCTTTGATTTGATGTAAACAATGTTCAAGGTGTTCAGGAAAGTCAAGGGTCCATATGTCTCAACACTAGGCTTTGAGCACCATAATCTCGACTTATTCTATGATATGAGCACAATGCCATCAATGAAGATCTACCGTGTCTAGCACTATTGTATAAAGTATCTCCCAATCTCTTATAAGCAAACATTCAAAGAAATGTTCACAACAAGATTTTGGGAATAGCATTCAGAAGTTTTAATCTCATAGCCCACCCATCTATTACAGTTATTTGCTTGTGAACAGATGCAGTACTCTACCCATTATAGATACCCATAATCAGATACTCCCTCTTTTGTTGACCGACAGAAACTAGAAGCAGATTTAGCAAGAGGCATTCAAGTCAATGATCAAATTCTAGCACAGGATCTTTTGCGTAACTATATTGACAGCTTCCTACCACAAGAGTGTGTTACGGATGATAGATGCAGAGCTTCTTGATATGGTACTCATCCGTGTCTAGATGTGAAACATCGAAATAAATTGTACTATGCATCAAGTTCACATGGTTTTGGAAACAAAAGATTGGTTGTGCTCGACCATGGTCAAGGTTTAAATGCATTGTAGGAACTTGAATATAGAAAGTTGCATGAAAATTCTGCACCATTATTCAAATGAAGTAATTTCCAGTTTGGGACTTTTTGCATGCTTTAAGGAGGGGCTTGATTTTTTAACCTTATGCATGCTACAGCTCTTTCAATGAATGGGACTTTCACATGCTTTAAGGAGGGGTTCAATTTCTAAACCTTATGCATGTTATGAGTGACATCTTGGCTTAGATTATGAATTACTATCAATCAAATTTATATGCATGGGTTTTTGAGTTGAGAGGGAGATTAAGTTCATGAAGTTAATCTTGAATAGAACTTAAAATCCAAAGGCTCTAGAAATAATGGTTGAGAACGCAGATTGGCCATAGTAAACCATTTAATTCCTTTATTTCTCGCTTAGTAATTAAAACCCAAATAATCTTGAATTCTTGAAATACCTTAAGTTTAAACTCTCTCTTATCGAATTATAAATACCATAAAACCAATGGCATACTTGGTCAACAAGGCCACGGGCTTAAGTAATAGCTCAAAGTTTTCTCTTCTTAAAACCACGATGCAATAGTAGTAGCTTAGAATGTCTAGAAGAGAAAAAGTGTCTAAAACATCAGTACCCTATAGGTTTAGATTCTTCAACTTATCATTGAAAGGATATATTCGTTTCAAAGTGTTAGTTCCTCCCTTTAAGGAAGTTCTTTAGTAGTGGAATAAAGAACTATTCGGAGCTTTATATAGGTTTTCCAAGTAAATAGAACACCTAAAGAAGAGGTAACTAAAGGGGTTTGAAGATATCCTAAATACCATTTACCTGTGGAGAAATTTCACTCCAACATACGCAATGAAAGGTAGAGAACCTCTTCTAGAAATTGCCCTATAGACACATGCTTACTAAAACCTGATTCAATCACAACTCAGAGATCCAATGGCTATAAAATTTCATCCACACATATTATATTTTCTTAGATTTATAACAAGCTAAAGAACACTCAATTTAGATTTCATATGACCAGGCAACCAACCATATAAAGATAGACTATTGGTAGAGCAAAATCATGCACAACCATTGGTAGAGCAAAATCATTGCTAGAAGTTCTTGAGCCTGAGGAACTTGTTAAGATTCCAGCAGAGCAATCCTATGGAGAAGAATACAAACCACGGACCATAGTCAATAGTTGAGTGATCGAGGAAGGCTAGGATACATTTGAATTACATATACTGACCGGGATGAAGCCTATGGAAGAGCGTGGATGCATCCACTCTACATGTGTGGAAGCGAAGCTCGAGACAATGGTGATCTAGGAGGAGTTTATTCTGAAGTCGGCATATTTTCAAGAGGTCATGCCAAGAAGGCATATATCCACAAATGAAATACAATACATGCCTAACTTCATTATCCTTGCAAAGTATAATGTAGAAATCAAACGTGGCACACGAAAGCTACCATCACATGCAACTCAATTCCAACCCGATGATTTACCACTAGAAGCATGTAAAGGTACTATTTTCCAACCTAACTGGCGGGTCAAGCTTCTCCAAGAGTATCCTAAAACAATGCAAACATGGACAAAGGCACCCCTACATATCTTGTAGAATTTGTGCTATGGCCCAGCTCCACAATGCCACTCAAGGATGAATTTTGTTATAAAAGTACAGAATGATAAGAAGTGCCAATGTTGGTTGAACTACCCATACTTTGCACCACCCCAGGGCCCACCCAAAATGGCACATATGTTGGCCACTATTAGACATTGGCTTCCACAATGACATCAGATGATGGATGTGGCAACTCGAATGCAATTGAAGATCTTTGATTTGATGTAAACAATGTTCAAGCTATTCAGGAAAGTCAAGGGTCCATATGTCTCAACACTAGGCTTTGAGCACGGTAATCTCGACTTATTCTATGATATGAGCACAATGCCATCAATGAAGATCTACTGTGTCTAGCACTATTGTATAAAGTATCTCCCATTCTCTTATAAGCAAACATTCAAAGAAATGTTCACAACTATATTTTGGGAATACCATTCAGAAGTTATAATCTCATAGCCCACCCATCTATTACAGTTATTTGCTTGTGGACAGATGCAGTACTCTGCCCATTATAGATACCCATAATCAGATACTCCCTCTTTTGTTGACTGGCCAAAACTAGAAGCAGACTTAGCAAGAGGCATTCAAGTCAATGATCAAACTCTAGCACAAGATCTTTTGCATAACTATATTGACCGCTTCCTACAACAAGAGTGTGTGAGGGATGATAGGTACAGAGCTCCTTGATATGGTACTCATCCGGTTCTAGATGTGAAACATGGAAATAAATTGCACTATGCATCAACTTCATATGGTTTTGGAAACGAAAGATTGGTTGTGCTCGACCATGGTCATGGTTTAAATGCATTGTAGCAACTTGCATATATAGAGTTGCATGAAAATTTTGCACCATTATACAAATGAGCTAATTTCCGGTTTGGGACTTTTTGCATGCTTTAAGGAGGGGCTTGATTTTCTAACCTTATGCATGCTACAACTCTTTCAATGAATGGGACTTTCACATGCTTTAAGGAGGGGTTCAATTTCTAAACCTTATGCATGTTATGAATCACATCTTGGCTTACATTATGAATTCCTATCAATCAAATTTATATGCATGGGTTTTTGAGTTGAGAGGGAGATTCAGTTCATGAAGTTAATCTTAAATAGAACTTAAAATACAAAGGCTCTAGAAATAATGGTTGAGAAGGCCTTCTGGCCATAGTAAACCATTTAATTCCTTTATTTTGGGCTTAGTAATTAAAAACCAAATAATTCTAAATTCTTGAAATACCTTAAGCTTAAACTCTCTCTTATCGAATTATAAATACCATAAAACCAATGGCATACTTGGTCAACAAGGCCATGGGCTTAAGTAATAGCTCAAAGTTTTCTCTTCTTAAAACCATGATACAACAGTAGTAGCTTAGAATCTCTAGAAGAGAAAAAGTGTCTAAAACATCAGTACCCTATAGGTTAAGATTCTTTCAACTTATCATTGAAAGGATATATTCGTTTCAAAGTGTTAGTTCCTCCCTTTAAGGAAGTTCTTTAGTAGTGGAATAAAGAACTATTTGGAGCTTTATACAGGTTTTCCAAGTAAATAGAACACCTAAAGAAGAGGTAACTAAAGGGGTTCAAAGAGATCCTGAATACCATTTACCTGTGCAGAAACTCACTCCAACATATGCAATGAAAGGTAGACAACCTCCTCTAGAAATTGCCCTATAAGACATATGCTTAGTAAAACCTGATTCAATCACAACTCAGAGATCCAATGGCTATAAAAATTCATCCACGCATATCATATTTTCTTAGACTTATAACAAGCTAAAGAACACTCAATTTAGATTTCATATGACCAGGCAACCAACTATATAAAGATAGACTATTGGTAGAGCAAAATCATGCACAACCATTGGTAGAGAAAAATCATTGCTAGAAGTTCTTGAGCCTAAAGAACTTGTTAAGATTCCAGCAGATCAATCCTATGGAGAAGAATACAAACCATGGACCATAGTCAATAGTTGAGTGATCGAGGAAGGCTAGGATACATTTGAATTACATAGAATGATCGGGATGAATCCTATGGAAGAGCATGGATGCATCCACTCTACATGTGTGGAAGCGAAGCTCGAGACAATGGTGATCTACGAGGAGTTTATTCTGAAATCGGCATATTTTCAAGAGGTCATGCCAAGAAGGCATATATCCACAAATGAAATACAATACATGCCTTACTTCATGATCCTTGCAAAGTATAATGCGGAAATCAAACGTGGCACAAGAAAGCTACCATCACATGCAACTCAACTTCAGCCCGATGATTTACCACTAGAAGCATGTAAAGGTACTATCTTCCAACCTAACTGGCGGGTCAAGCTTCTCCAAGAGTATCCTAAAACAATGCAAACATGGACAAAGGCACCCCTACATATTTTGTAGAATTCGTGCTATGGACCAGCTCCACAATGCCACTCATGGATGAATTTTGTTATAAAAGTACAGAATGATAAGAAGTGCCAGAGTTGGTTGAACTACCCATACCTTTGACCACCCCAAGGCCCACCCAAAATGGCACATATGTTGGCCACTATTAGACATTGGCTTGCACAATTACATCACATGATGGATGTGGCAACTCAATTGAAGATCTATGACTTGATGTAAACAATGTTCAAGGTGTTCATGAAAGTCAAGGGTCCATATGTCTCAACACTAGGCTTTGAGCATGGTAATCTCGACTTATTCTATGATATGAGCACAATGCCATCAATGAAGATCTACCGTGTCTAGCACTATTGTATAAAGTATCTCCCAATCTCTTATAAGCAATCATTCAAAGAAATGTTCACAAGAAGATTTTGGGAATAGCATTCAAAAGCTTTAATCTCATAGCCCACCCATCTATTACAGTTATTTGATTATGAACAGATGCAGTACTCTGCCCATTATAGATACCCATAATCAGATACTCCCTCTTTTGTTGAGTGGCCAAAACTAGAAGCAGATTTAGCAAGAGGCTATCAAGTCAATGATCAAACTCTAGCACAGGATCTTTTGCGTAACTATATTGACCGCTTCCTACAACAAGAGTGTGTGAGGGATGATAGGTGCATAGCTTCTTGATATGGTACTCATCCATGTCTAGATGTGAAACATGGAAATAAATTGCAGTATGCATCAAGTTCATATGGTTTTGGAAACGAACGATTGGTTGTGCTCGACCATGGTCATGGTTTAAATGCATTGTAGCAACTTGCATATACAAAGTTGCATGAAAATTTTGCACCATTATTCAAATGAACTAATTTCCAGTTTGGGACTTTTTGCATGCTTTAACGAGGGGCTTGATTTTTTAACCTTATGCATGTTACAACTCTTTCAATGAATGGGAATTTCACCCCGAATTATAACTACCGTAAAACCCATGGCATACTTGGTCAATAAGGCCACGGGCTTAAGTAATAGCTCAAAGTTTTTTCTTCTTAAAACCATGATGCAACAATAGTAGCTTAGAATCTCTAGAAGAGAAAAAGTGTCTAAAACATCAGTACCCTATAGGTTTAAATTCTTTCAACTTATCATTGAAAGGATATATTCGTTTCAAAGTGTTAGTTCCTCTTTTTAAGGAAGTTCTTTAGTAGTGGAATAAAGAACTATTCGGAGCTTTATATAGGTTTTCGAAGTAAATAGAACATCTGAAGAAGAGGTAACTAAAGGGGTTCAAAGATATCCTGAATACCATTTACCTCTGGAGAAATTTCACTCCAACATACACAATGAAAGGTAGAGAACCTCTTCTAGAAATTGCCCTAGAAGACACATGCTTACTAAAACCTGATTCAATCACAACTCAGAGATCCAATGGCTATAAAATTTCATCCACACATATTATATTTCCTTAGATATATAACAAGCTAAAGAACACTCAATTTAGATTTTATATGACCAGGCAAACAACCGTATAAAGATAGACTATTGGTAGAGCAAAATCATGCACAACCATTGGTAGAGCAAAATCATTGCTAGAAGTTCTTGAGCCTCAGGAACTTGTTAAGATTCCAGCAGATCAATCCTATGGAGAAGAATACAAACCACGGACCATAGTCAATAGTTGAGTGATCGAGGAAGGCTAGGATACATTTGAATTACATAGAGTGACCGGGATGAAGCCTATGGGAGAGCGTGGATGCATCCACTCTACATGTGTGTAAGCGAAGCTCGAGACAATGGTGATCTACGAGGAGTTTATTCTGAAGTCGGCATATTTTCAAGAGGTCATGCCAAGAAGGCATATATCCACAAATGAAATACAATACATGCTACTTCATGATCCTTGCAAAGTATAATGCGAAAATCAAATGTGGCACAGGAAAGCTACCATCACATGCAACTCAATTTAGCCCGATGATTTACCTCTAGAAGCATGTTAAGGTACTATCTTCCAACCTAACTGACGGGTCAAGCTTCTCCAAGAGTATCCTAAAACAATGTAAACATGGACAAAGGCACCCCTACATATCTTGTAGAATTCGTGCTATGGACCACCTCCACAATGCTACTCATGGATGAATTTTGTTATAAAAGTACAGAACGATAAACATTGGCTTCCAGGATTACATCACATGATGGATGTGGCAACTCGAATGCAATTGAAGATCTTTGATTTGATGTAAACAATGTTCAAGCTGTTCAAGAAAGTCAAGGGTCCATATGTCTGAACACTAGGCTTTGAGCATGGTAATCTTGACTTATTCTATGATATGAGCATAATGCCATCAATGAAGATCTACTGTGTCTAGCATTATTATATAAAGTATCTCCCAATCTCTTATAAGCAAACATTCAAAGAAATTTTTACAACAAGATTTTGGGAATAGCATTCAGAAGTTTAAATCTCATAGCCCACCCATCTAATACAGTTAGTTGCTTTTGAACAAATGCAGTACTCTACCCATTATAGATACCCATAATGAGATACTCCCTCTTTTGTTGGCTGGCCAAAACTAGAAGCAGATTTAGCAAGAGGCATTCAAGTCAATGATCAAACTCTAGCACATGATCTTTTGCGTAACTATATTGACGGCTTCCTACAACAAGAGTGTGTGAGGGATGATAGGTGCAGAGCTCCTTGATATGGTACTCATCCGTGTCTAGATGTGAAACATGGAAATAAATTGCACTATGCATCAAGTTCATATGGTTTTGGAAACGAAAGAGTGAGAAGGGTAAATGTAAATGGAGTTCTTCTATTAGTAAGCAAAAATCTGCTAATTCTGCACGATCAAGGAAGGAAGACAATGACGAGAAGAAAACAAAAAAGCAAAAATTGTTTTGCAAATATTGTAAAGCAAATCATCATGTCATTAAGAGCTGTCCAAAACTGACTGAGAGGCAAGGAAGAAAGAGCCTTGAATGGTTGTTGCAGAGGCCTCTACACCAAAAACAGAGTCATCTGAATTTCGCTAGTTTGCTACGCCTACAGAAATTTGATGCAACATTCCTCCTTTCCAAAAGATGGTTCAGTTTGAGCTACTCAAAAATTGCAACTTGTTCATAGTGATGTTCGTGGTCCTATGCAAACACCCTCTTTTGGAAACTATCTTTACTTCGTGACTTTCATTGATGATTTTTCCAGGCATGCATAGGTATATCCATTGAAAGCAAAGTCCGAAGTGTTTATGTGCTTCAAACAATTTTTGGTTTTGGCTAAAAATCTGTCAGCATGTGAAATGGGCACCCTCCATTCTGATCGGGGGGGAGGGAGGGGGATATATGTCTTCTGACTTTAATGCATTTTTGACTGAACGTGGGATAAAACACCAGTGTACAGTGTCGTATACACCTCAATAGAATGGAGTTGCTGAACAAAAGAACAGGTCACTCATGGAGATGGCGAGGTGTATGGTCAAGAGTGAGGCTTTACCACATAGTTTCTGGCTTGAGGCTCTCATATGTGTAGCATATGTACTTAACAAGTGTCCTACTATAGCATTGCATTCTATCACTCCATATGAGGCTTGGCATGGTTGCAGGCCATCTATTGCTCACCTACGTGTTTTTGGTTGTCTGGCATATGCATTAGTGCCTAAACAACATCGCAGGAAATTGGATGATAAAGCAGTGAAATATATTTTTGCTGGGTATAGTTCTGAAAGCAAACGCCATCGTCTGTATCATCCACATACTAAATGCATTTTGGTTAACCGTGATGTTGTCTTTGTGGAAGATGCTATTCAACCATTACTTTCATGTACTAAGGAGACATTTATTAGCTCCAAAGACATGTATGACACTTTTTTGCCTCTTTTTATAGGTGGATAGTCTAGTGCTTGTCCTAATGAGGCAACTTCTTAGCCTTTACAAGTTTCATGTGATGATGTAGATCATTCCATTTTTTATGTAGATTTACATGATGCACTTGTTGATGAGAGATCTGATATTGAGGAGGCAAAAACTATACCAAAATGGCTTGTGCAGACTTTGCGTGACAACAAATTAGATGCACCTTTGTCATATCATACTCGTTTAGGCTCTCATAGTGCCTTTTTTGCATCAGATTGCTATGCTATGGCTACATCTAGTCTTTGTGATGAGAATGAGCCTGTTTTGTTTGATGAAGCACAAAATTTTGAAAATTGGATGGTTGCTATGCAATCAAAATATGATGCTATCATGAAAAATGGTACCTATTCTTTATGTGACTTGCCTCCTAGCAAGACGGCCATTGGCACTAAGTGGGTATACAAGCTGAAGCATAAGCCTGATGGGAGAATTTGACAGGTATAAGGCTAGGCTTGTTGCAAAGGGTTATGCATAGGAAAGAGGCATTGATTTTCATGAGACCTTTGCACGTACATGTAAAATGACTACTGTTCATAGCATTTGTGCACTTGGAGCTCATCATGGTTGGAATGTACATCAGTTGGACATTAAAAATGCATTTATGAATGGTGACTTGCATGAGGAAGTGTATGTTTTTCAGCCCCACGGCTGCACCCTTTGACATGCAATCCAATGTTCCTTGTTGAGTTCTGCTAAACTTGTAGCAGACTTCAAATCGAAACGTGTGTATATGTTTGGCACAAAAAGATGAAATTGCCTGCACAGGCAATGTGATAGTGCATTCGAAGGTCGAAATGAGCTAAGATCACGACACCATAGAGCGAACACGTTTTGAACTCCTAATTGCCCTGAGCATGCTCACCAATTTTCGTGTGATTCTAAGAGTATAATCGGAGGGGTGTCGACAACGCCCTAGATGAAACAACGGCATGCTCTGATACCAATAGTTGGAGTTTGAGGTGTGTGGAAGCACACGAACAACACAAGGAAGAAGAAGAAGCTTGGAGCACAACACACAATACTGAATGTATTACCAATAGAATGTACAAAGCTAAGTAACCCGTTAGGATTATAGACATATACACAAACCGGGGGAAAAAAGTGCGCCGATGGTCCTAGTGTGTTCACACACATCAATCAGTACCAAAATATATCAACAAAGCTTAGACCTATTATGTGATGCAAGTAAAGGGAGTCAAATGTAGTATTACTACCAAGAGCTTGCTTTGATAGACACTTATACCACTTTCCCATCACAAAAAAAAAAAGAACACTTAGGAAACCTTAGAAAGTATGAAAAATCACAAAAAAAACCTAAAAAATCATTTCAAGGCCTAATAAATTCTGAAAAAGCACTAATAGATATTAGAAATTTGATTTTCTCTCTCCCCCTCCCTCACATTTCTTGTATGTATGCATGTGTTTGATGCATGTATGTGCGACAATATGTAATTCTATGTTTGTGTGTATGTAGTTTATGCATATAGCCAAGTAATGTTTGCATGCATATATGCTATAAACTACATATAATGTTTATATGTGTAATATATGAGTCCATGCATGTAGATAATGCATGTATGCACGTAATATGGAACTTATGCATGTATTTATGTGTGCATGCATTTTAGACATGTGTATGTTTGCATCCATGTATGTACGTAGGTATGTGTGTTTGTACGTATGTGCATGTATGTCTATTTACGTCTTCATGTATGTGTGTATGTGTATATATGTGTTTGCATGTCTGCATGTATATGTGTGTTTACGTGTGTGTGTATATGTGCATATATATGGGTATGTATGTGTGTACATATGTGTGCGCATGTATGTATATGTGCATATATGTGTATGTAAAATAAAAAAATAGAGATAGATAGAGAGAGTAGAATGATGATTGTAAGAATTGAAGTAAGGAGAAAAACTTCTACCAAAGCCTATAGAGGAGCTAAAATGGATGCATTTAACAATGTTTATTTAATAAATCAAGCCAATGGAAATCGAGTTAAATGGATTCTTCAAACATCAACGGACATGAATTTTTCCATCGATATTCGTCATGCATGTATCATAGATACCTTATTCCAACGATGACGGAACGCTAGTTTTGAGTGTTGCGAGTCGCGAAAATGGTGTTCAGCATCGTCTTCATGACGGTCTGCCTATGAAGCACAAGTGCAATCAGCCGGAAGCAGCTCGTTAGAAGAAGCTTGGTGTCCATCGTGGACACGCTACAGGGCTCAAGGCTTAAGAGTCTCACGGAATGAAGCTGGTGGTGCGGTATCGCTGCGGGGAATGCAGGGCTCGCGCGGGCTTGCTCTATTTGGGCAACCGTTCTCACGTTTTGGAGACGCCCTGCCTTCTCCTCTGCACGCGTAAGGGCCTACCCACCTTCATTCCTCCCGACCTTCTTCCTTCCATTCATCCAGATGCTCTAGCTCTTCACGCTAGCCCACTTCATTTGTAAGTCTAGTATCTTTCATTCCTCACTACTCTCTTCCATTCTCTCTCTCTCTCTCTCTCTCTCTGCCCCCCCGCCCCCTCTCACATGGCAGAAACACCTATTCCTACCGTCTACACGGTTTGAACAATAATGAAGCATTTGATGTATATCGATGATATGTTGATAAATTCTCATATATACGATTTTATGATTGTCGCGATGAAGAAGTTGACTTTGAGAACTTGGCTGTGTATTTCTCTGCCCTCGCACATTCTGAATCTCTTCATTTTTCTACCCATATTGATTCCAAATTCTGATATTAGACTCGGAGAATCACCAGAATCCTTGTTAAATTCGACTGACATGAATTACTAGGATCTATCTTTTGAAGCATGCTCGTTGTTGCATGCCTGACTCAGAAATAGAAAGAAAAAAGCATAAGGATGAAGTGATGGATGATTTCGAATTTTTTAAGACCACTTATGTGAGCTCCAGTAGGTTAGATGTAACAGTTTGAGCAGTGTTCAGCATCTGAAGAAAAAAACAACCTCAAGTAACCTTTCAAAGGGAGTGGAATGAGGTGGAAACTATGATGCAGGATTCCTTCTCAAGAGACACTTAGATCATTGCTTATTGATACTTAGCCCTATTTATGCATGCCGACTGTTTGAAAAGAAGACCATGTTGACAAAAGAAACCACATGCCCATGTTCTGTTTTGAAGAAAGAGAAAGTAGGTTGGGTGATAGATAAAACAAGTGCAATCCCATCTACTTGCTTTTATTGCTTGAGACATTAAGTACTCCATATTTTGTGACCTGATCCTTCTCCCATGAGTGCAAATCTCTACCATAAATAGCTATCAAGACTAGTTTAGCTCCTTATGGATTCCAAATAGAATATCTCTTTGAAATTTGAGTTTATCTTGTGCAAGAAGCAATTTATAAATCAAGTTTTTGGATTTCAGCAAATTATTATATATTAAATTGGCCATGGTTTAAGGTAAGTTAAAATATAAAGTCCTTTAAAGGATTAGGCAAGTTAGAAGCTTAGTCTAATGGTTAAAATTAAAGGATGTGGTAGGGGAGCTCTTGGGCTCCAATCCCGTGTCTTACAGGGGAGTGATTTTTGTGAAAAGATGCCTAAGTGGAGTTAACTAGAGTCAACTCCAGAGAACTAGGACACACAATAGAGAACCTACTTATGAACTACGGTGAACTAGGACACAAAGTAGATAAGCTACTAGAGTCGTCTAGTACTCATGCATGGAGTAGGTAGTTGCACTCCAACCAAATCAAGAGTCCAATGCCACGTGGATGTTGTAGTTGGATTCACTCCAATCACCACTAGATAACTCAAGATTCCATCTAACATCTTCAAGCTATATGTAGAGGGCTAGGTTGGGAGGTGAGGACTTGTTGAAAGTTTAGTATCATTGGATTAGATGATCCACTTATTCCACTTCTCCATTTTGAAAGGAACACTACACATATGAGAACGGTAAATCAAGTACACAAATGCCTAGGTAAAAGAGAACTGGAAAGTGGTATGAGCATTGAGAATGGATAAATTCTTTGCATCAAGGATGTGTGGGAGAAAAACTCCATTCGTAAAGTTTATA
Organism: Ceratopteris richardii; assembly: GCA_020310875.1. Taxonomy (NCBI): domain Eukaryota; kingdom Viridiplantae; phylum Streptophyta; class Polypodiopsida; order Polypodiales; family Pteridaceae; genus Ceratopteris; species Ceratopteris richardii. The sequence continues at coordinate 26,147,662 of CM035430.1, forward strand.
CATATTACTTATTATACTTAGGATCTTGAGGACTTCAAAATTGGGTATAGTTAGAGTTGTTAGATTTAGGAAAGCTACTTACTCTATTTTATACTACTCAAAAAGAGCTTTCTAACCATACTCTATTTGCCTTGATCGAACTTCATCTTGACCCTCAAAACTCAAAGCCCAATTTTCTGCTCATAGGTCAAAGGTCAACCGCATGTCAACATTAGAAGGTCAACAAGGTAAGTTAAGTCTTAGCTAAAAGCCGCTCTCACTAGTGGAGGCAAAATTGAAAGCAAGAATAAGGCTTATGCAAGCCACGTGGAGAGTTATGTCCCAAGCCGCTTGGTTGGGTGGTTGGGCCTTTCGCCTCTTGAAATTAAAAGCGAGAATAAAACTTACGCAAGCCATGTGGAGAGTTAGGAGGGTTATAAAAAAGAATTATAGGCTTTTTTGTTAACTTTTCGAGTGGTTCTCACTATACTTAGAAGAGCCTATAAAGACTTGATTATTCAAGACTTGAGAGCTCTTGCGCTTCAAGTGAAGAGTAGCCTACGTGTGAGAGGCTTGAGGACTTTTGTCGCCCACAATAGAGGAGCATCTTCGCATATCCTCTGAGGAGTGTATGCGCAACATATTTCAGCCATAGCCTCTTCTTTATCCTCTACAAAGTCTCTTCTTCACATCCTTTGGAAGGTCTTCGTTAGTATAAGGAGCGAGAGGTTTGCTATTTAGCTTTCATTGTATCTTTGAACATAATTACTCTCGTAACTTTTGTTTGGAGTCATTATCATAATTTTTTATTTATTGAATGTGTGTATGCTCTCTTGGCGCATATACTTGGGTAACTCTTGTATCTATCTTGCTTATTGAGCGAATATGATTTCCCTTCTTTAAATTTGTTTAAAGGATAGGATTCTTCAATTGAAAAAGGGAGGTGAATCTGGGAAGAGGTCATGACCATGCTCTATAGGATAGATCATGGGGCTATATAGCTTTGATGATAAAGCACATTTTCCAGGATGAAATTGTTGAAGAGGGGGAAAATGTTATAAAGTAACTTGCCCAAGACGTAAAGTCAAGTTAAATATAAAGTGTTCTAAAGGATTTAAATAAGTTAGAAGCTTAGCCCAATGGTTAAAATTAAAAGGATGTGGAAGTTAAAATTATTTCTAAAAGGAGTTGAATGAAAAGAACAAGGACATATGTAGATAATTTATTTGTGAGCTAAGTGAATTACGACATAAGGTAATGCACAAGAATTGCATTCCCAGTAAGCAATCATAAGATTGAATAAAGGAATTAACTTAGTCTCAAGTGAAACATTATTTTGAGTAAAATATAATCAACAAAACCTCACTGGGTTGACACAGTAATGTTGGATACCACACTAATATCTTGTGGTTGGATGATGTTTAGCTTTACTCCATCAATATTTTTTAGAATCGAGTTTATTTCTCTTAAAGATAGATAAATTGCTTCAATAACTTATTGAAACACATCTATGAAAAGTGGAAGTCTTGAGTCATATAGATTTTGACTCACAGCAAGTTCAAGTATCTTAAAAGTTTGAATTGGTTGCACAAAGTTTTAGCTCTATCTTTCTACTTTCGATAGATTTGACTCAAATAGATTAATTGAATCTTCTCATAAAAATTCTATGGTTAGCCAATTTGAACAAGGTAACAAAATTAAGCATCCCAGATAGAATCTGTTCTATACGAGGACCCATCCAATCTTCAAAAGATCATAATTCTAAATTGACTTATTAATTTGAGCTTGCTTCAAGTTACATAGCATAACTCTAATGACTTTCATAGAGTTGAGTATGCTCTTGAAAAGAAAAGTTAGGAATTGCTCATAAGGTTGACCATTCCCAAGAACTTAAAGCTAAAGTCTTTGAGAAAAGTGTCCTAAGTTGGATAAATTTCATTTTGGATTTGACTTGGTCAAGTTAAAGTAAGGTTGACAAGAAGTAAATGTCAAACTTTTTCCTACGTTCTACATAGGATTTTTAAGCCCATTAGGACAAAGTAGTCCTCCGGTCAGGTAATAAATCAAGTAAATGCTAGCTGGAAGTGAACCATAGTACAAACATCCAAGTTAGATGTTTGGGACAACTAGACTTATAGTGTTCCAAATCTGATTCAAGTGAATCAAGAGTTCTAAAAGTCTTGATAGGGATAGAAATCCACCCTTACTTACTAATTCCATGCACCAATGATACTAGAAAATGGATTAGTAATTTGAATCCACCCATTTCACATGTTAGTATCAAGATAGCATGTAGTGAAGACAATAAATTGGTGAGGGATGTTTTTTTATCTACCCTTATTATTCACTCCATACTTTGCAATCATATTAGTTTATCAATTGCAAAGCTAGATGGTGTTTTGATTCATTTGGGCAAGGATCCCACCATAGAGATGAAACATGTTCTCGATTAAAACATGAGGCTCACAAGTATGCCCATAATTACTGTATATAGCTTTCTTTTAAAGGACAAAAATATTTCCCAATGTTGATATATTCAGGTAGTGATGTGTGTGAACACACTAGGACTGCCGGGGCACTTTTTCCCTCTTTAGGAGGTTTCTTTCCCCCGGCTTATATACGCCTATTGCCCTAATGGGCTACTTATCTTTGTACATTCTCTAGTAATACATTCAGTATTGTGTGTTTGTGCTCCAAGCTTCTTCTTCTTCCTTGTGCTGTTCACATGCTTCCGCAGACATCTATCTCCAACAATTGGTATCAGATAGATCAAAACATCTTCACTTTGTGGTGTCGAAATTGCATCTGAGCTCGTTTCGGCCTCCGAACGCACTATTGCAGCGCTTGTGTAGGCTATTTCATCTTTTTGTGCCAAAGGTATATACCTGTTTTTGTTCGCCAGTATAAGTGTCTCGAAGTCTGCTACAGGTTTAGCAGAACTCGTATGGGCAGTTCCGTTCAACTTTTTGAGATACATTCAATTTTCTGCATCAAGGTATTTTAGTCACCGGCCATGGCTGAAAGCAGTGATGTATTCCGTATGTTGGCTGTTGAGGATAAGTTGGATGGTACCAACTACCCATTATGGACTTATATGATGCAACATGTATTGGTTGCAAAAGGATTGTGGAACATTGTGCAGGGTGTTGAAAGACGTCCTGTTACACCTGCAACAACAAGTACTGCGAATACAGGTGCTGGAGCTGATGAAGAGGCTGTAAGAAAAGCTTCCTCTTCATCATCAGAGAGACCATCCAACATGTGTACAGGCTTCGCTAGATATGGTCGTGCATGTGAGTCACAAGGTTTCATATTGTCCAGTGGAGCAACATATTTACAGTGGTTATTTTTAAAAACTAATTCATGTGCTGACCAGTCTTGCACCACCTTAGCTTGTTTTAGCCAAGGACGTCCAAAAAGCAGATTGTAATCCAGGCTAGATTTTGGTAAGTCAAGCACAACGAAGGTCATTTAAAAAATGTTCCCTTGTAAAGTATGGGAATATCGCGTGCCAAGCCCACCGGATGGACTCGAGATTGATCAGCCATACGTACAAAGAATTGAACATTTTCAATTTGTGTCCACCCCATCCGTTTGCAAAGTGCTGTTGTTGCTATGTTTACCCCTTATCCGCCATCAATTAAGACTTGTGTGATTTTATGGTTTTTGTACCATACCATAATTAGGGATACCGTATGGTTCCGGTTGGATTGTGGCTATTGATGGAGCACTCGAGGATCCTGGACTGACCTACTGCTGGAACTGTTGACTCACTCTAGGGACCAAAGCCAATAATTGACCCAAGGGCAATGTAATTGATGCATTGGATAGAACATCCCACACCGAATCAATTTTTGCTATTTTCGATACAGTCTCCGGTATGGGCCCCCATATTGTGTGAGTCAGGTTTTGCCCTTCTGGTACTTTCGGTCGTATGCTTCTCTGCATCACTGAAACTGGGTCAGGGAACACGGTTTGCTCCTGCATCGCCCACTTACTTGCTTTTGTAAACACCTTCTATTGTTCACGAATTCCATGTTCAAAAATCTCTGCAGCTGCTGTAACGGTTTCCCGGAACGTGTTTGGATCAGTGCTGCTTGCGTGTCCACTGTCGAAATATACACCATATTCGCCATTGGATGTTGTCATTCCTTTTTCTTGTTGTCGTACTCGGCGGCCTCTTTACAGAACCTTCGGATATGCCCAATTTCACCACAAAAATGACATTTAGGTGGTGGAGGAGATGCACTTTCTCCGGATGGACCTGCATTCCATCGAGCTTGTCCAAAATTATTTGATCGTCCTCCTTGATAATTCCTGTATCCCTGATACTGGGTATTCGTCATCTGTGGTGGTACATAATGGCTGGCCGGTTGTCCTTGTTCTTGAATGATGGAATTAACCGCTGCTCTGTTCTGTATCTTTGCGTTATACAAACAAGTCTCCGTAGTGTGGTCTGTTGTATGGCAAATAGCACAATACATTTGATTCAGAGAGCATGTTGAGCTGCTGTGGCCTAGATTTTTGCATTTGGTACAGTATATCTGTTTCAATGGATCCTCGTTGGATTGCCTGGATGCTTTCAGCCACTCTATATCTTTGGTGAATCCACCCACTTTGTTTTCTAATTGTAATGCCATAGCGATGATGGCGTTCAAAAGTCATTCCACCCACACACCTTATGATCATGATCTGTTTCAATTGGGGCTTTAATCCATTGATGAACCACTGAGTAATAGTGTCATCCGATAAATTTGCATGTGCTAGTGGTAGCTGCCTTAAATGAGTCCAAAATAGCGTGGCATAATCCTATACATTTTGGTGTGGCTTCTGCCTATTATTCTGCAGGTATTCAAAAATTTTGGCTGGATTTTTCTTTAACCGAAATCATTGCAGAAAGGCATCCTTCACATCATCATACTATTGGAAGTGGTTCAAATCATATTCGGTTAGCCATCGTGCAACTTCATTAACGAGAGTTGACTGGAACACAATAGCTTTATACGCAGGGTCTGCTGGGTGATTCAGAACTGCATAGTTAATCTCAAAGGTCCGCACATGTGCATCGGGATCATCTCTCGAAAAACCTCCAAATTTTGTGTATGTAACCCTTGCTGGTACCGGATGCGGTGGAACAATCTGTTGCTGCTGTTGTTGTTGTTGTTGTTGTTGTTGTTGTTGTTGTGAGCCACTTATGGTACTGTTGTTGTTGGCGTTGTTGTTGGTACCTGAATTTTGGGGAGATATCTCTTGATATTCCGGGACTGTATAGTCAACCTGCTCACTTTTCGGTCCTAAGATATCATTGAACCGATTACTTAGTTCAAAATCTAGCAGCCCTTCCTCAACTTTAGTGTCAAAATTGGCTAAACTTGCACCAAAAAATGGTGAACGTAGTAAGTTTTCACCGAAAAGCACCGCAGTTTCACCGAAAAACTTCGAAATGTCGCCAGGTAATACTGAACTCTCACCGAAAATCACCGAATTCTCATCGGACCCGGTTGCACTGTCACCGAAAGCGTTCTCACCGGATAACGCGAACCTATCACCGAAAGCGACCGAATTCTGACTGGATGAGGCGGAACTGTCTCCACACTGCACCGCAGTACAACCAGAAATCACTGTACTTTCTTCAAAAGGGACCAAACTTTCACCAAAACGCCCCGGATTCTCGCCTTGTGCTACCGAACTGCCACCAAAATCGCCGCTGTCTACCTGAACCGAACCTTCTGTAAGTGAACTTAACTGTCCTACACTTCTACCACCAAGGGGTATTCCTAATAAGTTTGGAACTACCCAGGGATGTTGATCTCTGTAGTATTTGGGGTACAATTCATCGGAGCGTGTTACCGGCATATATCAAAGGATTCTTCTTCGAACCTTAATCTTTTTCTTCAATTAACTACTCCATTTCCCACAGACGGCGCCTGTGTTAAATCTTTTTACTGTTTAAAATTAATTCAACGCTGGGTTCTTGGGGGGTCTATAAATAGAGGCCCTATTTGTATTTTCCCAAATCTACAGATTCATTATATCTAACTTCACCGACTCTCACGAATTAACTGTGTTGAATATGTTTACAGAACATCTCAATACTACCACACAATTGACTGCGTACTTCTTCACGTACCGCATTAACCTGTCAATCTTTAATACTTCGTTAAGACTTAATTAACTATTAAAGCTTAACAACAGAATCAACAAGTACTCGAATTACATAGAATTTTGGCAAACCCGTGCTCCACAGCAGGCTCTCACCCAGATGAACAGTCCAACGGCACGATACCCACTGCATCACGTGACTCTTCTTTCATTAATTTGTGAAACGTTACAACTTTTGTGCTATGCCTTATGCGTGTGACTTTTCAGGGTATATTACAAATTAGGAGTTCCTTTCCGGCGGCTTACACCATGAAAGAAGAAATAGATGCATTGAAGGAGATGGACACTTGGAATTTGGTTCCAATGTGGTTGAATCAAAAGGTAATTGGTTGTAGATGGGTATATAAAGTTAAAAGAAACTCAGATGGATCAGTTCGTAGGTACAAGGAAAGATTAGTTCCCAAAGGATGCTCACAAAATCATGGTATAAACAATGAAGAAACATTCTCACCAGTTGCAAAGATTACTACAATCAGGACACTGATAAGTGTAGCTGCTGCAAGAAATTGTAGACTCCTCCAACTTGATGTAAAAAATGCATTTCTAAATGGTTGGATAAGTGAAGAGGTATACATGTCACAACCACCGGGTTTTGAAAACCCTAATCATGCATCTTATGTTTGCAGAATTAAGAAAGCATTGTATGGATTGAAACAAGCTCCTAGAGCTTGGAATCATAGGTTGGTTACATACCTTCAAGATCAAAGGTTCAAACCTAGCAACTCAGATACTTCTCTATTCATCAAAAGGGATCACAATGAGGTTATCTATCTATGTGTAGACAATATTATTGTGACATGTGATGATCTGAATTGCATTCAAAGGATCAAGAGACACATGCAAGAGGAGTTGAAAATCAGTGACTTAGGCGAGCTCACATATTTCCTAGGTATGGAGGTCATATAGACAGATGAAGGAATGTATTTGAATCAGAGGAGATACATTCAGGATCTACTTCTTAAGTTCAAAATAGAGAACACTAAACCTGTAGGTATGAATTTGGAGATGAATCATAAACTTAGTGCTTATGAAGGTGAGAAAATTGAAGACATTAAAGAATATCAAAGCTTGGTAGGTAGCTCGATGTATGCTACTCATCTCATATAGTGTGGGAGTGCTTAGTTAATTCATGCACTTGCCAAGAAGACCACACAGGGATGCAACTAAGATAGTACTTAAATATCACAAAGGTACAATCAATGATGGTATATTCTATTCTTACTCTTCAAATTTGGATATCAAAATCTATTCAGATGTAGATTGGGTAGGAGCTAAGGATGATAGAAGAAGTACCTCTGGTTACTTAGCATTTGCAAGTTCAAAGCTAGTGTCATGGAGTTCCAAGAAGCAACCAAAAATTGCTTGGTTCTTGCATATTCCTTGTACTCTTGAGCATTATATACACTAAATCCTATGTGTATCACTCCCATAAAAGGGATTTTTTAATTGTAATCACACTGGTTGCTATGAGCATGTGAAGTTCATTCTCTCATTCAAAGATAGTAAGTTTTTTGAGCAAGTTGATGTGCAAATCTATCTAGTTTGTATCGACTCTTCCTCCTTGATGCTCCAAAGTACATAGTGCATTTTGTTGCACTTATCCCATGCCTATAAGGTCTATTTGAGTCTCCATAAACTCAAGGGCTGGTCTTGTGCCGGTTGGATGGACCAAACTTAATCGCTTCACAACTCACTTCTCTACCTCCTACAAGCTTCTCCAAGTTCTTTCAGTTTGGGTAACTGATGAGCCTGTCACAATAGAACTAGACAGAAACACAATCATAGATCGAGCAATGAAACAAACTTCTAGTTCTTATATTCATGAAGAAAAAGATGGTGTTCTTGTCCAAAACTATGTGATGCAGATGGATGCGATCCTTGAAGAATGAGCACGAGAGAGGACAAAACTCCCTTCTTTTCCAAAACATTGATGATCTCTGTACCTCAAGCAAGGAGGCACAAGGAGAAGCTTAAGAAGACTATGGAATACCAAACACTAGAGGCATCTAAAGATAGAACAAATCATGGTGTAAAGCAACTCTGAAGATGCAAGGGTGAGCACCCACTTGCTCCCTTGCTAGGACCACCAATGCTTAAGAAGTAGGTGACGAAACCAAAGTGATCAATGGTGGTGCATCAAAGATGTCATTCACAATATGCACTCTCCATTTGGGTACCTAAGTGATCAATGAAGGTTGACCACAACCTTAGACAGGTCTAGGTGTCTAAGACCTGGTTGCAAGCTCAAAAAGTCACACATAAGCTCTTAGGGTCGAGTAAGTTCTCACCTACCCCCATCCCATAAAAATCGATAAGAAAAGCTATTGTAAACACATATTCAAGAGAAAAAGAATGTAGCATTACTTGGGGATGGGTACCTAGAAATTCCCAGTCCAGGTGGAGTCTTCTCTGAAACCCTTAAATGTATTCACATGCAAAACTTGTAACCCCATAAGGGAAGTATCAAATCATGTAACAAACACCCTGACCCCACCATTTAACACACTTGTATAGCATTAGATGCATTCAGAGCTCATTGCATTTTCCAAAGTACGCATGATGAACCACTCACCATATTAACCTTCACCAACACTAATCTCACACATAATAATCACTAACTTAATAACATTCAAAGACATCACATTGGTATTGTAAAGGGAACAAGTTTTCTGATACAACACTAGCGTGATTCTTCTTCTTCTTCTAACAGATTGACAGAACATCTACAACATCCATCATCATCACTGAAGCTACAGGCACTAATTCCCATGCAGGTGCTAGCCATCAAATGATAGACATTAACACTTTGCTGATTGTTGAAATATCCTCGGAGAGACCAAAGACATTGATACACGTGCAAAAAATACGCATCTAGGATCCACCCATGGGGCACACAATGAAGGTCACTCCCCACTCTCATTGGTTTAACGAGATGGCATGACCTCTAGGAGACACCGCATACATTTGGGAAGCAGAATGTTAGTTTAACAATGCATGGGGAAAGTATCACTTCTTGACATGAGAATTTGAGCAACTACAAATAATGGAGGAACTCCAACCTATATGGTGCAAGGTTGGAGTTCCTCATTATTGAAACCCATAAAAATCTATAAAAAAAGCTATTGTAAACACATATTCAAGAGAAAAAGAACCTATCATTACTTGGGGATGGGTACCTAAAAATTCCCAGGTCTAGGTGGATTCTTCTCTGAAACCCTTAAATGTATTCACATGCAAAACTTGTAACCCCATTTAAAGGGAAGTATGGAAAATCAAATCATATAACAAACACCTTGAACCCACCATTTAGCACTCTTGTATAGCATTAGATGCATTCAGAGCTCATTGCATTTTCCAAAGTACACATCTAGGTGAACCTTTCACCATATTAACCTTCACCAACACCAATATGACACATAACAATCACTAACTTAATAACATTCAAAGACATCATGTTGGTATTGTAACGGAAACAAGGTCTCATCTAGTTTCTGATACAATACTAGCGTGATTCTTCTTCTTCTTCTTCTAACAGATTGACATAACATCTACAACATCCATCATCATCACTAAAGCTATATGCACTAATTCCCAAGCAAGTGCTAGCCATCAAATGGTAGACATTGACACTGTTGATTGTTGAAATACCCTCAGAGAGACCAAAGGCATTGATAGACGTGCAAAAAATACCCATCTAGGATCCACCCATGGGGCACACAATGAAGGTCACTCCCCACTCTCATTAGTTTAATGAGATGGCATGATCTCTATGAGACACCACATACATCTGGGAAGCAGAATGTTAGTTTAACAATGTATGGGGAAAGTGTCGCTTCTTTACATGCGAATTTGAGCAATTGTAAATAATGGAGGAACTCCAAGGTATATGGTGCAAGGTAGAATTATTCAACTACCTCAATGCAAGGCTACCTAAACTATACTTCATGGAGTGCTACTACCTTATCAATATTCTGTAGCCTAACAAGGAACCTTTTCAAGAATTATCTTGCATTTGACAAGAATTTGTTTTCAAAGAATGTTTGCACATAAAAAGATGAATTCTTGTTACATAATTCAAGTTAAGCTCTTCATGCATCAAAAAACACATGTTTTGAAAATTTTTTGCCTAAAAAGAAAGGAGAGGAATGAACAAAGTGCATGATTTCAAGTATGTTTAGAGAAATGACAATGTGAAAGAACTACCATCAACAACAGTGAGAATGATCTTACCAACTTCTATTACAGGATAAGAAGAGTTGCTAGCACATGTGACAGTATTCCTTGTAGGGGTAGGCTCAAGTGAACCAAAGAAACTGCACTATGAGGTAATGTGTTGGGTTGCCCCATTGTCAAAGTACTGGCAAACATCCAAGTCTATTACAGACATACACTATTATGAGAATATGGGTCATAGCTGCAAACAATAGTAAATGCCCATTCTTCATTCTGCACAAGATTAGCAGACTCTGTTTTGGGCGTAGAGGCCTCTACAACAACCCTTTCAACCTCTTTCTTCTTTATGACTTCATGATTTTACATATAGATTTTACAAGGGATTGATCATATATGACTTCATGAGATATATGCTAATCATCCAAGTATGTGGGCTTGGATTCTCTTACACCAACAATTGTTATTGCCATTTCCATCATAATTGTTGTTGTATCTACCTCTAAGAGCTCCATATCCTCCTCTTTTGTATCCTCTTCCTCTCTAGCGAGTCTTGGATTCTTTAAGCATTGCTCAGTGACATGGTTTTTAATTCCACATATGGCAAAAGGTGACGAGCTTTGAGATCTTCCCCTGCCTTTTCTACCTCATTTGCCTATTTTCCTTGAACTTCTCTCTCTACTTGCAATGTTAGCTTGGGAGGTAATGCTTATACATTAGTCTTCTTCACTTTTCCTTTAGCATCTTTAATTCTACCTGTATTAGTGTGTATGTTATAATATTGATTACCTTTTGATGCATCTCCATTCTTCATAAGCGTGGCCTCATGAGTGAAGAGTTATCCCACGAGTCGGTTAAAATCTGGTACTTGCATGTCCATGTATAATTCCATGGTAGTGATAAATGTTTCCCACTTATCATCTGCTTTGATTCCATTGATGACACGTCTGACTATTTGCTCCTCATTTATGACATCTAGAATGCTTCCTAATTGATCAACTAGGTCCTTTACCTTGATGAAAACTTACAAGTAAGTGGCATTCTGATTGGGTTGCCTCTAAAGGGAGGTGAACTTCATCCATAGCTGATTCTTTTTGGACTTGGTGATCAAAGAGATGTGAAGTCTTAAAAACCCTAATGTGTGGAAGTAAGAAATTAGAAATAGAGTTTAATGACCTTGCCAAAGCATCCTTTGCACAAAATGTATTCAACCTCTCTTGCTCTTCTTGACTTGGTTGTCCTTTATTCCTTAGCATAGCAACAATTCATCTCTTAGACTAGAGATGTATCCATAGAGATTTCTTCCTTGCAAATATGCTTCCATTCTTAGAGACTATTCTAAATAGTTACTTCAATCCAATTTATCAACTTAAGAGGGAAAACCATAACCCATACTGTACATATTATGATGATGCTATGACACCATGGCACAATACAAAGATGGGAGGGTCTTTGCAAAAACATGATCTAGATCAACCTATTTCTTGCTTTGAAACACTGATTGACGCTGTAATCTCATAGATAGTACATAAATATGACCCTAATACTTTGAATCATTGATCTCAAATGTTGTCTTGCTTTGAAACACTGATTGACTCTCTAATCACACATACAATACATAAATATGACCCTAATACTTGCAGATTTTGAGATTGAAGAGAAAACCTTATATTTATGGACAAAGGCACTCAAAAAAATATTCAATTCTCCAAGTATGATATGAATTAAGTGCAATCATTTTGTAAAACTTATAATAGGAAAATATGCACTACAAGGAATACGGGCGTATAGCGACGGTTAAGGCGACACAATTTCATCGCTATAAAATTGCAAAATGCATGGTACTGAGCGTCGCGTGTAGACCGTCGATTAAACGACGAGCGAAACCACGTTTTTTGCGACTTGTGGCGCGACGAGGTCTGCGACGCTTGCATAGGGCATCGCTAACACGACGGTCTTAAAAAGCGTCGCATAAGAGACACTTGTTTACGTTGCATAAGTGACGCTTTTTGGCGTCGCATAAGCGATGCTAAAACATGTCGCTTATGCGACGATAACTAGATGGGTAGCATCGCTTACACGACGGACTGTTGATGGAAAAAAATTAAAACATTGGAGGCTCTTCGATCGGCATTTTCACGCATCTGATCGAAGAGCTCTCCAACGTTCGCAATTGCACTGCGCTTACAACCTGAAGCAAGTATATGAAGAATTGTTGTTTTGCCTAAGCTCTCTCTTATTGTCTCCGTCTGTCTCTATTTCTCTCTTTCTACATTTTTCTCTCTTTGAATTCTCTCTCTCTCTCTCTCTCCCTCTCTTTATTGCAGGTTATTCAAGAAGCTAACCAAGCAAAAAGTATGGCTAACAACCACATAAAAAGATTTACATGCATGCATTATTGCATATATATATACACACATACACACATTAACATATACGCAAATACATGTATATGCACATCCACATGCATGCACATTCACATGCATGCACATGGATGCAAATGGAAATGCATCCACATACACATGCATGTTTCATACATATACACATGCATATACATACATTATACACATATATACACATATATATGCACATACCTACACACACATATACACATGCACACACACATCCACATACCTACATATACACATATACATGCACATACACACATATGCACATAGAGTTACACATATACATGCACATACATATACACACATATACACATGCACATGCACATACTCATACACACATATACACTTACACATGCACATGCACATACATACATATACACACACATACACATGCACATACATACATATACACACAGAGAAGAATGCTGAATCTAAAGCTTACTTGGAATCCTGGGCTTGGTTTTATTTTACGGACATCCTTATGCATGAACAGTAGCCACATAATGCCTTCATTCATAAAAAATGTTATTATGAAAGTATTATTTTAATTAATACACATGTAGCATATGATCTCATTACATAGATTTGTAATTAACGTTTTCCAACAAACTTTAAAATTACTCTTACAAGTCTCATTGCCAGCGGAGTGGTTCTGTCATGGGAGCTGAACGTAAGACCGAAACATACAAAGGACTTCATTCTCCTTCCGGCATGTTCACGTGTGTGCATGTTTTTGGTATGGCTTTCGTGCGAACACAGAGAAGAATGCTGAATCTAAAGCTTACTTGGAATCCTAGAGGTCATATTTAAGACCTGTATCCATGTGTGAATGCATGTGTATGTGTGTGAATGCATCATTATGTGTGTATGCATTTGTATGTGTGTATGCATGTGTATGTGTGTGAATGCATCATTATCTGTGTATGTGTCTATGTGTGTATGTGTGTGTGTGTATGTGTATGTATGTGTGTGCGCGTCTATGTGTATGTGTGTGTGTCTATGAGTGTGTATCTATTTATGTGTGTGTGTATGTGTCTATGTGTGTGTATGTGTCTATGTGTGTATGTGTATGCATGTATGTATGCATATGTGTGTGTATGTGTGTGTATGTGTGTGTATGTGTGTGTATGTGTGTGTATGCATTATGTATGCATATGTGTGTGTATGCATTATGTATGTGTATATATGCATGTGCATTATGTATGCATATGCATTATGTATGTGTATGTATGCATGTGCATTATGTATGCATATGTGTGTGTATGCATGTAAGTATGTATGTATGTATGCATATGCATATGCATTATGTATGCATATATATGCATGTATGTGTATGTGTGTGCATGTCTCTCTATGTGTGTGTGTGTATGCATATATGTGTGTGTATGTGTGTGTATGTGTGTATGTGTGTGTATGTGTATGTGTATATGTGTGTGCATGTGTATGCATTATGTATGTGTATGTCTTCATGTGCATTATGTATGCATATGTGTGTGTATGCATATATGTGTTTGTGCATGTATATGTGTGTGTGTATGCATGTATATGTGTGTGTATGCAACATTATGTGTGTATGTGTGTATTTGTGTGTGTATGTGTGTGTGTCTATGTGTATGTGTGTCTGTGTCTATGTGTGTGTGTATGTGTATGTGTATATGTGTGTGCATGTGTATGCATTATGTATGTGTATGTCTGCATGTGCATTATGTATGCATATGTGTGTGTATGCATATATGTGTGTGTGCATGTATATGTGTGTGTGTGTATGCATGTATATGTGTGTGTATGCAAAATTATGTGTGTATGTGTGTGTATTTGTGTGTGTATGTGTGTCTGTGTCTATGTGTATGTGTGTGTGTGTCTATGTGTGTATATGTGTGTGTGTATGCATATGCATGTGTGTGTGTGTGCATACCTGGTCTCTCTCTCTCTCTCTCTCTCTCTCTCTCATTCTGTTGCTCTCGTCCAGATCTCGGCACAAATGTACCGGGAGAATTCAAAATTTTTTTTTAACATTCCAGAGTCGCTCTGGAAAGGACGAGGCATATGCGTCGCTATCCAGTTTGCCCACGTCGCCAATAACATCGTTGGACAACGATGCTACTTGCGATGCACAGATTTAGCGTCGCATAAGCGATGCAAGCATCGCTTATGCGACATATCCCCTTCAAAAAAAAAATCGAAAACATCAGCGTCGCTTATGCGACGCTAGCGTCACATAAGTGACGGTACTCATTTTTTTTTCAATTCGGGGGCATCGCTACACCCCCTATTTCTTGTAGTGATGTGAGATAATTAAATTTGTAACATGAATTTAGAGTTATTAGAGAGTCATAAATATACATAAGAACTTAGAGGTGTGATCTCGACATTTCAAGAAGGAGATATTGCATATACACAGTCATAGAGATTGATCCATATCTATGGACGCAAAGCTCCCATGATCAAAATATTTCATACATGTGCTTTAAAGGCTGTTATATTTGTGATCCAAGCATTGGATGAGACAATGCGACCATATATTCGCTTCAATGACTCTATGAAGTTGGCTGACTTGAACAATACATAGACAACAATGGATCGTTGTTGTTTCAAGTATATGTATTGAAATTTAGAGTGAAATTCTTGGAGTTTTTGGAGGACTCTAATGGCTATGAGGTAAGTAAAATGGGCACTCAATATGTGAGTGAGATCTCTATCACACTTCGTGATCTTTAAAGTGTATATAAGCCTTTTCCTATGATTCTATTTAATAGATGTTGATAGATCTACCAAAGATCAAATAAAATTTTGAGTCAACTATTTGAATTTGAATTCAAATATGACTTGTGACTTTTGGATCCTTTTAGTGTTACTTTAAGCCTTGTCTTAGGTACTTAGAACCTTTTCCAATATATAAAATCATTTGGAATTTCTCCTTATGTATGAATTAAGGATAAATCAACATGCAAATTATTGTTTCTCATACCAAAGTAGTCCATGGTTATGATCAAGATCTTAGGATTGCCATATGTACCAAAACTTCTACTCAAGATTTTTCACCTTCTCTCATAACACTAATGCTTCAACTTACTAAGTTAATCTTTCTTTTACTAAAACTCTTAAGAATCCTCAATGTAATGCATCTTTGATGCATAAATTTAATTTAACATATTTATTTCATTGAGTTATAGTATCCATTGGGTGCTTTTATCTTGGATTAACTTAGTCTCAGTAAGCTTGGCTGAAGGGATCATTCCAATCTCTATTGTCTTGACAAGTTCTATGCAGCATTTTTAATACAAATACTTTATTTTGAAGTTTCATAGCTCAAGGAAGGCCATACTTGTCATACCTAATTTGTAAATGAATATCCACGAAGTTATGTACTAGATCTTCTAGCTTGGTGATTTGTACTTGAAATGTTTTTAAAGTGATAACCATGAGCATTGTATATTTGAACTTCATCTTTGAAGCTTCTATCCCGATGGGTATTAAATCTAACTTCAAGGTTCATTCCAAGACTAAAAGATACCAACCATCTCAAGGTTTCTGTATATCTAACATTGACATGTGGATGATATTTATCCTTAAGTCTAGACACATCACTCAATGTAACTATAGTGTAACTTTATTTTCACCACATCAACTATTCTAGTAGAGGAACCTTTCCTTGCTAAACATCTATGATAATCTGCCTCATTTCAATTGTATTTGGTATTGCTTTTTTTTTTTCATAAATACTTACCACAAAATGTGGGTTTAAATTTTCATGATGTTGTCCAATACACTGTCTCTTATGTTTCTTTACGTATTTAGATGATTTTTCCTATTCTATAACCCACATTCTTAGATCATATTTTCACACTTCATTACCCATGATTTTCAATGATGAATATCTCAATGTTGTAACACAACTCAAAATTATCTTCCTTAAATTAATTTCATGTACTAAAAAATCGTTCATCTTTTCTATATGTTATAAAAATATAGAATTTCTATTTCTTCACTATACATTATATTTATATAGAACCATCATGAGCATGACATTGGCATTTGGATGTCGTGAAAGAGTGGATAGGTGGACTACTGCTACAATACAACTCTTGAATTAAGAACAAAGGATACAAATTTTACTACCTTGAACAAAAGTGGTTGGGAAACCCTTTTCCCATCAATATGCATCTAAACGTTTCCGATATGTTTTGCTTTGGAATTTATGAAACCAATTTTCATAAGGTGTGTAGGTAATAAAGTTAATGATTTATCTATTTGTGCTTGAAAGAAGATTGAATGAATTTCTTTTTAAGTCACCACCTTTGTTTGCTCAAGCATTTTTCACTTTCTTTCTCATTCCAATGTTCACAAGCATAGCTATTATTTGAACTTACCAAATGATTTAGCATTACCTAAAAATTAAATAAAACAAGATCATTTTTCTAAGAACTATGTCCCAAATTAGTAATGCTTGAGATTGGTAAAATATTTATATTCATTTTAGGTATTGAAAACATGATGGAATTTAATTTCATTCAACTATTCAAGAAAGAAATGAGATCATATCCATACCCTCAACGGGAAGACTTTCATCATTTTCAACATTCACAATTATAGACTTCCACTATAGGCATATAGAAAAACTACACAAGTCCTGCTAAATGTTCGTGAAACATTTATATGATCCAAGAATAATGTGAAGAAAATATTAGGATGATGATACTTTCTTCTTGTTAATTTTTGAGTTTACTATGGCCCCATCCTTGTAATAATCATTTTTAGGCTTTCCAAAGCAATTACATGTGTGCATACGCTTGATTGGTCATCCAATAGAAGGAAACATAGTCACAAATTGTTCAATCATATTGAGTGAAAATGCTCCATTATAGTGAGTGAGGGTGATTAGAAAGCATGTAAGGAAGAGGATTGATAATATTCTAGTTCATTTGTTTGAGTCTTTCCTTCTTCCACTTATTTGGCAGACTCATTCCTTCAATAACTCTTTGAATGTGAGAGTGCACTTTAACTTTGATCTCCTCAATTCCTTAAAACTATTGTGTAAATAGAGTTTGATAAGGTGTGCAATTAGATTATCACTTCATCATTTGGGCACTTGGCAATGGTACATAACCATACAAGTATGGGAGATCTACTAGTTCTTGCTCCTTGTTCAAGCCGATCTCTTGTGTTGGAGGGATTTGGGCCTTGGCTCTTAATTTACAAAAATTCTATCTAGTTTAGGAGGAATGCCTTGGCTTAAATTAACATTAACAATGAGATATTCTCTTCTGTTTAGCAAAATACTCCATAAGGAAAGATTGTTTGCTAAGTCCTCTCTTGTTTGGTTTTTTCTTGATAGATTTAGTTGTATGCTAAAGTACGACTGTGTCTATCTAGGCCAAATAAGAGTTCGATCTCTTCTTCAAGGCTAGGATTAGATGGTGCTCAAGATTTTGGTTGATGACGCTAACATGTTTCTCCTCATTGAGTTCAAGTGCACAAAGAAATTTCGAAACCTATTGAAAAATTTCTACATAAACTTTGGTTCAAAGATCAACACCTCAAGATGTCTTTTAGGGATATACATCAAGCCCCTTGATAGTTTTTTCAATGGCAAGGCTATAAAAAGATGATCATGGGTCAAATTTTTAGACTCTTAGACATCCTTAATAACTTTAAGGTTTTGATAAATTAGCTATAGGAGTGGATGCTAAATAGATGTTAAGCTCTAATACTAAATGGCTCGAAACGTTATAGTGATGAACGTATTTATGATACCCTCTAACATATATTTTGCCTTTTGTTGGACAGCAAATGACAAAGGATTTCTAAAGATGGAAAGAGCATTGATAAACTTTCTCTAGATGGGGGACCTACTAGGACAAGTGTTCCCAAAATCAAGTTAGAATTCTCTGCTAGCCTAACAAGATCACGGGGGTTGGGTATTTTAAATGTTTTATCATTACGTAACAAACTTGCAACTAAATGGATGATCAAGGCATGGGTTAACAACAATGAACCTTGGTCTAAGATTGTCTCCAAAATAGTCAAAATATATCGTTTTGAAGTAGGTCAAAATGGAATAACCATGATCTCATCATATCCTTTTCTTATTGTTATAATGGTTCCAAAGCCTAGAACAACACAAAGTCCCATCACTCTTTAAATTATGATTGGAAATGGGTAGTGAATAATAAGACATAACAATTCCATTTGGCTCCCCATCTTTGGTATTCGGCCAATTGAGAACAAGGATATTGCAAGGGCAATGAGATTCTGTTCCAAGAGTTTTTGTAGCTCCAAGAATTTACGGAGCAACTCTAGAAGTGACTAGATCAGACAAGAATATTTTGATTGTAGCCTTTAATTAGATGATGATGATTGTTGGCTAATGCTCAGTTGTATCTAGGCTTGGGACATGGTGGAGGTGAAGTTGATGCTTGCTTGGGGATTTAGATTAGAAGACATCCAAGAATAAATAGAGACTTGGGTGCCTAGTGCAATCTCAATCAAAAGTGGTGTACCTCTTGGTTGTAGATTAGATGGGAGTTCAATTTCAAAGCGCTTTGACAATCGTTGGTGGAAAAGCACAAAGCGCTCCTCTCGTGGAAATTCTCCCATGGAGAATATGGACCAATATCGAAACCAATAAATTTTGTAATGGCTCTCTATGGTGCAAACATTTTCTCAAAGAAGAAGTCATTGGTCATCTCTTTTTGTCTTGTGTTAATAGTACCATAGTGTGAAAGGGTACACAAAGAATCCTCATGCTAGAACCTCGAGTCAACGGAAAGCAAGTACTTCTTGGAGAGGAAAACCATCGTCCCTAAAGAACATGATCAAAGGCGAGGCCCTATGATAAAATTTGAAGAAAATATATGTGATTAACTTCGAAACTAGAAAATAATCTAAAGCGAAGTCTTTGACTACTTATGTAAAAAAAAAAAAAAAAAAAAATCCCAAGACTAATCCCCCATCTAGACAGAAGAAAGTGTTCGTGTTTTAGGACAATGAGTTTAAAAAGGGAGATGGATCCCTCATGAACGGGACGAAGGGGTCCTTTATCTCCTTTCTGAGTGTCTTCAACTGGTTTACCTATTTTTTATAATTTGAAGTTTTATTGGAAAATAATAAGTATGAGTGAAGCCCGAAATCATCTCTAAAACATATAATATATGTAGGGCACATGCCAAAAAGGGAAAAGAAAAGGAAGAAAAGAGATATCATGTAGAGTATCATTGTTAATTTCTTACCCTCAACAATCATTGTTGCCACTGCGGGTATATGTAATAATCCTTGGGCAACCAACCACCCCACCTCCTCCCCTCGTTTTCTATCTAGAAAGTTGAGTCGTAAGATCGCTGGATTGATTGCTGGATGATTAACAAGATCCCTCTCATACTTGAGCACAATTTGGTGCCTCACGGCAAACCACACAAGCATCCAACTTTCTAGATAGAAAACCAAAGGGAGAGCGGGATGGTTGCCCGATTCGGCACCTCACGACAAACCACCCAAGCACAGAACTTCCTGGATAAAAAACCAAAGGGGGGGTGGGGGGGAGTGGTTGTCCAAGGACTGTTAGAGTATCTTTCTTCATTGCTCCTCTCGAATAAGGAAATTAGTGTACCTCATTATTAAGTACGGCATAATCTTCCGACAAAAGAGAATGAGAGAGAGGAAAAGGCGAAACACGTCGAGGCACGCCAGCGTAGATGAAGCTGATGATGACGAGGGCCCGATTTTCTGAGAGTTAGATGGTTTCGTCAGATATTTTATTAATGATATGAAGTAGCAAAGGGCACCTGCCTCCTCCTGTGAGCCATCCTCAGATTGATCGACCCCGCGCTCAACAAAACAATTTCACTGATCAATATTGCGTTAACTAATCCGCTGACGACATGCAGGCACTGGTACTTCATGCGTGAGCCGGCATGTTTTTTTGTTAATTACCCATGCGTTAATTAAGCAGCTGATGAGATGCCGGCATATCCAGTGAATTACGTATGCGTTAATTAATCAGCTGATGAGATGCCGGCATATCCAGTTAATTACGTATGCGTTAATTAATCAGCTGATGAGATGCCGGCATATCCAGTTATTACCCATGCGTTAATTAATCAGCTGATGAGATGCCGGCATCCAGTTAACCGTCGTGTATGGCTCGGTCAATCAATCCGTCTAATCCGAGTTCTACTGGATCAGTTGTATTAACAGACGTCCTGATGCAATAAACTTAATTTAGAGGACTGCGCTGAATAATTTCGGTGATCATGTATGCTGAGCTACTTGATTTTGTGATTGCATACGTTTCGCTGAGAATCGTCGCTAGAATAGCTCACAGAATATCTTTCGTTTCCATGAATGCTGATTAAGCAGGAGCTTTGACCATCATATTTCTCGATCTCTGACGTGGAAGCGTCTCTTGTTTGCTCCCACAAGGTGCCTTAGGGCGTTAGATGCTACCTCATTTTCTCCGCGTGCATATAATTTCATGGCTCGCAGTTCAAGCTTACTAAAACCTCGACTCATCTTCTTATCATTCATTCCTTGACGACCTCGAAATTCATGGTCCTCTCTGTTTATATATTACGAGTAGTCTGCTGATGCTCAGAAATTGATCTCTTCCAAGTATTGTAACTTCATGTATAGAGAGAGAGGGGAAAGCGGAGGGGCTGCTGAAGCCGATTGTCAATCATTGCAAACCATGATGATGCAGCGCTTGACTTTAGTCACCTTCATCCTCCTTCCGTTCACTTTCTCAAAAATGTCTTTTCTTTGACAGGTCTTTCGCCGGTTGATTTGTTTGTGTGCGCGCTTCCACGCTGTGTAAGGACGAGATCTTTTTTGAATATCGAAACATGGTGTTTACATGAACGCAAAACTGAATACACTACAGAATCTATCATCTGTTTATTTGCACCTCTCGAGTCTCCAGTTTAGAGAGAGAGAGAGAGAGAGAGAGAGAGAGTTCCAGGCTCCAGCTCTACGCATGAATCTACTAGTACATGTAAAGCTGAGTAGGGTTGATTGTAGCTGAAGTCATATTGACTGTGAGATGCAGCCTCTCTTTCAAGTTCCATGGATACTCTTCGTAATATGAAGAGAGCTAGACCCTACCTTTGCGACAGATCCTTCCGCTTCTCATGCATAAGGAAGGCGAGGAGCCACCCTGCTTGGCAGCCGTAGGGCCCTTTAAACCTTTGATCACACGTTCGGAGGAATGGACATATCCGCAGCAGGAAGGACAGTCTCGGACGATAAACATAATCAATCAAGCAATACGAGACAGGAAAACAATTCAACAGAGAAAGATGTGATTCTACAGCGTGATATGCACTTCTCCTCATGCGAGCCTCTCAGAAACTCAGGAATAGATTACGACGGTAATGGTGAATATGACCACGAATTCGATGGGCCTGTGCAGTCGTCCGATCCGGATCAAACCATGCTTGTCATCACTTCATGCATACCATCTCCTTCCGCTCCAGTGAGATCTCCTTCCGGTGTGTCAGGCACGTTCCCTGTTGACCAGAAACAGTCACATCTCCATCCTGCTTTGAGGTCCCTCCCTTCGCAAGCTGTAGCACCAACAATCGCGGCCTTCCCACAGGAATCATCGGAATGCGCCCAACTTCTGAAGAGAACGCCTGCCAAGAGATCATCGACAAAAGACAGGCATACAAAAGTGGATGGGAGAGGAAGGCGGATACGAATTCCGGCTGTATGCGCTGCCCGAATATTCCAGCTCACCCGCGAGCTGGGGCATAAGTCAGACGGGGAGACTGTTGAATGGCTACTTCGACATGCAGAGACCGCTGTTATCGCAGCCACAGGCTCAGGCACAGTTCCCGCTTCTTTCCAGACATCAAGTGCATCAAAGCGGTCGACGTCATCGAGCAGCATGTCAGCACAGCTGGAGAAGCTCCCTTCTTTCCATGGTAGAGTTATGACCTCTGGTGGATCCAGAGGCATAGAGCAAGCTACAGGAAGCAGTTATCCATGGAAGCACGCAGATGCAAGGGAAGATCAAACAGTTAAAGCGAATCTGGGATCGTTCATAGGGCGTGGAGACACTAGAGAGGCCGTTCTACAATATAACATGCATCCGACTCTTGGGCAGGAACATGTCATAGGCAAGTTGTCGGAACTGGCAGATGAAGGTAGAAATCACAGAGCTACGGAAACGACGTACGGAGCAGATGTTACAAAATCCTCAGAATCAGATAAAAAGCAGATGGAAATGTTTTCGATTGGAGGTCTTAGTGGCAGTCAAGGATCGATAGCCACAACCAATAACTTCATGCCGATGTGGGCTCTTGCATCCACTCCCATGCCAACGTTTAGCGGCAACGTGCCAGGAACATTTTGGATGTTACCGCTGAACGCAAGTCCTCTAGGTACAGCAATTATGCACCCAACTGGGTATGACCAAACGGTTTGGAGCCTTCCCGCTGGAGACATGAATGGATCAATCCATAGAATGTCGACGGTGGCATCGTCCTCGAGGCAGGTGCAACATGGACATAGATTCAACGCACGAGGTCCAGATCAAGTAAATTATCCGGCATCGGCAAATATGACCGCAGATTTTCCGAATACGACACTGTTAACGGCTCTTCCAGGCAACACGCTCGCAGTTGTGCAGAAAATTGAAAGCGGGGACTTCGATTTTGAGGGAATCCATTACGGACATGTTCCAGCTGGATCGCATGTGCTCAAATTCAAGTCTACACCGCGCGAAGACAAGGATCTTGCGACATTCGCACCATCAAAGGATTCCTTCCCAGATCAGCAGCAACCACAGGAGGAGGAACTCCATCAACAAGGTCGTAGTGCGGGCTATGTCAAGCCCGTTACTCAGTAAGATAACGCTTTTCAATGATTAAATCTGTAACGATCACTTTGTAGCAGACTCGGTACCTCACCAGCGCACAACTGGAGAACATGCGCACTCTCGCGTCGGCAAACACGCGTACATGCGCGCTCACACGTACGGATGTTCACATACTGCCCTCGCTCATATGTGTATACTCATCAATACATAGAGAATGCAGCTGTTTACTGAACGAGATAACAGAATGATGATAAGATGACTTTACCTGGTTGATCAGAGGGGATAAGCAGGATGGACATGATCTCAATGTGGCGTACGCAGAGGTAGGTAGAACTGCGACGAGACTCCACTGGTTGTACAATATGTGTAGATAAGGAAAGATATATGGCAATACCAATCTTTATGGTCAAGAAGCGTTCTACACACAGTATTGAGATTCTTTTGTCAAAATTGGATTGAATATCTTTTACGCCTTCGAATTTCATTGAATTGGGAGTGCAGTTAGTTGCCGCTAATGAATCCATAATCAACTTTTAGCCCTTAATTTCGGTAAATCAGTTCTATTGTAAGGCTTCAGCGTGTTGTTTTCGCCAACTTAACGATCAAATCATCATTGTTTAACCATATCTTGGCTCTAAACTTTCCGTCCTTCCACCGCCCTAACATGTCGACTGTAGTCTGTGCATGCTGCGTTCACCATGTCTACATGTGAAGCTTCTCGTAGAGTCCACAATAAGTCTCAGTCTAGAATCTTGGCTCTAAACTTTCCGTCCTTCCACCGCCCTAACATGTCGACTGTAGTCTGTGCATGCTGCGTTCACCATGTCTACATGTGAAGCTTCTCGTAGAGTCCACAATAAGTCTCATGTCAAATGTGAGGATTAACAGAAGATGGCACAGATTGTCTTTTCCTACGTGTTGATCGTCTAAGCAGACACTTAATTTTGGGCCTGGAGTCTGGACGCTGCAACCCGTCCTTTCCTGCTTGAGTTCCCGATGAGGAATATGTAAGTTTCCGACACTGTTTCCTCGCACAATGCCCAACATCCTGACTAAAAGTTGTAAATCGTGCGGTCCGGGCCTGTTGTATCAGGTAGGGACCCCAAATTCTTAAACAATGGCCTTCAGGCTTCAAACCAGACTCCATGGCTAACCGCACTGCCATTTTCACTAATCGTCTGACGAACATTAGGTTGTCGCAATAGTTGCTGTACGATGCAGTATGAGCTTCTACTGAACGCATCTAGCGAGATCACGGCTTGTCAATGTTTAAGAATAAATTCGTTTACGGAAGGTGAATATTGACACCGTTCTATGAAGCAGGAACTTCTACTTTAGCCTGTCTGCTGGCGATGGCGGGGCAAACTTTTCAGCATGTATATATTGTATTGCATAAAAATGTATATAGCAACTTAGCGTCGGCGAGCATTTCCGTGACTAGTCTTCTCAGTATATTCCAGACTTCCAGTACTCTAGTTCCATCATCGAGATGGATGTGTGCCAAAGTTCAGTGAGGGCTGAGTTCCTCGTCTGTAGGGAAGAGACAGAAACCTGTACTTGCACAACTATAAAGCTCAAAAAAACAGCTGCTTTCCAAACCTGAGGCGATCTCCTCGAAACCATTGTCCCGACATTGACTGACTCTCAGCAGGCTTTTCAAAGGCTGTAAAGCGCGGCTTAAGGCCTTCCCTCCTCACGAGTCACGATTCACGACGACACGAAGAGGGTAAATCGAGTTCTCCTGCCTCCATAGCCTCCACTATGCAGGCACGTTCCCACGTGCAGCAAGAAAGACCATTGCATTAATGAAGAAAACAAAAACGATGCCGATGTTTAATAGGTTCCTTTAGGACGTGCAAGAATATTTCATCAAATCTACCTCTAAATCACGGCCAAATGATTGCTAAACTCTTTGCCGATGACATGAATGCCTTTGTGCATAACGATATGAATAGCATTGAGGTGTTTTGGTGGTGCCTCGACACCTTTTGTGTGGCGTCAGGTTCGAAAATCAACCATGCTAAAATTGCTTTTAGAGCAATTTTAGAGCAATCAGCGGACCTATACCTTTTAGAGCAATCAGCGGACCTACACCCCAATTGTTAAGGGGTGTCAAGTTATCCCTAGAGGTCAAGTCTTCTGTCTCCTTGGCATTCCAATGGGATTCGACATCTCAATGAACCAACGATGGAATTGGGTGCTCTCCAAATTGGATAGCAAACTAAATCATTGGAAAGGTATGCAAGTCAACTTGGCAGGGCGTGCTATGGTTGTTAACACATTTATGTTGTCTACAACTATTTACTTTATCTTGTGTTGGAGACCTAAGGAGAAAGACTTGGCCAAAGTGGAAAGAATCTGCAGAAACTTCCTTTGGACTGGGGACCCCAACAGGAGGGGGATTCCCAAAATCAAATGGGAAACTTGCATTAGCACCAAAGACTCAGGGGGCTTGGGAATTTTGGATATCGCTGGGTTGGCTGACAAGCTGGCGACAAAGTGGCTTATCAAGGCTTGGAGCAATAGTGAGTCCTCTTGGGCTAAATTGATCTTCAGAAACATGGAAGACCTTACCTTAGTTGGCCATCCCTGTTGGAAGGACATAGGGATTCTCACGCTTTTGTTCTCCCCCCACCGGGTGTCCCCTAAAGGCTCTAGCCTCGTGTGTTCTTTATGGAAGAGTTGGAACAAGGCCAAACAATTCATCAGAATCAATGAGGAGTGGAACTGGGCAGCTGGGATAAGACAAAATGACTCTATCTAGTTCCCGATTGGCGGCATTAGGAGGGTGGAGTCTTGGAACCTCCAAACTGCAAAGCGGTTATGGAACAAGGGGTTCAAACAATGGAAACAACTCTGGAAATAGGAGACCAGCCAGTGGGTTAGGTTCGAAGACTTGGACTCGAGACTTAGAATTACCCTTGAGGAATGGACTCTTCTTCAAGGCAGGTGTTTAGCATGGGACCGCTCAACTACCTGCCTTCTCTGCGGTCAGGATCTCCCTTGCCTAGAGGACCTCAAATGGAGCAATGGAAAGAAACTATCCAGAATCCCCAACTTCAAAGAGAACTTAGATGTTCATCACACGCTTAACAAGAGATGGTGCCTTTCTTGGACCAAGCTTCAATGGGAACTAAAGTTCATGTCTATTTGGCACCCCCTAATTGAGATCAAAAAGTCCGTTCTCATGTGGCAGATCTTGCATAAAGGTATCTGGTCCAATGCAAGGGCTAACAAAATCTGTGGTGTGTCCCCATGGTGCAAGCAGTGCCATGCATCGAAGATTTAGCTCACCTGTTCTTCAATTGCCCCAAGTCCCGTGTTATCTGGCGTCACGTGACCCGGGTATTGAGACCCACGAACCAAATCAATTGGCAACAGGTGTTGTTGGGTGAGGCGGTCGGCTACTCATTGAGACTGTGGAATGCCATCAGGGGTGAGACTCTTTGGAAGATTTGGAGGGAGCGATGTGCTGTCGATTTTGGCCAAACTCCTAAGGAATGGTCGATCGAGAAATCCTTCTTTCTTCTAGGTAAAAGAATCTCTCGAGATAAGAGATCTCTGATTTAGACATCACTGTATTTATCTCCTCGAAAACAATAAGTTGAAACCCAAATGGGTCCCACATGAGGTTGATGATAGATTTATCCGCCTCATTTGTAATGCCCTCTAGCGTGACATACTCCTCCCCTGCATTGTGGGATTTGGAGGGTCCCATGGGCACTAGTCCCATTCACTTGTAACTTTTCTTCTTTATTTTAATTAAAGTATGAGAGAATAGGATAAGGCCGAACTTCCTTTTATTAAAAAAAAAACAGCATTGAGGTGTTCTGGAGTCGCCTCGACACCTTTTGTGTGGCTTCAGGTTCAAAAATCAACCATGCTAAAACTACTTTCAGAGCAATCTGCGGACCCCCACCCCAGTTGTTGTTAGATCAGGGATGTCAAGTTATCCCTAGAGGTTAAGTCTTCCGTCTCCTCGGCATTCCGATGGGCTTCGACATCACAATGGACCAACGATGGAACTGGGTGCTAGCCAAGCTGGATAGCAAACTAAATCATTGGAAAGGTATGCAAGTCAACTTGGCAGGGCATGCTATGGTTGTTAACACATTTATGATTTCAACAACTATTTACTTTATCTCATGTTGGAGACTGAGGAGAAAGAGTTGGCCAAAGTGGAAAGAATCTACAGAAACTTCCTTTGGATTGGGGACCCCAACTGGAGGGGGATTCCCAAAATCAATTGGGAAACTTGCATTAGCTTGAAAGACTCAGGGGGCTTGGGTATTTTGGAGATCATTAGGTTGGTTGACAAGCTAGCAGTTAAGTGGCTTATCAAGGCTTGGAGCAATAGTGAGTCCTCTTGGGCTAAATTGATATTCAAAAACTTGAAAGACCTTACCTTAGTTGGCCATCCTGGTTGGAAGGACATAGGGATTCTCACCCTTTTGTTCTCCCCCCACCCCGTGTCCACTAAAGGCTCTAGCCTCGTGTGTTCTTTATGGAAGAGTTGGAACAAGGCCAAACAATTCATCAGAATCAGTGGTGAGTGGAAGTGGGCAGCTGGGATCTCTATCTAGTTCCCAATCAGCGGCATTAGAGGAGTGGAGCCTTGGAACCTCCAAACTACAAAACGATTATGGAACAAGGGGTTCAAATAGTGGAAACAGCTCTAGAAACAAGAGACCAACCTGTGGATTAGGTTCGAAGACTTAGACCCGAGTCATAGAGTTACCCTTGAGGAATGGACTCTTCTTCAAGGCAGGTGTTTAGCGTCGGATCGCTCAACTACCCGCCTTTTCTGTGGATAGGATCTTCCTTGCATGGAGGGCCTCAAATGGAGCAATGGTAAGAAAATATCCAAAATCCCCAACTTCAAAGAAAATTTAGATGTTCATCACACCCTTAACAAGAGGTGGTGCCTTTCTTGGACCAAACTTTGATGGGAATTAAAGTTCATGTCTATTTGGCACCCCCTAATTGAGATAAAAAAGTATGTTCTCATGTGGCAGATCTTGCATAAGGGAATCTGGTCCAATGCAAGGGCTAACAAAATCTGTGGTGTTCCGCCATGGTGCAAGCGTTGCCACCGATGCATCGAAGATTTAGCTCACATGTTCTTCGATTGCCCCAAGTCCCATGTTATTTGGTGTCACGTGATGCGCGTATTGAGAGTCACGAACCAAATCAATTGGCAACAAGTGCTGTTGGGTGAGGCAGTCGGCTGCTCATCGAGGCTGTGGAATGCCATCAGGGTTGAGACTCTTTGGAAGATTTGGAGGGAGCGATGTGCTGTCAATTTTGTCTAAACTCCTAAGGAATTGTCGATCGAGAAATCCTTGTTTCTTCTAGGTAAAAGAATCTCTCGAGATAAGAGATCTCCACCGTTTAGACATCACTGTATTTATCTCCTCGAAAACAACAAGTTGAAACCCAAATGGGTCCCACATGAGGGTGATGATAGATTGATCTGCCTCATTTGTAATGCCCTCTAGCTTTCCATACTCCTCCCCTGCATTGTGGGATTTGGGGGGTCCCATGGGCACTAGTCCATTTCACTTGTAACTTTTCTTCTTTATTTTAATTAAAGTCCAGGAGAATAGGCTAAGGCCGAACTTCCTTTTATTAAAAAAAAAAATATTGCATCAAATCTCCGTAGCCAGATTCTATGAAATATGACTAGATGATACTAGAATAAGCACGAGGGCTTTTCTTTTATCAAAGCCGATCTTCACAAATCCTCTCATAGAATTTAGTGGCATTATCTCATCACATATATTGATCTTGTTTAAGGAAGATGGTCTCCAATCTGCTTGACAATGCGAGGAGTAGGGTCAATCTTAATAGAAGGATCTATGTCATTTTGTCCTTGAATTCTCCATTAAGGAAGACTCCCAACTACTTTCTTTTGTCTTTGATATCATTGCAAACAATGTAGGATGATTAGTGGAGAATAAAGTCACACAAGGCACTTGTAAGGGGATCGATCCCTCAAATGTTGAAGAGTTGTATTGAGTTTCGAAAGGAGGAAGTTACACAAGTAACATGAAGAAGGAGCTCAAGCACAACAAATAGTAATATTATTAAGTGTGATACATATAAAGATAAGTGGACCATTCGGGTTGTGGGTCTATATACAACCTAGAGGAAGACATTTTAAAGAAGCACAAAAGTGCTTTAGGAGACTTAAATGTGTTCATGTACATCACTACCATAATATACAAACAAATGCCCCTTGAGAGTGATGTGCTAAACTAGTATTTGTTAGACATTGGTCTACATAGACCATTCCATGTGTGTGTGGGACAAGGGCTAGTCATAGCCAAGGTCCCTAGCTCAGTGGATATCCTAAGGTATTCAATGATAATGGGGATGAGTGTTGCATGGTGGCCACATGTCGGCACTAGACCATTCCAGAGCATTTCTATTTTGAATACAAGGGAATATTATGAGTGGCAAGAGAGTCGACACACATCATTCATGAATCTTAGAGTGAAGGCTCACAGAGATTTTAGGAGAGTTTCTCAGAGTTAGTAATAAGAGCAATTGGATCCTTTTTTTGGAATTTTTTTCGTGAATCTTTTGGCTTCATTGATCTTGCTACCATGTGTGAATCTCAAGCATCCTCCTGCTTAGACTTGCATCGTTGCGAATGCGATCATGAGTAGGTTGTAGAGGGGAGATCCATAAAAAAGGAGGGCCTTAGGACCCCCCTCGTAAGAGGAGTCTCAACACTCCCCCATGGAGGCCTATGCACAATATCAGTCGTATGCCTATTAGAGAGTGCCCAACCCCCACTCATGAGGGGACCAGAAGAGAGAGACCACGACTTTCTTGCTATTGAAGGCAAGGACAAAAAGAAGGCTTTATCATTCCGCTTTGTGCACTAAGGAATGCACGTATGGGACAACAGAGAACTCGCATGCACATTTTTCTTGAGGGACATTCCACAGAAAGAAAAAATCGAAGCTCTACTTCTTGTGCTATCTCTAAAAATCCTCTACAAAGGCATATTTGGTCTACCTAGTTTCACCAAAATTGCCATAACTCTATCATTACTCAACCAAATTGAGTGGTTTCACTTCCTATGGAATCCTCACTAAGAGAACTATCTTTTGAACAATCAAAAGATATTGTTTGGTTTCATCTCCATATGTATATGAAGCTTTGAATTTGGCTGTTTGTTGTAATAAAGTGATAGGTAGGAGATGGTTGAACCACACCCTTGACAGATAGGAGATGGTTGAACTACACCATAAGAGAGAGGATTAGGAAGTAATCCTCAACCATGGCTTTTGGGGCAAGTGGTTAGCCCATCACATTCCTAACTAAGAGGTTGTGAGTTCAATTCCTTACATTGGTATCAGAGCCTAGGAATTAGGCTTGGGAAAGATGCAGGATTGACCTAATGGCCTCTAAAAAAGGCATTTGGGCATTTTCTATATGAAATGATACAAAGTAGCGCACATCACTTTCACAAGTTATCCCAACAAAGATTGAGGTGTATCTCTAAATCCGTAGGTCGCATGGAGGCATGTAAGATATCATTGGAAAGCTCTCAGGATGAACTTTCCAAATCTAGTGAGATAGCTAGAAAGTGTAAATCCCTTGGGAAACCATGGGTGGCACTTGATTGAGGGTTTAAAATACCAAATATGGGTGAGAACAAGGTTCAGGACCGAGGTTGAGAACAAGGGCCCAAGATACCAAGGTTGTGATAAAAAAGGTTCAAGATACCAAGGTTGAGAGCAAGGGTTCAAGAGACCAAGGTTGCGAACAAGGTTCAAGAAACTATGCGAGGTTAAGGACATCAATTCAAGGGTACCTAGGGAGTTGAAGGGGTTGATAACCGAGGCTAGAGGGATACAAGAGCAGATCATTGAGGACAATGATTGACCAAGTGGGAAAGAATGTAATATAGTGATAGGTAGGAGATGGTTGAACCACACCCTTGACAGATAGGAGATGGTTGAACTACACCCTAATAGAGAGGATTAGGAAGTAATCCTCAACCATGGCTTTTGGGGCAAATGGTTAACGCATCACATTCCTAACCAAGGGGTTGTGAGTTCAATTTCTTACATTCACAATCTCTTGGTTAGGAATGTGATGGGCTAACAACTTGCCCCAAAAGCCATGGTTGATGATTACTTCCTAATCCTCTCTCTTAGGATGTAGCTCAACCATCTCCTATCTGTCATGGGTGTGGTTCAACCATCTCCAACCTATCACTTTATTACATCTGCTACCAACTATTCCCATAGAAACACTTTTTCTATGCAAGGACAATCAACATCAACTTGGAGATGCAAGAGGACTATATAGCAATCATTTCCAGCACCTACACATACCTGCACATCAAAATTTCAAAATCTAAGATAATTTTTCTCATGTTTTTCATGCATCCCTACTCTCCTTATGCAGTATTTTGCATCTAGGATAAGCATAGCACATTACATATGCATATATGTTTTTTGCGTATGCTTGTTTAGCTCTATGTTTTGTATGCAAGTAGAATGGTAGCATGTTCTTTTGTAGGTATTGCAAGGAAGAAACAAGAAAATTCAATGTTCTTATCATTTGTATGCATGCTGCAAGCACGAAGGTTTTTATACAAGGGCATGTAGTGCCCTTTTGCCATATTGTTGTACATTGTGTGCTTGCTGGCACATTTGCTTGAAAGTGCATGTGGATCACTTAGTCATTTTTTTTTAATTTTCATTTTCTTGTCAAAATGTTGCTAGGATTTTCAAAGTTTTTGCATGCATAAGTATAAAAGCAGAGAAGCATACCAAAAGTGTTGTTGTTTGTCATTTCTTTATGCAAAGGCTTGTGACAAGTAATTTTCCTCTTTACATTAGGTGTACATAAACACCTAATTAAAAAAAAAAAACATAAAAAAAATCTTACTCCTTCCTACTTATGAATTGAGGACCATCTTCATTGCCTAGGGATGACATGCACATGGCTGATCATCCTTCACATGCCATAGACACCATGAGTGCTAGGATCTCACAATTAGAGAACACGCTTCATGATATCTTGGAGCACCAACATAGCTCCAAGAAAGAAGAATCAGTACCAGAAAGTGATCTTCCAAGAATGGAGTTAGATGCTCTAGGTGAGCATCAAACCCTAGAAGTTCCTAGCGAGAGTGTCCTAGTAAGAGAATCATAATGGAAGCTTAAGGATCTTAAGCTGCCAAGATATCATGGCTCTAGTAGTGCACGAACTATGGATGTTGTTGAGTAGTGGCTCAGTAAGTGGCAAAAACGCTTCCAATTATGCCATATCATGGATGATAGGCATAAAATTCAGTAGGCTACCTACAACCTCATGGACATTGTCCATAGGTGGTGGTGTAAGATCGAATAGGCAAGAAAGAGCCTAGTACATGGGAACAGATTAAAGTCATGTTTTATAATAGCTTTGCACTACCTAAGGAGAGTTCTAGAGCACTAAACACTTGATTTTTCATTAGTTAGAGAGGCCAAATAGTTCAAGACCAAGTGGATAAATGTAGGGAGGTACTTCTTAAAGTATCTGAATCTATTCCCGTGCTTCTCCATATCCATGAGTTTGACTTGGAACTTAGAGAAACAATTAGATTTAGTAAGGAAGGAGAGTTATCACTCTTGGCATAGGCCATAGACATGGCTCTACTCTATGAGGACGGTCATAGAGACATAGGCTCCTAAGGCTAGAGATCCTCATGGACTAAGATGAGTCGACCCTTTTCCACAAGCATTCCTATCTTGACCAGTGCATAGCCTCAAAAAGAGGCTAAGCAAGTGCACATGATTGAGACAGTTGTTGGAGCAAAAAAAAAAGGTATCTCATTTGGTTGAGAGGGATTATAACAAGCCCATCCTTACCCCTCAGTAAAAAGAGAAGCAAATGAAAGAACAGTTATGCTATGGATGCTTAGGATCACACCCCATTAAAGATTTTCCTAAGAAGAAAAAGATAGCAATAACCATAGTCATAAACTCCAGAGAGGTAGGGAGTGATGTAGATGAGGTTTTTGGTGATTCCCCATCTCAGATATCATCTCCTATAGTGATTGTGATGGTCACGAAGAAGGTTCCCTCTGTGGCATAGAAATGATACCAGTTCCCTAATATGAACTCATTGTTATGAGAGGATTCATGGTAGGACAACCTATCAAGGTCC
Source organism: Ceratopteris richardii (assembly GCA_020310875.1). Taxonomy (NCBI): domain Eukaryota; kingdom Viridiplantae; phylum Streptophyta; class Polypodiopsida; order Polypodiales; family Pteridaceae; genus Ceratopteris; species Ceratopteris richardii. The sequence continues at coordinate 26,181,370 of CM035430.1, forward strand.
TCTTTGACACTAGATCTATGCATAATGTCATTAGTTCTCGACTTGTTAGAAGGTTATACTTAGACACTGTGCAGTCAGAGTACGCCTACACAATGGGGTTATCCGATGGGAAGGGTGCTAAGACATGGGATCGATGACGAGTAGGTCTACCCATCGAGATCCGGTCCTATGAGGACAGACTGAATTTTGAGATAGCACGATTGGCCTCTTTTGACATAGTCCTAAGTAAAAAAGTGGCATGCTAGAAAACGACCAGTTATAGATTTTGTTTCATATGTTTATCACTTTGAGCATTAGGGAAGGCGATTACTGATTCGTGGAGAGCTAAATCTCCAGTAGATGTGATTAATGACCATAACCTAGTTGCTCAAGATCGACTATAAGTATATTTATTTTCCTTATTTCATGTATTCATCTTGTGTAGTGATGGATTCTTGTAGTCAAGGAAACTCTAGCTAGAATGCTCAAGAACTTTCAGATAAAGTAAGAACAGAATTCCAAGAGTTGTTTTTAAAAGAATTACCTTCGAGTTTACCTCCTTGCATGAACATTGAGCAAAGAATCAAATTGGTACCAGGAGCAAGTGTGATCATTCAACTGCCATTTTGAATGAGCTTTTAGGAGGAGAATGAAGTTCACAAGTTCGTGCACAAGTATATGGAGAAAGGGATAATCAAACCTAGCTATTTGCCCTTTGCAGCACTAGTTCTTCTAGTGAAGAAGAAAGATACAGAGCACTCAATAAGATTACCATTAAGCATAAGTATCCCATGCTTAGGATAGATGATCTCCTTGATGCTCCAGGTGAAGAAATTTTATATAGTAAAATAGACTTGAAAAGTGGCTAGCACTAGATTAGAGCCAATGAAGAAAATGTATGTAAAACAACTTTCAAGACCCATTTTGGGTATTATTTGTGATTAGTTATGCCATTTGGTTTGACTAATGCACTTTCTACTTTCATGATGTTAATGAATGATATTCTACATCCATTCATTGGAAAGTTTCTTGTTGATTTTGTAGATGACTTGTTGGTATATAGTAGGTTTGTACATAAGCATGAAATCCATTTAAGATTAGTCTTAAATAAGTTAAAAGAAAATCAATTATTTATAAATCAAGATAAGACTTAGTTTTTTCTTCTAAAGATAGAGTATTCAAGGCATGTGGTATTGGGTGATGGGATTCATATGGATCCCAAGAAGGTCTAAGTTATTCTAGCTTGGCATATCCCTTAAACATGAGGGGCAATTACGAGCATTTTTAGGAATTTCCTATTTCTATCAGAAAATCATTTCATCCTATTCATGAGTAACAACGTGTATGATAAATTTGCTTCAAGGGAAAGTACCATTTGCATGGAAGCAAGAGCAACACGAAAGTTTTGATACTCTAAAGCAAGTAGATTTAGAGGCTCTATACTCAAAGTGGTAGATCCACAGAAACCATTTGAGTTAAAGATAGATGCTAGTGGCATAGGCATAGGGACAGTCTTGAACCAAGATGGAAGGCCAGTAGCTTTTGAAATAAGAAATTTGAGTAGTGAATAACACAATTGGTGAATGCAGGAACAAGATTTTTATGTAATGGTGGATGCTCTTAAAGTATGGAGAAACTTTCTTTATGGTGCAGACTTTAAGGTATACACAGTTCACGATTCACCATACAATCAAGAACTTTTTTAGTCAGCCAGATCTTTGGGGTAGACATGTTAGTTGGGTTGAGCTTATGTAAGAATTGTATATGGAAATCCTATATAAATAGGATCTTATAGCTGATGCACTATCATGGATATTGTATCAAATGAGTTTTAGAGTTCTAAAAAGCTCATTGTTTCAAGATATAAAGGAAGCACAAGTGGAACTTTTGCACTTATTACAGATCATTAGAGCCATCAACAAAGTCTATTATAGGAGATGAGGCAATCATAGATGTTTCTTCTCCTAGTAAAGAAAAAAAGTCAAGTCTATATTCCAATTTCTCAATTGAGAATGGAATAGTTAAACGAAAAAGAAATGTTTGTATACTAGATTTCGAGGATTTGAGAAGAAAAGTCATGCATGATAACCATGAAATTCCTTATGCAAGGCATTTTGGTGTTGAAAATGCCGTTCAACTTGTTAGAAGAACATTTTGGTGGTCTAGATTAGCCAGAGATATCCACACATATGTTCAAAAATGATTTATGTGTCAGGCCAAGAAGATAGAAAGGGTTAAGACACCATGTCTTTCACATTCTTTATAGATTCCAAAGCACGACTTGGATAGTATATCCATGGACTTTATAGTGGGGTTACCCTAGACCCAAAGGAAGCAGGATACTATCCTATTAGTGGTAGATAGATTGATCAAGATGGCTCATTTCATACCCATGTAGGAGATTATAGAAGCTCCATAGGTAGTGGAGCTATTTATTTATCATGTCTTCAAATTGCATGGGTTATTGATATCCTTAGTTTTAAATATTAGATTCACTAGGCACTTTTGGAAGTTTGTATTTGAGAAATTGAAAGTTTCATTTAAAATGAGTAGTGGTGACCATACACAAATAGATGGTCCGACCAAGAGGTTCATCAGATTCTAGAGGACATGTTGAGAGCATATGTGTCTGAGAGGTAGACAGATTGGGATAATTATTTGCCTTAACTAGAGTTTTCTTGTAATAATAGACATGAATCGCACTGTTCCCACTACCATAGGAATGCCAAAGAAATATCCTTGTGCTTCGGAGTTCTAGCCAAGAAAATTTAGAAATAGCTAAAGCCAAAATGCAGCAAGCAAATGATAGCACAAAATAATATGCTGATAAGAAGAGATTTCCTAGAGTCTTTGAGCAAGGAGATGGAACTTTTCTACAAGTTCCAACTAGATCTACTTCACTATCCATAGGGAAGTGTACTAAGCTTTCATCAAGGTTTTGTGGACCTTGGAAGATAGTTAAGAAGCTTAGTGATCTTGCATGTCGATTAGAGCTTCCTCCAGATTGCAAACTGCATCCCATGTTTCATGTCAATAAACTTACAAAGTATGTTTCTAGGGAGGATAATCTAATAGAGGGTATTGTTTCTTCGTAGGAAAGTAATAACACACATCATTCTTCATATAGGATACTTGATCAGAGATAGAAAAGGTTGAGAAACTGTGTCATCTAGGATTATCTAGTAGCCTTGAGAGGATTACCGCTTACAAATTCTGTTTGGGAATCAAAAGCTCTTATTTGCAAGTACTTTCCCTCATTGATCATTGAGGACAATGATCTTTAGAAGATGGAGTGTTAGACGTTGTTCTATAGAGACCATTCCATGTGTGTGTGGGACAAGGGCTAGTCATAGCCAAGGTCCCTAGCTTGAGGGTTATCGTAAGGTATTCAATGAAAATGGGGATGAGTGTTGCATAGTGGCCACATGTTGGCACTAGACCGCTCCAGAGCATTGCTATTTTGAATACAATGGGATATAATGGATGGGAGGAGAATGGCACAACACCATTCATGAGTCTTAGAGTCCAAGCCTTAAGAGAGAGATATTTTAGGAGAGTTTCTAAGAGTAGTTGAAACTCCTTTACACGGAGCATATTTGAATAGGTCTTAAAGGTTATTTATGATAGGGACATAAGCAAAAAAATATCTTAGGTATCGAGTTTGTCCTTGATTCAATGGTACAACACCGCAATATGCTTTGCACAAGCATGGAATATATCAATGCACTCTAGTTGCTAGTATAGATGGATGCAAGGAAATATTTTTGGACAACCAAATTAATCATAAGAGACAAGACACGCTCAACTTATGCTTGTGAAAGAATCTCTCTATTCAACCTTATAAGTAGAAGTGTCACAATAAAATTCTTTCAATTAAACCAAGCTATGCATGAGGTACTAAGTATGAAGGTTATGGGCACATGGGTGTCATAGTAATCAACACAATTTTTGTATGAGAAAGCAATCTACTATGGTGGAAATGAATCCCCATGGAGTAAGACAATGAAAATCATAGTATACCTCTAAAATAATGAAGTACGTGATTAATCCCTTGCCAATCCTTGTCACCTTGAATATGCATTAACTTGTTTGATTTAGAGTCATCAAATTGAATGTCAATCCATGTAAATGCATGCATAGAACAATCATGACATAATTTTCTTACAGAGAACAACATCAAATTCATATCTAGGATAAAGAACACTCAAATATAGACCTATCTACATAAGAGAGTTAATGGTGGTCTCAATCTACTTTCTTTGAAATAAAGAAATCTCTTAGGGATTTGAACTCAAGATGCCCAATTAGGAGTATAATGGGCTAACCACTTGCCCCAAAATCCATGGTTGATGATTGCTTCCTAATCCTTCCTCTTAGGGTGTGGCTCAACCATCTCTTGCCTGTCATTCTTGACTCTAACAGTCTCTTCCCATTCTACAGATCATTGTCCTCAATGATCAATCCTTGATCTCCCCTTGAATGGATGTCCTCACCCTTGCATAGTCTCTTGAAGCTTCTTCTTCTCAACCTTGGTCTCTTGAACCTTGCCTTTTTGCTTCTTGGACACTAGCCTACACACTTGCCTTGTTCCCAAGCTTGGTGTCTTAAGCCTTGCCTTTTCGCTTCTTGGCCAATTGCATATGAAATTGCCTTGCTCTCAACCTTGGTATCTTGAACCTTAACTTTCTGCCTCTTGGCCACTAGCTTACAAACCTGCTTTGTTCTCAACCTTGGTATGTTGAACTTGGACCTCGCCCATGCAAGCCATCTTGGATCCTCAATCTAGTTATCCCATTGGAACACTCATTTTGAGAGCTTTCCAATGGTATCTTACATTTCTAAATCTAACCTTGCGAGATACACTCTAATCTTGTTTTTTTGTCAAGATGAGTAGTGGAGAGCATCCACAGACAGATGATGAGACAAAATAGTTAATCACATACTGGAAGATATGCTACGAGCATATATTTCAGAGAAGCAAACAAATTGGGATAATTTCCTCCCATTATTTGAGTTTGCTTATAACAGTTGGAAACACAAGACTACTAAATTGGCACCTTTTACGGTGATTTATAAGTTTATTCTGTTGATATATTTAGGTAGTGATGTGTATGAACACTCTAAGAATGCCGGAGCACTTTTTTCCCTCTTTAGGAGGTTTTTTTTCCCCCGGATTGTATATATGCGTATTGCCCTAATGGGCTACTTACCTTTGTACATTCTAGTGGTAATACATTCAATATTGTGTGTTGTGCTCCAAGATTCTTCTTCTTCCTTGTGTTGTTTGCGCAACAATTGGTAACAGAGCAGGTCGCCGCTTCATCTAGGGCGTTGTCGACACCTCTTCGGTTTCAGTCTTAGAATCGCACGAATTTTGGTGAGCATACTCACGGTGTTTCAAAGATCAAGACTGCTTCACTTTGTGGTGCTGAAATCGTGATCTGAGCTCGTTTCGGCCTCCGAACACACTATCATAGTGCTTGTGCAGGCCATTTTTCCTTTTTGTGCCAAACGTATATGCCAGTTTTGGTTCGGCAATATAAGCATCTGGAAGTCTGCTATAGGTTTAGCAGAATTCATGGGGACAGTTCTATTCAACTTTTTGAGATACACTCAATTTTTTGCACCAAGGTATTTTAATCACCGGCCATGGCTGAAAGCAGTGATGTATTCCATATGTTGGCTGTTGAGGATAAGTTGGATGGTACTAACTACTCGTTATGGGCTTATATGATGCGACATGTATTGGTTGCAAAAGGAATGTGGAACATTGTGCAGGGTGTTGAAAAACGTCCTATCACACGTGCAATTGTTACAACTACAGGTACTGAAGTTGATGCAAAAGGTGTTGAAGATGGTGATATTCTACAGATTCCTATTCATGCTACAATTTTTACTGCACCTACTACACAGCAAATTTGTTGGGATGGCAAAGATGCCCAGACACATGCATTGATAGCTTTGTCTGTCAAACATGCAAAACAACTAAGGATGCTTGGGATACACTTACCACATTGTACCAGGCTAGGAATGAGGTTCGTGTTGCTTACCTCCGAAAACAGTTGGAGAGTGAGCACATGAATGAAGGTGATTCTATGGATAGTTTTTTCACAAAGATCAAGGATTTGAAGGAATGGTTGATTTTTGTTGATGAATTCCTTCTTGATAGTTCACTTGTGGAGACTGTTCTGAATGGTCTTCCCGACTCGTATCAGGGTTTTGCTTCTACTCTTCATTTGATGATGAAAGGAAATCCAAATGCCTTAACATTTGAAGAGTTAATTTCTTTTTTGTTGCAGGAAGACCAATCTAGGTAGAACATGTCTATTATGTGTGTTGCAGATCAAGCTTTGTTGACTAGTCAAAAGGGCAAAGGAAAATGGAGCTCTTCAATTAGTAAGCAGAAATCTGCAAGTGCTGCACATTCGAAGAAACAAGACAAAGATGAGAAGAAATCAAAAAAGCAGAAATTGTTTTGCAAATACTATAAAGCAAATGATCATGTTATTAAGAGCTGTCCAAAACTGGCTTCTAAAGAGGCAAAGAAGAAGGAGGCTGGAATGGTTGTTGCGGAGGCCTCCACATCAAAAACAGAGTCTGCTCATCTAGTGCAGAATGAAGAATGGAGGTTTAGTACTATTTGCAATTTTGATTAATCTTCTCATGAGCAGTGTATGTCTGCGATAGAATCAGATGTTTGGTACTTTGATAGTGGAGCAACCAAACATATTACCTCGCAGCGTAGTCTCTTCTCTTCACTCGAGCCTACCCCTATAGGGAATACTGTTACATGTGCTAACAAATCCTCTTATTCTGTTATGGGAGTTGATAAGATCATTTTGACTACTGTTGATGGTAGTTCTTTCACTTTTCCAGATGCTTTATTTGTGCCAGGGATCAAGAAGAATCTGTTATCAGTTTCGGCCTTAGCCAAGATTGGTTTGGTTGTGAAATTTGTTGATGACAGATGTACAATTCATGATCTGTCAAATGGCGACATGATTATTGCTTTTGGCATTTTATGTTGTGGGCTCTATAAGCTCATAGACTATGAAAGATCTGTGAATGATTCAACATGTGCAATACATGATTCTCCGGCTATGTCAGATGCGAAGCTTTGGCACGCACGCGTTGGTCATTTGAATTTTGCTAGTTTGCTACGCCTACAAAAATCTGAAATGGTGTCCTCTTTGCCCAAACTTGAGGCATCCGAAAAACATGTTTGTGAAGGCTATATTTTGGGCTAAATGTAGCATTCCTCCTTTCCAAAAGATGGTCCGGTTTGGGCTACTCAAAAATTACAACTTGCACATAATGATGTCTGTGGACCTATGCAGACACCTTTTGGAAACCATCTTTACTTTGTGACTTTCATCCATGATTTTTCGAGGCATGCATAAGTACATCCACTCAAAGTAAAGTCCGAAGTGTTTATATGCTTCAAACAAGTTTTGGTTTTGGCTGAAAATTTTTCAGCATGTAAAATGGGCACCCTCTATTTTGATCGAGGGGGGAATATATGTGTTCTGACTTTAATGCATTTCTGGCTGAATGTGGGATAAAACACCAGTGTACAATGCCATATACACTCAACAGAATGGAGTTGCTAAATGGAAGAACATGTCACTCATGGAGATGACATGGTGTATGGTCAAGAGTTAGGCTTTACCACATAGTTTTTGGCGTGAGGCTGTTATGTGCGTAGCATATGTACTTAACAGGTGTCCCACTAAAGCACTGCAGTCTATCACTCTATATGAGGCTTGGCATGGTCAGAAGTTATCTGTTGCTCATTCGTGTGTTTTTGGTTGTCTAGCATATGCATTAGTGCTTGAACAACATCGTAGAAAATTGGATGATAAATCAGTAAAATGTATTTTTGTTGGGTATAGTTCTGAAAGTAAAGGCTATCGTTTGTATCATCCATAGACTAAATGCATTCTAGTTAGCCGTGATGTTGTTTTTTTGGAAGATGCTATTCAGCCATTGCTTTCATGTACTAAGGAGACATCTGTTAGCTTCAAAGACATGTATAATACTTTCCTGCCTCTTTATATTTACATGATGCACTTGTTGATGAGAGAGTTGATATTGAGCAAGCAAAAACTATGCCAAAATGGACGGTGCAGACTTTGCATGACAACAAATTAGATGCACCTCTATCATACCATACTCGTTCAGGCTCTCATAGTGCCTCTTTTGCATCACATTGCTATGCTATGGCTGTGTCTAGTCTCTGTGATGAGAATGAGCATGTTTCATTTGATGAAGCACAAAATTCAGAAAATTGGATGGTTGCTATGCAATCTGAATATGATGCCGTAATGAAGAATGGTATTTGGTCTTTATGTGACTTGCCTCTTGGCAAGAAGGCCATTGGCACTAAGTGGGTTTACAAACTGAAGCGTAAGCTTGATGGAATAGTTGATAGGTATAAGGTTAGGCTTGTTGCGAAGGGTTATGCGCAAGAAAGAGGCATTGATTTTGATGAGACCTTTGCACCTACATGCCATATGACTACTGTTTGTAGCATCTGTGCACTTTGCAGCCCATCATGGTTGGAATGTACATCAGTCGGACATTAAAAATTGCATTTTTAAATGGTGACTTGCATGAAGAAGTGTATGTTTTCTACCCCGTGGCTTTGTGCAGAAAGGGCATGAAAACCAGGTGTGTAGGTTAAGAAAGGCTTCATATGGTTTGAAACAAGCACCTCAAATAAGTGAGGAAGAAACAAGCTTGTTCTCATCACAAAGACTAGAAGCAGCCATTGCATAACAATCCCATGCAAAAGAAGCATTAAGAGCTCCTGAAAAATACGATATGATAGAGGTGAATGTAACTTGCTATCTTGCAAAGTTTGCACCAGCCATTTAGGCATAGTTTTTGCCTCCTCTATATTGACCCTCTCATCAACAAGTGCATCATGTAAATCCACATAAAAAATGGAATGATCTACATCATCATGTGGAACCTATATAGGATGAGAAATTGCCTCATTTGGACTAGCACTTGATTGTCCACCTATAAAAAGAAGTAGCTAAGTTTCATACACATCTTTGGAGCTAACTGATGTCTCATTAGTACATTAACGTAATGGTTGAATTGCATCTTCCACAAAAACAACATCACAACTAACCAAAATGCATTTAGTTTGTGGATAATATAGACAACAGCCTTTGCTTTCAGAATTGTACCCAACAAAAGTACATTTCACTACTTCATCACCTAGTTTCTTGCATTGTTGTTGTTGATATATTTAGGTAGTGATGTGTGTGAACACTCTAGGACCACCGGGGCACTTTTTTCCCTCTTTAGGAGGTTTTTTCCCCCGGCTTGTATATACGCCTATTACCCTAATGGGCTACTTATCTTTGTACATTCTCTAGTAATACATTCAGTATTGTGTGTTGTGCTCCAAGCTTCTTCTTCTTCCTTGTGCTGTTCGCGTGCTTCCGTAGACATCTATCTCCAACAATTGGTATCAGAGCAGGCCGTCGCTTCATCTAGGGTGCCGTCGATACTCCTTCAGTAGCACTCTCAGAATCGTGCGAATTTTGGTGAGCATACTCAGGGTGTTTCCGAGATCAAAACTGCTTCACTTTGTGGTGCAGAAATCGCGATCTGAGCTCATTTCGACCTCCGAACGCACTATCATAGCGCTTGTGCAGGCTATTTTGTCTTTTTGTGCCAAAGATATATACCTGTTTTTGTTCGCCAGTATAAGCGTTTGGAAGTCTGCTACAAGTTTAGCAGAACTCGTCTAGGCAGTTCCATTCAACTTTTTGAGATATAGTCAATTTTTTGCATCAAGGTATTTTAGTCACCAGCCATGGCTGAAAGCAGTGATGTATTCCGTATGTTGGCTGTTGAGGATAAGTTGGATGGTACCAACTACCCGCTATGGGCTTATATGATGGGACATGTGTTGGTTGCAAAAGGACTGTGGAACATTGTGCAGGGTGTCAAAAAACGTCCTATTACACCTGCAACTGTTACAACTGCAGGTACTGAAGCTAATGCAGAAGGTGTCGAAGATGGTGATATTCTACAAATTCCTGTTCGTGTTGCGGTTTCTGTTGTCAATTTCATGCATTTGGCTACAAATCCAATTTTTCATGCAAGGACAAAGCACATAGAAGTCCATTATCACTTTGTAAGAGAGAAGCTTATGGCAAAGGAAATTGACATTTCATTGTTTCCTAATGAGAAGCAAATAGCAAACATGATGAGAAAGGCACTTGATGGGATAAAGCTTCGTAGATTCAAAGCTATGGTAGGTATTCAACCTATGAGAGAATGAAGACTCAAGCATACTTTAGCTTGAGGGGGAGTTGTTGGAACATCAAGCTTTCATTATGTTTGAGGTGTACATGATCTTCATCAAATCCATCTTTTGAATGATGCCACATATACTCCTTGTAGAGTTTTATTTGCATTAATTTATTCTATTGAGAGTTTGATCACAAGATCACCTTCTTATGTAATTTACAAAGTATTTATCTTTGTAAAAGGAAAGAGTAAAAGGCCTAAAGGCCATGCGTTAGAAGTGGTTGGGATTGATTCTCAATCAATCAATCAAAAAGTAGATATGAATTCAACTTTCTCTTTTTCTAGATTATAGGAAAGATTCCAATCCATCTAAACTACCAAGCCCACTTGATTTTGAATTCAAATCCATGAAGAAAAGGCATGGCCATATCCTCAAGAGTATATATAAAGATCGAAAAACATTTTTACATTAAGAAGATTGTTGATTTGATTCAATACATATACTCTTTGATCATTGCTTGGTGACATTTCCATTCTCTGCTCCTTCTTCCTCAGACTTAGTCAAGTTGCAGAGATTGCTGATCTCTCTACAGAGTTCAAAATCTAGTGTTTAAGCATTCATTGGAAAGATATAATTGTTTAGTTTATGTATAAAAATGTGCAAGTAATTTGGCTCTTTATTCATAGAGAAATTCAAATTTTCAGTCTCGGGTTCATTCTCTACACATCCCTGAAAAATCAAGATGACACAACAATTCAGTGTTAAGGTGATTGCTCCTTCAATAGTTGTTATAAATTAGGGATTTTATGAATTTTGGCAATCCAACCTTATGTATGACATTCCCTTAAGAGTAATTTTTGCAATTGTTACTGTGGTGGCTGCTATCAATGTTTGAAGTCACAACTTCCATCCTTTTTTAGAAGGTTTTCGTGAGCTAGTCAAGGTGCAAGTTATTTGTTTTCCATCAACTTATTCTTGTTCATGTTACAAAGTACATATTGGGTTTTATTGCACTAACTATAATCCTACAAGGTATAATTTACATATTTAAAGAGCTAGGGTTGGTCCTATGCTGGTTTGTTGGACCAACTTCACCACTTGACAACTCAATTTTCCAAGCCTCTCCAAGCTTCTCCAACTTTCTTTTATGTCTCATATATTGCCAATTGTAAAGATAGTCCTAGGATAGGTAGTTGTGGATTAGGATCTTCCTACTACATTTGTTGCCTATGTGTGTGATATTTTTTCCAATAGTTCTAATTCCTAGTGGACCATGAAGCACGTACAAATGCGATCTTGGCTGATATGTAGGAGGTTCTCTCATATATTTCCAATTGTAATGATATTCAACAGTGTTATGTTTTGTGAGCTTTTGATAATATTGACAATATTGCAATTTTGTTCTATCCACATGTGGTTGAGCTTTTCCAAAACTAAAACTTTGTGTTGGATGGTCTCCTTTGGATTGGTAACATCTTCTAATTGGTTGCACATGTTGAGGTGCACCATGGTATACTCAGTTTTCTAAGATTCAAATTTAAACTACCATGTTAGAAATTTCATCAAGAGAGGATAGGTGTAATCTATAAATGCAAGAAGAATCTAGCATAGTGTGTCCTTGTGGAAGTTTTAGGTCTTTTGTCAAACTATCTTCCAAATCTATGCATTCCTTCAGGCATGGATCTAATTTTTGCAAGTGCTTTACATAGACAAATGTCTATAGTTGAATACTAATAAAACCATCCAAGAACATCGAAATCTTCTCTTCTTGGGAAGGAAGGTCCCTAACTAGACATCTATCTACATACTAATTGAATCTATGAGTAGCATGCCTCATACTCTCACGAATATGTTGTTTGAAGCTATGAATCAAAGAAGAGGTGACATGTTTGACTCCTTTCTTTGAAAATTCACCAATAAGATCATCTAGGAGATGTTCAACATTTCCAAATGTCTATCTATCCAATGGATGAAACCAAATCAATGCACTTCCTACCAACACAAGCCCACAAGATTCCTATTGTGAAAACAAACATTCTCTTGCTGAGCTCATAGCACTTGCTTGAGTTGTCCTACATGAGCATATGGATCAATAATGCCATCTTAGTGATTTTTCATGCACTTGGCAGCGTCAAAATTTCAGAGCCTTTTGCGTGTAACGTATGGTCTTACAAGCAGAAATGGAAAGAAAATTTGTTGCATTTCTTGTGGATTAGGATATATCTACCCATTGGAGGCTAAATTAAGGACTAGGGTTTCCTCATCCTAAACCAGTTTTGTTCACTTCTTTTGGCATTATTGGGAAAGTGGGATTGGTTCCCATCAAGTTTTTTTCTCTTAAGAGTCTTCACCAGTCTCTAATCTTTTTGACTCTTTCATTCTTGCTTCTTAGGTGAGAAGATAGGATCTCCTATATAGGTATGTTAGCTTTCTCCTCCTCATACACTTTTCAACACATTTTTTCCTATCTATGTAAGTCATATAAAACTCATTTTAAGGATCTCTCATCTCTTGAGCTATATTTGAGTAATGTCATATCTCACTTGAAGATCCATAAGTCCAAATGGCAAGGACTATTTCAATGACAAGATAGACTTCCTCAAGGAGTAGTGACTAGCTCCTCCATGTATGCCCACTCTTCCTTTCCTCACAGAAAAATATGATGATCCAAGAATTTGGAGAACTCAAAGTATGGAGAAGTCTCATTATATGGCACATAATTCATACTTTAGGCATACTCAACATGGTGGGGTAGCCACAAAGGAAACAATCTTTGTGAACTCTTCCAATGGTACTATAAACAAATCATGAAAGAGTTTCATGCCAAGAACACTATAAAATCATCAAATGTTGTGCAAGCCTTAAAGGAAGCTCAACCATTCAAGTATTTAAAAACTCTAATGCTCTTGATGCACAAGAAATATGGAGAAGCAACTATGATTTATTAACCAACAATGGGTGAATATAATGACACAATGATGCAATGACACTTTGTATCACACATACCACTTTCTATTAAACATGTTTTGAAATACATCATAGTGATGCATTAAATACTTAAAAAATAAATAAATGTTTGTGTTAGATATCTTTTTCAATACATGATACAAAATTTTCTTGCTTAGTTGTTGTGTAGTCTATTAAAAATTATTCCTTTGGCTTCCTCTTAAATTGTAGCTAATTCTTCTCATAAAGGTGTATTTGCTCACTTTTCTCTATTCTTGAAGCTAGTGCAAGCCTTAAATAAGAACGAAAATATTCTCTTCTTAAGCACTAGATGAAAAATGATACCCAAAAATATATTGTGTAGTGAATTTTTCTAAATAAATTAGGTTCTCATAACTAGTAGAAATACAAAATGCACATAGATAGCAAGATAGTTTTTTGAAGAAAAAATTAGCTACAATTCCCTCATTGCTGAGGTTTTTGTGCTAGGCCAAAAAATTGCACCTACTTTTAAGTACCTTCTAAGAGTTGCATTTCAACCATGATATTCTCTTTTATGTCTTCCTAGGTAATCATCTACTTCTCTAAACATTTTCTATTTAAAAAACATGAAGAGAATCCAATTTAGGATCATAATAATTTTTAAATCAAATAATCAGAGAAGATTAGAACCTCTTACCTCCAACTTGTTGTCATACAACCTCCTATTTCAATGTCTTTCCTCACCTAGTTGAAACATTAAGAAGCATTCTCTTTCATTAGAGATGAACCCATCCTCTTCCTACACATTACATGCAATTGTCACAAGTGCAAAGTGTTCTCTAATGTTGAATACTCTTTCAATACCACTAAGCAAAATAATATTTATTCACTTTAATATCGAAATCTGGCAAAACAGGTAATGGTAGAGAAGGGTCAGTCAAAGACATTTCCTTTATATTCTCTAGGAACTTGGGCATGTCATTTTTAATATCCCTCAGATCGAGATTCATGGTCTCATTCTACTATCCATTGGGAGAGAAGTACACTTGATTTCACACCTCATCTATATTGGATTGATTTGTGAGACAATCATATATCTTTTCCACCTATGAGTCATATATTAGTTGTGCATATAGTAGGAACTTTTTTTCATAGAAATACGAAAATATTGTAAAAGTAGTTTCAACTAACATTTTCTTTCAATTCTTTTCATGTAAAGGACACCAAAATTGCTTGTGGGTACCCGTGAGAAGTGTGAACTACTTATGGAATGTTTGTCTATTCTCTCTTCTTTAAACAATCCTACTAGTGGACATTGACCTCTTGAGATAAGGGAGCCCCATAACCTATATGTACAAAATCTGAAAAAAAAAATGAATATCAACCCACATGCAACTGTTGTGCCCTTCTTGGTAATGGTTGATCCAAATAAGTGTAGTTCATTGAGGAATTCAATGAAAGTTTATTTGAAGACAACTCCTATTATCTCATTGGAGGATCACACTCTATAGAGGCCTAAAGATAGCTGGTTAAGAAGCACCCCACTACATAATTTTCAGGTATGTAGAGTGTAAAATCTATGTTGGTTTAACTACAGAGGAAGCAAAGCTCCTAGCTTGGGATCACAATAATGACAATGACTAAAGGCAAAAGATGTCTTCCATTGAGACATTCATTTGTCCCATTATTAATAGGTTGATGCACTTAGAGTAGATGGTGGTGGAATCCATCCTAACCTAAGGAATCAATGTTTGATAGAGGTCGGGATAGGTATGGATGAGGATGTTAAGTCAAATGCACCTAGGACATTTGACTCATGGTTCCAACTAGCCTTCAAGAGAAGAGAAGTTTGGGAGCTCCAAGATAGGATATTCACCATGTGGGAGAACAAGGAGATGAAAGGTTAGAAGCAAAAGATGGAAACGCTTGACTCCTCAGGTGGATGTAAAGGGAAAAGGAAAGAAGTTCAAAACTCGCTATTGAAGAAGCTGCAAAAGACATGAAGCTCATCACTTTGAGAGCTCTGCAAGGCATTAAGGATGAAACATTGATAATTTCAACATTATCAAGGGTTATATCACAAGAATTGAGCCTTGTGGAGATGGTGGTGGAGCTTAAGAAATAAGTACAATTGACTTAAGGAGATTTTGGCATTTACTTTTCAATAACTAACCATCTAGTTTCAATGCAATCATGGGGTTTATATGAAGATACTAGAGGTCATGATGAGGGGGCTTGCATGCTTCACATGGAATGAAGTCTAGGCAGAATACCCCACCACCTCCTCATATAGAGCATTATCAAAATGCTCTAGATAGTTGGTGCTAGTCGATGTTAGGCATTGATTTATGTAGATGGTCTTTGCTAGGCATTGACTTCATGTTGAAGTTCAATGCTCAGCATCAGCTTATGAAGCTAGCCATCAAATTTACATAGAATGCCGATGCTAAGCATCGAGTTGCAGTAGAAAATTGATGCTAGGCATCAATTGTATTATATAGATTTGATGCCTAACATCAACTTTAAGCAGCAAGTTGAGGTTTTTCTACGAGATCAATGCCTATCACACACTTTACGCAAAGATTTGAAGCTAAGTATCAAGTTTATTAATAAATGTTGCATTTTGAATGCATGGTAGAATGACCCTAAAATTGATATTGTTTGCTTCTTTGTAGAGGCCATGAATAAGAAGAGTGGTGAGTCAACTGATGACTAACATGCCACCTTTTTCGTGCATGTTCAAAGGGCAAGGCATGAGAACTCCAAATTAAAGGCTAAGGAGAAGGACTTTGATGATGAGTCCTTCAGATTGAAATTTTTTTTGAACCTAGTAGACCCCCTTCAAACACTATATTACAGAGTATTTTGTGAGGATGTACTTGTACCATAGTTCCTAGGAGAAATTTTTCCCTTCTCATAGTACATATCCCATATGGATTTAGGATGAATGGTAAGTCAATGATGACGAGCCATTCAAACACCCACAAATTTGTAAAATGGTAACAAATTTTGTTGAAATGAACCTATCACCATTGTGGAGGATCATTATTTTCCATAGCAAGGATTAATCCTTCTCTATTTGAACAACATTGAAGTCAAGGTGTTATGTTGTAGAGTGGCTTACATGGTATTTGTTTGCACTTGGATTCTATTGTTAGCTTTAGCCTTTGTGTTCACATGTATACCTTTACTTATGGTAATGTTCACAGAATAAAGAAAACATAAACCACACCCCAGGCCATAGGTTTGTTAGTACAATTGAGTGCTTGAAAGTGGGTTACTATGATGAAATTAGTAAAAGGAGGGTCAGGGAACATTGCAATGAGAATGGAATTCCAAATGTCTTGATGCTCCCTGTAGTAACAAACAAGCTTTGTCATGTGGTAGGCGACAAGACATTGGTCAATCCTTACTAGAAGCCACAAAAACTTATAATGAATTTGATCCAATTGTTCTCAAACGATGAAGATTGGGTCTTGTACTTATTTTTTGGCACAGGTAATTTTGTTTACTATGTTGCTCAACCACTTCTCTTTCAATATCATCTCTAATTAGCTATTTGTTTTTAGGGACAACATTGGCATGTGCGCTCAAAATGTTCATGAATTTTATAGTTTTAGAGAAAGATGAAGCCCAAGTAAGCTTCATTAGAATGCAAATGATTGGTCTCATTGAGTGTGCATACAAAGACAAAGAGGTGGGTAGAAAGCATATTGATGACACTAAAAGATTCTAGCCTAGCTCAAGGGAACTACGACCGCCTTTAGCAAATGAGCCCAAAGACATGGTTGAGGTTGAAGAGCCAATTCTAGATCAAGAAAAGATAATTCAACCTCCTCAAGTGACTAAAGATGATGTAATGGATGAAGCGGAGTAGACATATGATCTATTGTAGAAAACCTAGCCAGCTTTGTAAACTTACTCTTATGTAACAATTTATTCATGTGAATGTAATTTTCAGAGTATCTTTTTATTGGTGCTATCTATATCTAGATTCTTCTCTCTTTTATAGTATCTCAATATAGTTTCATTTATATTTATGACTGGTAACAATCTGATATTCTTTAAATGGCGCTTGCAAACTCTTTTTGAACATCAATAACAGCATGGAAAAAGGCTTCTCTTTATTTTTGTAAGATTAAATGATGTGCTATTATCTATGTGGCACCTTGGAAAATCTATTCAATTGTTCCACGTCCGAGTTATGGAAATACTAAATATCAATGAGATCAATTATTTATGGGTTTGAAGTAAACAATGTATCAAAAGGTTGCTATTTCGTTTTCTGCTTTGGCATTATTTGGCATTCTCTGTGGAATGTGAAGGACTCATGGGAGTTACTTGCTCAATTGGTATGAATTCAAATGAATCTCACCAACAAGATAGAGAAGAAATAGGATTCAAGAAGAATGGTAATGGACCATCCTTATTATAAAATATGTACATAAGCCTTAATGTGTGAATGAAAAGCTTAGATAATTTGCATTTAGGGCCACACATTGATAGAAAAGGATTGGCAGGAATAGTTCCTAACCAACTAAATAGGAAGCTTATAAGTGATATAGAGGGAAGGAAATGACCATCATTAGTCTATATGTGACTCTTCAAATGTTTAAATTTTTGCAAAATATCATCAAATCCTTGATTTTTGGCATCCAAGCATTCAATTCAAAGGCCTTATCCTTTTCTTCATCAAGTCAGAGAACAATGAAAGGTCCCCTAACATCTCCATGGATGAATGGTATAGAATGGAGGAGAAAGAGGGTAGGAGGAGGCAAAAATAAGAGGAGGATCCAACCCTCTCAATATCACATGGGCAACAAAATCATGTCCTTATAAAAGACATGCAATCACAAATTAGTGGCTTCAAGTGATAGGAATCAACTTCAATTTTCAATCCAAATACCTTATGCTAATCAAGTATATGGTGATGTCTCACTACAGGTGTATGAAGCTCGAGGTAGCCCAAGATAAAGAAGAACAACACACACACACACACACACAAATGAAGATAAATGAGCATGTACAACATGCAAAGAAAATCCCATTAGGTATATATGGCCGTAAGACACCTCAGGAACACCATGAAACCTCCAAATGAAGAACCCAAGAGAAAATGTCTCAAGAAAGTGAATAATAAAATTGTTCAAATATCTCCAAAAAACGTTCATACAACTTAGGTCTATTTTAATGTTTTAAACTAAAAAAAGGGACCCTTTTCTCACTTAGCCAACATAAAAACATAAAGAATACTTAAAACATCTAGTTATAGCATTTAAAATCCTAAAATCACTCTAGAAGTTCAAACACTTCTTGACATTTACAAAAATGAAATAAATTAGAAGAAATGGGTCTTTAATTGATAAACATTGTATTAGAATCTCATAAAAGGTATGAGGATGTCAATACTTTGAAGCCTCTTATGTAGACACTACTTTAATAAAGTTTTTTATTCCTTGGCTTAACTCCAAAAGATTTGGCATGCATCCCAAAAAAAAAATTGGCCCCTTCTTTCATGACTTGACATTTTTTCTTTTTGACAACAACTCCCCCATGCATAGCATGTGTCATTGTTGAAAAGTTTGATATTAGGGCTACTGGGATCATATCTAATTGGTATCCTTCATCACCTATCTACTATGCTACCATGGTGTTTGTTTTCCAAGAACTTCATTAGATGATTCCACTCTATAGCTCGTAGAATAGTTGGGATTGGTAGGAGGTCCATGTGCATAGAGATTGTGGTTATAGGTCAACATATAGATGAAAGTGAAGAACTTACCAAAGATTTCCAATGGCGCACCTAGAAGTGAGTGACACATGAGTCCTTGATTTTCTTTTCAGTAATGTCTATTTAAATACTATACATAATTAAAATAATCAATTGTGGTACTCAGATCAAGGATTTATCTAAGGAAAACAAGAAGACATTATATGTGATATATAAACCTTGGTTCTATTATTTGTGATATGACTACAAGCCCATTCACATCTAAAATGAGTAGTCTCTACTTATCTAAATAAATGGGTAAATAACATAGGCAAAAAAGAGTTGCAAATCAATAATAGAAGAGACCCTCACTTTTCTACCACTAGATGGGGAGGGTATATGACACTCTTTTGTAGCACACTGTTTTTGCTACTAGTTTTGCCTTCCATTTTCATCTTCTTTCTCCTCTCTCTGCTCATTTTGTTCCTCTTCTTTCTCTCAAGACAAAGTAATGATGCTTATGATGAGCTCTCTCCTAAAATTCTCTATGTGTTTTTCCATGTAAGTCTCGAGATGCCTCTGTAAATACATAAAAAAAAGATCATCATATACAATCTAATAGAATATAAAATGAAAACTTGTCCTCATGGGTGTTATCCATGTTTGAGCACAACTAATTGAAAAGTGTACCTTAGGTAGTTTTGAAGTACAACTGAAATGCTTTGAAAGAATATATTCAACATATAATACACACTAGCCACACAAATAACTATCATATTGGAAGGTGACCTTCATCATTTTGAACTTTTTTCTTCTAGGTATTCATTTCTAAAGCTCATTGCAATCACCAACATTAATCTTTTTATGCATTTGAAAATCAAGATCTAGTCTAAATCAACACAAATTGTATGTTACTATTCTAAATGAAGATTTGTTTTTTAGGACCATATCAATATAAGTAAGTGAAAATTCATATATTTCTATCTTAGAATGCATAATGGAATTCGAATTCAACAATTAGACAAGTAATCTGTCAAGCTTGATTAGCATCAAACTCCAATGCAAATTGCTTATATATGAAACAACCATAATTGTGATCTTTTGAGGTCAATAGTGTCAAATTGTGCATTTTAGACATTGGCACTGAGTGGACAAAATAATTCAAGTGATTTTGAATCAAAAGAAGTCACAAATTGGGGTTAAGTGTTATTCACAATTGCTCTAGGCTTAAACTCTATGCAGGATATCTGCCTTCTATGAGTTTGATTGTTTTGTTTGAGAATTTCTTTTGTAGGGATCCGAAAGATCTAGAATACTATTCCAAGTGATTTTATGCCAAAAGTATTCTCAAAGTGGGTCCAAGTGAG
>CM035430.1:26209126-26341626 GCA_020310875.1 Ceratopteris richardii
CATCAAAAGGAATTAGGTTAATTGTTACTGTGCTTAGAGCACTGTTCAATGTATTGAGTAGGTGTAAAGATAAGAATAGCAAGTTATGATCTTGGATCAATTTTCTACCTATTTGTTTTGATCTATTGATTATTGGATCATGTTACAAACAACATAGGTGATTATTTATGATTGTTATCAAGATAAAGAGGCCCATTACACTCTCCAATAGTTGTTCTTGGCTGGTGTGAAGCAAGTTTAAGCACCACCACTTCATCTCTGAAGACTATCCACCATCTCCTCCAACACGTTTTTCGAGTTAGATGTCTGCGGAAGCACACAAACAGCACAAGGAAGAAGGAGAAGCTTGGAGCACAACACACAATACTGAATGTATTACCACTAGAATGTACAAAGATCAGTGACCCATTAGGGCAATAGGCGTATATACAAGCTAGTGGAAAAAACCTCCTAAAGAGGGAAAAAAGTGCCCCGATGGTCCTAGTGTGTTCACACACATCACTACCTAAATATATCAACAAATCCCCCTTGGGAGTGATGTGGTGAACAAGGAGCTGGCACTCATGTATAAGGAGGTGCCAAGCTATGTGGAATCAATCCACAAAAGGAAGTAAGCCCAAAGCTTTGTGGAAAGCTTCAAAATTCTCCCTGGGATGCTGAGCCTTCGTGAAAAGGTCTACAATGTTCTCTTGCGTGGGCACATATGCCAAGCTGATCTCTCCAACAAAGAACCTCTCCCTGACATAATGATAATGCACCTCCATGTGCTTAGTGCAAGCATGGAACACAGGGTTCCTTGCAATTACCAATGCGCTCTGGCTGTCAGTGAGGATGGTGGTGGCAGAAGACTGACCAACACCCAAATTAGCCATAAGGCATCTGAGCCACACACAACTGTCATTGTGAAAACTACCCTATACTCAACCTCATAACTGGAAGTGGCCAGAATAGGCTCCTTCTTGCTCAACCAAGATATGCATGAGCTACCAAGCATGAAGCAAAAACCACTGTTGAACACATGAGTGTCATAACAACCAGCCCAATCACTATTAGAAAAAAACATGCAAATCTGACAGTAGTAATCCCCCCTTGGGATAAAACAATCCAAGTAGTTGGGTAGCACTCAAGTAGTGAAAGATGCGCATAACCGCCTGCCAATGCTTGAAACCTGGGCAATGCATAAACCTACTCATTTGTGAGATAGCAAACTGAATATGTGGTTGAGTAATGCATAAGTAAACAAAGCATCCAATAGCTTGCTAATAGACATCAAATGCATCTTCGGCATCATGAAGACTCAACCGCAAACCTGTCTCCATAGGACTGGCAATATGTTTACAGTCCTGAAGGCCAAAATGTTGCAATAATAATGTGTCAATATATTTTGTTTGACACAAAGGTATTCTGCCATCAACTTGCATAAACGGAATGCCCAAATAATGATGCAAGTGGCTCAAATATGACATCTCAAATGAGGCATGCAAATCAGCCTTAAAATCAACAATATGCTTCTCAATAGGATAGTGAGCAACATGTCATCAACATAGACCACAATGATCAGAAGCACATCATTTGCATGCTTAACATATAAGGTTCTCTCAGTTGGACTATTATCAAAACCATGTGCAATTAGATACGCATGTATCTTTTCATACCAAGCACGTGGTGCTTGTTTCAAACCATATAAAGCCTTTTTCAACCTTCACACCTAGTTTTCATGCCCTTTCTACACAAAGCCACAGGGCTAAAAAACATACACTTCTTTAGGCAAGTCACCATTCAGAAATGCAGTTTTAATGTCCAACTGATGTTATTCCAAGCATGATGAGTTGAAAGTGCACAAATGCTATGAACAGTAGTCATTTGGCATGTAGGTGCAAAGGTCTCATCAAAATCAATGCCTCTTTCCTATGCATAACCCTTTGCAACAAGCCTAGCCTTATACCTGTCAACTGTTCCATCAGGCTTATGCTTCAGCTTGTATACCCACTTAGTGCCAATGGCCTCCTTGCCAGGAGCCAAGTCACGTAATGGCCTTCTTTCGAGGAGGCATCACTCTCTTTGCATGATTGAGATGTGTATCTGTGGTTGCATGCATGAACTGAGATAGAACTCCAAAACTTGTAGCAGAAGTCAGGTCTTCTGACTATAGCATAGATCAATGATCCCAAAATACTCCTATATAGTGTAAGGTCTTCTAGCTTCTTACCATCTTCCTTGCTTAACTTGACATTTGAATCCATAGGTTGAGCTATTGGTTTGCAATCTATCATGCCAAACCAAAACAACACACATCTTTTGAGAGAGATAGATACCTTCTTTCCCATAGATCACATCAATTCCAAGAAAGTACTTGACACCTAAATCTGAGATTTTTAACTCTCTTCCAAGCTTCTCTTTGATGGTCCTTATCCCTGCATCATCATCACCTATCACAAAAAGATCATCTACATATATGCATATCAAACATATCTTGTCATTTGTCTTTTTCACATACAAGGATGGATCTGCATCACTTGGAGAGAAACCACATCTCTTCAAGATGTCCACTAGCCTGTGATTCCAAGCCCTTGGGGCTTGCTTTAGGCAGGGCCTTCTTCAACTTGCAAACATAGGTAGGATGTTGTGGATCTACATACCCTTGAGGTTGTTCCATGAACACCTCTTCTTGTAACTCACCATTCAAAAAAGCATTCTTTATGTCCATCTCGTAGATAGGCCATCTCCTTGCTGCACATAGGGCTATGAGAGCTCTAATGGTAGCGTTGTTTTCCACAGGGATAAAGGTCTCCTCATAATCCACCCCTTGTTTCTTTGTGAATCCTTTGGCTACTAGTATAGCCTTGTACCTTGCCAAGCTGCCATCTACATTCCTCTTGGCCTTGTACACCCACCTGTTTTGGACTATCTTCATGCCTTCCCTATAGCCTTTTTGCTCATTTGAGTAGCCAATGAACACACATTTCTCACTCTTGGGCTCTAACTTTGTTCTCACTTCACTACGAGCATATGAACAAAGCATACACATCCAAATACCATGAGGTGCTACATGGTTGGTTTCTTGCCATAATAGACTTCATGATGGACTCAAGTTGTGCACACCACCTATTGGAGCCTTGTTTATGAAGTAACAAGCTATATTCAAAGCCTCTGCCCAATAAAAGAATGGTAACATACCTTCATTTATGAGACATCTAGCTATCTCAACCAAATGCCTATTCTTCCTCTCTACAACTTTATGCCACTGTCTTGCAAGTACCTTGTGAATTCCTTGCAAAGTACTTTGTGAATTCCTTGATGTGTGAATCACATTCTTTTTCAACAAGGGACCTAAACTTTTGAAAGCATGAAAACAATTCTGAATTTTCTTTGATAACATATAGCCATACCTTTCTTGAGTGGTCATCAATGAAAGTGACAAAGTACCTAGCTCCTCCCAATGAAGCCTCTCTCCTAGGGACACATACATATGAGTGTATAAGCTCCAAGAGCTTAGAGGCTCTATACTCACTCTTTGGAAATGGTTTCCTTGCTTGCTTACCTAGCTCACAAGCATCACAAAACTCATGTAGACCTTGGCCTTCAAGATTTGGTAGTCCCTACACTAAACCTACTTTGCACATGATTTTTAACTTGGGAATATTGATATGTCCTATCCTCTTGTGCCAAAGATCAATCTTTGCAATCCTTTTGTTACCAATCATCACATAACATATCTTGTTGTGTGTAGGAGCAAAATCTAGTGTGAACAATATGCTTTCTTTCCTCCCCTTGGCAATGACCTTGCCTCCTTGCTTCACCATGCACCCTTTTGCATCAAATAGAACCTACATACCTTTCTCTACCATCTGTCCTATAGAGATAAGGTTCTTGGAAATAGATGGAACATGGAGCACATCTTTAAGAGTCTTGAAAGATTTACCTTTACCTAGCTTCACATCTCCCACATGTGTAACGGGATGCTCAATGTTATCTCCTGTCTCCACACAACCTTTTGATATTGGGACTTGAAGAAATATGATTCTTTTTACCACATATAAAACAAGTTTTACCTTGATGAGGGTTGTTCTTCCCTTTGCCATTCTTGCCCTTTCTTGAAGATGATTCCTTGCTATCTCCTTCTAAATCTGAATCTTCTTCCTTGGACTGCTTCCACTTACTTTTTCCTCCTTTTCCCTTCTTTCCACTCTTGCCTTTACCTTTGCTAGCATATAGGACCTGTGAGTGACCATCCCTCTTGGACATGTCTCGTATCGCAACCTCTTCTACCACTAGGTGTGGGATCAACTCCTCAAGAGTTGGTAGAGGATCTCTATACAAGATGGTAGTAATGAGGGGTTTCCACTTGTCTTCCCCTCTCAGCCCATTGAGAGTAATCTACACAAGGCTGAACCTCCATAGCTGATAGTTGTCTTTGACAAGCAACTCCAATTTTTTACCTAGATTTGCCATAATGTATGGGAAATTAGGGTTACACTGAAAACTACCTCTTAGCCTTGATTTCCATGCTTTTGTGTCCTTCTTCTAGAGTCTTCAAAGGATGTTTCCTACTTTAATACCATCTGATGGAATTTAATCCCTCATATTTGCACACTAGAAGCGAAAATGAACCCAATACCTAGGTCCCTTGATACACCTTTTTTGCTACCCTACAAAAAACTCTGATACACTCTACCTTACACTAAGCCAAATCACCTAAGCTTTTAGAAAAACTTACTGTGTTTCATAAGATTTCCAAGACGCTACAAAACACCTCAAATGGATGTGTTTAGGTCAATCAATAACTCTGTACAAAATATACTATGTAGAGACGTACTATATGCATAAATTAGGGTTCAATAGATACACCAATTTCTCTGCATATAAAATCGATCTCATAAAGCCCTCTTAAGAAAAGTAAGAGACACATATAAGCTATAGAATGCACCTTAAATCTCTTGAATTGTATATGTATACAAAGAGATACAACTATTATAAATAGACTATGTCTATAACTACAAGAGACTAGAGGGGTTTTTTGGCTTGATAGCTCCTCCTTGCTCCTCCTTTGTGCATATAACACCCTCCTTTGCATTTTTCCTAGCTTGGGCTACTGCATTTCAGCTCATTGAGCCTTGCATGATTCTCTCCTTGAGCCTCCTTGAGTATATGTCTCTTAGACTTAAATGACCTACAAGACTTCCATGCATTTGATGACTCTTCACCTTCTTTTATAACTTTTGGATGCATCTCCGAACTTTTCCATTGCCTTAGGACTGCCTTGTCTCAACTTGCCTCACCTTGAGACCACCCTAAGTGATTTGAGTTGTGACTTTTGACCACATTAAGGTCTTTTGACCCCTTTATCCACCTAAAGCTTTCATAGTTCACATTTTCAACAATTTGCATCATCATTTGAAACCTCTAAAGGCTAAGAAATTGCCTCACAAGGACTAGCACTTGACTATTCACCTATAGAAAGAGGCACAAAAGTATCCTACGCACCCTTCGAGCTCATTGATATCTCCTTGGTACATGAAAGTAAGGGTTGAATTGCATCTTCCACAAAAAAAACATCACGGCTAACTAGAATGCGTTTAGTCTCTTGATGATATAGATGATACCCTTTGCTTTTACAACTTTTCCTTTCATTGCCTAATATTGCAATTTTCCATGTTTTTTCCAAGCACTTATGCATATGCTAGACAACAATAAACACACAAGTGAGAAATATAATTCTTTTGACCATCCCAAGCATCATAAGGAGTGATAGATTGCAATGCTTTGGTGAGAGACCTGTTATGTACATATGCTACACACATAACAACCTCAAGCCAAAAGCTATGTGGTAAACCGTGACTTTTGACCATACAACATGCCATTTCCATGAGAGACCTATTCAACGTCTCAATAACTCCAATTTTTGGAGGTGCATTTGGAACTATACATTGATATTCTATCACATGCTCATCCACAAATGCATTAAAATTGGAAGAAATATACTCCCCTTCGATGAATTGGAGGCTACCTATTTTACATGTTCATAGATTTTTGGTCATAAAAAAGAATTGTTTAAAACACATAAACAATTTATCCTTTTCTTTAAGTGAACAAACCCAAGCATGCTTCGAAAGGTCATCAATGAAAGTAACAAAGTATAGGTAGTTCCCAAATAAAGGTGTCTATATAGGACCATGAACATCACTATGAACAAGTTGTAATTTGTGTCTGTCATCAATAAATTTGGCAACCAAGCCCATCTTGGCTAGTGCTGAAACTCATAATAGATTTTTCAAGATCACTAGCACATATAAGGCATCTAACATTGTGAAAGAACTACCATTAAGGGTAGTCACAATGACCTTTCCAACTCGCACGATAGGATAAGATGATTTGTTAACACATGTGACAATACTACCTATATGAACAAAATCAAGTGAAGTAAAAAAACTATGATGCAAGGTAATATGTTTCTTTCCACCACTATCCAAGTACCAAACATCGCGTCTACTACATACATGTACTAGTGATTAGAAAATAGTTCATAAATCCAATGATTAGTAAATATCCATTTTTCATTGTGAACAAGAGTAGCAGACTGTGTTTTAGTTATAGATGCCTCTCCAAAAACCATTCCAACCTCTTTCTTCTTTGCCTCCTTTGCAACCAATCTTGGAAAACTTTTAATGACATGATTGTTTTCCTTACAATACTTGCAAAATTATTTTTTCTTTTCTATTTTCTTATCATTTTTTTCTTCCTTCTTTGACTCTATAGCATTAGAATTTTTTTTCTTCCTAGTAGAAGAGCTCCATTTATCTTTTCCCTTCTTTCTAGCTAAGAGATCTTGATCAACATGCATAAATGACATTTTTTGCATAGAATGATCGTCCTATACTAAAGGAGAGAATAAATCCTCAGAGGTTAGATCATTTGGATTGCCTTTCACTATCAATAGAAGAATAGAAGCCAAACTCTAATAAGAATATAAAAGAGCATAAAAATAATTCTGCACAAGTGAACTATCTAGCAAGATTTCATCAATAGAAATCTACTAATTTGAAATCTTTAATCATTGTCTAGCAACTATCCATTGAAAATCCTTCACTCATATTCTCTCTCCAAACATTTTTGGAGATAATAAACACCTGTTGGAGTTTAGTGACCCCCAAAGTACGACTAGAAGTAGGTGAAACCCCCTAGGAACCAATTGAACTTCTCACAAACTTACATGTCGAAAACTATCCATGCTTATATAGCTCACTCATCTCTATTAAATTATAATTTTTCAAAAAACATCTTATCTACATATGATAGAGACAAAGAGCTTTCTAATGAGCTAAAGAACACTCAAATCTAGATAAATACACAAGGAGATATGACCTCTGCAAATTTAAGGTTTAAAGGAGATCTTGAATAGAGATAAACTTGAGAGCACATACTAATTGCAGAGACCACCGCTCCCAATGCACAACTCCATTGAATATGAAACATTAGAGGATGAAATAAGACACTAAGATCTTTCCAATAAATTACTAAACATGTGACTTGGATATATAAAGAGGGAGATACAAGCTCTGTAAATCTCTATCTATAAAACTACACTAGCAAAGAGATAGGCATATGAATCTCTTGGACTTCAAAGAAGATCACGACTTCTTCTCTCTTATTATGGCATGAAAAACTAACCCAAAACCTTCCTAATACATGTAAACTTGAGATAGAAATTTGGATGGAGGTATTACATGACTTAAGTGCTATAATTAAAAAAATATGGCTAGACTTTGGGAACTAGCCACATCAACCTCCCATAAGGACACCACTGCAAATCTCTTGTGACTCACTCATTAAGTCATTATCTTCTAGATATCATGTGGTATTTTAGCCATCTTTGATCAATTATTGGAGCCTTCTTAAATTATTTGAAGACCTCCCAAAGGTATTTACATCTTTTGGAACTTCTACCTTAACTTGTACATAAAAAAATGTTCTCAATATTCTCCCCCTCAAGTTTCAAAGGGTATTTCATCCATGCCAAGAATATACTTGAATCATTGAATCCAAGGATTTGGTGAAGATATATGCAGCTTGATCCTTTGTTCCAACAAAAGAACCCTGTGCTTCATTGTTTATGGCCTTCTCTTGAGCATAATGATAGTGTACCCCTATATGGGTTGTTTTAGCATGAAAAATAGGACTTGAGGTCATATGAATATTGCTCAAATTATCCCCATATATTAATGGTACATGAACCTGCATGTTCAAGTCATGAAACAACTTTTTAGACCACATAATCTCAATATTGGCCAATGCTAAACTTCTATACTCGGCCCCTATAGAAGATAAAGCAACTGTAGGCTATTTCTTTGAGCTCCATGTTAATGTCTTGTTCCTTGCTATTACCACATATCCACTTGTGGATTTTCTATCCTCTTTACATCCAACCCAATTTGTATCATTAAAGACTTTAAGAGCTACATCAACATTATGAATACAAAATAATCATTTGTTCATGTTACCTTTCAAATACCGAAGCACTCTTTTGGGTGCATGCATATGAGGTACTCTAGGTTCATGCATAAAATATGACAATACTCCCACTGCATAGCATATATCAGGTCTAGTTTTTTTTTTGCATAAATCAAAGATCCTACCATGTTTCTATAAGCATTTACACCAGGCAATGCATCACCTTCTTTCGCAATCAACTTTATATTACAAACCATTGGAGTAGCAAGAAACTTACATTCCTCCATACCAAACCTCTTCAGCATATCACATATATACTTTCTTTGTATCAAACACATGCCTTCATTGCCATACACAATCTCAATCCCAAGAAAGTATCTAAGAAAACCAAGATCTGAAATTTCCCAAATTACATTTGATATCTTCAATTGCTTTTGCATCATTCCTTGTAATCGACAAGTCATCCACATAAATGCATACATATACATGTCATCTACATGTTTTACATAAAGTGAAGGATCATCATGACTTTCCATGTATCTTTGAAACATAAGATACTTTACCAACCTTGCATTCCATGACCTTGGTGCTTGTTTAATGTTGGTGCAAGACAATCAACAATTGAAGGTCTTTAAGTCCGCAGAGACGTCAGCAAAAATTTCCTTAAAAAAGGTCACCAGAAGATCACTGGAAGGTCACCGGAACAGTACCGGAAAGGTCACAGGAAAGTCACCGGAATGTTACCGGAATAGATCAATTTTACAGATTTCAGTTCATGAAGAGTTGAAGGATGAAAGGAGGAAGAAAAGAACAAATTTTGAAGCTTAGAAGAAGAACCGGGAAAAAGTTGTACACATATGTACAGTAGTATAGTTCGCGTTATAAGCTTGTACAAATTTATCTATAAATACCTGGAAAATGTCGAGGCGCGTAGTGATGAATAGAATGGAAGAATGAGAGGCATATAGGCAAGAGAAGAGAGACATAGAAGAAGAGAGAATGAGAAGTTAGATGTCATGAGACATATGAGAAGTTAGTTGAGTTTTCCTCTCATCACTCAACTGTAACTTTCTGAGTAATTGAAAGATACTGCGCCGAAATTTCTGTGTGTTCTTCATCTGTGATAGATGATTTGTGAAATCCTATTGAGGATATCTAAGTCTATAGTTAATCAATCTATAGCTTAAGTTTCAGAGTTTAATTGTAAACAGAAACCGAGAATTGTCAGTAGGAACATTCATATGTGTTGAGTGTTCAAAGTTTACTGAAACAGGCGCATTTCCAGTGATCAATGTTTTGGTCATTTCTCAGTGCATACTTTAAAGTTTTGCATGAGTGAGGGCTTAATCTTTAAGTTAGAAGATAAGCTACTCGTAACCAGAAGCATTTGCTTAAACGGGTTCTATTCAAGGAGAACCAAGTCTTAGAAGTTACAGGTGTAAAGTCGACTGTTCAGAGTAACAGTCTCAGACATAGATAACTTGTGAAGGTGATTTCTCAAGTTATACTAAACCTTTTGAGTAACTTTAACTTGAAGGAGGTGCGCAATCTCTAGGCGACACTCCATACAAAGTTTCATAAAAATCTTTACATGTTTGTCGGATTAATTTGAAGAAACTGTGCAGCAGAATGTTTGTGTGGTGAAGTTTTGACTTACTCTTGGTATAGAGGTGCTCTAATCTCAAGAGTAGGTTATTCTGAAGGAGATTAACACTCTCCATCAGTGGTATCAGAGCAGGTATCAGTCCATCAGTGATATCAGAACAGGTAAAGTGGTATCAAAGTGGTATCAGAGCAGCAGTGGTATTAGAGCAGGAGACACCAAAATCAAAGAAAGGAGGTTCCCGACTGCTGCAGTTACAAAGAATTCAACAACCGAAGAACTAGAAGGTGAAAGCTTGAAGGCGAAACCTGAAGAAGAGATCATACGGCATCAAGAAAGACAAACGGAGTCTAATTTGAAGCAAAGGTACATATATTATTCATAAAGGTTGAAGATTTCAACACACAGGAAGACACAAGATGGGAGATTCTCTGCAGATAGAGAAACTGGATAGGGAAAACTATCCTGCGTGGTCAATGAGGATGGAAGCTCATCTTATGAGCAAAGATTTGATAGCTTATATCACAGGAGAAGAAGAAAAGCCACAGTTCAGAGATCCTAGTGTTCCGACTAGGGAAGAGTTAGCAGATTTGAAAAACTGGATGAAGAAAGATGCGCAAGCTAGAAGCATTATCTATATGGCAGTCAATGATTACTTGTTACCTCATATTCGAGGTCTTGAAAGTGCAACGGACATTTGGAATGCATTGGAGGAGCATTTCCAGAATACTACTAAGTCAAGGAAGGCATCCTTATGGGCAGAGTTTACAACCTTCAAGAAGAAGGCTTCTCAGTCCATTTCAGACTATGTGACAAGGATGAAAGACATTGCAGATGCATTAGGAGCTGTTGACGAAGACATTGAGGAGGATAAATTGGTAAGGCAAATTCTTACAGGCTTAAGAGGTGATGACAAATGGAAGCCGTTTATTTTGTCTACAGAATTATCCCTTGATCATTTCACTCCAGATTTAAATCAGTTGTTAGGTCACATGCTAACATTTGAGAATGATGTTAAAGGAGATGGTGACAAGAGTGCAGGTCACGCAATGTACTCAAAAGATAAAAAGAAGAATAGCAAAGGAAAGCAACAAGCAAATGAAGATGAAGGAACAACTAGCCAAGCCAACTTCCTAAGAGGAAGAGGAGGTGGCAAAGGTAGAGGAAAAGGCAGAAACAACAAAGATGGAGGTAAAGCCTGCTGGATTTGTGGTAAGACAAATCATTTAGCTAATGATTGTTGGCACAATATTCAAAGTAATAATGGATATAGTCAAAGTTACAATGCAAGAGGAAGAGGTGGCAGAAATCAAAGAGGAAATTTCAGAGGAAGAGGTGGTAGGAGTTACTTTGGAAGAAATGCAGGTAGAGGATTCCAAAGTCAACAATATAACAATACCTACTACAATTACGCTTCAGAACAGAAGGAAGATTCAACAATGATATTGAATGCTACTTGTGAAAGTCAAAATGAAGATCAAAGAGTCTTCTACATTGACTCAGGATGTAGTAATCACCTGAGTGGAAACATATCATTGATGACTGATTTGGAGAATAAAGTTTCTAATCATGTTGTTCAAACAGGTGACAACACAAAGCATAAAGTGAAATCGATTGGATCAGTGAAAGCCAAAGACGGCAGTACCTTATTGGGTAAGGTTCTGTATGTTCCTACAATTCCTAAGAATTTGATAAGTGTAGGACAAATTGTTGAAAAAGGATATGAAGTAAGATTCACTAATGAAGGAGTATACGTGGAAGATCCCAGTCAAGGGTATAAACAGATTGTTTCAGGAAAAAAAGAAGGAAGACTGTTTACACTGAAGATTCAAGGTAACATTGGTCAGGCCATGTTTACATATGAAGGACAGAAAATTTCTGAGTTAGATCTTTGGCACAAGAGACTTGGACATTTCAATGGAAGAGGTATTAAAGATATGGTTAATAATGGTTCAGTGCTTGGATTGCCTAATGTTGCAGGTCAACATATGACATACAAATGTGAGGCATGTCAGTTTGGTAAGGCTCATAAGAATTCTTATACCAAGCATGGTTTTATGCACTCAGAGAAGCTTGAGTTGGTACACACAGATGTGTGGGGACCATCAAAGGATTTCAGTATAAATGGATCAAGATATTATGTGATTTATGTTGATGATGCTACCAGATGGATCACTATCTATGTGATCAAAGATAAGTCAGAAGTATTCAATACATTCAGACATTATCATGCGTATGCAGAAAGAACTACAGGTCATAGACTGAAGAGACTAAGATCAGATGGAGGGGGAGAGTATTTCTCCAACGAGTTCAGTGACTACTTATGGAATGCAGGTATAAAAAGGGAAGTTACTTGCAGATATTCTCCTCAACAAAATGGTGTTGCAGAAAGAAGGAACAGGACTATTGTTGAGTTTGCAAGGTCCATGATGAATGAGAAAAATTGCCCTAATTATTTGTGGGCTGAAGCTGTAAATACAGCTACTTATTTGGTCAATAGGTTACCATGCAAAGCCTTGCAAGGTATGACACCATATGAAGCTTGGTGGGGTAAAAGACCTACCCTAGATCATTGCAGAGTATTTGGATGTGTGGCATATGCATATGTGCCATCACAATTAAGACACAAGTTGGAACCTAAAGCTGAAAAATATGTTTTCATTGGTTATGATGATAGACAGATGGGATACAGGTTGTGGAATCCATCCACAAAACATTTTCTGGTATCAAAAGATGTTACGTTTGATGAGCAAAGTTCTTGGTATGCAGGAACAGTTAATAACATTACAGGTGATGAAGAAGAAGTGAGTCAAAAGAAAGGTAAATCAAAGGTTCGAATAATTGATGAAGAAGAAAATTATGAAGTGCAGGAAGAAGCTGAAGAAAGGCCAAGATTTGATCCTGAGTGTGAAGAACCAGAAACCTCAAGGACCGGAGAACTCAGAAGGTCATCAAGAAATAGATGGCAACCTACAAGGTACAGTTATGATACTTCATTTTTGGCTACGAAAGATTATGCTTACATAGTGAAAGCAGATGAAGACCCTTCTACATATGAAGAGGCAAAAGGTAAGGAAAAATGGGAAAAAGCTATGCAAGAAGAACATGATGCATTGGTGGAAAATCAAACATGGGATTTAGTTCCTAAACCAAATAGCCAGAAGATTATTGGATGCAAGTGGGTCTACAAGACCAAAAGATTTGCAGATGGAAGTGTGTCTAGATACAAAGCTAGACTGGTTGTCAAAGGGTTTGCTCAGACTTATGGAGTTGATTATGATGAGACTTATAGTCCGGTAGCAAAGATGACAACCATCAGAACACTCATAGCTGTTGCTGCGAGCAAAGGTTGGAAGTTATGTCAGTTAGATGTGAAAAATGCTTTTCTGAATGGTTATATTTCAGATGATGTGTTCATGGAGCAACCTCAAGGGTTCAGAGATAAAAAATATCCAGATCATGTGTGCAAGCTCAAGAGAGCTTTGTATGGCTTGAAGCAAGCGCCAAGAGCGTGGAATTATAGACTTGTAAAGTTCTTGAAAGAACTTGGTTTTCAGGTGTCTGAAGCAGATAGTAGTCTGCTTATAAAAGCAAGTGATAATGGTTTCATATACATGTGCATATATGTTGATGATATAATTCTTACAGGAACAGATGAGTCAGGTATACAAAGACTCAAGAAGCAAATGGAAAAGGAGTTCAAGATAAGTGACTTGGGAAACTTGTCTTACTTCTTGGGTATGGAGATCACATATACTCAGCATGGAGTATTCGTGACCCAAGAAAGATATTTGAAGAACTTGTTAATCAAGTTTAAAATGAATGATTGCCGGATAGCACCTACTCCAATGGAGGTGAACCACAAACTGAGTAAGTTTGGTGGAGAAGAATTCAAGGATGTGAGACAATATCAGAGTTTGGTTGGTAGTCTTATCTATGCTACTTTAACCAGACCTGATTTATCATATGCAGTAGGAGTATTGTCTCAGTTCATGCACTGTCCAAGGAAAGAACATTGGATTGCAGGACAAAGGGTGTTGAGGTACATTAAAGGTACACTCAAAGAAGGTTTGTATTATGGTTTTACATCAGATACAAACATCAAAATATACAGTGACGCAGATTGGGCAGGTAATCCAGATGACAGAAGGTCAACCTATGGATACATGTGTTATGTGGGAGATAAGCTAATCTCATGGTGTTCCAAGAAGCAACATACAGTTGCTTTGTCGTCTACTGAAGCTGAGTACAAAGGCATGGTCGAAGCCGCAAAGGAAGTGATTTGGCTAAAGATTTTAATGAAGAGTTTTGACGCTATACAGAGAACTCCAATTATATTTGGAGATAACATGAGCTCATTATATTTAGCTGCTAATCCTGTTTTTCATGCCAGGACTAAACACATTGAGATACAGTATCACTTTCTAAGAGAGAAGGTGATGGATAAAGAGATTGAAGTAATTCATACTTCAACGAAAGATCAGATAGCTGATATGCTTACAAAAAGTTTGGATGGACCTAAGTTACAAAGGTTTAAAGATATGGCAGGAATAAAGAAGACAGAGAAAACCTCAATTGATGATTGAGGGGGAGCTGTTGGTGCAAGACAATCAACAATTGAAGGTCTTTAAGTCCGCAGAGACGTCAGCAAAAATTTCCTTAAAAAAGGTCACCAGAAGATCACCGGAAGGTCACCGGAACAGTACCGGAAAGGTCACAGGAAAGTCACCGAAATGTTACCGGAATAGATCAATTTTACAGATTTCAGTTCATGAAGAGTTGAAGGATGAAAGGAGGAAGAAAAGAACAAATTTTGAAGCTTAGAAGAAGAACCGGGAAAAAGTTGTACACATATGTACAGTAGTATAGTTCGCGTTATAAGCTTGTACAAATTTATCTATAAATACCTGGAAAATGTCGAGGCGCGTAGTGATGAATAGAATGGAAGAATGAGAGGCATATAGGCAAGAGAAGAGAGACATAGAAGAAGAGAGAATGAGAAGTTAGATGTCATGAGACATATGAGAAGTTAGTTGAGTTTTCCTCTCATCACTCAACTGTAACTTTCTGAGTAATTGAAAGATACTGCGCCGAAATTTCTGTGTGTTCTTCATCTGTGATAGATGATTTGTGAAATCCTATTGAGGA
This sequence comes from Ceratopteris richardii, assembly GCA_020310875.1. Classification (NCBI taxonomy): domain Eukaryota; kingdom Viridiplantae; phylum Streptophyta; class Polypodiopsida; order Polypodiales; family Pteridaceae; genus Ceratopteris; species Ceratopteris richardii. Next base: position 26,224,326 of record CM035430.1, read on the forward strand.
TATCTAAGTCTATAGTTAATCAATCTATAGCTTAAGTTTCAGAGTTTAATTGTAAACAGAAACCGAGAATTGTCAGTAGGAACATTCATATGTGTTGAGTGTTCAAAGTTTACTGAAACAGGCGCATTTCCAGTGATCAATGTTTTGGTCATTTCTCAGTGCATACTTTAAAGTTTTGCATGAGTGAGGGCTTAATCTTTAAGTTAGAAGATAAGCTACTCGTAACCAGAAGCATTTGCTTAAACGGGTTCTATTCAAGGAGAACCAAGTCTTAGAAGTTACAGGTGTAAAGTCGACTGTTCAGAGTAACAGTTTCAGACATAGATAACTTGTGAAGGTGATTTCTCAAGTTATACTAAACCTTTTGAGTAACTTTAACTTGAAGGAGGTGCGCAATCTCTAGGCGACACTCCATACAAAGTTTCATAAAAATCTTTACATGTTTGTCGGATTAATTTGAAGAAACTGTGCAGCAGAATGTTTGTGTGGTGAAGTTTTGACTTACTCTTGGTATAGAGGTGCTCTAATCTCAAGAGTAGGTTATTCTGAAGGAGATTAACACTCTCCAACATTTAAGACCATACAATGCCTTCTTTAACCTACATACATGATTAGGATATTTTGGATCCACATAACCATATAGTTGTAACATATACCCTTCTTCACCTTAACTCACCATTAAGAAAGCTATTCTTGATTTCTAATTGATATCTATCTTTTACTTGCAGCTAAAGCCAAAAAAGTTCTCATTGTGTCCATGTTTGCTATTGGACTAAATGTTTCTTCATAGTCCAATCCTTGAGTTTGAGCATATCCCTTTGCTACAAGTGTAGCCTTATATCTTGATACACTACCATCACTATTTCTTTTAATCTTAAAAACCCACTTGCAACCACTTACCTTCTGTTTTGGTGTCTTTAGAACTAAAATCCAAGTCTTGTTATCATGTGGTGCATCCATTTCTTCTTTTATTGGTTTCTCCCACATTTCATCTCCTTTTGCCTCATCATAACATGTAGGTTCACTTTCCTGCTCAACCTTTTTCATAAAAACATAATGAGTATTCACAAAAAATTCACAAGTATACCTTTGAGGTTGTTTAATCACTCTTGAAGTTCTTCTTACCTCCAAGCATGAGCACTACCTCTTTTACTTGTGAATCCATAGAGACATGAGGAGGATATGAAGATCATTGAGCAATTGTGGTGAGCAAATGTGAGCGAGAAGCACATACATGCACACACACACACACACATGCACACAAGGCAAGACAACAAAGATAGGAACAATGGAAGATTTGACTCTCAATAACTGGATTACACTCTTCAAAAAGAGCTCTCTCTAACTTTCTCTTATGAAAAATGTTAACCTCAACTAATTTTCCTAACAATTGAGCTCTCTAGCTCTTTTTGTAGTTTTTTTTGCCGTGTCCAGACTTAGTGTTTGGCCTACTTAAAAATTAGGCTCGAGGGCTTATTTGAGAGCTCAAATGGAATCAAAAAATTATGAAAATTGGTATGTATGTACTTATAATACTCATCAAGCTTGAGGACTCCTTGGTTTTAACAAAATGGAGTTTCAAAGATATGAAATGATATTTAGAATGGTCTGTGGTGATCAAAATCCCTGTTTTTATAGGGTTTTCTTTTGAAAATTTGACATATACTTCTTGGAGCTCCCTACATGCTCGCTCTTCTTGTGTGTCCACTTCTTTGATGCATTCCCACACCTTTTGCTTGACCTTGAGTGCCAATTGACATTGAGTGCCAACATAGGGAAATTTGAATCTCCTATAATCATCTTCAAACCTAACTTTATTCTCATCAAATACTACATCATGAATTACAATGAATCCTTTAGTGCTAGGATTATATAGTTTAAGGTCATAGCCTATGAACACACATTTATCTCCCTAGATTCTCTCTCATTTTTGAAGGTATGTGTGCACATGCAATGCATCAAAATATCCTCCAATGACCCAAGCTTGGTCTTCTTCCATTTCAAGATCCATAGAGTGTTATTCCTTCCAAGTTATTTTAAGGTAACCTATTGATAAGGTAAGCAGCTACATACGCTACACGTACCCATAGATAATTGGGCAACTTCTCCTCGTTAAGCATTGACCTAGTTGCTTCCACAATGTTCCTATTCCTCCTTTCTGCTACACCATTTTGATAAGGTATGTATCTTGTTGTAATCTCTCTTTTGATTCCTCTCTCTTGTAAAAAAAGAGTAAAAATCATGAGAGAAACACTCTCCCCCTTGATCTGACCTTAGGCTCTTTAAGTTTCTACGTGTTTGATTCTCTAAAGTGCAAGATACTTTTTAAATCAAGAAAATACTTCATCTTTAAGGCTGATGAAATAGAGTATAGTCCATCATCTACAATCTTGAATGAAAGAAATATAATACCTTGACCCTCTGATAAATGGTTCCTTGCTTGTTCCCCAAACATCAATGTAGATAACTCCAAGATGTCTCCAAGTACGTATCCCTATTTTGGGAAAATTTTCATGCAAGACTTGCCATGGGGATGCACTACATTTATAATTCATATAGTGCTTTGTGATATTTGGTAGTCAAAGTACACTTTGATCTCTGCTAATTTGCTTCAAGTTCCTCTCCCTAATGTGGGCTAAGCTTTTGTGCCAAAGTTCTAACTTCGATAGAGTTTTTGCAGCATAATTGAGCAATGCCATGTCCTTTGTGTAATGGAGTTCAAAGGTGAATAGCCTACATAAATTTTCACCATTGGAAATTTTTTTGAATCCTTTGTATGGGTCTTCTATGTAGGCTCTATACCTTGTGAACCTCACCGAAAATCTATTCTCGACATTTTGACCTACACTTATCGGTTTCTTGGTGATGCTAGGTACATAGAGAACTTTTCTCAACAAATTCATGTTACCATTTGATGTTTTCGCATTTCCAATCTTCTCCATAGGATTCGTTGTTTCATCTCCCTTTTTTACTTCATGCTTGTTCTTGGGGGCTTCCAAATATGAGAGTAGTGCTATGTTCTGTGGTACATGATTTGAACATCTAGAATCAATATAGAATACATGAGCATCTGATTTACCTTCTTTCATAGTTATATTTATGAGTAGAAGAGAGTCTTCTTGTGATTGATCATCAGTATAGTTGTCATTGTCTCTTCTTCCTTTGTAACCTTCTTGATAGATTTCATTGAGTTTTTTATTACCATTGTAGCCATAGTTGTTGTTGTATCTAAACCTAGCAGGTCCATATCCTCCTCTATTATATCCTCTTCCTAATTTATGACCATAGTGCTTTGGAGTATTGATTTCAAATATATTAGTCAAGACAAACTAGTTTTAGATTTTGAGCATGAAGAGAAAACCTTTTATTTATGGAAGAAGGTACTTAGAAAAATGTTCAGTGCTTCTAACTTGCTATCAATTGAGTAAAATCCTTTTACACATGTACAAATAGAAGATTAATTGAGCTATATAAGTTATAACATGAATTTAGAGTGCACAGAGATTGAAAAATATACTTGAGAAGACAAAAGTATGATCCCAATATCTTAGGAAGTGGATAGTACATATACACAATCATAGGGATTGATGCATAGCTCTATAGAGAGAGCTCCAATGAGGAAAATATTTCATAAAAAGCTCACAAATGTGTTAACTTTATGATCCAAGCATTGGATGAGATAGTGAGACCATGGGTTGACTTCAATGACTCTACAAAGTGAGCAAAAAAGAGCAATAGAAAAACACAAGTAGCTCAAGATGATGATGAATGTATATGTATTAATATCTAAAGTGAAATGCTTGGAGATGTTGGAGGATTCCAATGGCCATAAGATAATTACAATGGTCACTCTAGAAGTGAGTGGGAGCTTTGTTGTCTTCCATGACTTCTTCACTGAAGTATATATAAACTTTCCTCCTAGATTTTCATTGGTAGATAGATGTTGATTGATTCTACCAAAATATTCCAATATTTTTTCAGCTACTTATTTGAATTTTGAGTTCAAATATGAGTCGTGGATTTGGGCCCAATTTAGACCTAGCCTAAGTCTCGACTTTTGATCTTAAATGACTTTTACAATATAGACAAATAAGTACATACTATCCTTAGGGATGAACTAAGGACATATCTATACATACACATTTGTTTATGAAAGTCTAATGTAGTCCATGAATATGGTCAAGCACTTAGGATTGCCATATGTACCAACACCTTCTATCATTAAAAGAGTGCAGAACATCATCATAAATGTTATCCTCAACATGTGCCTTTTGTAGAACGGATGCAAACCACTAATTGGACAATAAGGTGGACGAAGTTGTTAAGGAGAAATGAAAAGTCAAGAGATTTGATCCATATAGGATCCTTGGTCTCTTTTTGTTAGTAGCAAGTTGAGTGAGCATCTAAAAAGCACTGTAATAAATATATTCATTTTCGAGGTGCCCATCTTGAAGGCTTGAAATGGATCTTCTTGCTCAAGGACTAACAACATGTGGTTAGCTAGGAGGAACTAGCATTTGTTATTAGGGTTTACCGTTAATGACCATTCCCTAATATGAATCGATTCCCTAGGGAATCAATCGATAGTCTAAGACCGTGAAACTTCTCAATTAGGCATGAGTTTTTGAGATGCTAATGGATTTTTTCCACATTAATCCAAAGAAGTGAGACGATGGGTGGAAGCACCCCGAACAATGGAGCTGAGGTGCGGTTGTTGATTCTTCCATCAAGCGAGTCAATATTACTAATGGGAGGTGAAGGATTCACCATCCAACCCATGAGAAGCGATCCATCTCTAGAGAGAGGAAAATTGTGAATGTAGATACCATCGGGCAATGCATCTCCAAAGTAATTCCGTAAGGCAAACAATCCCCTTGAGGAATGAAGAACTAGGAATACTTACTCTTGGTTTTACTTAACCTTCTACACCCTTGTGAAAACAACCAAGTAGAAGCAAGCACCACAACCAAGAGTTAGGCATCACCCCGATGAAAACCGAGGTCTCACTCAGGCAGAAAACCCCCCTAAGTAGTCAAGAACTAGGAATCCTTCATCTTGAGGTAGAACACTCTTGGGGCACACAGCCCCTTAGGGTAGAAAGCCCCCCATATCAATCCCTTAGCAATCATTAAGAGGACTCCCTTAGGGAGACACTTCCCCTAAGCACTCGAGAACTACGAATCCTTCCTCCTCCTTTCACTTACCTTCTACGCCCTTGAGAAAAGAGAAGCACGATTCACCATAGCCAAAATTTAAGCACCACCTGAGTGAGCACCGTGGTGTCACCAAACACTTCACCAAACACTAAAGGAATGGTCGATTGAGAAATCCTTGTTTCTTTTAGGTAAAAGAATCTCCCGAGATAAGAGATCTCCTCCATTTAAGCACCACTATATTTATCTCCTCGTAGATAACAAGTTGAAACCCAAATGGGTCCCGCATGAGGGAGATGATAGCTTTGTACGTCTCATTTGTAATGCCCTCTAACTTATCAAACTTGTCTCATTTGTAATGCCCTCTAACTTATCAAACTTGTCTCCTGCTTTGTGAGATTTGGAAGATCTCATGGGCACTTGTCCCATTCACATGTAACTTTTCTTCTTTATGTTCATTCACATGTAACTTTTCTTCTTTATTTTAATTAAAGTCACGAAGAATAGGCCAAGGCCGAACTTCCTTTTATAAAACAAAAACACTTCGCTTTACTTTAGAAGAAGCCCCGGTGAAAGGCAAGAGGCTAGCGGATGTCTCATGTAATGTTAATAATAGTACGATAACTTCGCAGCTTTATTATGCGTACATGTTCGCACCTGCTCGGTGGTCGTGTACTTAACAGCCATACAGGGTTACGGCGATGGCAAAGCAGTACTACTCTCAAACATCGCTTTATTCTTTCAACTGAAGTCTCTTTCTTTACCATGACAGACCATGTGCATAAACCATTGCTTTCGTGCTGCAGTCCCACACACAAGGACGGCTGCTTGTGCACACGACACACACACACACGTATTGACCCACATACTATATCTGTCTTACTGTTTAACGCAACGTCACGACTCGCCATGTGGTCCAAGCTCTGTAAGTCCTCTTATCGGGGCATCTCCGATAAGCTCATGCACATACATGAGTACGCGCGCGCACACGCAGATTAGTGTTTCTTACCATTCCTCTGCAGTTGCCAGTACCTCCATGTTGCTGAAGCTGTATAAGTCCTGTACAAGATCTTTAGAAGAACATCCCTGACGGGCAAATGCACATGCGAGAGTACGCGCACGTACATGTTTGTGCCACTTACAAGTTACCATTTCTCTGCAATGTCTCGACTCTCCATGTCATCCAAAGTATATAAGTCTGAGGAATGGTTATTAGCGCAGCGCGGCTTTGATAAGCACATGCACAGTAACACATTTGCGGATTTCAGAATTCCTCTGGGACATTTCCATGTAGGCGAAGTCCAATGAGGAATGCTTATCAGCGCATCTTCTGATAAGCATATGCACGTGCACGAGTGCGTGCTAGTGACACAGCTATGCGCTCTGAGCTTCTGAGACGTTTCGTGTTTATCCGAGCACCTTTGATAAGCGCGCGGTGGCACATACATTTTTATGTCGCTTACCAGGCATGTAGTCGCTGCATGTAGTCGAAACTGTATCCCCTGTGAGAGGTGCTTATATGACCGTCTTTTTTTTTTTTTGAGACTACAATGAATTGGAAAGACAGCCACCCGACTTCATAAGGTAGAGGCATCCATTTTGAGGAACTCTGAGACATCCAGCATTAGGTGGGACTTGAACCCTGGCCATGTGTTTAGGAGTACAAGGCACATCCGTTAAACCACGCCTACTGGATATATGACCGTCTTTTGATGTGCTCTCACTTACATGGAATAAAGATATCGTGCACAGAGAGAGATGTTTTTTTTTTTTTAGAGTACAATGAATTGGAAAGACACACACACCCAACCTCGTAAGGTAGAGGCACCCATCTTGAGGAACTTTGAGGCATCCAGCCCTAGGCGAGACTTGAACCCTGGCCATCTACCTGGGAGTACAAGGCACATCTGCTAAACCACGCCCGTTGGATGAGAGAGAGGGATGTTGCGAGCACTATTGCTTGCAAGGGTTCACTCGTGCTTGATGTTAAAAGACAATAAATTAGAATGAACACTCATAGGTAAGTAAATTAGGCACCACTAGTCATGCAATGATCATACACATTTTAGCTATAAAGGTGGAACAGTTTGTTGTGTTCAATGCGTATGGTATACTGTTTGGTTGTAGAACCACATGAAATTTTCCGTGAAGAGATAGAGAAGAAATAGGATTAAAGAAGAATGGTAATGGACCATCCCTACTATAAAATACATATATAAACCTTAATGTGTGAATGAAAAGCTAAGATAACTTACATTTAGGGACACATATTGATGGAAATGGGAATCAACTAAATGGGAATCTTATAAGTCATATAGAGGGAAGGAAATGACCATCATTAGCCTATATGTGACTCTTCACATGCCGAAATTCTTGCAAAATATCATCAAATTCTTGATTTTTGCTATCCAATCATTTTCAAAGGCCTTACCCTTTTCTTCATCAATTCTGAGAACGATGAAAGGCCGCATAATCTCCCCAATGCATGGAGGAGCAAGAGGATAGGATGAATGGTATAGAATGGAGGAGAAAGAGGGTAAGAGGAGGCCAAAACAAGAGGAGGGTCCACCCCTCTCAATATCACATGGGCAAGAAATTCAACTCCTTATAGTAGACTCGCAATCACAAAGCTTATTAGCTCAAATTCAATTGTCAATCCAAGTACCTTACACTAATCGAGTATATGGTGATGTTTCACTATAGGTGTATGAAGGTCAAGGTAGCTCAAGATGAAGAAGAACAACCCTTACACACACATACACATAACAAAATGAAGATATAAATTAGAATGTACAACATGCAAAAAAAATCCCACTAGGTATACATGCCATAAGATGCGTCAAGAACACCATGAAAGCTCCAAATGGAGAAGAACATGAGAGAAAATAAGAGAACTAAAAATTTTCCTCTCAAATCACTCCAAAAACGCAAGTACAATTTAGGTCTATGTAGCTCAATGATGAGTAGCACCTCCTTTAATGTCAATCCGGGAAGACGTGAGGATGGTATGAAGACCTCGAGCAAGTGGCGGCACAAGTGCGTGAGTGAGAAGCACACAAGCATGCACACACATACACACACACACGCGCACACAAGGTAAGACAAAGAGTGAGGATCAATGGAGCTTTTAGATTACTTTCAAAATGCTCTTACAAGTTCGTTTCAATTACAATCTACCTCAAAAATGAGCTCTCTAGCTCTTTTTATAGTTTTTGACTAGCTTTTGGCCCTGTCCAGACCTAGTGTCCGGCCTAGTTAAAAATTAGGTTCCAGGGCTTATTTGGGGGCTCAAACGAGATCTAAAAAATACGAAAATTAGTACGCAACTACTTCTAAGGCTCTTCAAGCTCAAGGACTCCTTGGCTTGCACAAAATGGAGCTACAAAAATGTGAAATGATATTTACAATGATTGTTAGTGATAAAAATCACTATTGTTGTAGGGATTTCTTCTAGTGATCTTCCATACATATCTTCGAGCTCCCTACTTGCTCTTCCTCCCTGCATGTCCATCTCTTTGATTTGCATTAATGTCTTGAAAAAATATTGGCCTACTTGCCAGATCTTCTTTGACTGCCCTGTTTGCTTGTGCTGTCTCTTCGCTCTGACTCCCTTCTTTGACTTTCACGTCTTGTAAGTCCTGGTGTACCAAGGCTACTGCCAACACCCCCCCCACTCTCGCGTCTGTCGCCCCTGACAGACCCTTGTCTAGCTGCTTTTTGGACGTAGTATTGTACAACATCGGCGGCGAGGTGGTGTTCTTCTAACCTGAGTCCCCTTGCTAGATCTGTCAGCAATGCATCCCAATTGACTGGCCCTGGGACATCTGGATGTGGCACCCGTAACTGTTCTGAGTGAATGGTTCGCTCCACAGCAAATAAATGGAGGAGATGTGAGGGTCTGGGTACAAATATTTCTGAGTGGTATTCCCAGAACCCTGTTATGAACATCTCTTCGAATGTTTGTTTAAAGCAGGCTGGGAGGTATTTTATTCTGGCGTGCCAAGCATATATCACCTCTATGGAAGGAGTGGTGCTCATGTCATAAACTAAATCTTGGTTTCCTGTAAGGAATCCGACGCCTGAGAAGTGTGGGTCCTTGATATTCTTGAATGTCCTGAATGTAATAAGCATTAACTCAAAAATTTTCATGCACATCTGGGCCATTACATCAGGGGTATTCCTTAATCGGATGCTCCAGTGCCGTATAGTGGAAATCATGTAATTGACGGTGGGAGGCCCTTGAGGGGGTGCTAGATAGACGTAGTTTAACCATTTGGCGCATCCCTTGATGTTCTTGACTGCAATGGTAAACTCTGGCCATGTGCGTCTGCGGAGTACAGGAACATAACAAGGGTTATATTTAATAAAAAGAGGCATATTCGTCCAGGTGCGAACCATCTCCGGGTAGGTTTCGAGGAGTCGGATCCTCCAAGTGGGTTGATGAATGGATCCTTTTTGAGCGCTCTCTGGGATGTCATCTGGCCCAAATTGTGTAGCAAACGTTGGAGGTTTGCCACATCTTTGTTGGATTTCTGCATTGTAGTCCGCCAGGAGTATACAATATGGCACGTATTGATCATCATTGGTTCCTATCCATCTATGGTGGGACATGCTGCGGAAGTATTCTGATTTAATAATAGTGTCCTCTATCTTTGCCATAGATTGGATTTGAACTGCCACTCGATCTTCATGAGTTGACGCTGTTTTCTCTAGTGTCTGGAGCCACTTAGGTACTTCAATTTCTAACGTATCCATTCCTTCTGCGGTTTGCTCACCACCTGGCATTGGCATAGGAACGTAAGGTTCCTCATACGTCTCATCTACCTCGATGGGTACCAAATCCTCGGGTTCTGGTTCGACAACTGGAGAGGGTTGCCTTTCATGTGTGAGTAATCTTGCCTGTAATTCGGCCACCTGCTCTTTCAATGCCTTGACTTCCTCTGAAGTCGTGGTCGTTTCTGTGACTCTGGGTGCTGTCTGTTGCTCTTGGAGTTGATTGCGCAGCGCATCACGTTCCTTTTCCAAGTCATCATGAGCTTCTAATAGATCTGCATAGCTGTCCAAGATGGTCTTCATTGTCTCTGAGGGCACAGCTTTAAACTGTTCTGGATCAATTTCGTGGGGAGAGCCTTCCATTGCTGCTTCTAGATTTGCTTCATTTTGCTGCTGCAGTCTCTTGTTCTCTTCAAGGGCGGCCGCCATGTGTTTTCTGAGAAGTGCCAGGTTACGCCGGACTTTGAGATTATCGGCTTGGTATACTTCGAGCAAAGCTTCTAGTTGTTTTACACCTGATTCTGTCGATGGTTGGGGTGCCTCCAATAATGTTTGGTGAGCCTGCTCAAGCATCGTGTAGCGTTGATTCAGTTCTGCATTTTCTGTTTGTAGAATGTGAAATTGTCTTTGTAAGTTCTGATGGTGCGTTGCCAGTTGTTGATACCGGTTGTCCAGAGCTTTGTACTCATTCTGGAGCTGGTATACACATTGATTTAATGCTAAAAATATGTTATTTACATTAAATAATGCTGGGAGGGGTGAAGATGCAGGGGGAATGGGGGCGGGAATGGGAGATGTGAATGATGTGGATGTAAGTGAAGAGGTGGGTGGAGGGGGTATGGGTGATGAAGGTGGCATGGGGGGAGGGAGCGGTGCTGTGGCAGGTGATGTTTCCATCGTGTCAACTGTTTGAGTGACGGTGTAGATGGGAATCGTGGGTGGAGTGGATGTGACATCGGTGAACAGGGTGGTGAAGGTGGGCATGGTGACTCCCCCGAATTGGATTCCCGGAGAGAGTGGAATGCCCATGACAATGGTAGTGGTAGTGGACGTGGTAGTGTTAGTGTCCTGTGGTGGGGTAAATTGGGTAGTGCGAGGTGGGGATGGTGGTGACAACGGTGCTTCCTGATATTCTTCTGATTGCGCTGCCTCGCCTGGTGCTGATGTATTGATGTGAATTTGCTTCCCGGACCTCCTGGGACGAACGGGAACCCTTTTCTCAAACCTGTGAATGTAGGCCACTGCCTCATGAATGGCCTCATCCAGTCCTACGGCATCGGCATGAAGGTTCATGGACTCAATGAACAACTCGTCCACACCTTCCTCAGCTAGCAAGTCGTTCATGAGTCTTTTGCCCTGTTCTAGAGACATCTTATGCTGTTCCTGAACCAGTCGCATGGTTCGATATAGTCTCTTGATTTGTGCCGAATATGCTGGGGCACTTGCTAACTCGGAGAGTTCGTCATATTCTTGATGTTGTTCTTCGTCGGCTTCTTCTTCATCTCCTCCTGCCTCTTGTTCATCTACATCGACTTCTACAACTTGTGGTTGGGTGGGGGCCGATGTTGTTTGGGGTTGTGGTTCCTGAGCTCGCTCTGCTTCAGCTTCGAGGTTAGAGTCATAGATTAATCTGGCAATTTCTTCATCCGTGAGGTCCTCAAGAGTAAATCCCTGTGGAAATTCCAAATCGGATGGAATGGGTGGAAACACCAGATTAGGCCCCTCTGTGCTTGGTCTTGGTAGCCGGATTGTGAATGGCCTAACTCGTCGTGTCTGGGGAGGGGTGATTTCTGGTGTAGTGGTAGCTCCCCTTGGTTGAGCACATGGTAGTTGGACTCCCCCCCTCATCTTCTTTGATGGGGGACCTGCTGCTGATAGTCTTCTCTGGAATTCTTGGACTCGGGACCATAAGAGTGCCCGCTGAACAGGCACGTCATAAGCCAAGCATCTATAGATTATTCTGGTCAGAGCACAACACCCGTGGAGCACATTCTTCTGTTTCTTGTTCCACCTTTGATGCGCTAGGTGGATCTGATCTATGATCCAGTGGGGCACATTGATGGGAAGGCTTTCTGTCTCTGCTAGATATAAGCTGAACCATATTTTTTTCGGGGGCATTGTGAATCGTTCCTGGGCGGGGAAAGCAAAATGTTGCATGATGGTTCGCAGGTGAAGCGCAATGGTAGGTGTCATCGCTACCATATCCTTCAACTTATTAAGATCCTTGTGCTTCATTCGACCTGGGACCATGGTTTCCTTTTCTGTTGGGATGTGCATGCCATACATACCCAATGCTTCTCTTACCAGATTGAGGTTCAACTTGAACCTTTTAAGCTCATTACCCGGCAGCAGTGATGGCAACACAAAGGTGCTGTCGCCTCCCTTGGCCCTGCTTGGCGTGATTGTACTGATCAGATATGAACATCGTAAAAAATCCGGCTTTGGTATGTGGGCCCTGAAATAACTGTCCACACCCGCTTTGATCCAAACTGATCTCATGACTTCGGCGTTTTGATAGCTCTCAAACTCGCGTGTGAAAAAGTGGTATCGACCCCATTTGCCATTGAACTCCAATTCTGCTTCCCAGAAATAGGTCCCATCGCCCAGTGGTCCAGCAACATCACTGAACCAATGCGCATGCTTACCTACTTGAGAAGTGTGCCCTTGAGGAGGATCCTGAATGGGGAGCACATGTACTGCTTGAAGTTCTTGCGGCCTTACTGTGAGACGTGGCTCAAGGAGAAGTGTTTCTATGTCCACAATCTGGGCACCAGATCCTGCTTGAGAACTGGTACCTGCTTCTGCCATGGCCCTGTTCGCTGATTGGTTCTGTGAGAATATAGAACCAAGTGTTAACATCGTAATGGACAGAATAAATCCGTTGTTGCCCTCGTTACAACATTAACATGAGGTAGATGGTGAGTTAGTGGTTAGTAAGTGCATGAAGACAGTGTGTGTAGTTAGTGCTTGTGTTGTCCTAGGAGACTATTGCAGTTAGTAAGTGGGTATGAATTTACAAATTGGGGTCGGGGGGTTTATTACAGGCCCTAGGCTGCCAAATGCAGTGAATGGGCTTTGCTTTCGGTTCCGGAGAGTCTCTACAGAGCTTTCCCGGTGTCGTGGTTTGAAAACGAGGCCTTTTTGGGACCCATTTACAATTGATTACATGCACGCTCTTGGATCTTGGTGTGTTCTTGAGCGTTGAGAACGAGTGAGTACTGGCAGTATGCGTAGCTGCGTTATGCTGTTTAGGTTGTGGCCTCAGTGTAGCTACTTGTGCCATCAAGCAAGCCTTAGGCACCCAAATTTGTCTTGATTGTGGGCTTGCCTTCATCGACTTCTTGGGCACCCAAATAGATTTTACTTTAGCAGAAGAATTTCTGAAAGACTTCTTATTAGCGTCGTGTTGTTGGTCACTAATAAGAGGCTTTGCCCCTGTAGTTGACGGTGGTGCAACCGGTTGTTCGCCTTTCCGCACCCACACCTGGTTTATTTTCTGGGCCATTCTGCTGCGCAGGTACTTTTGATCTCGGACATAGGTAGTACTCTGCTTCTTCTGCCTTTGATCCACCTTGGGTTGCTGCCTCCTTCTAGCCTTTGGAAAAGAAGGGAGTTCCGTTGCATTCCTGACTCCTTTTTTGCGAATATCATTCCTCTGCAACACATAGTTTTGGACAAGAACAGCATGGTCAACTTCATGTGCACCCCTGGAAGGACCACGAGTCTGTGCCTTTCCTAGTTCCTTGAGTGCTCCATTGTCTAATTCTACTGTAACTCGACTATGATTGACCCATACCTGAAGAAGTCCACTTCTTAGGTTTAAGTTGACTGCTTGGTCATAGATCCAGTCTTGACCCAAGACAAGTGGTTCAGTGAGATCCTCATCCTGACACACCAGTACTCTAACTGTCATTGCCTCATCATGAATGTAGAGGGGAAGTTCCACCTCGCCCATACAAGGGGTCTCCACGCCTCCCAATCCTATGAGATATGCTTCCACAGGATTGACAGTTAACTGCAACTCTTGACAGTAAGACAATTTAACAGCACTAGTGGCTGCACCTGAGTCAATCAAGGCTCTTACAGTCCTTGCACTTTTTCCCTGTCCTATATCTAGGGTTATGAAAGGACGTCGATCAATTATCCTATGCGAACTTGTTCCGGCGACTTCACACATGGCCATGGGATATCCTTGATCTGCATAGTCATTTGTCCTAGGATGCTCTCTACCTTGCCTACGTAATTTCATCCTTCTGATGCGTTCTAAAGCTTCTGCTTGAGCTTCTTCTCTAACTCGCTTTTCTTCCTCTTTGCGTTTCTTAGCAGTGTTGAGTCGGCTGAGCATTTCCTCCGTGAGGGGTTCCTGGTACAACTTGACTCTGCAACCGCTAATATAATTTGGGAGAACATCACCCTCTAATGTGGCCAATTGTACTGCTCCACTTGTGGAGATCCTATTGATGATCATAGGTCCGTAGCCTCTCTTTTCTAGCTTCCTCGCGTGTTGTTTGAGTGTATAGACTAGGACTAGATCTCCTGCTTTCAAGCCTTTATCCTTCACATGGGCATCGAAATATGCCTTCTGTCTCTTCTTGGCTGCATATATTCCTGCAGCGGCTCTTAGTCTTGTTTCCCCTAATCGTTCAAGGTCAAAGATCCTAGAGGAGAGTTCGTGACCTGTCCATTCGTGCTCTTGTGCTACTCTCAATGTAGGAATCAAGAAGTCCAAGGGTAGCACAGCATTTTGGCCAAATACCATCTGAAAGGGAGTGGCTTGGAGTACCGTTTTGTAGGCCACTCGGTATGCCCAAACAGCATGGTGTAGCTGTTTGTCCCAATCAGAGCGTTTAGTGTTCACTAATTTCGTCAGCACATTGCATAAAATCTTATTAGTACTCTCAGCTTGTCCATTAGCTTGAGGATGATAAGGGGCAGACTTCTTGTGTATTACCAAGAATTCTTGGAGTAGATTTTCAATCACTTCATTTAAGAAATGAGTGCCTCTATCACTTACAAGCTCTATAGGTAGCCCATATCTCGTGAATACATTCTCAAACAAGAATTTGGCAGTTGTTTGAGCATCGTTCTTTGTCGTAGCTTTTACCTCTTCACATAGGTATGTGCATCCATGTGAAGGGTAGGCCACCAGAACCCCGCAAATAGTATTGCCTTGATCACCCGATCTGGTCCAAAGTGTCCTCCTGCTACACCTTGGTGAGCAGTTTCCAAGATCTTAAGATATTCACTCTCATGGACACACAGTCTCAGGTAACCATCCTTACCGCGTTTGTATAGATTATCACCAATGAGTGAGTAATCCAAGGCTTCCTGTGCTGAACTTCTTTTCCTAGCCAGAGTCATGTCTGGAGGGAATGTGTTTGTCCTTAGGAATGATACTAGTGGTTCGCTCCAATCTGGCACAATGGATATTTGATAAAGAGTGGCGTGTTCCACTGGTGGTTTAGTGCAACAGATTGGGCATTCCTTGCACAACTTTTGGACATCAGCTTCCATAGTTGGCCAATGTACTCCGAGCCTCTTTAGGGTCTGTAAAGTTCGTTGCCTTGAGTAGTGTTGCTCTAATGCACCTACATGTGCTAATTGCAACCATTTAGCGTACTCATCCTCTTCTACGCAACAAGCCAAGATCCCTTGATCTGTGTGCTTGTACATGCTTCCTGCCATGATGTGATACTTTTGGGCTTTTACGATCTCTCTATTCCGTGTGTTTACCACTGGATGATTGGGCCCGTATGTCAATACTGGTACCAATGGCTTAGCCCACTGTGGCACCACTTCCAAATTAAACAAGTAAGCATCAGGAAGGTCATCTGGTACTCCTTGTGGGGCTTCTCCCGATGTGAGCCTAGAGAGGTGATCTGCTCTCAAGTGAGTCCTACCCTTTCTTACCACAACCTCAAAATCATATTCCATTAGCAAGAGAAACCATCTTACTAATCTTCCTGTATTGCATGGCTTGTTTACAAGATATAACAATGCCTGATGATCAGTAAAAAATTTAAACTTATTTGCAAGCAAATAGTGTCTAAATTTCTTGACTGCATATACCATGCCTAATCCTTCGCGCTCTGTAGTGGTGTAATTCCGTTCAGCCACATTCAATTGTCTACTGGCATAGGCAATTGGAAGATCCATATTACCTTCACCAGTAGGTTGTGCAAGCACACATCCAATAGCATAATTGGATGCATCAACATGAACATGGAATGGTTTATTCCAATCTGGTGTGGTCAAGATTGGTGCTGAACACAATCTTCGTTTAAGCTCCTGGAAGGAATTCTCGCATTCATCCGTCCACTCAAAGTTAGTCAGAAGTCCGTACATGGGCTTTGCAATGACGGCATACATGTGTATAAATCGTCGATAATAACCACAATGCCCCATGAAAGCTTGTACTTCCTTGACATTCTTTGGCCTAGGTAGCTCTGCTATGGCTCTCACTTTTTCTTCGTTGGTAGATATGCCATTCTTTGACACTATGTGTCCTAGAATCTTGCCTTGCCTGACCATAAAAACACACTTTTCTGGGTTCAGGCAGACTTGGTATTCTCTACATTTGTCAAAGATTTGTCTGAGTTCAGGAATATGGGTTTGTCTAACATTGGAATGAGCACAGAGATCATCAACATAGACTTCTAAACTCTTTCTTAGGAACTCCTTAAACACATGGCACATCAGCCTCTGGAAGGTAGCTGGTGCATTGGTAAGCCCAAATGGCATTACTCTAAAAGCAAAAATGCCCCATTCTGTGGCAAAGGCTGTCTTATGCTGATCCGCTGGAGCTATGGCTACTTGATTGTAGCCCGAAAATCCATCAAGGAAGTTGTACACTTCCTTGCCTGCCACTCTTTCTAAGAGATGTTCTGTGATGGGAAGCGGATAGTTATCTCGAATCGTGGCAGCATTAACCTTTTTCAAGTTAATGCACACACGCAGCTTGCCATTCTTCTTGGGCACCACCACGATGGGGGATACCCATTCGGTGTGCTCAATTTCATAGATAAATCCGGCTTCGATCAGTCTATCTATCTCTTCCTTGATCTTAGCAGCGTAATTATCATTATATGTATAAGGCTTTTGCTTAGAGGGTTTGGCATCTGAAGTCATGGGGATGGTGTGCGAGCATATGTCCGGGTCAACCCCTTTCAAATCCTTGTAACTCCAAGCGAATACATCTCTGTATTCTCTTAGCAAGGCAATCAATTCATGCTCTTCTTCTTCTGTCAGGTCATGGCCTATATACGTGCATCTCTCCTCTCCTTCTTCTATGGCCACTACTATTTTCTTGGTGGTTTCTTTGTTATCATACGCCTCTCCTGATTGTGCCTCTCGTTTAGGCATTCTTATCATGACTCTCCTGTCATCTATCTCATACTTCTTAAAATTTTCTGGGACCTCAAACAAAGATTCTTCCTCCTCTGGTGAGACTTCTTTCTTCTTTCGTTTCTTTCCTTCTTCCTTCGGGGTCATATGTGTTGCTAATCTTACATCATTTGTAACCTCTCCATGCTTCTGAGGTTGAAATTCCACTTCATGGAAATATTCTTCATCTGATGCAAATGGTGGGTCCATAATGATTGACTCTAGATCGGAGTCACTTGCATCCTCAAATGCATCAGGGCTAGGTTCGCATTCTTCTAGAACTGCCTCTCCCATGATTGGCTCTATGGAGAAGACTGAAATGTCATAGCCATCCTCATCACAGTGAGGTGTCCATTGTTCTTCATTGATGGCTATGTCCATTGTTGCTAAAATTTCTGCCCAACCATGGGGTTCAAATTCCTCGTCAGGAAAAACTACAGGTGCATAGGCTGGGTCTTGAATGGGTCTATGAGTTTCGTTTGCACCTATTTCTCTGGCCTTTTCTCTCTTCTCTTCCTCCACTGCTACTTTGCACATCCATAAGTGAGTGTCTTCGTGCATCCAGGAGGATCCTGACCCTATGGAATGCACAGATTCCGTATCATCTTTGGCTCTATGAATGGGATTCCACTGGATAGGAGGGACATCTCTATGAGAATAATCCTTGAGATTGACTTTGGTCGTGACACCTAAGTGTTGCAGGTACAAAGAATTGGTCCCCCAATCCTGCACCACTTGCAACTGTCGCATAAATGGTCTTCCCAAAATCATCTCATAGGCATGATTTTTGCTGAAGTCACATATGGCAAAGGTATGTTCAAACTCGACACCACAAGTGGTGAGAGTTATGCCTTCTAACAATCCTAGGGGTCTCTCTATGTGACCATCGGCCATTTGCAATTTCATCCTCGTTGGCCTGAGTGCTGGCTTGCCCCAACGCTTCCATAAGGAGGTGGTGGCAATTGCAACTCCTGCACCTGAGTCCAAAATCGCCTTGGTGGTGTACTCCTGGTAGGTGATGGGAAGATAGGTGTTCCCTTCTTCACCTTCACACATATCTCCTATCTTATCCAAGGGAATTTCCGGTACTGTCCTGTGGGATCCTGCCCGGGAACGAGGTTTTGCTATTTCTGGTACTTGTTTGGCTACATGTTTCCATAATTCAGGTCTAACCTTGAGTAGCTCTTCTAACTTGAGGTTACACTGCACGTTAGTGTTCTTCACTACCTCTGTGTTCCGAGGTATGACTGAGTCGTCGTTCCTTACCATGACTGTGGGTGCTCTCATACATGTGGACTTTGCTTCCCATGGGCCTGTGAAATGGGGTAGCTCTTGTATGGAATTAGACTCAAAGTCCAATCTCTCGTGAGATTGAGTACTCTCATGTTCCCCGTAAATAGATGGGATGTCTTGTGGGAATTTGTCGTGTGCATCGTCCACAAGTTCAAAAGGAGGGGCGACCTCGCTTTCGTTATCCCATTTGTCTTCTTGAATCTCTCGTAGGAAGTCTGGTGCAAACCGATTCATAGAAGAAGAAGTGTCTGGCTCTGTAGAATTAGGTACATATGCTACCTGGGAAGGAGGGCTTATTCTATCGTTGGCTCTTTCCTCGTTCTCATAGATAGCTGGAGCACAAGCTTCTTGGGGAGGATTACTTATGCTATTACTTTTCCGAACAGGCTCATACGCTCTCTGGGAAGGAATGTGGGTTACCTGTGGGGGTACATAAGCTTTCGAGGGAGGCTCCTGTGACCTTTGGGGGGGAAGATAAGTTTCTTGGGAAGGCACGTGGGCTTCCTGAAGAGGCTGGCTTTTCCGTTCTCTTGCCCTTTCCTTTCTTTGAGGGGTAGGTTCCTTTTCTGACTGTGCAATTAGCCTCTCTAACCTTTCTAGGGAGGGAAAGGTGTCTGGTTTAGTGGAATTGGCCACATACACTTCTGATGGGGAATGCTTCATGTTTTTGCTTGCTTTATCTTTTCCTTGATTTTTTTCTTCCTTAGCAGATCTTGCAATTATTTCCTCTAACTTCTCTAGGAATCCATCCAAGTGTAATTGCGTTTTGGCTGAGCCCGAGTAATTGAAAAGGCGACTGGCTTCAAACATAGTCTGAGCCAATGCGACCATTTTCGCGCACAGTTTGGTTCTTTCTATCTCTAGGTCAGCTCTAGGATAGCACTTGGCATGATCCGTGACGTTCGGCCCTTCTTGGATTCTGGCCTGATATGCCTTGAGCATCATGTCTATGTCGTCAGGAGTGGGATCAGCTAATACTGATCCTACCCTAGGAGGTGGTGGAATCGTATGACATGGTGGGGCAGGTGGTGGGTCGGATGGAGATGGGAGTGGTGGCGGCGGGGTAGTGTGAGAGGGGATTTGAGAGGTGATTTCAGTTATCCTAGCTTTGGTTTCTCTTATGCTTTCCTCAAGTTCACTCATCTTTTTAGCCCATTGTTTTTTCATTCTTTCCCGACTATCTTTCCATGCTCTAGTCCTTTTCTTTGTTACGCTCTCGGTTTCACTAGCCTCTGGGCCCTTTTCCTGGCTTGTCTCTTGGTTTTGCTGCAATGCCTGAGCTCTAGTGACTACCTGCACTGGTGCAGTGGAAGTGACGCTTCCTGAGGAATCTACAACCAAACCAATCACATTGATAGGAGTGATTTTTGGCATATTATTGGGGTTCTTTGGGCAATCTCGTAAAAGATGTTCTTTTCCACAATCTTGGCAAAAACCTTGGATAGTCACTGACTGGGGTTGTGTAGGTGGGGGCAAGGGACAATCACGAATGAGATGATCTCCTTGGCATCTGTAGCACGGTCCTCTTGGGAATGGAGGTCTTACTTGCCTAGGTTGAGGCCTGGGGTTGGGGTTTGCATACATGACGTTCGTGTAATCTGACTCCCAACTAGGTTCACTTGGTTCTTCACTATAGTAAGACTCACCATGTTCTGGAGACTGCATGTAGTAAGCCTGGGGACTATCGACATGTGTAGAATCAAAGCTATGGTCACTTGGGTCACTTTCTGAGATCAATGGGGTTACTGGTACTATGGCCCTATTCAGGTTTTCTTCTGCAACAGCATACTTTACTGGAATCACGTTAGCGGGGTTTGGGGGCTGTTGAGCTAGTACCGGTTGGGGTCTCTGTTGGGCCTGATATTGTGGTTGGTAGGTTTGTTGGGGTCTAGCATATTGTGGTGGTGGATTTTGGTTTTGGTATCTGCCTTGTTGGTAGGGCTGCGGGTTGGGTTGCCTAACTGCTTGCTTGTTGTATGGGCAATCTTGTGCGGTGTGATTGGTGTATCTCCGTTCTATGGTGCAGTACTGGCTACTAGGGTTTACTTGGGGTTGAGCCATAATGGGACAGACGTTCGCCATATGGTCACCACCGCACGTATAGCACCTTTTCACAGGGGCAAACCTTGGGATTTGTTTGCTAGTTACACCTAATTTTTGAGCTACCTTCTCAGCGAGTTCCTCAATTGATGTAGATTGCGTGGAAGAGTGGCTAGATGCACTATCTGAATCTTTGTAAATTTTGGAAAGCTCTAGCTCTTCCCCTAGGTTATCTTCAATGTCAATGCACATGCGTACACACTCTTCTATAGTCCTAGGGTCTTTCAGATACACATAGGACCTCAATTTCGTACTCAGCAATCCATCAAGGAATAAGGCTACTTGTTTAGCAGGTGTGGGTAGCTCCGAAATAGGGCACCTTTCAAGATATTGTCTAAATCTTCTTCCTGCAAGTCTCACAGTCTCTTGAGGGGTTTGCTTGAAGCTGTGAATCAGTGAGGAGGTGTTGTGTCTTATGCCACTCTTGGAGAACTCAATAATAAATGCTTCTAGGAGTTGGTCTATGCTCCTGAACTGGCGCTCATCCAATGGCTGAAACCACGTAAGTGCCGTATTCCTCAGGGTTAGACCGAAGGCATTGTACTGCGTGAATAGATCCTCAACTTGTTCAGCTCTCAAGACTTGCTTGAACTCCGCCACATGATCATAGGGATCTCCTGTGCCGTCAAAGTAATTCTTCATGGACTTAACTAGCTGGGTGGGTCTCAAAGTTCTTGTGTGCTCTCTAGGCCTCGGCAGAGGGAATCCATCTACATTTCTTTGGTTCCTGTGGGCTCTATGCATCTCAGGTTCTACCCTATTCGTCTCTGTTCTCGTTCTTTCTCTGCCCACTGGGTTGGCAAAACTTACTTCTGGTCTATCTCTACTTCTGTCTCTTTGCGTACCATGAGCTTGGGAAGTTCCAGCCCCAGGGTGACCATAGGATACATTTGATCTTGGTTGAGGGAAAATAAATTCACCCTTCCAAGTGTACGCATGCCTATCATTTTCTGTCACCACAAAGATCCGTTCTGAAGTGTGATCTAAGTAGGTCACTCTACCTGGGCTATCTGGATCCTTAAATTCATAGATCATGATATTTCCTATATCAGTTGGCTGATTGGATTTATACCTCCAAAAGGCTTCATCAGTTTCTCGATGGATAAGCAACTCTATGCTCTTGTTGTCTTGGGGTACCCATTCAGGCGTGATAATCCTAGTGAGAACTGATTTACCTCGAGGGGTTCTAGGTTCCGCACCCATGTTCCCTTGTTCCAGGTCACCTAAGTCCGCTTCTGAGATTACATTCCCAAAGTCATCTGTCCTATCAGGGTGACTAGTGACTACATATATAGTTCCTTCCTTGTCCAGGTATGCACCGTTTTCAAACTTGACAGCTGGGTGTTCTAGTCCAATGGATTGATCAGGGTTTTTAATCTGGACCACAGATCTTCCTAAGCCGTCCTCGTAGATGCTAGCACCTAATCGGTTGGTCCTAAGATATTCCAGCTGTGTTTTGTAAGGGCCTTCTACCCTATACAAATAAGGCACTCCTGAACTTCCCGTAGGTCTGTCCATGCCTTGAGACATTTCTGACTCACTGGTCTCAGAGCTAGGGTAGTATGAGTGGTGGCTCAACTGCTGGGCCCAAGACCTTGCAGTGTGATTGACACTAGCCTCTGAAGACCTAAGGCTTTGTCTTTCCCTTGCTAAATGTCGTCCTGATCTAAGGTTCATATGCCTATCTAAGTAGCCCAGTTCTTTGCCCAGAGTACAACCTCGTTGCCGATCAATTGGTATTAGTTACTTGATTCTTTTTAGTTATTTCCCGTGTTTAAGGTCTTATCTGATATTACGTCGTCAGGAATACTTTCGTGCTTTCAGATTGATCGTTCCACGTTAGGTTCTTTTCCTTTAGGTTATCGACAGCACAGAGATTATGTTTCTAACTTGAACTTGAGTTTTTAGGTAGTCTTCACTTGATAACTGCCTATCGTCAACCTGACTTACTCCTACCTCTACTCGTTCTTAGCTTGAGCTAGGAAATGACAGAGGGAGTTGAGAATATTCCAACCTTACTTGTTGATCCCTTGCTTTATGGTGCTCAAGAACCCGGTTCTCAAGCTTGCAAAGAAACCTTGCTTGTACGCTCTCAGTTGCTCTCAATGAACCTATAAAAGTCCCACGGTTAGCTCAATGCTTAGATTCAAAGGACACAACCAACCACTTTCATTCATGTAACATAAACACACATGTGCATTCTGACTTTTAGGAAAATAATTCTAAAGACCCCTGACTTTGATCCCCCTGGGTATGGTCAACTTCAAAATACCCTCTCTAAAAATCAACGCATTATCTTTATAAAAAACAGTTGAGGGCGTGTAGTATATGCCACGAGCTTTCCAACAAGCCCAAAAGCTCAAAAATTGGATTTCGTATGAAAAAGTTAGGACTGTTCAGGGTTTAGGGAGTTAAATCAGAATTCAATACAAGCTAACAGTCAAACAGGAATACTCGAGTAGCTTGTGGCACGGCCTCGCGATGCAATACTACACCCTAGTGTTTGTCCCACACTCAATCAAAATTTAGACCAATAATTTTGCCTTGAAAATTTGACCTAATTTGCCCTTCTAACGCGTTCGCAAAGTCTGTCGGTCGCGATTGATAGGTCAGTCGCGATCGACGTGTCGATCGCGATTGACAGGTCCGTCGTGGCTGTCAGTCGCGATTGACTGGTCAGTCGCGATTGACACGTGGCCGAAAAGTCAATCAATCGTGGTCAAAGCGTCGTTGACTCTGTCGGTCGCGATTGATGCGTCGATCGCGATTGACAGGTCGGTCGCGAGGGTCTGTCGATCGTGGTCAAACAGTCGTTAACTGTGTCGGTCGCGATTGATGAGTCGATCGCGATTGATGACTCGATCGCGATTGACACGTGTCACACGTATGGTCAGTCGGTCGTGGTCAATCGGTTGTTGACTCTGTCGGTCGCGATTGACAGAGCCGTCGTGGGCTGTCGGTCGCGATTGACGTGTCGATCACGATTGACAGGTCTGTCCGTCGTGGTTTGTCGATCGCGATTGACAGAGCGATCGCGATTGACAGAAATCTGTGGAATTTCAAAAAACTAAACACATTTTTGGGAAGCTCTAGGCCTGTAGGTCATGGATATGCACTTTGTTTAGCAATTAGAGCAAGTTTTCAGTCGGTCGCGATTGACAGAGCTCGTCGACACACAGACAGTTACTCGGATTTCCGTACCTGCGCAGAGTGCTGGGGACGATGATGCGGCCTGTG
The DNA here is from genome assembly GCA_020310875.1 of Ceratopteris richardii. NCBI lineage: Eukaryota > Viridiplantae > Streptophyta > Polypodiopsida > Polypodiales > Pteridaceae > Ceratopteris > Ceratopteris richardii. The sequence continues at coordinate 26,248,265 of CM035430.1, forward strand.
CCTGCAGAATGCTCACAAAACATGCAAAAAACAGCACATGCAAATTCGCTCTCTCGCTCTCTCTCACAAGTGAAATGAGGGAAATGAGGTGGAAATGGGGATATAGTCAAAAAACTGAAATTTTCGCGATGATGGAGATGGACGTGGGAGATGGTGATGATGATGATGGTGATGAAAGTAAAAGAAAATCGATGAGAGTGAAGAAAATACCTACAACTCCAACGCGTCAACTCTACGTCTTACCATCACACGCTCGTCCTCAAAGCTCGATCCCCGGCAACGGCGCCAAAATTTGGTGTAGCTCAATGATGAGTAGCACCTCCTTTAATGTCAATCCGGGAAGACGTGAGGATGGTATGAAGACCTCGAGCAAGTGGCGGCACAAGTGCGTGAGTGAGAAGCACACAAGCATGCACACACATACACACACACACGCGCACACAAGGTAAGACAAAGAGTGAGGATCAATGGAGCTTTTAGATTACTTTCAAAATGCTCTTACAAGTTCGTTTCAATTACAATCTACCTCAAAAATGAGCTCTCTAGCCTTTTTATAGTTTTTGACTAGCTTTTGGCCCTGTCCAGACCTAGTGTCCGGCCTAGTTAAAAATTAGGTTCCAGGGCTTATTTGGGGGCTCAAACGAGATCTAAAAAATACAAAAATTGGTACGCAACTACTTCTAAGGCTCCTCAAGCTCAAGGACTCCTTGGCTTGCACAAAATGGAGCTACAAAAATGTGAAATGATATTTACAATGATTGTTAGTGATAAAAATCACTATTGTTGTAGGGATTTCTTCTAGTGATCTTCCATACATATCTTCGAGCTCCCTACTTGCTCTTCCTCCCTGCATGTCCATCTCTTTGATTTGCATTAATGTCTTGAAAAAATATTGGCCTACTTGCCAGATCTTCTTTGACTGCCCTGTTTGCTTGTGCTGTCTCTTCGCTCTGACTCCCTTCTTTGACTTTCACGTCTTGTAAGTCCTGGTGTACCAAGGCTAGTGCCAACAGTCTATTTTAATCTTTTACACTAAAAAAGATGGACCCTCTTCACACTTAGCTAACATAAAGAATATTTAAAACATCCAATTATAGCTTTTAAAATCCTAAAAACTGTTAGAGACTAGGCTATCACTCTAGAAGTTCAAGCACTTCTTAACATTTACAAAAATGAAACTAATTACAAGAAATGGGTCTTTAATTGATAAAACATTGCATTAGAATCTCAAAAAATGTTTGAAGATATCAATAATTTGAAGCCTCTTATGTAGACACTCTTTTAATAAAGCTTTTTATTCCTTGGCTTTGAAGGACTTTGGTGGGTTGAACAAGAGGAGTAAGGAGGGGATGGAGAGAGAGAGGGGGGAAGGGAGGGAGGGAGAGAGAGAGAGGGGAGAGAGAGAGAGAGAGAGAGAGAGAGGGGGGAGGCATGCACACATGCATGGGATCCTCGAAACTCATATAATGATCTCCTTGAGGCAATGCTCTATAAATGATATATGTATATGAATATAGGGGTAAGGTTACATGACCCTTACATCCCCAATAATCTCCCACTTAAGGGTCAATGTGAACATAAGTGGAAGCACATACAAAGAATGATGTAGGACTTTATAATAATGTATAAGAAGAGTTTGAATCTCAACCCATACCAATCAACCTACACCAATTGCCTCAAAAAAAGTGTATCCTTGCACCTTAAACCATTCTAGAATCATATCGACAAGAGTCAAGCTCACATCTTAGTGATGCAAGAACTGATGAAGTTCCTTCCCACTTGATCTATGCCTCTATCAATCATCAAACAAGTGACAATTCGAAGCGCAAATGCTCCAATAGCAACTACAAGGTCTAGCCTCAAGCATAACAATTCATAGATCAGACTCCTGAATGCTAATGAAATCTATGCTATCTTCGTTAACCTAGCCATGCCAGCCATGCATCTATTCAAGGCATCCAGAGCACCATCATCAAGACTAGTGTGTCCTAACGTATCTATGTCAACATCTAGCATGCCTGATTCCAAGGATGACTGCATAACTACTGACTCCTCAGCATCCAAATCAACCATCCTCTCAACCAAGGATGTATCTTGTTATGCATCTTGAGTGATAATATGATCTACCATAAGAGCTATCTTGTGCTACCACACCATGTGTATTATCATGCCCCACATGAGCCAAATTCACAACATCAACACCAAGGTCAAACTCATGATCTAACTCTAACTGAGTATCATTACAATGCTCTACATGAGCATCCATATGATGCTCTAAAGCATCTAATTGATCATCCAAAATATGCTCCATAAGCATCCACATGATCAATGAAATCATGCTTTACATAAGCATCATGAGCATCCAAAGCATGCTCTATATGTGCATCCATCAAGCATGTGAATCTTGCCATACATGTGCATCATGAATGTCAATAGACCTATCTATAGGTGGACAAAATGAGACATGGCAAGTCTCACACTACACATAAGGCGGACCTCCCACTGATAGGAGACTGTCTCTAAGCTATCCCAACTACAACTCAAAATGGTGCTTACCAAGGAATGCATAACATCTGATCTCTTGTAACTGCCTAGTTGAAATCAAACTCATAGGGATACATCTCCCTATGAGTTTGATGCATGACATTTGATCTCTTGTAACATGCTACTGAAATAAAACTCATAGGTAGTATAAGGCATACATCTCCTACACCCTCTATGTCATATGTTGTACCATCAGGCATGTGCACACATCCATGCCTCTCATTTGAGAATCCAGAAAACCACTCATGGTGTGGTTTAACATGAAAAGTGGCTAATTTATCAACAACAAAAACATATGTGTGCCATCCAGTGAACAAGCGAAATCTTGAGATGAACCATAAGAGAAAGTGATATCACTACCACCACATAATCAATTATCAAAGCCTCTATGAAAACCACTACTTGACCTACATCACGTGCATATCTATGATGTCATCATCACATCCACCTAAAGCAATGCATTCAAGTATGGCCCTCATGACCACAATGGTAACATCAAAATCATCAATGTGATCTATGTCTCACAAGAGCCAATGGACACACATACATATCATGTAGTCTCTTCCATAATGGACTAGTCATCTCCTCATACAACACAGAATCATACATAGAATCCACAAGATCTAATCAAATAGTGGAGCTGGCTAATGCATCCATAACCATCCATACGTGGTTGAGCATGTCAAGAGGCCTTTGTGCATCTCTATGCACATACATGTGTAACCCTACATGAACCAATGTATGACACATTTAATCTTTCCATCTCAAAAAGTTAGTGCCATCAAATTGAGAAGACACCATGCTGACAAGCCAAGAGACTAGCAATGTAACAAAAAACTAGAAATAATACTTTATCATCAATAGAGTCACACCTGCACATCCATATGCATAACTCACGTCAAGAATATCTTTTTGGAGAAGAAACCATGTGAAACACCTCTCGCATAACCATGCATCGAGCATGCACATAAAGCCATGAGCATAAGCGTGCTCACCAAGTCTTCAAACTAACCAAGTAGATGAGAAAGGGTCCTAGGAAAAAATTGATAGAGACTAACATGTCACTGATCCAACCAAAGAGTGGAAAATACACATTCCAAAAAGTGATGGTAACACATGCCAATACAATGGCAATACACCTCCCACTCAAGAATGAATCCCGCAAGATGATCCAACCTATCACAAATAACCTGTGATCACATCCAAGTGAATGGAGATAAGCAATGATCCAAAGCTATCACATAAGCATCGAGGATCCACTAGAGTAATCTTCTAACATAAAAGCCGATGAAATTTTGATAATATCTCCTCTATAAAATGTACTATAAACCAAAATAATCATGTGGGAATCATCATCTGCATATGCCAAGAATCACACCAGCAAATAAAATATCAAATCAATGACTATATGCTAATAAATTAGCTAATCAAGGAGACAAACATATGTGCGATTGAGGCTCCAATTTGGATCATGTACCTCCATAGAAAACTATAATACAAGTACTAGCCAAGATCCAAAATCAACTCTCATAAAATGTGTGCAACTGACAAGTGAAGCCATATCCAAGAGGCATAAGCAAGATATAGACCACAATGCCACTATACATCCATTGACAATACTATGATTAAAATCATGATGACATACATTTGAAAGGGATAATAGAATATCATCTAACATGCCAAACACTTGACAAGATCATGCTCTACTCTCATAGAGAGGAGCTACCATAGTGATCATACATGGTCAAATGGAAACCAAGACCAAAAGACAAGTGATCATACATGCTTCTTCCAACCATCTTTGAACCAATGAAGCTCTAATCTAAGAGCTCAAAAGAGATTTGAAGATAATTTAAATCTTCAACTATCTTTCGGGTTGTATAGGCAAAAATATGATAGTTTGTATTGAAGATTTTCCATCGAGCTCTTCATCAAAGGTGAATATCTCTTTCTTGGCCACAAGGGCATTTAGAGCACTTCAATCGGAGTTGTGTAGCTCAAGATGTAGGCAAACCAAGCATCTACTATCAATTTCATCTTCACTTATAGCATTGTTGACCTAGCACTTAGAATTTGGACATGTCTTCTTCTACAAAAGTTGCAGATGCTTCTCCAAGTTATGTGTAGTACTTTAAATCACCTGAATTAGATCTCCTAAACTCAAGTTACAACCAAAAATTTGATCTACTGTCCAAATGATTCTAGATTTGAATTCTATATCACTTCGAGTTTTTTGAATTTTCGACGGACTAAAAATTTGGATAAGTTTCTACATTGTATCTATCTCTCTCTCTCTCTCTCTCTCTCTCTTTGATACTATAGATAGACCTTTAAATCTTGCCAATCAGAGCTTCCTAGCTTGAGTTATGGCTAAAATATTGAGCAATTGTCAAGAAGGTGCTTACCTACACATTCACCTCTTGAACCCTAAACTTCCATTAAAGCTCCTTGCACATCAAACTTCAACAAGCTCTAATACCAATGTAGGGTTTGGTGGGCTGAACAAGTGGAGCAAGGAGGAGATGGAGGGAGAGAGAGAGGAGAGGAGAGATACACACACATGTGTGGGAGCCTCGAAACCCACATAATGATCTCCTTGAGGCAATGCTCTATAAATGATATATGTATGTGAATCTAGGGGTAAGATTTGATGACCCGTACATCCCCAACAAGCTTAACTCCAAAAGATTTGGCATGTATCCTAAAAATTTGTTTAGCCCCTTCTTTCCTGACTTGACATTTGTTCTTTTTGTCAACAACTTTCCCATGTCTAGAATGTGTCATTGTTGAAAAGTGTGATAGTATGGCTATTAAGATCATATCTAATTGGTATCCTTCATCACCTATTTTTCAATAGCATGGTGTTTGTTTTCCAAACATGCAATTATGTGATTCCATTCAACACCTAGAATATTTGAGATTGGTAGGATGTAATAAAGTAATTCTATGATCTACGGGTGTGGCCGATTCAAAAAGATATGAAATCTAACACCGTTTGGTCACTTGTGCGTATGGCCAAAGAGGATAGATTTAAGCATAAGTTCATGTGCTCTCTCAAACAACTAATCCATTGAGCCTAGTCGTTAGGTCTCAAGGTTGTGAAGAAGGAGGTCTTGGGTTCAACCCCCATGGGGAGCATAGGAAGAGCCTTTGCCCAAGGAGCTCCAGAGTCTTCGAACTCAAGTAAATGTGAGATAACTTGAGTCCAATGAGACTTAACTCAAGTGGCGAGTACACCAACTGCTAGTGGACTCTAGTGGAAGTTACTAAAGTAATGGTCGAGGTCACTCCAACCACTAGCGGACTCTAGTGAAAGTTACTAAATGAATGGAGGAGATTGCATATGCACTTTTGGACTCTAGTTACATTTGTGATCTACATTGGTTGGAGAAGCTATATATACATGCATAAAGTTGGGAGGAGATTCATCTCTCTAGCATATGGTGGTCGTAATCCTCATTCTCTTGCAATTGTATCATAGCTAGAGCTTTGATGGAGGCCTTGTGAGGGCTTCACCATCTTCTTCTCAAGGTGAAGCTTTCATAGAAATCTTGTGGCCATGAAGACATTGATGGGATCTTCCTCATCTTCACCTTGTAGATCAGCTCGAGTATGAAATTTTGTCTAGAATTTGAGTTCTCCTCACATGTGGTCTTCTTGAGGGCCTCTGTTATTCCTACTCGATGTTCATGTGATACAACAAAAGGAGCTTGTATCTTTGGATATTGTCTAATGAACAATAGATAGGTTTCAAAACCGTCTCTTTGGGAGCATCACCTTTTATTCAAAATAGATGAACCAAATAGCATGTGCTGCATAGCAAAAGAGAACATAGCTTTTGAATACCACCGACCATGACTTGAGCTCATCACCTCGTGCAGAGAAGTTGATCATCTTATCCAATATGAAAACTTGATCGTGGCTCTTTCTTATGAACGATATCTCATCATCTAGGTTCTTCAGCTTTACCAAAAGAAACCAATGCTTGCATTCTTCAATGCTTTGTGAAGGTTGTAGGAATCAAGACTTGGACTTGTAACCTCGGGCATAGAAGTCAGCTACTCTAGCCAAGAGATCCACAACACTCTTGCTTGGAATAACTAGATCCATAACACTCTTGTTTAACATAGATTTTCTCTATCATTCTAGCTTAGTCACGACATGGCTCATTCTAGAGCAAAATAAGATATGCTCAACTAGATGATTCTCTAGCATTGCAACCATCGAGAACCAAACTCAAACAATTGGAATACAGAGGTTTTAAGCTAACCAATAACACTAATGATCTTATCAAATTTTTACTACTCAATTTAAGTTTAATACAAGAATCAACTTTCCAAGCCCAAAAGCCCAATTAACAGCCCACTTGGTTCTTCTCAGGAATTCTCTACGAGTTGCTATGAGCCATCTACTACTATCTTCGAGTTAAGCATGATTTTTTATTAATTGGATGAATGAGTCCTTTCCTAATAGTAACTTACTTTTAAATGCTTAAGATAGACATTAAGAAAGATGGAACACTAGTTAGTTGCACTAGTATTCTAGCTAACTTGAAAACTAGGTAACTAGTCCATTCTTTTCCTAGGCGATACCTGAGTTACATTAAGTATGGCCAATGTCTTACGATTAAAGTAGGTGTAGCTCAAGCGTAAGCACCACCTCCTTTACTTGTCAATCCGCGGAGACGTGAGGACCGGTATGAAGACCACGAGCAAGTGAAAGCACAAGTGCGTGAGTGAAAGCACACAAACATGCACACACATACACACACACGCGCACAAAGTAAGATCAAAGAGAGGAACAATGGAAAGCTTAGATTGCAAAGAGTTCTCTTACAAAAGTTCTATTCTCTAACAAGCTAACCTCAAAAATGAGCTCTCTAGCTCTTTTTATAGTTTTTTGACTAGTTTTGGCCCTGTCCAGACCTAGTGTCCGGCCTAGTTAAAAATTAGGTTCCAGGGCTTATTTGAGGGCTCAAACGAAGTCTAAAAATTATGAAAATTGGTACGATGGTACTTCTAATACTCCTCAAGCTCGAGGACTCCTCGGCTTGAACAAAATGGAGTTACTAAAAATAGATAATGGTATTTACAATGGTTTCTAGTGATGAAAATCACTATTTTTGTAGGGGATTCTTCTGAAAATTTGACATACACTTCTTGGAGCTCCCTACTTGCTCTCTCTTCTTCTATGTCCACTTCTTTGATGTGCTTCCATGCTTTGTCCTTGACCTTGAGCTTCAACACTCCCCCCCCTCTCGAGTCTGTCGTCCCTGACAGACCCTTGTTGTAGTGATTGTTCCAAGTAGTGCCTTGAGAGGGAGTGTCCCTTCTGTATGAACACAAGTCGTCCGACGTTCTTCATCTATCACTGTGAGTCTTTGCAGGTTGTAGTCTCTTGGTATGTGCTTCTGCCTTGTATTCCAGCATGACTGTGTCGTTGTGAGTCTCCGTTGATGTTTTCTAGATCTTCCAAAGTTGATCTTCATAGTAGTCAAGCCAAGTACTCATAACCCATATTGAGTGATGGGTAAGTGTGTTCGTGCATGGGTTGAAAAAAGTATGTGCCTTGTGCACGGCCTTGTAATGTAGCCCTACGCATGCTTACTTGGAAAATGCATTGGAAGAAGTATGGTGCAAAAATTGCGGGTCTTGAGCTAAGTGCTCAAGGGTATGCTGACGAAGAGGTTTCCTAAACTATCATGGTTATGGTGTTTCCAGAGTAAAGATACTTACCATGGCGAAGGTTGATGGATGTTTGCCTCTTCGTGTGGTACACTCGGCCTTTGGGATGGAACCTTGTTGATGAATGTCCATGTTGATTGTCCACTGATGAGATCTTTTGAGTGGTGGATCCCCTCTCCTCTTTTCAAAGCAACATTTGTCACTAACAATGTGCATTTCTGAGCTTGGGCTCATGCACGTTCACTTCCCTATATTGACACTCAGAGGAATATTGGACACGTGCCGGTTTCTAAGAGATTACCATGCTGATTGACATAGACCATTCACCAGTGCTACTGTTCCATACTGGTTCAGGAAATACTGAGAATTGAATTGCTTTATATTCCTTGGCAAGCAACATCGGATAACTACACCAAGCTGTGTTTCACATATACTCTTTAGCTCACCATATGCAGGAGTCTTCTCCTCCAGAACTACCTTTTGCAGATATCTCCTTGGATGCTCTGGTACATGAAGTAGTTAAGCATCACGCAAGTTGCGGACCTTCAAGCTCTTCATGGTAAGATAAAATCATAGCTGTAGATGCCATGTTCATGCCAAATGCTTGTCCTCTACCAGATAAGGCAACAATAATCTCACTGCTGGCTGAGACACACTGGGAACAAGCTCTCTCCCACTTCTCTCTTTTTTTTTTTTTTTTTTTTTTTTTTGGCTACTTGCACTTTTGGCTTCCAAACCCATATCCTTTTTGCATGTCTTCCTACTAATGTTGAAGAGCTGATTTGATCTTCCTTTGGTCTCTGTACGTGGTTCTTACCCTTTTCTCTTTTTGGCCTCTTCGTTGAAACCTTTTGCATGTGGGAGAACAAAGGTTGTTGTGGGTGTAGGATCTTCTTAGGTACCCACATCTGTAATTGCCCTTGTTGAGCTGCAGCTAACTTCTTAGGCACCCAAACTTGTTGGATATCTTGTGACGGAGCTTGTCTGAGCTGCTTCCTTCGTCTTCTGGCTTGGTTAGTGTGCATGGATGGGATTTGTGGGGGTAAGGCTGGTGGTTGCTCTCCTTTGCGTACCCAGATCTGCTTCATGCCCGGAACCGCTTTTTTACCGAATGGTGTCTTTCTATTTGATGTAGCAGTTGTCGTGAACGGTGGTGTTTGCTTGTGTGGTGGGCTCACTACTGTGGCTACTTGAGTCTTTGGAGAAGAAGAAAGATCCACCCGCCTTCGAACCTGGTCTTCCACGACTGACTCCTTCTGCATCATAGAGCTTTTGACACATACAACATCTTCTTTCATATGATTAGTCTTGGAAGAACTAAGAGAGTGTGTGGTGCCATGATCTAGGAGCATGCAATTCTCTAATTCTAATGTAATGCATTGTTCATGTACCCAAACTTGAAGAATTTGACTTCTTAGGTTTAAGTTAACTGCATGGTCATAGATCCAATCTTGACCCAAGACAAGTGGTTCTGTAAGGTTCTCATCTTGACATACTAGCGCTTTGACTTTCATTGGAACATCTTGAAGGTAGATGGGAAGTTCCACCTCGCCCAAACAAGGGGTTTCCACACCTCCCAATCCTATGAGATAAGCTTCTATGGGATTGATGTTCAACCCCAAGTCTTGGCAGTAGGAAAGTTTAACTGCACTACTTGCTGCACCTGAGTCAATCAATGCTTTCACCGTCCTTGCACCCTTCCCTTGTCCTATCTCTATGGTCACAAAGGGTCTTCGGTCAATGACCTGAGAAGTCGCAATGCCTGACTTTTGACACATATCCATGTGATATTTTGGGGCTTTTGAGTTGACATCTAGGCCTAATCGCCTTAACTTATTTTGCCTAATACGCTCTCTGGCCTCTTCCTGTGCTTCTTCTCTCACTCTTAACTCTTCTTCTTTTCGCTTCTTCGCAGTGTTGAGTCTCATTAGCATATCCTCAGTAAGAGGTTCTTGATATAGCTTGACTCTACAGCCACTAATATAGTTTGGCAAGATATCTCCTTCTAGAGTGGCCAACTGAACTGCACCACTAGTGGAAATTCTATTAATGATCATGGGTCCATAACCTCTTTTTTCCAACTTACGGGCATGTTGTTTTAGTGTGTATACCAACACTAGATCTCCCTCTTTCAATCCCTTATCCTTGATGTGTGCATCAAAGTATGCCTTTTGCCTCTTCTTTGCAGCGTAGATGCCTGCTGCCGCTCGTAGCCTCGTTTCACCCAAGCGTTCGAGATCAAAGATCCTAGAGGACAATTCATGCCCATTCCACTCATACTCTTGTGCTACTTTTAAGGCAGGGATTAAGAAATCTAATGGTAGCACAGCGTTCTGTCCGAAGACCATCTGAAATGGGGTGGCGTTGAGTACCGTTTTGTAGGCAACTCGATAAGCCCAAACAGCATGATGAAGTTGTTTGTCCCAATCAGAGCGTTTATTATTTACCAATTTTGTCAATACGTTACAGAGGATCTTATTGGTACTCTCGGCTTGTCCGTTGGCTTGTGGATGATAGGGGGCGGATTTCTTATGTATCACCAAGAATTCTTGGAGAAGATTTTCAATGACTTCATTCAAGAAGTGTGTGCCTCTATCGCTCACCAACTCTATTGGTAGTCCATATCTCGTGAACACATTCTCGAATAAGAACTTAGCCGTAGTCTGAGCATCATTCTTTGTTGTGGCTTTGACTTCTACCCACTTTGTAAGGTAATCTGTGGCTACAATGATGTACTCTGCATGGGAGTTTCTAGCTGGGGGGTTAATAGGACCTATGAAGTCTATGCCCCACTTCGAAAATGCACGTCCTCCCATCATTGGCCTCAAGGGCATCTCGTCTTTTCTCACTGGATATTGTGCACGTTGGCAAGTGTCACATTTCTTCACATAGGTATGTGCATCCATATGAAGAGTGGGCCACCAAAGTCCTGAGAATAGAATGGTTTTAATCACTCGGTCAGGGCCAAAATGTCCACCTGCAACACCACTGTGTGCAGTCTCTAAGACCCTTAAATAGTTTGATTCATGAACGCACAGTCTTAAGTAACCATCTTTACCTCTTCGGTATAGGTTTTCTCCTACTAAGGCATAGCCTTGAGCCTCTTGCTCCATATTTCGTCTTCTTGCTAGACTGGCCTCTTTGGGTAATCTTCCTGATCTCATAAACTCTACCAATGGAGTACTCCAATCTGGAATTAATGATACTTGATAAAGGGTCGCATGCTCCACTGGTGGTTTCTCTCTACACATTGGACAATTCTTGATCCACTCATGTATTTCTTTGTCCATGCTAGGCCAATACACTCCTAAACGTTTCAAATTCTGCAATGTTCGTTGTTTAGAATAGTGATTTCCTAGCAATCCCTCATGAGCTTGCTGCAACCAACTACTATGTTCATCATCCTCGACACAACAAGCTAATACACCCTCAGTATCTTGTTTGTACATGCTTCCTGCCAATATGTGATATTTTTGTGATTTTACAATTTCTTCTTGTGATGTTTTCACATTCTTATTTGCAGGGCCGAAGGTTAGGACTGGTACCAACTTATTTGCCCATTTAGGAACAACTTCCAAATTGAACAGATAAGCATCAGGTAGTTCATCAGACACTCCTTGTGGTGACTCTCCTGAAGTAATGCGAGAAAGGTGATCTGCCCGAAGGTGGGTTCTACCTTTCCTGACAACAACTTCAAAGTCATACTCCATTAGTAAGAGGAACCATCTTACTAAGCGTCCAGTGTTGCAAGGTTTATTGACCAAATATAACAAAGCTTGATGATCAGTGAAGAACTTGAACTTGTTGGCCAATAAATAGTGTCTAAACTTCTTTACAGCATATACCATGCCTAACCCTTCTCGCTCGGTTGTGGTATAATTTCTTTCGGCTGGGTTTAGTTGTCTACTAGCATATGCTATGGGCAAATCTAAATTCCCTTCACCTGTGGGTTGTGCCAGCACACATCCTATGGCATGATTGGATGCATCCACATGGACATGGAATGGTTTATTCCAATCAGGAGTGGTCAGTATTGGTGCTGTGCACAAACGTTTCTTCCACTTCCAATCACAGAACACCTTTTGGAGCGTGTTGCAGGCAAGGAAGTTTATAGCTTCCTTGATGGATTTTCAGGTTACAATCAAGTAGCCATTGCCCCAGAAGATCAACACAAAACAGCTTTTGCTACAGAGTGGGGAATCTTTGCATTTCGGGTGATGCCATTTGGGCTCACCAATGCACCTGCAACATTCCAAAGGCTCATGTGTCATGTCTTCAAAGAGTTCTTGCGAAAGAGCTTAGAAGTGTATGTGGATGATTTATGTGCTCATTCCCAAGAAAGACGGGTTCACATCCCTGAACTCAGACAAATCTTCAACAAGTGTAGAGAATATCGAGTGTGTCTGAACCCAGAAAAGTGTGTGTTCATGGTGCGTCAAGGTAAAATCCTCGGTCATATTGTTTCTAAGAATGGAATCTCAACGGATGAAGATAAGGTACGAGCCATAGCGGAGCTGCCAAGGCCAAGGAATGTTAAAGAGGTACAAGCCTTTATGGGCCATTGTGGATATTACCGTAGGTTTATCCACATGTACGCGATCATAGCTAGACCCCTTTATGCCTTGTTGTCTAATTTTGAGTGCCTTAGTGGTGACCCCTAAGTGCTGTAAGTACAAGGAGTTAGTTCCCCAATCCTGTACTATTTGCAATTGTCGTAGGAAGGGTCTTCCTAGGATCATCTCAAAGACATTATTTTTCTCAAAGTCACATATAGCAAATGTGTGCTCAAATTCTACACCACAAGTGGTTAGAGTGATCCCTTCTAGCAATCCTAGAGGTCTTTCAAAATGACCATCAGCCATTTGAAGCTTCATTCTAGTTGGTCTTAATGTGGGCTTGCCCCATTGCTTCCACAAGGAGGTGGTCGCAATAGCAACACCAGCACCTGAATCTATGATTGCTTTGGTTGTGTAACCTTGGTGGGTGATGGGAAGATAAGTATTACCTTCTTCACCCTCACACATGTCCCCTATTTTGTCTAGAGGTATCTCTGGTACCCTTTGCTTGGAGCCTGCTTTTGGCATGTTGGAATCAAGTTCTGGAACCTGATCCTTCACATGATTCCAGAGCTCAGGTTTTGCTTTGAGCAGCTCTTCTACAGTGAGATGACACTGAACCTTAGTGTTCTTCACGACATCAGTGTTCCTTGGAACCACTGAGTCTTCATTTCTTACTAGTATTGTGGGAGCTCTAATCTGGAGTGATTCAGATTCCCATGGGCCTGGAAATTGAGGCAGTTCTTCTAAGGTATTAGATTCAAAATCTAATCTTTCGTCTTCTTGTTCTGCTTCATCTTCGTAAATAGATGGAATGACTTGGGGAAATTGATCATGAAGATCATCAATCTCAGGAATAGGAGGGGAATTACCCTTCTCCTTGGCCCATTTCTCCTCTTGTATTTCCCGCAAGAACTCTTGAGAGTACTGTTGAATAGAAGGAGGTATTCCAGCATCCGTGGAATTAGGAACATAAGCTCCCCTTGGTGGTGAGCTTCCTCTTTCAATAACTGGTTGAGCCTGTGGAGGTAGAGAAACTTGTGGTTTGTTTACCAACTGCTCTAATCGTTCTAGTAAGCCCTGGAAATGCAAATCCGATTTGAAAGAGTTCGTCTGATTGAACTTTTGACTAGTCTCAAGTATGGCTTGAGCTTGTTCTACCATTTTCATGCACATTTTCATCCGTTCAATCTCTAAATCTGCTCTAGGGTAACTCTTGTCTAGGTTTGCAGCTGTAGGCCCTTCTTGAAGTCGAGCCTGGTAGGCCTTGAACATCATGTCCAAACCTTCTGGGGTTGGATCTGCAAGAACAGACCCTGGTTGCGGTCTATTTACAATGGGTGGTGGGGTGGGATGAGGTGGAGTGGATGGAGTTTCGGCATGCGAGGGGCTTTGAGATGCAATGTCTTCTATTTTTATTTTCGCTTCTTTTAAGCTTTCTTCTAGTTCCGATAACTTTTTATTCCACTTACAATTGGCCTTCTCTCTGGTATCCTTCCATGTTCTCGTTTTCCTCTTACTAGGCTCTCCTGATTCACTCGACTCTGATTGTTCTACTGGTTTATCCTGTTTTAAGGCTTGTGCTCTAGTGACAGCTTGTATAGGAGCCACATTGCTACTACTTGTACTTGGATCTGCCACTAAGCCTACCACATTAATGGGTGTAATCTTGGGTGCACTAGAGGGGTTTCTTGGACAATCTCTGGGGAGATGGTCTTTGCCACAATCAGGACAAAAAGCCTGTATTGTGATAGCCTGTCCTTGACTCGGAGATGGTGGGTGGGGACAGTCACGAATGAAATGGTCACCATGACATCTGAAACAAGATCCTCTAGGGGCTTGTGGTCTCATTTGTCTCAACTGGGGCCTAGGGTTAGGATTTGTGTACATGACCTTGGAGTATTCTGGCTCCCAATTTTGCTCCATAGGCGGTGCCTCATATTGATACGAGTAAATCTCACTATGTTCAGGTGACTCTGTGTAATAAGCATGTGGACTACCTTCATGGGAGTAGTCTGAACTATGAGCATGAGAGTCATTATCTGGTATCAATGGGGTTAGTGGCACCAAAGCTCTATTTGGATTTTCCTCTCCCACAGCATACTTGACTGGAATCACGTTGGCTGGAGCTGGTGGTTGGTTTACCAAGACAGGTTGTGGCCTATATGGTACCTGATATTGCTGTTGTGGTCTGTAATATGGCTGTTGGTATTGATTCTGATACCTACCTTGTGGGTAAGGTTGCTGATAATTTTGTCTAACAGCCTGCCTATTGTAGGGACAATCTTGAGCCGTGTGGTTTGTGTATTTTCTCTCAATAGTGCAATATGGAGCATTCCTTTCTCTAATGTTTTGGTTTTGCATTGGGCATACGTTAGCCATGTGGTCACCTCCGCAAGTATAGCACCGATTCAATGAAGTGACTCCCTGTGTTTGTTTATTTTGGACTCCCAGCTTCTTGGCAACTTGCTCAGCTATCTCTTCTATTTCTGTGGAGATCTTTGAAGTATGGCTAGTAGAACTATCCGAATCTTTGTAGAGTTTGGCCAATCCTAACTCCTCACCCAAGTTATCTTCTATGTCTATGCACGTCCGCACACACTCTTCTATGGATCTAGGATCTTTCAAGTATACATAGGATCTTAACTTTGTGCTCAATAAGCCATCTAAAAACAAAGCCACTTGTTTGGCTGGTGTGGGTAGCTCTGGAGCAGGGCATCTTTCTAGGTACTGTCTGAACCTTCTACCTGCTAGTCGCACTGTTTCTTGGGGTGTCTGCTTGAAACTATGGATCAGGGACGATGTGTTATGCCTGATACCACTCTTGGAAAATTCTACAATGAATTCGTCTAGCAGTTGACCTATATCGCGATAGCTGCTTCTACTCAATGGTTGAAACCAAGCTAAGGCCGTGCCTTTAAGGGTCAAACCAAATGCCTCGTACTGGGTGAACCAGTCCTCAATTTGTTCGGCTCTCAGCACTTGTTTGTACTCGGCCACATGATCATAAGGATCCCCTGTCCCATCGAAATAGTTCTTCATTGCCTTGATCACGTGACTGGGTTTAAGGGCTCTTGGGTACTCCCGGGGTCTAGGCAATGGAAAATCCTGTTCATCTCTTTGTTGCCTATGTGCTTGATGTCTCTCTCTTTCAGGTCTTTCATTTTCAAATCCTGACCTATTCCTGCCCACGGTGTGTGCAAAACTTACTTCAGGTCTCTCTCTAGTTCTTTCTCTCTGGGCTTCATGAGCCTGGGATGATCCTACCCCTTGGAGGCCATGGGAAACATTGGATCTTGGTGGGGGGAAAATCATGTCATTCTTCCATGTATATGCATGTCTATCATGTTCCGTTACCAAGAAAATTTTCTCTGATGTGTTATCCAGGTAGACAACTTTGCCTGGTATCTCAGGATCTTTGAATTCATAGATGATAACTATGCCCAATTGGCTAGGTTGATCTGGCTTGAACCTCCAAAAGGCTTCCTCTGTTTCTCTATTCAAAAATAGTTCTATGCTTTTGTTGTCTTGAGGGATCCAGTCCGGAGTGATCACTCGGGTCAAAACTGACTTACCTCTAGGAGTCTGGGGTCCTTGTCCTACGTTTCCTTGTTCTAGGTCTCCTATCTCATTCTCATGAATGATATTTCCAAACTCATCGGTCCTATCTGGTTGGTTGGTAACCACATACATGGTTCCTTCCTTATCAATGTATGAACCCTCTTCGAACTTGACCACCGGGTGTTCAAGTCCAAAGGATTGATCTGGATTTTTGAGTTGGACCACTGATCGCCTCAGACCATCCTCATAGATGCGAGCACCTAATTGGTTGGTCCGAATATATTCCAACTGTGTCTTATAGGGACCTTCCGGTGTTTGTAGATGGGCAGTCCCTGAGCCACCTGCAGGTTTTCCCATACTAAAAGACATTTCTGAATCACTTGTGTCCGATCTGAGTAACAGATGACCACTTAGTTGTTGTGCCCAAGACTTGGATGTATGGTTGACACTAGCCTCAGAAGATCTAATGCTTTGTTTATCCTTGCCTAAGTGTCTACCAGATCTCAGGTTCATAAGCTTTAGTCAGGAGTCCAAAATTTCCCCTTGGTATGGTTCAAAATTCTTTGGAGTCCCCTTGGTTCCCTAGTCCCACCTGAGGGTCAACTTCAAATTATCCTATCTCAAAATCAACGCATTATTCTTGAAAAAAACAGTTGAGATCGTGTAGGATTTGAAACGAGCTTTCCAACAAGCTATAGAGCTCAAAAAATGGACTTTGGATGAGAAAGTTATGTCAAATCAGGCTCCTGGGGGTCAAAACAGGCAAACAGGACCTTTGGAGAAAATCGCGATTTTGTGAACTTTCTGAAAATCGCGATGCTGTGAAGTAAAAAAATCGCGATGTTGAGCACAGAATCGTGTTTTTAAAAAATCGCGATTTTGAGCAGAAAATCGTGATTTGAAAATCGCGATGTTGAGCAGAAAATCGTGATTTGAAAATCGCGATGTTGATCACAAACTCGTGTTTCAGAGAATCGCGATGTTGATCACAAAATCGTGTTTTTTGAAAATCGCGATGTTGATCACAAAATCGTGTTTCTGAAAATCGCGATTTTGATCACAAAATCGTGTTTCAGAGAATCGCGATGTTGATCACAAAATCGTGTTTTTGAAAATCGCGATGTTGATCACAAAATCGTGTTTCTGAAAATCGCGATTTTGATCACAAAATCGTGTTTCTGAAAATCGCGATTTTGATCACAAAATCGTGTTTCAGAGAATCGCGATGTTGATCACAAAATCCTGTTTTTGAAAATCGCGATGTTGATCACAAAATCGTGTTTCTGAAAATCGCGATTTTGATCACAAAATCGTGTTTCAGAGAATCGCGATGTTGATCACAAAATCGTGTTTCAGAGAATCGTGTTTTTGACATGAAAATCGCGATTTTGAGCAAAAATTCGTGTTTTCTCAAAATCGTGTTTTTGACTTGAAAATCGCGATTTTGTCCCACAGAATCGTGTTTTTCTCAAAATCGTATTTTTGGCTGAAAATCGTGATTTGTGAGAATCGCGATTTTGAGCAGAAAGTCGTGTTTTTTCACAAAATCGTGTTTTTTTGCTGAAAATCGTGATTGGTGAGAATCGCGATTTTGAGCAGAGAATCGTGTTTTTTGAAAATCGTATTTTTCACCTGAAAATCGCGATTTTGAGCAAAAAATCGTGTTTTCACAGAATCGCCTTTTTCACAAAATCGTGTTTTTGCTGAAAATCGTGATTGGTGAGAATCGCGATTTTGAGCAGAGAATCGTGTTTTTCAGAGAATCGCGATTTTGAGCAGAGAATCGTGTTTTTTTGAGAAAAACACAGAATCGCGATTTTTTTCAACCAACTTTTAGGCGGGAAAACTGAAAATCGTGATTTTTCAAAAAATTTTGAATTTTCATAGAATCGCGATTTTCATCACAGAATCGCGTTTTTTGGCGGGAAATTCAAATTTCTGAGCGCCGGCTATGGCGAGCTCCGTATGAGCAGAAAATCATGAAAAAAATACAGCGCTTGCTCTCCCTTGCACCTCCTAACTCCTTCCCACACAATAATGCATGAAAAATGGTATGAAGATGGTGAAAATGCACTAAAAAACAAGAATTTTCTATGAAGAAGAAGATGGAAGAAGGTGGAGATGATGATGATGATGAAGATGAAGAGGAAAAAACAGAAAATGAACTGAAATGACAGTTTTTTTACCTTCCAACGTCGCAAATCTACGATCTTACCATCACAACGCTCGTCCTCGAAGCTCTCTCCCCGGCAACGGCGCCAAAATTTGGTGTAGCTCAAGCGTAAGCACCACCTCCTTTACTTGTCAATCCGCGGAGACGTGAGGACCGGTATGAAGACCACGAGCAAGTGAAAGCACAAGTGCGTGAGTGAAAGCACACAAACATGCACACACATACACACACACGCGCACAAAGTAAGATCAAAGAGAGGAACAATGGAAAGCTTAGATTGCAAAGAGTTCTCTTACAAAAGTTCTATTCTCTAACAAGCTAACCTCAAAAATGAGCTCTCTAGCTCTTTTTATAGTTTTTTGACTAGTTTTGGCCCTGTCCAGACCTAGTGTCCGGCCTAGTTAAAAATTAGGTTCCGGGGCTTATTTGAGGGCTCAAACGAAGTCTAAAAATTATGAAAATTGGTACGATGGTACTTCTAATACTCCTCAAGCTCGAGGACTCCTCGGCTTGAACAAAATGGAGTTACTAAAAATAGATAATGGTATTTACAATGGTTTCTAGTGATGAAAATCACTATTTTTGTAGGGGATTCTTCTGAAAATTTGACATACACTTCTTGGAGCTCCCTACTTGCTCTCTCTTCTTCTATGTCCACTTCTTTGATGTGCTTCCATGCTTTGTCCTTGACCTTGAGCTTCAACAGTAGGCACACAAGCATTTAGTTTTTTTGCCATATTGATGAGCAAGAAAACATGACTACTTGAAAACTTATCCACCTTATGATGACTTTAAGTATAGATGATACTTAGAGAATCCTAAAGACATGCTTAGAAAGAGATTTTTACACTGCTTGTGTAAATTCTCATGCATCCAAATAGGATGATAAGAAAAGTCTCCTTAGATCCTTGAGCACTTGCTAATGAGTGCTTTTACTTGATTCTATCCTAAGATGTGATAGAAATCAAATAAAACTAAATGGAACTTAAACTAATTGGACTTTTAAAGTTGAAAAGATAGTTTCTATGTTCCATACATTACATCCCTAGTAAGCATGCAAAGTGCCAAAAAAACCATGAAAGTTTTTGCACGTTCTCATTTGATTCCATTCCAAGGAGTGATGAAAATCATAGATTGAACCTTAGCATCAATTGAATTTTGACATTCAAAAGATGGATGTTAAGTTCTATGATTTCATCTTTGGTAATGATGTAGCTTGCTAAAAAACATGGATAAGCTGTTTGTAGCTTCAAGAGGAACCTAAGCAAGCGATCTTTCAAAAATATGATAAGAAATGAAATAGTCTAGTCATCTATTTCATGATTCACATTGTTCCTATCATATCCAAGGTCAACTTTTCTTTTAGAAATAAAAAGATCCAATAAATGGATTTCCAATCCGAACTTTCCTAAACAAAGCTATAAAGTTCAAAAATATGTTAAGACTAGTTGAAGATGTACTTTTGAAAAATATATTAAAGATATAAGCTATCATATACTTGGAAGCTTCTATTTCTTTTCAAGCATATTTTCTAGAAAAAAATGATAGAATCATTAAGCCTAACTAATGGTTAGGAAAAGAAGACAAATATCTGTTCAGAGTAACATTATTATTCATTGGTTCAATCATGATAAGATGCTTGTACTTAAAATTATATGATCACAATGGATTGCTAGAATATGTTTTAAGTACTCTAGTAACATCTAAAGATTGACCAATGAAAATAGTTTTGTCTCAAGTTCAAGAATAGGAATACATATTACATAAATGAAAGTTGAAGACAAACTTTCATGCTAGAATGGGAAACCATATCCTAAAGGTGATATTTATTCTTTAAGTTTGATACTCAAGAAATAAACACAATTGAAACAGTAAAACTACTAAATATTGTATGAGAGTCTATAATTTCTTTCAAGGATCATTCTAGCAATGCAAAAGATTCCCAGATAAATCAATTGCTTAGGTTATTTGATTTCTTAGAAGAAATCTCAAATTTTTGAAGAATAGAATACTCCCTAGTGGTGATAATGGAACTCTTAAAGCTCGTTAAATAGGAAGTAGTTCCTCAAAAGTCTCAAACCATTGGTAGTGGTACTTCAAGTCCAATGGTTGATATAACCTAGAGGTGTATCAATATTAATGAGATTCTTAGCTTTGGAATCTAAAAGGCATTATCATATGCTTGGACTTGAGTTAAGGGAAAGATCTCTTCCAATCCCACGGGTAAGCAAAGATGCTTTTGATAGTTAAGAGATTTTAATGATAAAGGATAAGTCTTTATTCTTGTCGTGAGATCAACTAGACTTGATCAAGCTTGGCAATGTTTGTCCAAGAACTTTCGATTGGAAGTACTCCAAAGTTTGCCCAAGTATTGGCGATTCAATTCCTTTTTGTGAATGTTTCATTCAAGTTTCATTTATCCAATGGAAAGTGTGAAAAGAATGAGTTGCTCCAAGTTTGAATAGAGTTAAAAAGTTGCAAGTATGTAGTCTGCAAGCATCATGATAGTAACTATGGAAGGTAAAACACAAAGTTTACCTATCCTTAAAGGAATTTCTTAAAGATGAAATCCAAAAGCATGAGTGGATGCTTAGATTTTAAGCAGTAGAGAGTTTCCCATAAATTCCTCAAGGTAGCTACTTAAATCTTCAATAAAAAAGGAATTCTAAAGACAAGAAGTAAAAAGATCTTGTTGCCACAAATTGGTTGAGAATAACCAATAGGACTTGAATTAGATAAATTTAAGAACTTGGAATTCTAAATGGTTTTCTTTTGAAAACCCTAGCAAAGAAGGATGGATGTTTCATCCAAATGTTTTCCAAATTAAAAGCATGAGATCATGAAATGATCGTGTGAAGGAATCAAAACCTAGAATGTCAAGTTAGAGTTAATGCCTAAAACTTCAAATTTCTTTTAAAGAATTGAAGTCAGAAGTTAATCTATCAAGATATGTTTATAATTTAAGATAAATATCACTCACTTATCAATGTGAATATAAAATAATGTGGTATGGGACACCAGATTTTATACTTAGATTGATGTAGGAAAGATGGTATGGGACATCGGACTGTGGGATGATAATTATCTTTTGGTCCTAGAATGAAGCTTGAAGTTAGATTTGATCCTCAAGGAATTATAACTTCAAAGGATAAGTTTAAATTCAAGAAGGAAAACATCATGATCTCAAGATACTTCAAGATTAAGAAGATACAAAGTAAGTAACTTCCAAGATCTTCTTTTCCAAATAAGACAAAGACTTGTTCTTATTTGAATTATTAAAGACTTCAAGATAAAGTGTTTTTTATTTAGAGATACTTGATAAATTTTTGAAGAAGTAGGACTTTGACATTGAAAAGATCCTTTCAAATAAGGAATAGATCGACTAAGTCAAGCACCAAGTTCCTAGTGTAACTCGGTGAATTCAATCCTTTGACTCAAAGCAATGCTCAAGAATTGCAGTTGAAGTAACCAATCATAAAGATTTAATATAGACATGACCATAGTCTCAAGTGAAGCATTATTTGAGTAAAAACTCATCAGTAGAATCTCAATGGGTCGAGACACTGATGTTGGATACCACACTAATATCTTGTGGTCGTCTGAAGTTTCAGATTTACTCTATGAATCAGTTTTGAGAATCCAGTTTATTTCTCTTAAAGATAGGAAAAATGCTTCACTACCTCGTTGAAAGAGATCTTTGAGCATAACTCTTGAGCCATCTAGAATTTGACTCATAGGGAGAATGTCTCTTAGAAGTTTGAATTGGTTCACTACCTCGTTGAAACAGATCTTTGAGCATAACTCTTGAGCCATCTAGAATTTGACTCATAGGGAGAATATCTCTTAGAAGTTTGAATTGGTTGTACAAAGTTTTAGTTCTTTCTTTTTGCTTTACAAATCTTTTGCATATGACTCAGATACTGTTGGAGATAGACGTCTGCGGAAGCACGCAAACAGCACAAGGAGGAAGAAGAAGCTTGGAGCACAAACACACAATACTGAATGTATTACTAGAGAATGTACAAAGATAAGTAGCCCATTAGGGCAATAGGCGTATATACAAGCCGGGGGAAAAAAACCTCCTAAAGAGGGAAAAAAGTGCCCCGGCAGTCCTAGAGTGTTCACACACATCACTACCTAAATATATCAACAAATCCCCCCTGGGAGTGATGCGGTGAACAAGGAGCTAGCACTCATGTATAAGGAAGTGCCAAGCTATGTGGAAATTACTCCACAAAAGGAAGTAAGCCCAAAGCTTTGCGGAAAGCTTCAAACTTCTCCCTAGGTAGAGCCTTCGTGAAAAGGTCTGCAATCTTCTCCTGCGTGGGCACATATGCCAAGCTGATCTCCCCAGCAGAGAACCTCTCCCTGACATAGTGATAATGCACCTCAATGTGCTTAGTGCGAGCATGGAACACAGGGTTCCTCGCAACTGCCAATGCGCTCTGACTGTCAGTGAAGATGGTGGTGGTAGAAGACTGGCCAACACCCAAATCAGCCATAAGGCATCTGAGCCACACACACTCAACAGTCACTGTGAAAGCTGCCCTATACTCAGCCTCACAACTGGAAGTGGCCACAGTAGGTTGCTTCTTGCTCAACCAAAATATACATGAGCTACCAAGCATGAAGCAAAAACCATTGGTGGACACACGAGTGTCATAGCAACCAGCCCAATCTGAGTCAGAAAAAGCATGCAAATCTGGCAGTAGTGATCCACCCTTGGGATAAAACAACCCAAGTAGCCGAGTACCACTCAAATAGAGAAAGATGCGCTTAACCGCTTTCCAATGCGTGACTCCTGGGAAATGCATAAACCTGCTCATCTGTGAGACAGCAAACTGAATATCTGGCCGAGTAATGCATAAGTAAATCAAGCATCCAACAGCCTGTTGATAGAGAACAACATCAAATGCATCTCCAGCATCATGAAGACTCAATCGTAAACCTGTCTCCATAGGAGTGGCAATAGGCTTACAATCTTCAAGGCCAAAACGCTGCAATAATGTGTCAATATATTTCGTTTGACACAAAGCCATTCCACCATCAATGTGCATAAACTGAATGCCCAAATAGTGATGCAAATGCCCCAAATCAGACATCTCAAATGAGGCATGCAAATCAGCCTTAAAATCAGCAATATGTGTCTCAATAGGACCAGTGAGCAGCATGTCATCAACATAGACAACAATGATCAGAAGCACATCATTAGCACATTTAACATATAAGGTGCTTTCAGTTGGACTGTTCTCAAAACCATGTGCAATCAGATAGGCATGTATCTTCTCATACCAAGCACGTGGTGCTTGCTTTAAACCATATAATGCCTTCTTTAACCTGCAAACCTAGTTTTCATGCCCTTTCTGCACAAAGCCACGGGGCTGGAAAACATACACTTCTTCATGCAAGTCACCATTCAGAAATGCTGTTTTAATGTCCAACTGATGTACATTCCAACCATGATGGGCTGCAAGTGCACAAATGCTCCGAACAGTAGTCATACGGCATGTAGGTGCAAAGGTCTCATCAAAATCAATGCCTCTTTCCTGTGCATAACCCTTTGCAACAAGCCTAGCCTTATACCTGTCAACTGTACCATCAGGTTTACGCTTCAGCTTGTATACCCACTTAGTGCCAATGGCCTTCTTGCCAGGAGGCAAGTCACATAAAGACCATGTACCATTCTTCATTATAACATCATATTCAGATTGCATAGCAGCCATCCAATTTTCTGAATTTTGTGCTTCATCAAAAGAAACAGGCTCATTCTCATCACAGAGACTAGATGTAGCCATAGCATAGCAATCTGATGCAAAGGAGGCACTATGAGAGCCTGAACGAGTACGATATGACAAAGGTGCTTCTAATTTGCTGTCACGCAAAGTCTGCACCAGCCATTTTGGCATAGTTTTTGCTTGCTCAATATCAGCTCTCTCATCAACAAGTGCATTATGTAAATCTGCATCAGAAATGGAATGATCTGCATCATCATATGAAACCTGCAAAGGCTGAGAAGTTGCCTCATTAGGACCAGCACTAGCCTGTCCACCTGTAAAAAGAGGCATCAAAGTATCATACATGTCTTTCGAGCTAACAGATGTCTCCTTAGTACATGAAAGCAATGGCTGAATAGCATCTTCCACAAAGACAACATCACGGCTAACCAGAATGCGTTTAGTCTGTGGATGATACAGACGATAGCCTTTACTTTCAAAACTGTACCCAACAAAAATACATTTTACTGCCTTATCATCCAATTTTCTGCAATGTTGTTCAGGCACTAATGCATATGCCAAACAACCAAAAACACGCAGATGAGCAACAGATGGCTTGCGGTCATGCCAAGCCTCATATGGAGTGATAGACTGCAACGCTTTAGTGGGACACCTGTTCAGTACATATGCTGCACACATGACAGCCTCAAGCCAGAAACTATGTGGTAAAGCCTGACTTTTGACCATGCACCTCGCCATCTCCATTAGTGACATGTTCTTTCGTTCAGCAACTCCATTCTATTGAGGTGTATACGGCACTGTACACTGGTGTTTTATCCCACATTCAGCCAGAAAAGCATTAAAATCTGAAGACATATATTCCCCCCCTCGATCAGAATTACCATCAGCAGTAGTCAGAATGATCTTACCAACTCCCATAACAGGATAAGAGGAGTTATTGGCGCATGTGACAGTATTCCCTGTAGGGGCAGGCTCGAGTGAAGAGAAGAAACTACGCTGCGAGGTAATATGTTTGGTCGCCCCACTGTCAAAGTACCAAACATCTGATCATGAGAAGATGGGTCAAAACTGCAGACATGCACTGATCATGAGAAGATGGGTCAAAACTGCAGGCAGTAGTAAACGCCCATTCTTCTTCCTGCACAAGATTTGCAGACTCTGTTTTTGGTGTAGAGGCCTCTGCAACAACCATTCCAACCTCTTTCTTCTTTGCCTCTTTAGCAGCCAGTTTTGGACAGTTCTTTATAATATGATCATTTCCTTTACAGTACTTGCAGAACAATTTCTGCTTTTCTGATTTCTTCTCATCTTTATCCTGGTTCTTCGATTGTGCAGCATTTGCAGATTTTTGCTTACTAGTAGAAGAGCTCCATTTTCCTTTGCCCTTCTGACTAGCCAGGAAAGCTTGATCTGCAACACGCATAATGGACCTGTTCTGCCTGGACTGATCTTCCTGCAACAGAACAGAGACTAATTCCTCAAATGACAAGGCATTCGGATTGCCTTTCATCATCAACCGAAGAGTAGAGGCAAAACTCTGATATGAATCAGGAAGACCATTCAGAACGGTCTGCACAAGTGAGCTATCTGGTATAACCTCATCAGTAGAAATCAATTGTTCCTTCAGGTCTTTGATCTTTGTAAGAAAACTGTCCATAGAATCACCTTCATTCATGTGCTCACTCTCCAACTGTTTTCGGAGGTAAGCAACACGAGCCTCATTCCTAGCCTGGTACAAAGTGGTAAGTGTATCCCAAGCATCCTTTGCTGTTCTGCAAGAGCGAATGTGAGGAATAATGGCACGTTTGACAGACAAAGCTATTAATGCATGTGCCTGTGCATCTCTGCCATCCCAACGAATCTGCTCTAGCAGCACGAACACGAATCTGTGGAATATCATCTTCGACACCATCTTCATCAGCTCCAACACCTGTATTTGCAGTACCTGTCGTTACAGGTGTAACAGGACGTCTTTCAACACCCTGCACAATGTTCCACAATCCTTTTGCAACCAGTACATGTCGCATCATATAAGCCCATAATGGGTAGTTGGTACCATCCAACTTATCCTCAACAACCAACATACGGAATACATCACTGCTTTCAGCCATGGCCGGTGACTAAAATACCTTGATGCAGAAAATTGACTGTATCTCAAAAAGTTGAATGAAACTGCCCAGACGAGTTCTGCTAGACCAGTAGTAGACTTCGAGATGCTTAAACTGGCGAACAGAAACTGGTATATACCTTTGGCACAAAAGGACGAAATAGACTGCATAAGCGCTGCGATAGTGCATTCGGAGGCCGAAACGAGCTCAGATCGCGATTTCGGCACCGCACAGCGAAGCTGTTTTGATCTTGGAAACACCCTGAGTATGCTCACCAAATTTCGTGTGAATCTGAGACTGCAAACGGAGGAGTGTCGACGGTGCCCTAGAAGAAGCGACGACCTGCTCTGATACCAATTGTTGGAGATAGACGTCTGCGGAAGCACGCGAACAACACAAGGAGGAAGAAGAAGCTTGGAGCACAAACACACAATATTGAATGTATTACTAGAGAATGTACAAAGATAAGTAGCCCATTAGGGCAATAGGCGTATATACAAGCCGGGGGAAAAAAACCTCCTAAAGAGGGAAAAAAGTGCCCCGGCCATCCTAGAGTGTTCACACACATCACTACCTAAATATATCAACAGATACGGTATCTGCTTCTTTTCGCAAAAGTCTAGGGTTAGCCGATTGGAAAACCATAACTAAATTAAACATTCGAGATAGATGTTCTCTATGAGAACCTTTTCAATCTTCAAAATATGTAAAGTTTAAGTTGACTTATTCATTTGAGTTTGCTTCAAGTTACCTAACATAACTCTAATGACTTTCTCGGGTTCAATCCACTCTAGAAAAGAGAAGTTAGGGATTGCTCATCAAAAGGACAATTCTCGAGAGCTTTTAGCTGAAGTCTTTGAGAAAAGTGTCCTTAATTGGACAATTTTCAGTTTGGATTTGACTTGGTCAAGTTATAGTATGGTTGAGCCAAAGTAAATGGAAAACTTTTTCCTACTATTGACATAGGATTTTCAACCCCATTAGGACAAATTAGTCGTCTAGTTGGGAGAAAAAGTCAAGTAACTATTGGTTGGGAGTAAACCATTGTACAAAAATCCAAGTTATATGTTTGGGGGAAACAAACTTCAAGCTTTTCAAATCAAATTCAAGTGAATCAAGAGTTCTCAAAGTCTTGATAGGGATAATAATCCTACCTTAGTTACTAATTCCATGCACGAGTCATGCCCAAAAATGGACTAGTAATTGGAATCCACCCATTTCACATGTTTCTGCTTAGATCGCACATCGAGAAATAGTGAAGTGACTAGTGATTTTTTTAGATCCACCCTTATTATTCATTCACTACTTTGTACTTTGATCAATTTATCAAAATGCAAAGCTAGATGGTGTTTTGAACAATTTTGTGCTACGATCCCACCACAGAGATGAGACATGTTCTTTTGGTTTTAGAACATGAGGCTCAAGGGTTGCCTACAAGTACTATATATAGCTTTATTTTTGAGGAAGAAAATCTTTCTCACGGGGGAAAGAATGTAATAAAGTAAGTCTATGATCTAGGGGTCTGGCCGGTTCAGACAAATCTGAAATTGAACACCGTTTGATCACTCGCGTGTATGGCCAAAGATATCGAGACTAGAAATAAGCATAAGTTCATGATTGCTCTCTTAAATAAGTAATCCATTTAGGCTAGTGGTGAAGTCTCAAGGTTGTGGAGGAGGTCTTCGGTTCAACCCCCACGGGAAGCATGGGAAGAGCCTTTTGCCCATGGAGCTCTAGAGCCTTCTAACTCAAGTTAACATGAGCTTACTTGAGTCCAATGAGACTTAAGTCAAGTGGCAAGTACATCAACCACTAGTGGACTCTAGTGGAAGTTACTAAAGCAGTGGTCAAGATCACTCTAACCACTCTTGGACTCTAGTGGAAGGTACTAAAGGAGTGGAGGACATTGCACATGCACTTGTGGACTCTAGTTACATTTGTGGTCCTCCTTGATTCGAGCAATTATATATATAGGCAAAAGGTTGGGAGGAGAGTTATCTCTCGAGCATGTGGTGGCCGTAATCCTCATTCTCTTGCATAGGAGGTCCATCTTGTGCATAGAAATTCTGGCTATAGGTCATGTAGATGAAGTGAAAAACTTACCATAAATTTCGAATGTTGCACCTAGAAATGATAAATGAGTCCTTGATTTTTTTTTTAGTAATGACTATTCAAATACTATAGACAATCAAAATAAACAAGTGTGGTAGGGAGCTCAAGGATTTGGCCAAGGAAAAAAAAGATCCATTGTATGTGCTATATAAACCTTGGTTCTGTTATTCTTGATGTGGCTACAAGCCTATTCACATCGGAAATGACTAGTCTCTACTTACCCAAAGAAATGGATAAATAACATGTAGGAAAAACACTTGCAAATCCATAATAGAAGAGATTCCCAATGCCGAACCTAGAAGTGAGTGACAAATGCATCCTTGATTTTTTTTTCTAGTAATGACTATTGAAATATTATAGATAATCAAAGTAAACAATTGTGGTACTGAGCTCAAGGATTTGGCTAAGGAAAAAAGGATCCATTCTATGTGATATATAAACCTTGGTTTTATTATTTGTGATGTGGCTACTAAGCCCATTGACATCCAAAATTACTAGTCTCTACTCATCCAAAGAAATGGGTAAGTCACATGTATGAAAAAGAGTTGCAAATCAACAATAGAAGAGACCCTCACTTTTCTTCCAACAGATGAGGATGGTATATTTGAACCCTCTTTTAGCACGCTCTATTTTCTACTAGTCTTGCCTTCTATTTTTATATTCTTTCTCTTCTATGTGCTCATTTTGTTCCTCCGATTTCTCTCGAGACAAAGTAATGATGCTTATGATGAACTCCCTCCTAAAATTCTCTATGTGTTCTCCATGTAAGTCTTAGGATGCTTGTATAAATACATAAAAAAAGATCATCATATAAGTTCTAATGGAATATAAGATGCAAACCTATCCTCATGGGTGTTATCGATGTTTGAGCACAACTAGTTTGAAAGTATACCTTAGGTAGTTTTGAACTACAAGTGAAACACTTTGAAAGAATATATCCAACATGTAATAATACATGCTAGCCACACAAAAAACTGTCATATTGCAAGGTGACCTTCATCCTTTTGAACTCCACTTCTTCTAGGTACTCATTGCAATCACCATCCACAATTGCTTTATGCATTTGAAAACCAAGTTCTAGTCTAGATTAAAATAAATTGTATGTTACTATTCTAAATGAACCTTTGATTTTTAGAACCATATCAATATAAATGAGTGACTAAAATTCATATATTTCTATCTTATAATACAAAAATTAGACAATTCATGTCTCGAATTTGTCTAACTTTTATATCCATAAGTGACTTATACATTGACATGCAAGTACCAAATTTCAATACACTTAAGGGACAAATTTTCACTCAAGAGGCCAAGCTTATGAAGAAAAGGTAAGCAATCCTCTATCATATACACTAATAAATGTACAAGTAAAGATGCTAAAGCAAAATTGAAGAAGTCTGGTGAAGAATCAAGTACCTCCCAAGCTAACTTTGTAGATAGAGGGAGAACTTCAAGAGGATGGGGTAGGGGAGGTAGGCAAGGCACAGTGACATCTCAAAACTCATCACTTTGTGCTATATGTGGACTTGAAAATCATATCAATGAGCATTCTTTCAAGAGCCCAAGGAACCATATATGAAGAGAATACAATAGAGAAGGATATGGAGCTCCTAGATTTAGACACAACAACAACAACTATGGCTACAATGGTAATAGCATTTTCAAAAAAATCTACAAAGGAAGTTACAAATGAAGAATATACAATGACAACTATACTAATGATCAATCACAAGAAGACTCTCTTGTACTCATAAATATGACTATGAAAGAAGGTAAATAAGATGCACATGCATACTATATTGATTCTAGATGCTCAAATCATGTTGCAAGGAATGTTGCACTTATCTCATATTTGGAAGGCCTCAAGAACAAACATTAAGTGAAAAAAGAAGATGACACAAGGAATCTTATGGAGAAGGTTGGAAATGTGAAGACACCAAATGGGAACATGAAATTGTTAAGTGGAGATCCTATGTACCTAACATCACGAAGAAACTGATAAGTGTAGGTGAGATTGTGGAGAAGGGATTGCATGTGAGGTTCACAAGGTAACCAATGTAGAATAACTATACCAAGGATTCAAAAAGATTTCCAATGGTGAAAAGAAAAGTTGGCTATTCACCTTTGAGATCCAAGACACAAAGATCATAGCATTGTTCAATAATGCTACACAAACTCTATTAGAGTTAGAAGGTTGGCACAAAAGGTTATCCCACATTAGGGAGATGACCTCGAAGCAAATTAGACATGGAGACATCTTGGGGTTTGTCTACACTGATGTTTGGGGACTAGGAAAGGAACCATCTATCTTAGGGTCAATGTATTATGTGTCTTTCATTGAAGATTGTAGATGATGGACTATATAAATATGTTGATAAGCTATGACCTAAACAAAAATGGTTATAGAATATATAATCATAGCACTAAAGGATTCATTGTAACTCATGATGAAGTATTTGATGAGAATGAATTTGGGCTTTAAGATGATTACACAAAAATCAATTTGTCGTATGACCTGGAGGATTATTTTCCAACATTGTGAAGTAAACATCCACAAAGTCTTGAAGAAATAAGTGAATCAAAGGATGATCTGAAGACACAAAGGAGGGAAATAAAGTCATGGAACTACAAAGGTAAAGCCCAAATGAAAGAGTTAGGAGATGTAGTAGAAACATCTCAACAAACAATCAGAAGGTCAAAAAGCGAGGGAAAAAGCTAGAAAGGTATATGATACCTCATTGGTAAATTGACACTCTATATACATAGCTCAGAATATGAACTCCAAAGAACCCTCATCTTATGAGGAAGCTAAGAAGAAGCCAGATTGGAACCATGCCATGGAGGATGAGATTGAAACATTCTAGGAGAACAGTAGTTGGGACAGAGTGCCTAAGAGATCAACCATGAAGGACATTGGATCCTGATGGACCTACAAGGTAAAAAAGAACTCTAATGCAACCATAACTAGGTACAGGGATAGGTTAATAGCCAAAGGATATGTTAAGACTCAAGGCATTGATTATGAGGATACCTTCTCTCTTGTCGCAAAGATGCCTACAATCATAATACTCGCGAGTGTTATGGATGCTAAGAATTAAAAGATATACCATATGGAAGTCAAGAATGCCTTTAGGAATGGATGGATCTCAAAAGATGTATACATGGCTCAAACCCTTGGATTTGAATATTCCCAATTTTGTGATTATGTTTGTAGATTAAGAAGATCTCTATATGGGCTAAAGCAAGCTCGAAGACCTTGGAATCATATACTAATTTCTTACCTATGAAAAAGGATTTATAAGAAGCAAAGAATATCCCTCATTGTTCATTAAAACATCACATGGAGAATTCATATATATGTCTGTATATGTAGATGAAATTATTGTAACACATAATGATGTTGAAGGCATCAGGGGAACCACACATCAAATGAAGGAAGAGTTCAAGATAAGTGATTTAGGGCAACAGACATACTTCCTTTGTTTGGAAGTCATGTATAAAAATCGTAGTGTGTATCTTACTCAAAGAAATTAGACTAAAGGTATGATCACAAGTTCAAAATGGAAAAT
Organism: Ceratopteris richardii; assembly: GCA_020310875.1. NCBI lineage: Eukaryota > Viridiplantae > Streptophyta > Polypodiopsida > Polypodiales > Pteridaceae > Ceratopteris > Ceratopteris richardii. The sequence continues at coordinate 26,280,307 of CM035430.1, forward strand.
GCAAAGGTTGGACTTATATGTATGGAAGTGAATTCCAAATTAAGTGCTTATGAAGGAGAACTCATTGAAGATGTAATAAGATACCAAAGCCTACTTGTGCATCTTAATTACGCTACCCTCGCAAGTGTAGGTATCATCTATAGTGTGAGTGTCCTAAGTCTATTTACGCACTCACCCTGAGAAAAATTACAGCAAGAAGATGATCGATTCGAAAGAACTATGGAAAAAAGAAATCATAGATATTGAAAGCTTAATCATAGATCAATGGTTCCAAAAAATTTCAAAAAGTAAGAGTATCATTAATATCAATACAAAATAGGGCAAAGAAAAAGAGATTTTCATATTCCCTCATCCTTGGCAATGATTGAGTTGGTAAAGACATAGATCCAAACCATCGATCTTAAGCCATATCCATTGTCATTCAATCTACAACTCGCAAGGATCTCACCGACAAGATAGAAGAAGAAATAGGATTCAAGAAGAATGGTAATGGACTATCCTTATTATTAAATATGTATATAAACCTTAATGTGTGAATGAAAAGCTTAGATAATTTGCATTAGGACCACACATTGATAGAAAAGGATTGGCAAGAATAGTTCGTGACCAACTAAATATGAAGCTTATAAGTGATATAGAGGGAAGCATGAATGGTATAGAATGAAGGAGAAAGAGGGTAGGATGGGGCCAAAATAAGATGAGGATCCAACCCTCTCAATATCACATGGGCAAAAAAATCATCTCCTTATAATAGACATGCAATCACAAATCTTAGTGTCTTCAAGTGATAGGAATCAACTTCAATTTTCAGTACAAACACCTTACGTTAATCAAGTATATGGTGATGTCTCAGTACAGGTGTATGAAGCTTGAGGTAGCCCAAGATGAAGAAGAACAACGCACATGCACACAACAAAATGAAGATCAATGAGCATGTACAACATGCAAAGAAACTCCCATTAGGTATATATGGCCATAAAACACCTCAGGAACACCATGAAACCTCCAAATGAAGAACCCAAGATAAAATTTCTCAAGAAAGTGAATAAAAAAAAATTGTTCAAATATCTCCAAAAAACTTTACTACAACTTAGGTCTATTTTAATGTTTTAAACTAAAAAGAGGTCCCTTTTCACACTTAACCAACATAAAAACATAAAGAATACTTAAAACATCCAGTTATAGCATTTAAAATCCTAAAATCGCTCTAGAAGTTCAAGCACTTCTTAACATTTAAAAAAATGAAATAAATTAGAAGAAATGGGTCTTTAATTGATAAACATTGGATTATAATCCCATAAAAGGTATGAAGATGTCAATAATTTGAAGCCTCTTATGTAGACACTACTTTAATAAAGCTTTTTATTCCTTGGCTGAACTCGAAAAGATTTGGCATGCATCCCAAAAGAAAATTTGGCCCCTCCTTTCATGACTTGACATTACATTTGTTCTTTTTGACAACAACTCCCCCATGCCTAGCATGTGTCATTGTTGAAAAGTTTGAAATTAGGGCTCTTGGGATCATATCCAATTGGTATCCTTCATCACCTATCTATTGCTAACATGGTGTTTGTTTTTCAAGAACTTCATTAGATGATTCCACTCTACAACTAGTAGAATAGTTGGGATTGGTAGGAGGTCCATGTGCATAGAGATTGTGGGTTATAGGTCAACATATAGATGAAAGTGAAGAACTTACTAAAACTTTTCAATGGTGCACCTAGAAGTGAGTGACAAATGAGTCCTTGATTTTCTTTTTAATAATGTCTATTTAAATACTATACATAATTAAAATAAACAATTGTGGTACTGAGATCAAGGATTTATCTAAGGAAAACAAGAAGACATTCTATGTGATATATAAAGCTTGGTTCTATTATTTGTGATATGACTACAAGCCCATTCACATCTAAAAATAGTTGCAAATCAATAATAGAAGAGACCCTCACTTTTCTACCACTAGATGGGGAGGGTATATGACACTCCTTTGTAGCACACTCTTTTTGCTACTAGTTTTGCCTTCTATTTTCATCTTCTTTCTCCTCTCTCTGTTTATTTTGTTCCTCTTCTTTCTCTCAAGACAAAGTAATGATGCTTATGATGAACTCTCTCCTAAAATTATCTATGTGTTTTTCCATGTAAGTCTCGAGATGCCTCTGTGAATACGTTAAAAAAAAGATCATCATGTACAATCTAATAGAATATAAAATGAAAACTTGTCCTCATGGGTGTTATCCATGTTTGAGCACAACTAGTTGAAAAGTGTACCTTAGGTAGTTTTGAAGTACAAATGAAATGCTTTGAAAGAATATATTCAACATGTAACAATACACACTAGCCACACAAATAACTATCATATTGGAAGGTGACCTTCATCATTTTGAACTTTGTTTCTTCTAGGTATTCATTTCTAAAGCTCATTGCAATCACCAGTATTAATCTTTTTATGCATTTGAAAATCAAGATCTAGTCTAAATCAACACAAATTGTATGTTACTATTCTAAATGAAGATTTGTTTTTTAGGGCCATATCAATATAAGTAAGTGAAAATTCATATATTCTATCTTAGAATGCATAATGGAAATCGAATTCAAGAATTAGACAAGTAATCTGTCAAGCTTGATTAGCATCAGACTCCAATGCGAATTGATTATATATGAAACAACCATAATTGTGATCTTTTGAGGTCAATAGTGTCAAATTGTGCATCACCGAGTGAACAAAATAATTCAAGTCATTTTGCATCAAAAGAAGTCACAAATTGGGGTCAAGTGCTATTCATGATTACTCTAGGCTTAAACTCTATGTAGGATAGCTGCCTTCTACAAGTTTGATTGTTTTGTCCGAGAATTCTTTTGTAGGGATCCCAAAGATCTAGAATACTATTCCAAGTGATTTTATGCCAAAAGTATTCTCAAAGTGGGTCCAAGTGAGAATCATGATTGCTATAAGACAAGCATGTGAAGGCACTCACATTTTAGAAGATGGTGTAAATTAAGTGGTTGTAGATTCAAAACCTCGAGAAAAGATGTATGTAAAGATAAGCAATTGTTCAAGTGCTAAGAAAAACGAAAAAACCACAATCTTTCAATCTATGATTGCCTTAGCGAGGAAAATTGTAGTTTGCATTTGGCTAATTTTTGTAGATTTTTTCTGACAAGATCATCCCAATTGATAAATGGAGAATGACCAATCAAGGCTAAGACTTGCTAAAATGAAGCCAAAATTCAAGTGTGCAAAACACAATGGACTTGATCTTAGGCATATATGTAGTAGTCATGGTTTGCATGTTCTATAATTTGTTGAGGAATGGGGTCATTTAGACTCATCCAAGAGTCGTAGAACAATATTGAGATAAGCAAAGCCCAGAAAATCAAAATGTCAGTGAATTTGCAATCGATGATTGCCCTAACCTAAGGAATTCCTGAATTGCATCTTTTAGTGAATCTCAAGTGAATCTCACGCCATCCTATGAGTGAAAGCATCAAGAAAATCCAAACAGTTGCATTCCATGGCTATCATATCATAGGGAAATTGTGATTTTCATTTTAGTGAAGTTTTTGAATATTGTGTGCTTGATTAAGAGCGAGGGCCTTTGAGAATCTAGGGAAGGAAAGTAAGAAGTTTGAAGTGAAAAGAAAAAACCCTATTTTGCACTTCACAATTTCCCCAAGCCAGGGTTTATCCAAAGCAATCACCTTTTGCAAAACTAGTTGAAAACTTACCAAAACACGCCAATACATAGGGATCAAAACCATTGATTTATCTAAGGTAAGAACCATCCAAAAGGAGGCAAAGTGAAAATCCCAATTTCTCTCCTCGAACGTAGTCCAATCTAGGACTAAGAAGTGACCAAGGGTAAACATATGAGTGGGGAATACCTATAAGACACATAAAAGACTGTAAAGTAAGAGCTGGTAACATCTCATTAGCCTAAATTAGGGTTTTTGTTCAAAGGCCTAATATATTGCAAAATTGAAATGTCTCACCTTGGTGTGAGGTCTAAACACATTCAAGATAGTCAACACTTGAGATCCATCATAAGAGTGCCAGAAAATCCCTTGAAAAGGCTTGGTTGCAAAACTCAACTATCTTGCCAAAGCAATCACCTTTTGCAAGAGTGTTGTAAATTGGAGCACAGGGGTACCTCATTCTTTCTGACAAACCTTTGAGTTTCATCATAGTACCAAGAAACCTTCAAGAAGGTTATCAATTGCAAACATTGACTTCTAAAGCAATTGGTTCTTGTAGTTGTGTTACTTTGAACATTTTTTAAGAGGAAAGTTTGCAACAAACTAATTGAAGTCATTCAAGAGAGAAAACCACCAATTGAGAGTTGTAGATTGAATGACAATGGATATGTTTTAAGATTAGTGGTTTGGATCTATGTCTTTACCAACTCAATCATTGCCAAGGATGCGAGAATAGGAAAATTTCTTTTTCTTTTCCCTTTTTTGTTTTGATATTCATGATACTCTTACTTTTTGAAAGTTTTTGGAACCATTGATCTATGATTAAGCGTTCAATATCTATGATTTCTTTGTTCCCTAGTTATTTTGAATCGATCATCTTCTTGCTGTGATTTTTCTAAGGTGTCTTATTATTCTATTGAATCATTAGCCTAGTCTTGTCCATTTGGGAAGCATAAGGCCTTTAATTCTTCTTCTAGCATGTTTATGCGTTTTTCTTCTAGTGCTCTTCATCATTTTTCTTGTCCTAGTACTTTCTTTTCTTTTTTATTCTTCTTTGAACTAAGGTGAAGACCTTATCCACCTATCTAGAGAAATCCTCCTTTTTGAGGGTCTAGAGCTACAATTTTGGAGTGGAGGCTAAGGTTTGAAGGGAGATAGGAAAGGATGACTTTTTTTCTTTCCTTTTTTTGTGTTGATCAATTTCAAGCTTTTAAGAGATGTGAGAGTGTTAGGAACCATCAATCCAATGATCAAGAGTTTGCTAAATTATCTTATTATATGATAGTTTTTTAAGGCTTCTTATCTTCTTCTTTTTAATCTTGCTTTGTGTTTTTTAAGTCAAGTAAGTCGTTGATTTCACTACATCCACCTAGATTCTTTTTCTAACATGATAATTCCTCTTGTCGTCTCCTATTCTGTACCATTTCTCTTGTCTTTCTTACTATTCTTTTTTCTTCTCCTTTGTACAAAAATGAACTTGTAATCCACTTTATTCAATGCAATTTTTGCGACTAGGATTTTAGGTTCGTTAGGAATAGATAAAGATTGAGGATTATGATCCTTCTCCACCAATCTCTTAGCCTTGGAGAGATAAACCTTGAACTTGTATCCTTCAAGCCCACATTGCACGTAGTGATAAGGTAGAAATTTTGTATACTAATTCCTAAAAAAAGGAAATTTTATTTCCTATAATCCCAAACAAATGGAAATTATGCTCAAGAAAATCTTGATGTGTATTTGATGGTGCCTTCTATGAAGAGGTGATGGCAAAGTGTAGAGATGAAATGGTCTTTGCGAAAACCTATTGACATCTACCTCTTTCTTGCTTGGACACTCTAATAGGCTCCACAAGCTTGAAAATGATACATGAATATGACCATAGGGCGTTGGAGCATTGATCTCAAATGTGTGAGTCAAGATAGACTAGTTTCCAATTTTGAGCATGAAGAGAAAGCCTGCTATATGGAAGAAGGCACTCTGAAAAATGTTTACTGCTCCTAACCTATTATGAATTGAATAAATTCATTTTCCATTGATTGAAATAGGAAATCAATGATATAATATAAGTTATATCATGAATGTAGAGTGACTATAGAGTGATCAATATACTTAAGAACTCACAAGTGTGCTCCCAACATTTCAAGAAGTACATAGTGCATATACACAATTATAGAGATTGATGAATAGCTCTCCACATAGAGCTCCAATGATCAAATTATTGTATACAAAAGATCCCAAGGTGTTACCTCTATGATCCAAGCATTGGATGAGACAATCAAACCTTAGGTTGAATTCAATAACTCTGAGAAGTGAGCAAACTAGAATAATAGATAGACACTAATATACAGTAGCTCAAGATCATGATGAAACTTCAAGTATATGTATTGATATGTTTTGAAGGACTCCAATGGCTATACAATGATTACAATGGTCACTCTAGAAAATATTGGGACCTCTATTGTAAATTATGTGACTTCTCACTAAAGTATATATAAGCTTTTCTTTGAGTTTTAGTTGGTAGATGTTGATTGATTGTACCGAAAGATTCCAATAACGTTTCATCTACTTATTTGAATTTTGATTTCAAATGTTATTCATGGTTTTTGGAAACCTCTAGGACTACCTTGATTCTTGACGTTTCATTGTGAAAGAAGTTTACAAAAGGTAAAAATATGTTGAGATTTATCCTTAGAAATGAACTAAGGATATATGTATAGACACATTTGTTTCTAAAAGTCCAATGTATACCCTGAATATGGTCAAACATTTAGGCTTAACATATGTAACAAAAACTCCCCCATAAACCAAACCAAAGATGCTTGATTCTTCATTCTTTTGCAATCTCGTGAAGTCCAATCATTGATTTGAATGTGCTTAGCTTTGCTCCATCCAAATATTTAGTTATCATGTCTCCACATTATTGTTGCATTGAGATATATGAAGGCTCAAATTTTTTGCCTCTAATATTCTCCCTAACATGGTGATAATGGACATCAATGTTTTTGGTCCTTGCACGATAAATAGGGTTTGATGCAAGATGTAAAGAGCTCATGTTTTCACCAAATATGTGATGAGTTGAAGTCTTAATTTCTAAATTAAAATATAGCATTTTAATCCACATATCTTCTTGAGTTCCATTGGCCAATATTCTATATTAAGCTTCTTTTCATGAAAAAGGAACAATACTTTGCTTCATTCATGAATAAGAGATGAGTTTAGAACCTACAATTGAAAGATAACCAAATGTACTTCTCCTATCATCTCTTCATTCTAGCAAATTTTCATTGTGAAAAAAAACCCTATTTTGCACTTCACAATTTCCCCAAGCTAGGGTTTATCCAAAGCAATCACCTTTTGCAAAACTAGTTGAAAACTTACCAAAACACGCTTGGAATATTCCCCAACACATAGGGATCAAACCATTGATTTATCTAAGGTAAGAACCATCCAAAAGGAGGCAAAGTGAAAATCCCAATTTCTCTCCTCAAAGGTAGTCCAATCTAGGACTAAGAAGTGACCAAGCGTAAACATATGAGTTGGAAATACCTATAAGACACATAAAAGAGTGTAAAGTAAGAGCTAGTAACATCTCATTGGCCTAAATTAGGGTTTTTTGTTCAAAGGCCTAATATATTGCAAAATTGAAATGTCTCACCTTGGTGTGAAGTCATAAACACATTCAAGATAGTGAAGAGTTGAGAGCCATCATAAGAGTGCCAGAAAATCCCTTGAAAAGGCTTGGTTCCAAAACTCAACTATCTTGCCAAAGCAATCACCTTTTGCAAGAGTGTTGTAAATTGGAGCCCAAGGGTACCTCGTTCTTGGGGAACATCTAACAAACCTTTGAGTTTCATCATAGTACCAACAAACCTTCAAGAAGGTTACCAATTGCAAAAAAAATGACTTCTAAACCAATTGCTTCTTGCAATTGTGTTACTTTGAACATTTTTTAAGAGGAAAGTTTGCAACAAACTAATTGAAGTCATTCAAGAGAGAAAACCACCAATTGAGATAAAGAAAGAGGTCTTTATTATTTGATCTCATTTGAATTCATACCAATTGAGCAAGTAACTCCCATGAGCCCTTCACATTCCACAGAACTGCAAACCCATAAATAATTGATCTCACTGATATTTAGTATTTCCATAACTTGGACGTGGAACAATTGAATAGATTTTCCAAGGTACCACATAGATAATAGCCATCATTTAATCTTACAAAAGTGAAGAAAAGCCTTTTTCCATGTTCTTATTGATGTTCAAAAAGAGTTTGCAAGCGTCATTTAAAGAATATCATATTGTTACTAGTCATAAATATAAATGAAACTATAATGAGATACTATAAAACAGAGAAGAATATGGATATAGATAGCACTAATAAAAAGATACTCTGAGAATTACATTCAAATGAATGAATTGTTACATAAGAGCAAGTTTACAAAGCTGGCTAGGTTTTCTATAATAGATCATATGTCTACTTCGCTTCATCCATTACATCATCTTTAGTCACTTGAGGAGGTTGAATTATCTTTTCTTGATCTAGGATTGGCTTTTTAACCTCAACCATGTCTTTGGGCTCATTTGCTAAAGGCAGTCATAGTTCAATTGAGGTAAGCTGGAATCTTTTAGTGTCATCAACATGCTTTCTACGCACCTCTTTGTCTTTGTATGCACACTCAATGAGACCAATACTTTGCATTCTAATGAAGCTTACTTGGGCTTCATCTTTCTCTAAAACTATAAAATTCTTGAACATTTTGAGAGCACATGCCAATGTCGTCCCTAGAAACAAATAGCTGATTAGAGATGATATCAAAAGAGAAGTGGTTGAGAAACATAGTGAACAAAATTACCTGTGCCAAAAAATAAGTACAAGACCCAATCTTCATCATATGAGAACAATTGGATCAACTTCATTATAAGCTTTTGTGGCTTCTAGTAAAGATTGACCAATTTTTTGTCCCCTGCCACATGAGAAAGCTTCTTTGCTACTGCAGGGAGCATCAAGACATTTGGAATTCCATTCTCATTGCAATGTTCCCTAACCCTCCTTTTACTAACTTCATCATAGTAACCCACTTTCAAGCACTCGATTGTACTAACAAACTTATGGCCTGGGGTGTGGTTTATGTTTTTCTTTACCCTGTGAACATTATCGTAAGTAAAGGTATACATGTGAACACAAAGGCTAAAGCGAACAATAGAATCCAAGTGCAAACAAATACCATGTAAGGCACTCTACAACATAACACCTTAACTTCAATGTTGTTCAAATAGAGAAGGATTAATCCCTTCTATGGAAAATAACAATCCTCCACAATGGTGATAGGGTCATTTCAACATTTTGCAAATTTGTGGGTGTTTGAATGGCTCATCATCGTTAACTTACCCACTCATCCTAAATCCATATGGGATATTTACTATGAGAAGGGAAAAATGTCTCCTGGGAACTATGGTAAAAATATTATTACATCCTCACAAAATACTCCATAATATTGTGTTCGAAGGGGGTCTACTAGGTTCCCAAAAAAAATTCAATCTGGAGGACTCATCATCAAAGTCCATCTCCTTAGCCTTTAATTTGGAATTATCATGCCTTGCCCTTTGAACATGCGTGAGGAAGGTGGCACGGTAGTCATCAGTTGACTCACCACTCTTCTTATTCATGGTCTCTACAAAGAAGCAAAGAATATCAGTTTTAGGGTGATTCTACCATGCATTAAAAGTGCAACATTCATTAATAAACTTGATACTTAGCATCAAATCTTTCTATAAAGTGTGTGATAGGCATGGATCTCGGAGAAAAACCTCAACTTAGTGCTTAAAGTTGATATTAGGCATCGAGTCTATATAATACACTTGATGCTTAACACTGATTTTCTGCTGCAACTCGATGTTTAGCATCGGCATTCTATGTAAACTCGATGCCTAGCTTCATAAGTTGATGCTGAGCATTGAACTTTAACATGAGTTCAATGCCTAGGAAAGACCATCTACATAAATCAGTACCTAACATCGACTTGCACCAACTATCTAGAGCAACTCAATGCCTAGCATCTAATATGATCAGACTATTTACAAATAACAGGACAAATCACCTAATCATGGAACAATATAAAATATTTTGATAATGCTCTATATGAGGAGCTGGCGGGGTATTTTGCCTAGACTTCATTCATGTGAAGCATGCAAGCCCCCTCATCATGACCTCTAGTATCTTCATATAAACCCTATGATTGCATTGAAACTAGATGGTTAGTTATTGAAAAGTAAATGCCAAAATCTCCTTAAGTCGATTGCACTTAGTTGTTAAGCTCTACCACCATCTCCGCAAGGCTCAATTCTTGTGATATAACCCTTGATAATGTTGAAATTATCAATGTTTCATCCTTAATTCCTTGTAGAGCTCTCCAAGTGAGGAGCTTCATGTCTTTAGCAGCTTCTTCAATATCGAGTTTTGAACTTCTTTCCTTTTCCCTTTACATCCACTTGAGGAGTCAAGAATTTCCATCTTTTGCTTCTAACCTTTCATCTCCTTGTTCTCACACATGGTGAATAACCTATCTTGGAGCTCCCAAACTTCTCTTCTCTTGAAGGCTAGTTGGAACCATGAGTCAAATGTCCTAAGTGCATTTGACTTAACATCCTCATCCATAGCTATCCTGACCTCTATCAAACACTGATTCCTTAGGTTAGGATGGATTCCACCACCATCTACTCTAAATGCATCAACCTATTAATAATGGGAAAAATGAATGTCTCAATGGAAGACATCTTTTGTCTATAGTCATTGTCATTATTGTGATCCCAAGCTAGGAGCTTTGCTTCCTCTGTACTTATACCAACATAGATTTTACACTTTGAATACCTGAAAAAGTATGTAGTGGGGTGCTTCTTAACCAGCTATCTTTAGGCCTCTATAGAGTGTGATCCTCCAATGAGATAATAGGAGTAGTCTTCAAATAAACTTTCATTGAATTCCTCAATGAAACTACACTTATTTGGATCATCCATTACCAAGAAGGGCACAACAATTGCATGTGGGTTGATATTCATTTTCTTTTTCAGATTTTGTACATATAGGTTATGGGGCTCCCTTATGTCAAGAGGTCAATGTCCACTGGTAGGATTGTTTAAAGAAGAAAGGATAGATAAACATTTCATAAGTGGTTCACACTTCTCACGAATACCAACAAGCAATTTTGGTGTCCTTCACATGAAAAGAATTGAAAGAAAATGTTAGTTGAAACTACTGTTACAATATTTTTGCATTGTCTAGGAAAAAATGCTCCTACTATATGCACAACTAATATATGACTCATAGGAGGAAAAAATATATGATTGTCTCACAAACCAAGCCAATATAGATGAGGTGGCAAGTCAAGTGGACTTCTCTCCCAATGGATAGTAGAATGAGACCACGAATCTCGATCTGAGGGATATTAAAAACGACATGCCCAAATTCCTAGAGAATATAAAGGAAATGTCTTTGATTGACCCTTCTCTACCATTACCAATTTTACTAGATTTTGATATTCAAGTGAATAAATATTATTTTACTTAGTGGTATTGAAAGAGCATTCAACATTAGAGAAGACTTTGCACTTGTGACAATTGCATGTAATGTATAGGAAGAGGATGGGTTCATCTCTGATTAAAGAAAATGCTTCTTAATGTTTCAACTAGGTGAGGAAAGACATTGAAATAGGAGGTTGTATGACAACAAGTTGGAGGTAAGAGGTTCTAATCTTCTCTGATTATTTGATTTAAAAATGATTAGGATCCTAAATTGGATTCTCTTCATGTGTTTTTTACAAAAAAATTTAGAGAAGTAGATGATTACCTAGGAAGACATAAAAGAGAATATCATGGTTGAAATGCAACTCTTAGAAAGGTACTTAAAAGTAGCTGCAATTTTTTTGGCCTAGCACAAAAACCTCAGCAATGAGGGAATTGTAGCTAATTTTTTCTTCAAAAAACTATCTTGCTATCTATGTGCATTTTGTATTTCTACTAGTTATGAGAACATAATTTATTTAGAAAAATTCACTGCGCAAGATATTTTTGGGTATCATTTTTCATCTAGTGCTTAAGAAGAGAATATTTTAGTTCTTATTTAGGGCTCGCACTAGCTTCAAGAATAGAGAGAAGTGAGCAAATACACCTTTATGAGAAGAATTAGCTACAATTTAAGAGGAAGCCAAAGGAATAATTTTTAATAGACTACACAACAACTAAGCAAGAAAATTTTGTATCATGTATTGAAAAAGATATCTAATACAAACATTTATTTATTTTTAAAAAAATTATTTAATGCATACTATGATGTATTTCAAAACATGTTTAATAGAAAGTGGTATGTGTGATACAAAGTGTCATTGCATGATTGTGTCATTATATTCACCCATTGTTGGTTAATAAATCATTGTTTGCTTCTCCATCTTTCTCGTGCATCAAGAGCATTAGATTTTTTAAATACTTGAATGATTGAGCTTCCTTTAAGGCTTTTACAATATTTCATGATTTTATAGTGTACTTGGCATGAAAATCTTTCATGCTTTGTCTATAGTACCATTGGAAGAGTTCACAAATATTGTTTCCTTTGTGGCTACCCCACCATGTTGAGTATGCCTAAAGTATGAATTATGTGCCATATAATGAGACTTCTCCATACTTTGAGTTCTCCAAATGCTTGGATCATCATATTTTTGTGTGAGGAAAGGAAGAGTGGGCATACATGCCGGAGCTAGTCATTACTCCTCGAGGAAGTCTATCTTGTCATCGAAATAGTCCTTGCCATTTGGACTTATGGATCTTCAAGTGACATATGACATCATTCAAATATGCCTCAAGAGATGAGAGATCCTTAAAATGAGTTTTAGATGACTTACATAGATATGAAAAAAATGTGTTGAAAATTGTATGAGGAGGAGAAAGCTAAACATACCTATATAGGAGAGCCTATCTTCTCACCTAAGAAACAAGAATGAAAGAGTCAAAAAGACTAGAGACTGGCGAAGACTCTTAAGAGAAACAAACTCGATGGGAACCAATCCCACTTTCCCAATAATTCCAAAAGAAGTGAACAAAATTGGTTTAGGATGAGGAAACCCTAGTCCTTAATTTAGTCTCCCAATGGGTAGATATATCCTAGTCCACAAGAAATGCAACAAATTTTCTTTCCATTTCTGCTTGTAAGACCATACGTTACATGCAAAAGGCTCCAAAATTTTGAAGTTGTCAAGTGCATGAAAAATCACTAAGATGGCATTATTGATCCTTATGATCATGTAGCACAACTCAAGCAAGTGCTATGAGCTCAGCAAGAGAATGTTTTTTTTCACAATAGGAATCTTGTGGGCTTGTGTTGGTAGGAACTGCATTGACTTGGTTTCATCCATTGGATAGATAGACATTTGGAAACATTGAACATCTCCTAGATTATCTTATTGGTGAATTTTCAAAGAAAGGAGTCAAACATGTCACCGCTTCTTTGATTCATAGCTTCAAACAGCATATTCGTGAGAGTATGAGGCATGCTACTCATAGATTCAATTAATATGTAGATAGATGTCCAGTCAGGGACCTTCCTTCCCAAGAAAAGAAGACTTCGATCTTCTTGGATGGTTTTATTAGTATTCAACTATAGACATTTGTCTATGTAAAGCAATTCCAAAAATTAGATCCATGCTTGAAGGAGTGCATAGATTTGGAAGATAGTTTAACAAAAGACCTAAAACTTCCACAAGTACACACTATGCTTCTTCTTGCATTAGTAGATTACACTTATCCTCTATTGATGAAATTTCTAACATGGTAGTTTAAAGTTAGGAACTCAATAATTCTTAGAAAACTGAGTATACCATGGCGCACCTCAACATGTGCAACCAATTAGAAGATGTTACCAATGCAGCGGAGACCATCCAACACAAAGTTTTAGTTTTGGAAAAGCTCAAAGAGTATATGTATTGCTTCAAATCAACAATATTCTTAATGTAAAAATGTTTTTCAGTCTTTATATATACACTTGAGGATATGGCCACACCTTTTCTTCATGGATTTGAATTCAAAATCACGTGGGCTTGGTAGTTTAGATGGATTGGAAGCTTTTCCTACAATCTAGAAAAAGAGAAAGTTGAATTCATATCTACTTTTTGATTGATTGATTGAGAATCAATCCCAACGACTTCTAACATGGCTTTTAGGCATTTTACTCTTTCCTTTTACAAATATAAATACTTTGTAAATTACATAAGAAGGTGATCCTGTGATCAAACTCTCAATACAATAAATGTTTTTAAAATAAAACTCTACAAGGAATATATGTGGCATCATTCAAATGATGGATTTGATGAAGATCATGTCCACCTCAAACATAATGAAATCTTGATATTCCAACAACTCCCCCTCAAGCTAAAGTATGCTTGAGTCATCATTCTCTGATAGGTTGAATACATGCCATAGCTTTGAATCTACAAAGATTTATCCCATCAAGTGCCTTTCTCATCATGTTTGCTATTTGCTTCTCATTAGGAAAAAATGAAATGTCAATTTCCTTTGCCATAAGCTTCTCTCTTACAAAGTGATAATGGACTTCTATGTGCTTTGTCCTTGCATGAAAAATTGGATTTGCAGCCAAATGCATGAAACTTACAATATCCTCAAATAAGTGAGGTTTGGAACTTACAAGTCCCAAATCTGAGTACAACTCCTTGAGCCATATTGCTTCTTGAGTTGCAATTCAAAACCTACAAATGCAAAGTATCTAAAGGTACTTCTTCTATCATCCTTTGCTCCTAATCAATCTAAATCTAAATATATTTTGATATTCAAATCTAAACAATAAGGATAATAGATACTATCATTAAGTGTCCCTTTGAGGTACTTGAGTACTCTTTGTGTAGCATCTATGTGTGGCCTTCGAGGTGAGTGCATGAATTGATTAAGCACTCCCACACTATATGATATGTCTGGTCTTGTGTGAGTAGCATATATCAAGCTACCAACTAACCTTTGATACTCTTTAGGATCATCAATCTGCTTACCTTCATAGACACTTAGTTTATGGTTCAATTCCAAAGGTGTACCTGCAAGCTTCATTCTGAACTTGACAAGTAGGACTTGAATGTATCTTCTTTGATTTAGATACATCCCTTCATCTGTATAAATTACTTGCCTACCTAGGAAATATGTGAGCTCACCTAAGTCACTAATTTTGAACTCCTCTTGCATGTGTCTCTTGATCCTTTGAATGCCATTCAGATCATCACCTATCACAATAATATCATCTACATATACACATAGATAGATAAGCTCATTATTATCCCTTTTGATGAATAAAGAAGGATTTCTGTTGCTAGGTTTGAACCCTTGATCTTGAAGGTTTGTAACCATTCTTAGGTGCTTGAAGATTGGTGAAGTACTCCTCTTTACTTGACATGTGGTTACTACAACCACTATCTATATACCACACCTCATCATGTGGTTAACCTTCACTTTTATGCTTCATAGCTAACAAATGCTCATTTTTTGAACTTGTTGAGGAGTTAACATAATTACCTTGCCCTTTGTAGTTGTTCCCACCTTGCTTTTTCCAACAATCTTTGGCATAGTGTCCTTTGCTTCCCACAATTGAAGCATCCCTTTGAGTTGGAGTAGCCTCGACGTCCATATCTTCCTCCTGTACCTCTTCCTCTTCCTCTTCCTCTTGATGATTGACCTTCATCTTGGCTTGAATGACTCCCTTGCTAGCTTTGGATGCCTCATTGGTAGTTGTTTTTACCTCTTTCTCTTGAAGCACCTCTATTCCCTTTGCCTCTTCCTCCTTTTCTTACATAGAAGAGTTGATCTTGGCTGCCCTTTGACTTTTTCCTTCCATGGTTGAGCTCCTCAGTCACCATAAGAGAAGTAAGTTGCTCAAAATCTGGTAATAAATCCCTTACGTACACAGAGGTTGTGAATGCCTTCCATTTAATCATCTTCTCTAAGCACATTAAGTGTGTGGGCAACTAGTTCATCATCATCTACAACACATCTTATTGAACCAAGTGCATCCGACATCTCTTTTACTTTGAGTATGAAGTCATTAATGCTATGATTTGATGACTTCCTACGGTTGTTGAGTTCATTCTTGAGCTGAATTTTTCTAGCCTTTGTAGAGGTAGAGTACAACCTTTCTAAATACTCCCAAACCTTCTTAGATGTATCTAGGTCTTGGATATGACCTATCATGGAGTTGCTTATGTGTTGAGAAAGAATGAAGATCACTCTCCTATACCTTTCTTTCCATTCTCTAATGGCTCTCCTTTGATTCTCAGTAGGTGTATATGGATCTATGTATGGCTTCACCTCAGTACCACTAACCAACCCCCAAAGACCCTTTCCATGAGGAAGTTAGAGATTTTAAACTTCCAAGGTTGGTAATTGCTCTTTTCAAGCTTCTCAATCTGAGTATTATAGTCTCCCATTATGTATGAGACTAGAAAGTGGCTCCTAATCCCTCCTTGGATTGTGATAGATGTGAGAAAGAATGTTATGTTACCTTCCCACAAGAGTCTCCACTTGTCATGAACTTTTGATCATGATAGAAGCTCCCCCTTGCTTCAAATCCTTCTTCAAATCTTCCTGGCCTGCCTTTGCTTCAATCCTTAGCTCTCAAGAAACTTCAAGGCCTCCTCTTGATGTCCTCAATGCTCAATGATGAGCTATGATACCACTGATGGAGTATATCCACTCCTAGTTGCAGCAAAAGAATGATAGGCCCTTCCTAGGACCAAACAGTTCGCTACCACAATCCACTAAAAATTGAATTGCTCTTTGGACCTATGAAATTTTTCACATTAAAAATAGACAGTATGGGCTTTCTAACAAGCCAAAGATCACTCAATTTGGAGAATGTGACCTATGTCAACCTCCTACACAAGACAGACCAAAATCTTCCCAAACAGATAGCTTACACTTATGTGTACCTCTTCACACACATATGATGGCGAATATGCAGAGATAGACCAGAGAGCTCAATATAAAAAAGGATAATGAACACTTGATACTAAGATTATATTCAAAATAAATCTTACAACAAGAGCTATAAGACGAACTATCTTGCACATGAAACGAACAACTACACAAAGAGATATAGGCAATACAAAATCTCAGCCAAAGTGAAAACTTCAGCAAGCAGGGGGGCTAGCTTAGACCTAGAGTATACACTCCCAATGAGAACCTAAAAATGCACAAATGAAGCTTGAGGATGGCCATGACCTTCTTCCAAGCTATTGCTTATATGATGCTCTAAAAGTTGGTGTACAATTTGAATTCAAATCATGCCTCGGAGATCCCCCGCTTTTCTCAATCAAGGTAGATGGAATCTTGAGCTGAAAAAGTCGTGGAAAAGTGGTTGTAGACTTTACAAAAAAGTGAAATGATGTGGCACTTAAGTTAAGCCTTGATGCTCTCATTGGAAGAATTCACATCTGAATGTATGATCTGCAACTTCCATTTAGCCATGATGTATCCATGTATCTTGAAAGGAAGTTTGTGAAGCTTTCCTTCAAGACATCCTTCACATGACTCTACATCATCTAGTCGAGCAAAATTAGGCAAAATCTCCACCATACCTTGATCTTTGATATGCTTAAGAGCTGTGTAATTGATATGAACAAATATAGTATGCCATAACTTCATTTTTTCCTTAGGTTTAGTAGACCTAGCAACATTAGCATGACTTATTTTGGACAATACAAACATGGAACTTTTGTTTTCACCTTTAATTATACAATGCTCCTCATTAGGTGAGAGGATCTAACTTGAATCTTTCTTAAAAATGACTTTATAACCATCTGACAAGAAAGTGGAGATAGAGAGCAAATTCTTCTTCATGTCTAGAACATAAATAACACTAAAAATTGTGAAAATTCCACTTGCTCTGGACTTAAGGTTCACTTCTCCAACACTAAAAACATCCAAATCATGGCTATTTTCAATGATCACTCTTCTGCGTGAAGAGTTATTAAGGGAAGAAAATAAAATACCTTCCTTCAACCTGTCATGTGCTTAGTAGCTATAGAATAAAAAATCCAAGGATTATATGAGATTGCATTTAATGCCACCTTATCAAAAGCTACTTCTTCAATAATAGCACATGCATATGAATCTACCTTTGAAGATTTTGGTTTTGGATCATCTTTACCATACTTGATGCTTTCTTCTTCTCATTAAAAATCCTTGTTTTGCATTTTGCTATGAAATGACCTAGTTTCTTACAATAATGGCATATTGCTTTCTTTGAACCAGATGTAGTTGAAGACTTAGAATTATAAGACTTACTTTCCTTCTTGGATTGCTGACTCTTCTTCTGCTTCTTTGTCTCCTTCTTCTTTCCCTTCGATGATGATAATATGGCTTCATCATTCTCTTCCATACTCTTTTGTTTATCTTCATCTTGAAGTAATAGGAACTATAAATCTTCAAATGAAAGTTCTCTATCTCTTATAGAGAGAGATAAAGAAGTAACAAAAGCAAGATATGTAGATGGAAGTGAGTTCAGAGATGTATTTACCATCTCTCCATTTGAAATATTAACTCCCATATTTAGTTACGGATCTCGTAAATCTTTGAGCTTCAAAATATGTGATTGAACTGATTCACCAACTTTCATCCTTGTGTTGGCTAGATGTCTCCTTAGATGAGCTTTCTTAGCAGGGTTTGTGCTCTGATACAGATTCTCTAACTCCAACCAGGTTTGACGAGAGGTTCTGCATGACTTGATTTGGGGTATAATATGCCTCTTGACTCCCATAGCAATATATGAAAGTCTTGTGCATCCATTGAATCCCGTGTGGATTGCTCTTATGTAGGACATAATCTGATAGTAATACCACTGGCTCCTGATGATCAAGTGGTTCCTTCTTCTTGACTAACCTCTTCTTGAGTAGAAATAGGAACATGGGTTCTTCTAGAAGGTGAATTCACCTCTTCTCCGGCTTGTCTTGGCCTTGGATAAGTTCCATTGACAATATTCCATAAGTCTTTTGATAATAACAAATTCATCATCATAAAACTCCGCATTGGAATAATTAGATGTTCCCTCAAGCTTGTCTTTATTCTCAAGTCTATAGTGATTCATTTTTAATGGTGTATGTCAAATATGCTCTGATACCAAATGTTGGAAGTGGGGTGGGCCACAATAACAATATATCACTGATATACAGGATCCTCCAACACATGAACCTTAGCATACACACCTTAACACTCAAAAATAGATGAGTGAAAAATAGAGAGAGAATAGACAAGGTCTTTCAAAGTGCATGGTAAGGTAGGATGCTCACCCACACTAACTTATATTCCAATGTCAAATCACAATGTGTGAATATGATACAAAGTGACAATATCTGAATCTAGGTAGAAATAGGAACTAGATACAAGGGATTGTGTGCCTAAGAGGCATGAAGAGTATGTGTGTGTGTGTGTGTGAATATGGAGAATATGAGCAGTTAGAGCCGTTTTACAACAAACCCAAATTTTGATTAACCTAAATCAGAAACAAGTGAATGAACAAGTGAGGACAAATGTAGACTTGTTACTCACAGCATGTTGGCTGATACAAACTCCTCTAGATGTCTCTAGATGTAGAGCACAACTCCTCCAAGAGTATAGAAACTCTCCCTCCAAGATCTCCTCCAAGGTCTCCTCCTTCAGTTGAACTCCTTGAGTGATGCTTGAGAAGATGATCTCCTTGAGAAGATTATCTTGATCGCTCCTTCAGTAATTGAGTGATAATAAATAAGTGAGTCCATGCCTTGTTTTATAGATTTGAGGAAGCTCCTATGATTAAACTAAAAGCCATGAATCTCTTCTAAAAGCATACGTTTGTAAATGATAGAAAAGCAATCATAAAATCATAAAACGGCACCAAAATCATCCTCTACAAAAATTTGATTTTCCCATTGTGATATGCCTAATAGGACTTGAACCTAGGTGGCTAGCATGAGAGGCAATTTACTTATCCAATGCACCCAGTGCACTTCTTGTAGGAGAAGCTACAAATAATACACTATATGCTACAACATATACATGATGTGCTAGAATATCTGAACTAAGGACTATTGTGACATTGTTTCCAACATGAAGCATGTGTTGATTACTTGAGAAAGAAACTTGAAGATGTATGTATGGACAAAAATGAGTTATTGGATGTATATGTTACACACATCAAGGATTTGAAAGAGCAATTGGCAAACATTAATGAGATCATTCTGGATGCATCACTCATTTCTACACTACTCAAAGTATTGTCAAAATCTTTTCAAATCTTTGCTACTACACTTTGTTTGGTTGAAAATAGAAATCCAAATTTTTATACTTTTGATTAGTTTTTGTCTCTTCTTTTTCAAGAAGAGTGATCAATAGTGAATAGAAGTGGTCTGCATGAGGGAATGCAAGCACTTACTACTACATTAAAGGGAAAAAGCTAGTCTACTTTAACTTTGGGTTCATCAAAACAAAAGTCTCACTCTTCCTCTTCCACTTCTTCCTCTCTTCATGGTGATATGAAAAAGAAAAACAGATGCAAGTATTGTCAAAAATTTGGACATACCATTGATGAATGTAGAAAGCTTTTCAAGCATAATAAAAAGAAGAAAGAACTAGGCATATCGATTGTTGAGAATACATCTAATGCAAAGAATGATGAAGCTAATGTTTCTCAAGATGTTTGGGCATGTGTTGCTACATGCCATTATGTTTTATCATCATATTCTACATGTATGATTGTGAATGATGGTGATTGGGGTTAGTTCTTTTATAATGATGCTTCAAAGAATATCACTTCATGCAAAAAAAAATTTGCAGCCTTGAAAGATGTGCCCAAAGGATGACATGTTGTGATGCAAATAGTGCTTCTTATCCTATTATTTGAGTTGGAGAAATTCAGCTTATGGCTATAGATGGAGGTATTGTTATTCTCAAGAATGCATTGTACGTGCCCAGTATCAAAAAGAATTTGATTTTGGTTCCTACTAATTCTTAGTGTCGGACTTCATGTACACTTTGTTAATAACAGATGTATGGTTCATGATCTCAGCAATGGAAATGTTATTGTGATGTCAAAGAAATTATGCAATGGCTTTCATCATTTGGAGACATATAAGAGAGTTGCCTCAAATGCATTTCTTACACATACTTCTTCTATGGTTGAAATGGATGCTTGTTTCGGTCATTTGAACTTCAATAGTTTGCTTTACTTGTGAAATAAGGATATTTTTATTAGTTTTCCAACACTTGAGTCAATTGAAAATCATGCATGCAAAGGTTGTATACTTGGAAAATTCCATCGTGCTCGTTTTCCCAAAGATAGTGCTACACATGCTACACAAAAATTGCAACTTATTCATAAACATGTATGTGCTTTGTTCAAGACTCCATCATTTGGAAAGCATGTACACTTTCCTTCATAAATGATGCAACTCACCATACTTGGTGTATCCTATGAAAGCAAAGAATGAGGTATTCTCTTGCTTTAAAATAATTTTAGCTATGGCTAAAATTTTTGTTGAAATAAGCTTTTGACTCTTTGCATGAATCATGGTGGTGAATAGATGTCAAATGAATTTAATGTTTTTCTTTGTGAAAGAGGTATGGCTCACCAATGTAAAGTGCCATATACACCTCAACAAAATGGTGTTGCTGGAGCGCAAGGTTAGAATGCTTCTTCAAATGGCATGATGTATGATTAAAGAAATCCATCTTTCATATAAGTTTTGGATGGAAGGAGTCATGTGTGCAAACTACATATTGAATTGTTGTCCTATGAAAACATTGAGAATCATTACATCTTATGAGGCTTGGAATGGGTGGAAGCCAATGGTTAGTCATATGTGCATATTTGGTTGTTTGGCATATGTTCTTGTACCATCGCAACTGGCAAGAGAAGGGAGATAAGGTAGAGAGCTCACTCACATACTCTCACACTCAAGGACCACACATAGATTGAGGCAAGGAAGAATCTTCTTCTTCTTCTTCTTCTTCTTCTTCTTCTTCTTCTTCTTCTTCTTCTTCTTCTTCTTCTTCTTCTTCTTCTTCTTCTTCTTCTTCTTCTTCTATTACATAAAGATAATCTACAAGAATGACCTGATACAACAATACAACTAGTGCAATATATAAAGAAGAGTACATAAGGAATATACTAACATCCACGAATGAGTAAGCTGGCAAGAAACAAATGTGCCATCATTCTTGGTAGATAAATCTAGTAAGGATCAATGAAGTATCCCTAACATATACCAGTGTGTTTGCAAAGTCCATTCATAACAAAGATCACAACTATGCAAGATGGCTATGAACCAAAGGCAAACTCTAACATGGAAACCCAAGGCCAACACACCATTCATCGATGATGTACTCAGTCACATACTCTAAATCAATACGTATGGGATGCTAAGCCACCATCATTCACTTCAAAGTTCATATGTGAAAAGGATTATATATCTTCTCTAGAGAAGTAGTAGTAGAGTAAGGCTTGCCTCTTCATGGAAGATCCCTGTGCTCATTGGCATAGCCTTGTCTCTTGCACACATTCTAAGATTAGTTGCACTTCAAGTATGCACCCAATTAGGTGTTGAGATATCAAGCTTAACATGTGATGATCGAGGATGAAACATATCACTTTTTCATTTCTTTGACATGTATAGTGGTCATGCTAGTATATGTTAGGGATACATTATTCAACTTTACTAGATTCATCTACCAAGAGTGATGCCACACTTGTTTTCTACCACATCACGCATTTGCAGACATTGGGTTTTTCCTTATGTACCATTATTTATATATTATTGTAGTTGTATTATTGTATTAGGTCATTCTTGTATATTCCTTTTATGTAATATAAGAAGAAGAAGAAGATCATTCTTCCTTGCCTTAGTCTGTGTGTGTGCTTCTCCTTGTGTGTGAGAGTGTGTGAGTGAGATCTCTTCCTTATCTCCTTCCTCATGACATGGTATCAGAGCCAGTGTGGCTATAGAGAGCTCGTGGAGAATGGCGACACTGAAGAGTATGCAAGAAGGTATGGAGAAAGCATGATTCACAAATGAACTCAGATTGCTACGAAAATTGGCAATTCAGCCCACAAAAAAATCAGGTCAGCTTGCAAAATTGTAACTTGCGTTCTATTCCACAATACTCAAATATTCTAGATCCAAATTTTCATGTGATTCCATGTACTATTGATACATGAAAACTGTGTTTTTTTTAGATCAAATTGTCACTTCACAGTGTGACAATATTCGAGCGGAGGTGCTTCTAGTGTTTTTGTAGTGTTGCAATTTGCTATCGAAATGGAAAGTGCAGATGGAATGAGTCAGGTTATGAGCAATAAGCTAGACAAGAACAACTTCCATGCTTGGAGATTTACAATCATGAGTTTTCTTATGGGAAAAGACTACTGGAAGTACATCAAAGGAGAGAACAAAAATGTGAGGATGGATTTGTACTTGATGAAGATGAAGTGGTGTTGCAGAAACTTTGCACTAAATTAGCCAAATGAACTCCAGAGATATGTACAGGACTCTTTTAACTTGCAAAAGGATGTATTAGACACCCTACGTACCTTGGAAGATCACTCTCAAAAAGATGAATCAAAACAGATAGGTAAGAGTTGATCCAAGAGTAAAAAACTTGTTATTTTTGTTCCTACACCTGTTTAGTGTTTTGAACAATTCTCTGAGCATAACAACAATTAGCTTAATTCATTTTGAGGAACTCTAATTAACTTAGTAAGCTAGCAATAATGAGTGATTTCATAAAAAATGATGGACTACATACAGAGAAAGGAGTACAGCAAGTCACAGCTCCATCCCGACATTCACGGGCTGCAACAGTCATCAGACCAATGAGCAAAGATATGCTAATATCTGATGATCGCAAGAAGCAATGCTAATAAAACTTTGTAGGATTATAATAGACAATATGCTGATTTCATCGTCTTTGAATCATGGCAAACCACACACTGAGAAGCTATGAGAAAATCATTGTTCTGATGGAGTACTAACATAGAAAATAAAATGAGAATATAATGATCATATATGTATTAAAACATGTACAAATACAATCTCATTGGAAACCATACATTGCTCAATGTGTGAGAGGTGAAAGAGCTATAAGATGAGCTCTCACTGCACAATAAAACTCATTCAAAGTGGTCTCATGGGCTCGAGATAATACGCAAGTCTTTTGATCCCCCTTTTATAATCATGTTTGGAGCCAAGGTTTGAGTTCAAATTCAAACTTCTACCTAAAAGGTGAATCCTAAGGTGTACGATAGATTCCCTTATCACTCAACAACTAATTGATTTCTGATTTTAGAGCTTCATAACTCCACATGGGTGTAACCCACTTTTACAAGGATAAATATGAAGGATTTTTACAAGAGACTATTCATATGTAGTCTTGAAAAGGTTATGCCAATAAATCAAGCATAAGTTAATCAACAAAGTATGTGGGCTTGGGTTTAATTACACCAACAGATCCCCCTCAAGTCTAACATGCTTCGTATTCATTCCTCCCTGATTTCCTTCAAACCAATCATACCTTTGAATTTACTGAGTTTTGTTCCATCTAATGCCTTGGTTAAAATGTCTGCACATTGTTGATGAATTGACACATATGATGCTTGAATTTCCTTGCTCACAATCTTCTCTCTTACATAGTTGTAATGTACTTCAGTATGTTTAGTCCTTGCATGAAAAATTGGATTGGCAGCCAAGTGAATGGAACTCATGTTGTCACCAAAAACTTGGAGTTCCAATCTCCAATCCAAGATCTATGAATAGTGTCTTCATCCACATTGCTTCTTGAATAGCTATATCAAGACCTCTGTATTCAGCTTCTGTGGAAGAGAGAGCAAATGTGGGTTGCTTCTTAGATGACCATGAGACAAGTTTTGACCCTACAAAGGAAAGATATCCTGAGGTGCTCCTTCTCTCTTCCTTAGAGCCAGCTCAATCTACATCAGAGAACAACTTTAGACTTAAATCAGATACATAAGGGTCCCTTTGAGATATCTGAGCATCCTCTTGGTAGCTTCCATGTGAGGTTTCCTAGGTGTGTGCATAAATTGACTTAGCACACTCACACTATAACATATATCTACTCTTGTCAATGTGGCGTAGTTCAAACTACCCACAAGGCTCTGATAACTTGTGATGCCTTCTATGAGTTCACCTTCATGTGAGCTCAATTTGTGATTAACCTCCATTGGAGTACCTGCAATCTTGCAATCTTGCATCTTGAACTTTATCAACAAGTCTTTAATGTATTTCGTTTGAGTAAAAAATAGACCATGATCTCTGTATACTACCTCCAATCCTCGGAAGTATGTGAGTGAACCCAAGTCACTTATCTTGAACTCTTCTTGCATCTGCTCCTTGACCTTCTTTATCCCATTTGCATCATTTCTTGTAAGTATAATATCATCCACATACACACACAAATAGATGACTTCAGAATTACTCTTTTTGATGAAGAGTGATGGATCTACCTTGCTAGGTTCAAATCCTTTATCCTACAAGAATGAAACAAGCATGTGATTCCAAGCCCTTGGGGCTTGTTTGAGTTCTCATATAGAGCTTTATTAAGCTTACACGCGTAATTAGGATGTACTTGATTCTCAAAACTAGGTGGTTGTGCCATATACACCTCTTCTGTTATCCATCCATTAAGAAATGCATTTTTTACATCTAATTGAAGTATCTTCCAATTCTTGGAAGAAGCAATACTAAGTAGGACTCTAATTGTAGGCATCTTTGCCACAGGAGCAAAGTCTCCTCATAATCAATTCCCTGAGTTTGTGCAAAGCCTTTTGCCACAAGCCTTGCCTTATACCTGTTAATGGAGCCATCTGAGTTCTTCTTCAATTTGTAGATCCATCTTGAGCCTATCACTTTCATTGATAAAGACTTGGGAACTAATTCCCAAGTGTTATTTTCCTCAAGAGCTTCAATTTCTTCTTCCATTGCATGCCTCCACTCTGATTTCTTCTTTGCTTCCTCAAATGTTGAGGGTTCCTCTTGATTTATGTCCTGTGCCAGATAGATTGAATGTTTAGTAACTAAAGAAGTATCAAACCGATACCTCTTTGGTTTTCTTTTCTCCCTCATGGACCTTCTTAGGCCATGATGTGGTGATTCTATCTCTTGTCCAAGTTCTTGCATTTTAGCTTTACCTTTAGACTTCCACATTTTGAGTTTTTCAATTTGAGTTGCTTCATCATCTGAGGTATCCTGTTCTTCAATTTTATAAGGGTTATCCTTGACAGGCTTTGGAAAATCTTCTTCAGATCATAAGGTAATTTGATCTTACTGCATGAGTCTTCATACCAAGAACTATTTTCATCAAATACTACATCTCTACTTACCAAGAATCATTTGGTTGTTGGGTTGTATAGCATGTAGCCTTTTTGGTTGTTGTCATATGCAATGAACATCTTTCAGCTTTTGGATTCATCTTTCCTCTAACCTGTGAAGGAACATGAGCATAAGCAATACATCCAAAAATCTTACAATGATCCAAGCTTGGTCTTCTTCCATGCCAAGCCTCATATGGTGTCATGCCATCAAGTGATTTTGAAGGTAACTTGTTAATCAAATAAGTGGCTATGGATACAGCCTCTGCTCATAAATAATTAGGTAAATGTTTTTCATTTAACATAGACTTTGCAGGTTCAAAAATTGTCCTATTCCTTCTCTCTACCACTCCATTTTGCTCATGGGTGTACCTTGTAGTAATCTCTCTTTTGATTCCCCTCTCTTGAAGAAAGGAGTCAAATTCATGGGAGAAGTACTCTCCCCCTCCATCTAACCTTAGTCTTTTTAGTGTTTTACCTATTTGGTTCTCCACAAGAGCTAAGTATCTTTTGAAGCATGAAAAGACTTCATCCTTGTGTTTCATAAAGTATAGTATAGTCCATCTACTGTAATCATCAATGAAGGAGACATAATACCTTGATCCAAATATTGAAGCATCCTTGCTAGGTCCCCATACATCTGTATGAACCAAATCCAAGAGATCTCCATGCATATATCTTTTCTTCATGAATGGTAACATGTGAGACTTTCCAAATTGACATGCACTACACTTATAAATTGTGTTTCTTTGATAGATTAGGGAGTCCAAGTACACTTTGGTCCCTGAAAATTTTCTTTAATGATCTTTCACCGTGCCATACTTCCTATTTTGCGAGTGTTTGACTACCATAATTAAAGAGAGAAATGTTCCTAGTGTCTTGCAATTCAAATATGAATAATCTACATGTCTTTTCACCCTTTGCAATCCTCTTGAATCCTTGACTTGGATCTTCAACAAATGCTCCTCCTTTTGTAACCTTACGTGTAGGACTTTCCACAATCTGTCCTCCAATTATCAAGTTCTTTGTGATGGTAGGGACATAGAGTACCTTGGTAAGTAGGTTGATGTTTCCATCAGGTGCTTTTACATTTCCTATCTTCTCCACCAAATGCCTTGTATCATCATCTGTTTGCACTTCATGCTTGTTCTTTTGATCTTCTAAATCTGATAGGAGGGCCATATTTCCGGCCACATGATTTGAGCAACTTGAGTCTATGTAGAAAACATGCTCATCAGATTTACCTTGTGACATTGCCATATTCATGAGAAGTAGAGAGTATTCTTCATTTGAGTCTTTTGTGTAATTGTTGTAATCTCTTCTCTCTTTGTTGTAATCTCTTCTCCTCCTTGGTAGGTTGAATTGTTGTAGTTATTGTGGTTGCCATGGAAATTGTTGAACCCTCCTCTGGAGTAGCCATAACCTCCTCTGTTGTAGCCTCTGCCTCTTTGATTCTTGGAATTCCTAAAGCAATTCTCAGTCGTGTGATTAGTTAATCCACAAATAGAACAAGGATTAGAGTCTTGAGGTCTCCCCCTGCCTTGTCTTCCTCCTCTTCCTTTACATCTACCATGCCTTCCTCTACCTGCATAGTTAGCTTGGTGTGTACCTACTTCATCATCCACTTTCTTTCCTTTCCCTTTGTTGTCTTTGGCTTTATTTTTAGCAGTATACAAAGCAGAAGGTTGATTACCTTTGGAACCTTCTCCATTCTTCATGAGCTTGGCCTCTTGAGTAAGTAGTTGCCCCATAAGTGTAATGAAATCTAGTACATGCATATCCATGTATAGATCCATTGCTATTGTAAAGGCTTCCCACTTGTCATCTGCCTTCAGACCATTGATGACTTGTGTCAAAGGATGTATTAGACACCCTATGTACCTTGGAAGATCACTTTCAAAAAGATGAATCAAAACAAATAGGTAAGAGTTGAGCCAAGAGTAAAAAACTTGTTATTTTTGTTCCTACACATGTTCAGTGTTTTGAACAGTTCTCTGAGTACAGCAGCAATTGGCTTAATTCCTTTTGGGGAACTCTAACAATTTAATAAGCTAAAAATCATGAGTGATTTCATAAAAAATGATGGACTATGTGCAAAGAAAGGATTTCAGCCAGTCAGAGCTCCATCCTGACATTCACGAGCTGCAACAATCATGAGAACAATGAGCAAAGATATGCTAATATCTAACGATCCTAAGAAGCAATTCTAATGAAACTTTATAGGATTATAATAGACAATATGATTATTCTATCATGCTTTAAATCATGGCAAATTATCAACCACACACTAAGAACAAGCTCTAAAAAGATCATTGATTTGATGGAGTACTAACAGAGAAGTAAAATGAGAATATAATGATCATATATGTATTAAAACATGTAGAAATACAATGTCGTTGGCAACCATACATTGCTCAATCTATGAGAGGTGAATGAGCTATGAGATGAGCTCTCACTTCACAATAAAACTCACTCAAAATGATCTCATGGGCTCAAGATAATACACGGGTCTTTTGATCCCCTTTTTATAATCATGTTTGGAGCCAAGGTTTGAGTTCAAATTCAAACTTCTACCTAAAAGGTGAATCCTAAAGTGTGGGATAGATTCCCTCATTACTCAACAAATGATTGATTTGTGATTTTAGAGATTCCTAACTCCACGTGGGTGTAAACCACTTTTACAAGGATAAAAATGAAGGATTTTTACAAGAGACTATTCATATGTAGTCTTGCATAGGTTATGCCAATAAATCAAGCATAAGTTAATCAACCAAGTATGCGGGATTGGGTTTAATTGCACCAACAAAGAATGATCCGCAGTTACTAGAGAGGAATCAAACTATAGACCAATTAAGAGTATATGAAGAATGGAATCAAGGGGCATGAAAGGTAATGTATTGGCTATCTGTTAGCATTTAGGATAGCATGATCGGTCACATGCAGGATGCCAAGACTCCAAAAGAGGCTTGGAATAGTTTGGTCACATTGTATGAGACCAATACAAATGCATGAAAATTGCAACTCAAGAACGAGTTGCATACACTAGAGAAAAAGGGCATGTTGGTAAGTGACTACACCCTAAAAGACAAAAGCATATGTGAGTCACTTGCATCTATTGGTGTGAATTTAGATGATGATGATAAGGTGGAAGTATGCCTCCATGGTTTAGGAGCTACATATAAGAAGTTCAAAACTTCTATAGAGATCATGGAAAATACTCTAAAGTTTGTTGATCTAGTGTCCATGTTGATTATTAAAGAAAAGAATCTTGGTGAGGAATCAAAATCCCAAGGAAAACCTAGTTATGAGCAGGTATTCTACTCTTGTAGAGGAAGAGGCAGAGATAGAGGTTTCGAAACTAGAAGAGGAAACAGTAACCAAGACTAAGGTCAACATCAAAATCATGCAAGAGGTAGAGGACAGTTCTGAGGGAGGGGGAGCCAAATAGGCCAAAGAAATTTTCAAAGAAATCATTGAGGTAACGATAGTAAAGGATGCTAGAATTGTGGTAAAGCCGGGCATTCTGAATGTGATTGCAAGTTGAAGAATCAAAATAATAAAAGTCAACAAAACAACTATGCATCCACAAGTGTAGATGATTCTATGAAATTGTTCATGATCCAACATCACATGATGAATACAATGTATGTTGATGCTTCAAAATCGAATGGTAATGTCTATTATGTTGATTCAGATACTTCAAATCACATGACCAGTCATGTAGAATAGTTTAGTAGTTTGCAAAAATTATCAATCCCTAGATATGTTCAAACGAGTGATGACACATCATATCCTATCGAGCATACAGGAAACATAGGATGGGAAGGTAAAACATCTTGTTGATGTGCTGCATGTTCCAAAAATAACAAAGAATATGGTTTCTTTTGGACAAATGGTTGACCAAGGATTACAAGTCAGGTTCAATGTTGATGGGTCATATGTAGAAGAGTACAAATAGGACAGAAGATTGATTTCCAAAGGAAAAAAAGTATTCAGACATTAAGATCTGATGGAGGAGGCAAATACATGTCACGTGAGTTCAGTAGCTTTCTAAAAAGTCAGAGAATTTAGCAATAGTTTTCATCTAGGTACACACCATGATTGAAATAGACATATTTCATAAATAGCAAGATCCTTGATGGTTGAGAAGAATATGCCTCATTATTATTGGGAAAAATTTGTGCACACTGCTATATATTTCATGAAAAAAACTCTGGCTGCTATTGTACATCAAGTTACACATAAAGAGAAGTTTACAAGTAAAAAGCCAAACTTGTCACATATGAAAGTATTTGGTTGTATTGCATATGTACATGTTCCAAATGAGTTGAGGATGAAGCTTGATCCAAAGGTAGAAAAATGTATCTTCATTGGGTACTCCCTTAAGCAAAAGGGATATAAATATTATAACCCACTCACACTATAGGTGAAGGTAAGCAAAGTTGTGGTGTTTGATGAAATGTCAAGCTTCTATGTAGATTCCAAAGAAGGACTTGAGTCAAATGAGAAAGGAAATATTGAAAAATCAAGTCTAAAATCTCAAGCTTTGAGTGGACTTGATGCATCACCAAGCAATAGTTCCAACTCAAATCCATGGAGTGGAAGATTGCATGGAAATTTTTAGTCTAGCAAACTCATCAACTACATCAAAGAAAGGTAAAGAAAAGCTTTATGGTAGTAGTAAAACATCTACAAGTTTTGAAAACATTGATAAAGATTCAAGTGGTTCAAAAAAGAGCCTTGATGAGGAACTTGGATTGCCCTTTGTGAAGACTCACAGAGTAAGAAAGGCACATCTAGATGATACAAGGAGAAGTGACCCAATACCAAGAAGATCTAGGAGGATGCGGAATTGAGCGCAACGATTGGCATATGATAGTTGCATGGCTCATCATTGTGCCTACAAGACCAAGGTAATATAAGATGTTGAACCTTCTTGTTTTGAAGATGCAATTGGAAATGCAGACCGGGAAAAATTTATGGATGAGAAGATGGCTGCACTTTATGGAAATGAAACATGGAAGCTGGTTCCATTACCACAAGGAAAGAAACCCATAGGTTGCAAGTGGCTTCACAAGATAAAGCACGATGCTAATGGTAGCATAAGTAGGTATAAAGCAAGATTGGTAGCAAAAGGATATGCACAAACCTATGGCATTAATTATGAGGAAATGTTTAGTCCTGTAGCTAAAATGTATACTATCAGAGCACTTGTTGCATTAGCTACAAAAAAAGGATGGACTTTGCGTCAAATGGATATGAAAAATGCTTTCTTTCATAATGTGTTACAGGAGGAAATATACATGGACTAGCCACAAGGATATGAAGATTCAAAGCACCCAGAATATGTTTGCAGGTTGGAAAAGGCTTTATATGGGCTTAAACAAGCCCCTCGTGTTTGGCATGCAAGGATTGTTGATTACCATTGGATTTTCTATGTGTGATAGAGATCATTCATTATATGCAAGGAGGGGTGATGATGGTATCACAATTGTGGCTATTCATGTTGATGACTTGATTGTAGGTGGTGATAGTGAAGAAAGCATTAAAGAGGTAAAGCAATTCATGCATGAAAGATCTTGATGTGCTGCACCATTTCTTGGGAATTGAGTTTAAACATATAAAAACAAGTATATGGATGTCACAAAGGCAATATGCCTTGAGTATGCTGCAAAAGTATGGTATGGCTGATTGTAAGCCAATTTTTATGCCATTAGGTCATAATTTGAAGTTGGATACTACATCGGGTGAAGCATTGGAGAATGCTACTATGTGTAGGAAAATTGTGGGAAGTCTAATATATCTCACAATTACAAGGCATCATCTAAGCTACATTGTTGGACTTGAAAGACAATTTATGCTAGTTCACAGGAAACCACATTTAGATGCTATGAGGCACACACTATGTTATGTGAGTGCTTCTTTGGATTATGCATTGTTTTATGAAGCTGGTGTAGATTTGCAGGATCATGGATACACCAATGCAAATTGGGTTGGTAGTATTCCAGATAGAAGATCTACTAATGGCTTTCTATTCTCACTTGGGAGTGCAACTATTACATGGAGTAGCAAGAAGCAACCCACTATTGCTTTGTCGAGTACAGAGGCTGAGTATAGAGGTGCTATAATGATAGCATGTGAAGCATCATGGTTAGAAATGCTACTTGCAGATTTAGGTGTTGAAGTGCAAAATCCAATCATCATCTATTGTGATAAACTTAGCAACATTTAGTTAACATGAAATCCTATTTTTCATCCTAGAACAAAGCATATCAATGTACATTGTCACTACATCAGAGAGAAGGTATTAGCAGGTGATAATGATCTTGTTTATGTGAGGATAGGTGAGCAGGTTGCTGATATTTTCACTATAGCACTTGGAGCAGAGAAGTTGAAGAAGTTTCGGAAGATGCTTGGATTAGAGGACATGACGTTGAGCTTGAGGGGGAGTGTTGAGATATCAAGCTCAACATGTGATGATCCAGGATGACATGTATCACTTTTTCATTTCTCTAACATCTATAGTGGTCAC
Source organism: Ceratopteris richardii (assembly GCA_020310875.1). Classification (NCBI taxonomy): domain Eukaryota; kingdom Viridiplantae; phylum Streptophyta; class Polypodiopsida; order Polypodiales; family Pteridaceae; genus Ceratopteris; species Ceratopteris richardii. The sequence goes on from CM035430.1 coordinate 26,312,924, forward strand.
TTGGTATATGTCAAAGATACTTTAGTGAGATTTACTAGATTCATCTATCAAGAGTGATGGCACACTTGTTTCTTGCCAGATCACTCATTCGTGGACATTGGGTTTTTCCTTATGTATTGTTCTTTATATATTATTGTAGTTGTATTGTTGTATGAGGTCATTTTTGTATATTCCTTTTATGTAATAGAAGAAGAAGAAGAAGAAGAAGAAGAAGAAGAAGATCATTCTTTCTTTCCTCAATCTTTGTGTGTGTGCTCCTCCTTGAGTGTGAGAGTGTGTGAGTGAGCTCTCTTCCTTATCTCCTTCCTCGTGACATTAGGAACACATTACATGGCCTTGCATTGAGCAACATTGTGATATGCCATGCAGGATTGTGATATATTGTAATGTGATATCAAAAGAACTTGCATACCTAAATATTTGTGGTAATGTTTTCTTTCATGTGATTGATGATGAAGCTCTTAATATACAAGCATTCAAGGATCCAAGAATAAGTTATTCACAAAGTCATGCTAGATTAGTTACATGGTGACTATCTTGCGAAATAATGCATGCAAATGGTCAAACACCTAGGCCATGGAAGAAAGGAAATGACATTGCCTTTCATGAAGTAACTGATTTCAAAGTGTTATAAATTATCAAGGATTCATTCTTTGAACATTCATGAAATCCTTTTCAATGTTTATTTGGTGATGACGGTGTTTTATGTGTCCACTTTTCAACTCATAAAGACATCCACACAGTTCATGGTTATTATGAGAGAATATCAAGTGACACCATCGATGTGCAGTATGATTTTACTATGTCTATAAAATCTTCCAAGACACAAGACCTCTATATTCAAGGTTGACACCACATGGATCTATCATCTTCAAGTTAAGGTCAGCCAAATATCCTACGATAAAATTCTTCCAACCATTAGAATAGGATGCCTCATCAACAAAAACCCCTTGGGAACCACACTCAAGGTCCTTCTTCTTTTACACCATTTATTTATTTATCATTGTATAATATGCATGCATAAGGCCACCCTACAAGTCCATGCACAAAAACTTTTTCTTTTTTTTTTTCCTATGCACTGCACTAATTAGTGTGCCCACACTATTTTCTCAGACAAAAAAAAAAAACAAGAAGATCACTTGAAATATCTATAAAATCTTATTCTACAAGAACTCCACAAAACCACTGCACTTCAATGCCCACACTTACCCATGAACAAATCATGTACTAATCATTTTTCAGGGATGATAGGCTCTAGTCAGGGAGAACTGGAGATAGAGACCAACCAAGCGAGTTTTTAAGGTCAAAGAGAGAGAGAGAGAGAATATCATCAAATTTGTGAGAATTCAAGCAATAAACATGGTGGATGTACTCAAACATTGCAATAAGCTTTTGGGGCCCCAAAATTTTCCAAAACTATCCCTTACTTTGGCTAGTTTTATGTAAAATCCCACCTTTAGAAATATGTTGGGAAGCCTTTCTTGTAATTTACTTCATATTTTTGCAAGTTGAGGAGTCTTCAAGCTTAAATATTGATTCCCTAGCCCGCAAAGATTCTATATGATTTTTGCACTCAACTTTGTCCTCAAATGAGATTTAGGGCCTATTTTTAACTAGCATAGGCATTAGAGTACGAATGAGCATCACTTTTTGAAACCTACCTATCAAAAAGAAAAATCCCTCATTTGTATTTTTCTTTTTCATTCTCTCTTCTAATCAAGTGGATTTCTTGGGGGGTCTTATGTCTTGTTGATAAATGGGGCTTGATCGCATGCGCATGCATTTATGTGCATGCAAGTGTGAGACTCCTTGTGATAGTGTGCATAAATCCTAGCATGGTGAATATCATCATATCTTTGGCTCGTCTCTTGATTTGAGATTTTGTGGGCATGTATCCATTGCTTGATGTTGCTGGGTATGTGTGTCATGCAAGAGGGTCTCATAGAACATTTTCACACCCTTAGATTCTATCACAAACACTTATATACATCCACCAAAAATATTAAAAAGCACATGCACTCATGCACAAACAATCTCTCCTCTTTCAAACAAAATGTGTAATTAAGAATAATTGAGAATGTTATCTTGAGAACTTACCAGGTCAATCTCTTTAAGTGGAAAATTTAGGTGGATGATCCCACACTAATTCCTTGAAATTTGAATATTAAGTAAGTAATGAAATCTAGGATCAAAGTCAACCACACTTTGAACTTATTATTTTTCATACATACACAAGTACTTAATGAATTGAAAATTATAATTCCCTTTAAATATCCCCTTTCTTGGACTTCCTAGGTCCCTCAATGAGTCAAACCACCAAGAGTCAATAGCTAGGTCACATTGTTACTTGAAGATGGAGTTAGATAGCTCTCAATAACTCCAAAAGTCTGCAATCTTAGAAGTACCCTATGTCTAAGTCGTATGACCTATTGGGATTTGCAATGAGGACTCTTATATATGGGATAGAGGTATAATTTGTTTCCAAACCACAACAGTCACTCTTAATGAGCAAAATGAAAATGCACTAGATTAGAGTTTCCAAGTTTTGTTGCTACTCTATTTTTGCAGCTTATTGACTTGAAAAGCTCGCCCTTGTATTCCTTAGTGTGCTCGCTTCAATTATCACCAATAATTGTTCAAGTTTTTCTTCAAATACCCTCTTTGAGAAATGCACTTTCCCTCACTTAGGGAATTTCTCTTTTGGCAAAGCTATGATTTTGGATTTCAAGGTCTTTCTAAGCTCATGGGTAATTTGCAATAGTCAAACCCCAAGTCAAAAAATATACCCAACTATCAAGATTACAAAGTGCAAATGCCTTGCTAGGGCATTTGTATTTTGCCCAAGGTGAATCATTTGAGATATGAGGCTTGCACTTGTTTGGTTATAGTGCCTATACTCAATTTAGAAAGAAAGATAGGTTAAAAAAAAAAATGAAAGTCCTTGGATGGAAACTATGAATGACCATCTTAGGGAATGTGCATTTTTAACTTAAAATTACCTCGAAAATTTCCACTTCTCTAGTTTTCTTATGACTCTTTATGTATCATCAAGCACTTATCTTTACCAAATATCCCCCATTGTTTATTCTTGATAAGTGTGAATTCCATGGTTGGGGCATTTATATTTTACACACCAGTACTTGTTAGGTCTCTTAGCTAAATTGAATCAAGAACTCCAAAAATTCTAAGGTGAAAAGTACGATGAACCTAGATTGGTCTTCATGTTTTGCACAATAAAATTTCTTTTGGGTTTTCCTTCACCTATGTCTTGTTTTGGGCCTCTCTTATCCTCTACTGATCAAATTGAATGAGTTTCATTCAAAATTTTGGAAGATCAAAATACAAATGCCCTATCTTGGATTTTGTAAACTTACAATTTTTTTATTCTTAGTGTAATTTTTCCTTATCTTTGCACTTATATTTTTCCCACTCACTTGTGCATGCCAACTTTATCGAAAATTCAAGAGTTTGGGTTTAACAAATTGTGAGGGCTCTATTCAAGGTATTTGTCGTTTGCACATTTAATTCCTTAGAGCTTTTGGAATGATTTCACTTGATAATATGCCTTGTATGTTCTTGTTCCCATTTTAAATGCAAATCAAGTCAATTTTGCTCAAAAAACAATATTTAATGGCACTTGCTTTGGGTATTTGTAGTTTGCACTTGACAATTTTTGGGTTTGTTTTCCTTCTTTCACTTATGGTTTCTTGGACATTCTTGTAGCATTAAGCATGTCTACATGGTCAAAATCTCTTGAAGACCTATAAAATGCAATCTACAAGGGCTCTTTCTAGGGTCCTTGTAGTTTGCACTTTTGAGTTTTTGCACTTAAAACCTTGTGCGATATTGCTTGTGTTTCCCTAATGCCTCTGAAACTTCAAACTTGGGCAAAAACCCTAGAAAATCATAGAGATGAAATGTGATGACTCTACCAAGGGACTCCTTGTTTCATACTTTCTTACATTTATTGGGTTTTAAGGTATAAAACACTTGCTTAAAGTCTACTGATCATTCTTATATGTAGTGGGCATGTGAATGTTTCCAAAACACCTTTACAAGTTTACTAGTACAAATAGTGAATGCTCTTCTAGAGCATTCGTGGTTTGTACTTTTTGTGTTTTTCCCTTTTTCAACTTTATGAAATATGGTTTATGATGCCTTAAGTTTCTAAGAGTTCACAATTAGTAAAATCACCTAAAAGTCATCCATATGCATTTTGAAAATGCTTTGATGCAGGATACATTTTTTGCATTTATTTCTTATCTTCTCATCTCTTTATATTTTTCCCTTGCACTTTAGGTTTTCTAGGCCTTTTCCTTATCTTCTTAACTATTTAGCCTCATAATGGTCCGAAAATCAGCCCAAATGCAACTAAGTGCAAATTGTGAATGTCACCTTATCGAGGTCTTATACACATGGACTTGAGATGAGACCTTTAAAAACAATAGAGTTGGAGCATCACTGTTTGCCTCCTTAGCAAGATGGAGTCCTTCCCAAGTTGAACGTCAAACCAAAACGTAGAATGTATGTGCTTTTTCTCATTCCAAACTTCATCTCTCTCTCTCTATCTCTCTCTCTCTCTCTCTCTCTCTCTCTCTCTCTCTCTCTCTCTCTCTCTCATTTCGAGTTTATGTAATACTTCACTTCAACATACAAATATGATTTAAACTTTGAAAGTTTCGAGAAACATGGCCCAAGACACATATAAACTAAAAACAAGATTTGGAGTCTCAAAATACACTAGAAACAACATAATGATGAAATTAAATACAAATAAACTAAATTACAAAATAATAAATTACATAAGAACCATGGAAATTTCACCTTAAGGCAAGAGACTCATGGTAGTGCATGTGTGAATGAGGAAAGGTGAAGTGAGAGCCTCGTTAAATGGAGTAGAGGGCAAAGTACCACCTATGTGGGATACTTGGAACTTGCATGAGAACTTGTGAAGATGGTCCCTTATATGTGGGATGTTAGTGCTCAAGGTTAGGAACAAGGCACAAGAACATGTCAAAGAAGTGGACACACAAGAAGAAGGAGCAAGTAGGGAGCTCCAAGAAGTACATGTCAAATTTTCAAAAGGAATCCCTATAAAAATAGTGATTTTCATCACTAAAAGCCAATTGTAAATACAATTTCATATTTTTGTAACCCCATTTTGTTCAAGCCGAGGAATGCTCAAGCTTGAGGAGTAAAGTATCATCCTACCAATTTTCATAGTTTTTAGACTTTGTTTGAGCCCTCAAATAAGCCTTGGATGCTCATTTCTAACTAGGCTGCACAATAAGTCTGGACAGGGCCAAAACTAGTCAAAAAACTATAAAAAGAGCTAGAGAGCTCATTTTTGGGGTTGTCTTGTTAGAGTTTGAAGCTTTGTAAGAGAGTTCTTTGTAATAGAAGCTTTCCATTGTTCCTCCCTTTGATCTTGCCTTGTGTGTGTGTGTGTGTGTATGTGTGTGCATGCTAGTGTGCTTCTCACTCACACATTTGTGCTTTCACATGCTCACCGTCTTCATACCAGTCCTGACGTCTCCACAGATTGACAAGTAAAGGAGGTGGTGCTTACGCTTGAAGTACACCAAATTTTGGCACCGTTGCCAGGGAGAGAGCTTCGAGGACGAGCGTGTGATGGTAAGGCATAGAGTCGTGACGTTGGATTTGTAGGTAATTTCTTTAGTTTTCCCAAATTTTTCTCTCTTACTTCATCTCCATCATCACCATCATCATCCTCACCATCTCCCACCTCCATCACTATCTCCTTTGAATTTTTAGTTTTTTGTTCATATCACCTTCCCCACTCCATTCCCCTCATTTCAGTTGTGAGAGAGAGATTTTACAGGTACTTCTTTGCATTAACATTGTAGGGCAGCCTCTGGACATCACGAATCTGCAAGAAGCATAGGTAAAAAGTTCATTTTCCTGTTAGAAATTATCGTAGAAGCTGACCATCGGGACTATCAAACAAAGTTGGGTATTTGGTTAAAATTTTTGCATGAAAGAGGAACTAAGGTAAGCACTCTTACATATCTAAACTCAGTTTTTTGAAATCACAAATTTGGTTGACCATCGTGATGGTCATTGACCTTTGTGGCGATTGGCTCACACCATCATGATCATGTCACATCATCGCGACGGTGCCAAACCATCACGATGGTGCATGATAATCGTGATCTTCAATGACCATCGTGTTTGTGATCATTGTGATCTGATCATCGTGGCTAGACTATCGTTGTTTGACCATCGTGATTGTGACTCATCATCGCAATCTGACCGTCGTGGCTTGATCATCGCGATGACACACCATCGTGTCTTGATCATCGTCACTTGACCATTGCGATTTTCCCTAATCATCATGACTTTGACTGATCATCATGGTTTGACCATTGTGATCTTTGACAATCGTTGTCTGATCATCATGGGTGTTCACACCATCGCGATGGTGGCACGCCATCATATGATTGTTTCTAACCATCACGACGGTCAGGCAGAATGCCAAAAATTAGGGTTTTGATTTTTGAGCTATTTTAAGGCCTATTTTCAGTAATTGTTGAGTGATTAAGCATATTGAAGGCCCCTTAGCTCATATTTGAAGAGATCCTGTTTCCCTGCTTTAACCCCTAGAACCCTGAACTGGCATAACTTTCTCATATGAAATCCGTTTGTTGTGATCTTGGGTTTGCGGAAAAGCCCGTTTTGAGTACTACAAAAACATTGACTAGTTATTTTAAAACTAAAATGTGTATTTTTAGATATAATATTTTGAATTTGACCCTCAGGTGGGACTAGGAAACCAAGGGACCTCCAAGGAATTCGAGCAATACAAAGGGGAATGTTGGGACCAGAAGATAAAGCTTATGAACCTGAGGTCTAGTAGACACCTAGGCAAGGATAGACAAAGCATTAGATCTTCTGAGGCTAGTGTCAACCATATAGCTAAGTCTTGGGCACAACTCAGTGGTTATCCCTACGTGCTAATTTTGGACACAAGTGAGTCGAAAATGTCATTTAGCATGGAAAGACCTGCACGTAGCTCAAGTACTGCCTATTTATAGACACCAAGTCCCTATAAGACATAGTTGGAATACATTAGGACCAACCGATTATGTGCGCACATCTATGAGGATGGTCTGAGGTGATCAGTGCTCCAAATCAAAAATCTCGATCAACCCTTCGGACTTGAACACCCAGTGGTTAAATTCAAAGAAGGTTCATATATTGATCAAGGAACTATGTATGTGGTCACAAGCTTACCAGATAGGACGAATGAGTTTCAAAATGTTATTCCTGAGAATGAGATAGGAGACCTAGAGCAAGGAGATGTAGGACAAGAACCCAAGACTCCTAGAGGTAAGTCAGTCTTGACCAGAGTGATCACTCCAAATTGGATCCCTAAAGACAACAAAAGCATAGAACTATTCTTGAATAGAGAAATAGAGGAAGCCATTTGGAGATTCAAGCTAGATCAACCTAACGCAATAATCACCATCTTCGAGTTCAAGGATTCCGAGATACTAGGCAAAGTTGTCTATCTAGATAACACATCAAAGAGAATGTCCTTGGTAACAGAGCATGATAGGCATGCATACACTTGCCAAGGCGAATTGATTTTTCCTCCATCAAGATCTAGTGCTTCCCATGGCCTCCAAGGAGTAGGATCATCCCATGCTCATGAAAACCAGAGGCAAAGAGCCAGAGAGAAACTGGAGGTAAGCTTTGCACACAATGTGGGTAGAGACAGATCAAGATTTGAAGGTAAAAGACATGAAAGAGAGAGACATCAAGCACATAGGCATCAAAGAGATGAACATGATTTTCCATTGCCTAGACCCCGAGAGTACCCAAGAATCCTTAGGCCCTCCCAAGTGGTCAAGGAAATGAAGAACTACTTTGACGGGTTAGGAGATCCTTACGATCATGTGGTCGAGTTCAAATAAGTGTTAAGAGCTGAACAGGTCGAGGACTTGTTCACTCAGTTCGAGGCATTTGGTTTGACTCTCAAGGGTACTGCCTTAGCTTGGTTTCAACCTTTGAACAATTGTAATTACCAAAACATAGGTCAACTGCTAGAAGAATTCATTGTAGAGTTCTCCAAGAGTGGCATCAGGCATAATACATCATCCATGATCCACAGCTTCAAGCAAACACCTCAAGAAATAGTGCAACTTGCAAGAAGATGGTTCAAATAGTGCTTAGAAAGATGCCTTGTGCTAGAGATACCCACACCAACCAAACAAGTGGCTTTGGTTTTAGATGGCTTACTAAGCACCAAGTTAAGATCATCTGTGTACTTGAAAGAGCCTAGATCCATAGAAGAGTGTGTGCGGATGTTCATTGACATAGAAGACGACTTGGGTGAGGAGTTAGAATTGTCCAAACTCTATAAGGATTCTAACAATTCTACTAGTCATACTTCCAAAACCTCCACTGAGGTAGATGAGATAGCTGAACAAGTTGCCAAGAAGCTAGGAGTTCAAAATAGACAAACACCAAGGGTCACCTCATTGAAGTGATGTTATACTTGTGGAGGTGAACACATGGCTAATGTATGCCCATTGCAAAACCAGAATATGAGAGAAGTGAGTGCGCCATATTGCACTATTGAGAGAAAATACACAAACCACATGGCTCAAGATTGTCCATACAATAGGTAGGCTGTTAAACAAACTTATCAGCAACCTTATCAATAGTCAAAATCAATACCAACAGCCATATTATAGGCCACAACACCAATATCAAGCACCATATAGGCCACAACCAGTCCTAGGAAACCAACCACCAGCTCTTGCCAAAGTGATTTCAGTTAAGTATGCAGTGGTAGAGGAGAACTTGAATAGAGCAATGGATTCCAATGACCCCATTAGTCTCAAAAAATGACCCTCATGCTCAGAGCTCTGACAACACCCATGAAGATAGTCCACGAGCTTATTACATAGAGTCACCGGAGAATAGTGAGATTTACTCATATCAATATAAGGTACCACCTATGGAACAAAATTGGGAGCCAGAATACTCCATGTCATGTATACGAATCCAAACCCCAGGCCCCAATTGAGACAAATGAGACCACAAGCCCCTAGAGTACCATGCAGTGTTGCATCGCAACGCGTTGCGATGCGTTCGCAACGTTCGCAACGCAACGTCGCAACGTTGCGACGTTCGCAACGCGTTGCGATAAAAAACAAATTTTTTTGCCTCAAATGAGGCCGTTTCGTCGAAACGGCCTCATTGAGGCATTTGCTACTGTCGACCCGAGAGCGCTCAGCGTACTAAGCTACAACAGAGGAGCAACCTTGAGCAAGGTGAAGGTAGTTTTTTACATACACACCCTCACACACCCGTGCCAAGCTTGCTTCCTATCTTGAGTCCACTGTCCTCTCAGCTTTTAAAATTTAACCTCTTCCAAGTTCCATCAACACGCCTAAAGCAAAACAAGCATGTTGGGAATATGTGACAAGCCAAGGAAAGATGGGCTCCGGGGGTAGTGAGAGATGGACTTGCAAGCTTTGTGGCTTTAGTGGAGCCGGTGGAGCTGATAGGATCAAGGCACACCTTGGAAGACTTAGTGGCATAGGAGTTGCACCTTGCAAAGAGCCTATGCCCGAAGCTATAAAGGGAGAGCTAATGGCATGGGTAGCTCAAAAAGCCCAAGGTAGAAGGAGTGGAGCCCAATCACAAGCTAGATCATTTGCAAGCGGTTCACATGGTTCTTGTGATCCCCAAACTCAAGCATCTCAAGCTCATGAGTCTTCCATAGACATTGACATAGAGCATGAGCCACCAAGAAAGAGTACAAGAGTAGAGCATGATCCACAAGAGCACCCACTTGGCTCTCTTGGAGGAGCATCTATACGTGCTAGCTTGCAACAACAACGTAAACAAGAAGCCACACAAGCCATCATGAAAGCTTTTATACAATGTGGTTTGTCTTTTAATGTTGCACGGACATCGGCATGGAGAAATGCCATTGAGAAGGTTTCACTATTAGGGTTTCGTTGGCAAGGGCCTACCTATGAAGACTTGAGGACAACGGAGCTGAAAAAACCAAAGGAAGCATTAGAGAGAGAGCTTGAGCCTATGAAAGAGACATGGGCAAAGTATGGATGCACAATCATGTGTGACGGATGGACGGACATACGAAAGAGAAATGTGTACAACATTTTGGTGCATTGTTGCAAAGGGACCATGTTCCTTCGAGCCATAGATGCATCAGCTGCTGGTACTACAATCACAGGTGAGTGAACTGATTTTTGAATTTTCAATTTATATTTGATTGTGCAATGATCAATCATGCTGCATGCATGTGGCATCTCACATGTGCATTTTCCTTGTGCATGTGCATGACACATGTGCACACTGCATTGTGCATGTGCATTTGCCATTGTGCATGCAGCATGACACATGTGCATTGTGCATGTCACCATGTGCATGTTGCCATGTGCATTGTGCATGTGCATGTGCATGTGCATGTGCATGTGCATGTGCATTGTGCATGTGCATGTGCATGTGCATGTGCATGTGGCATGTGCATGCAGCATGACACATGTGCATGCAGCATGACACATGTGCATGCAGCATGACACATGTGCATGCAGCATGACACATGTGCATGCAGCATGTGCATGTGGCATGTGCATGTGGCATGTGGCATGTGCATGTGCATGTGCAATGCATGTGGCATGTGCATTGTGCATGTGGCATGTGCATGTGGCATGTGGCATGTGCATTGTGCATGTGCAATGTGCATGTGGCATGTGCATGTGCATGTGCATGTGCATGTGCATGTGCATGTGCATGTGCATGTGCATGTGCATGTGCATGTGCATGTGCATGTGGCATGTGCATGTGCATATGGCATGTGCATGTGCATGTGGCATGTGCATGTGCATGTGCATGTGGCATGTGGCATGTGCATGTGCATGTGCATGTGCAATGCATGTGGCATGTGCATGTGGCATGTGCATGTGCATGACACATGTCAAGATAAATTATAATTTATCAATTGATTAATGATTCATTGTGTTATATGTAAACAGGTGGATTCATTTATGATCATATCCTTCAAGCTATCATGGACATTGGTGTAGAAAAGGTAGTCCAAGTGGTTACAGATAATGGAAGCAATTGTGTGGCTATGGGCAAGCTTCTAGAAGAAGAATTCCCTTCTATTGTGTGGACACCGTGTGCTGCCCATTGCATTGATTTGCTGATAGAGGATGTGGGGAAGATACCATGGATTTACACCATTTTTACCACTTGCATAAAAGTGGTCTCTTTGTTCACAAAGAGACCAAAATTGCTTGCTATATTTCGGTCTTACAGTGATATTGATTTGGTGAAGCCCGCGAAGACCAGATTTGCATACATGTGCATAGTCATGGAAAGATTATTAAGAGTGAGGCAAGCACTGATGCAGACAGTTGTATCACCTGATTGGTTAGCTTGGGATGGACATACTAGTCCAAAGGCAGAGCTTGTACGACGCACATGTTTGGATGACAGTTTTTGGAGGGATGTGGAGGGATTAGTGCGGGCCTTACAGCCCTTATATTCACTCATACGCATAGCAGATAGAGAGGGCTGCACACTTGGACTTGTTTATGAGTTCATGGATCGTGTCGGAGAGTCTATACAGAGATGTCCTTATTTGACATTGGAGAGGTAAGTTGAAACTTGGGTAACCATATTTTATTTTTTGTATGAGCATTCATGTTCAACTTTCAAGTCTTGACTCTTCAACATTCTTAAATCTTATTGTTTTCTAACTTCATTTGTTTTTTATCCATAGGATAGAGGAAATAAAAGGAATATGGAGGAAGAGGTGGGATTGGTTCCATCGCCCTATACATGGGATGGCCAATCTACTACATCCTTTATGGAGATCTGCATCACAGTCATTGGATATGGAGCTTGTGACTGCTTGGAATGACTATGTAGATCGATTGTATGGACCTTCTGATGTGGAGCTACGTGGGAAGTTGGAGCTTCAGCTCACCCAGTTTCAGAATAATGAAGGACTTTTTGGTAGAGACACGGCATGCTTGAGAAGCATGCAGTTGATGCCTGTGACATGGTGGGAGAGATACGGTGTTGGTACACCTGAGCTAGTAAGTGACAAGTCATTCTAATTTCCTTTTGAGTATTTAACTAATAAGTTATAACTTTGAAGTTTGTCTCATGAGTCATTCCTCTTCTTAATGAACTCTTTCTTTTTTATCTTGCAGAGAAAGTTAGCCATCCGCATACTTTCACAGGACTGTAGTGCAAGTCCATGTGAAAGGAATTGGAGTACATGGGCCCTCTTCCATACAAAGAAGAGGAATAGACTATCTACATTGCAGTTGGAGCGGCTTGTCTATTGCCACTGCAACTTGCGTTTATTGGAGCGTGGTGGCCACTCAGCAGAGGTGCGGCAGGTGAACGTTGATGAGCTTGATATAGAGAGGGTCCATGATATACCTAGCATTCCGGCAGAGGACCTTGATCTATATGACATGCTCTATCAGGAGTTGACAGTGCCACAGCATGATACGAGGGCATCTCGGACTCGTTCTAGTCATAGAGCACACAGTGTACCAGGTCCATCTACTAGTAGGATGGAGGCATCTATTAGTCGAGCACCACATGATGATGATGATAGTGATGATGATGATAGTGACTCAGAGGATTTTGAGGATTGATGACTGCTCATGTGACATGTCATATGTATTATGATATTATGACTTATGATTTACTTGATATTGATTGATCATTGTATTATTGACATTGCAGTTTATTGTTTGACTACTTAGTGATATCATGTATGATGTGACATGGATGATGGTTACTGGAGTTTGGTATGATCATTGATGTATATGTATTATGGACATTGATGATTGGATTCTGATATATCATATCACATATGAGTTATGAGTCATGATAGTCACCAGTGTCATAATTTTGAGATGAGGTTGACTTTTTCACATGTTTTTGTCATAAATTATAATTCTTTGAAGTTTGTTTTAAATTTCAATGTTACTTGTAAGTTGTATATAATAGTATTTGTCTGGACTCTCATCATTTATGTCCATTGTCATATGAGTTGCTTGAATGTGCATTGTGAATTTGAATTTTAGAATGAGTCATTGAGTCATGATAATGATTAGTTGTAAATTCTGACATCATACATGTGCAATGTGCATTGTGCATCTTCCATCACTTCATTGAACAGGTGTCAAGGATTCGAGAATTTGGAATGAATCATAAATATTAAATATTCAATACATATTACATAAATTAACATAATACATACTATATAATACATATTATATATGGATATACTATAATATACATCTATGTTACTATATTTGCAAAAAATTTTGAAAAAAAAAAAGAAATGGTTCGCAACGTTTTCGCAACGTCCAGGTCCAAACGTTGCGATGTTGCTAACGCGTTAGCAACACGTTGCCTTGGACGTTGCAAAAACGTTGCTAACAACCTTGGTACCATGTTTTAGATGTCAGGGTGACCATTTCATTCGCGAATGTCCCTATTCATCGACTTGAGGACACGGAATGAACATCACAATACAAGGCTTTTGTGCACATCACCAATATTGACCAATCCTGAGCCATTTCATGTCCATGTGGATGCATCCAATCATGCAATAGGATGCATGTTAGCACAACCCACAGGTGAAGGAAGTCGAGATTTGCCTATAGCATATGCTAGTAGACAACTAAATGCAGCTGAGCAAAACTATACAACAATCAAAAGAGAAGGCTTAGGCATGGTATATGCCATGAAGAAGTTTAGACACTATCTATTGGCCAACAAGTTCAAGTTTTTCACTGATCATCAAGTGTTATTATATTTGGTCAATAAACCTTGCAATACAGGATGTTTAGTAAGATGGTTCCTCTTACTAATGGAATATGATTTTGAAGTGGTTGTCAAGAAAGGTAGGACCCACCTGAGAGCAGATCACCTTTCTTGCGTCACTTCAGAAGACTCACCGCAAGGAGTGTCTGATGAACTACCCGATGCTTATCTGTTCCATTTAGAAGTTGTTCCTAAAAGGGCAAATAAGTTGGTACTTGTCCTAACCTTTGGACGTGCAAATAAGAATGTGAAGAGAAACAAAGAAGAAATTGTAAAATCACAAAAATATCACATATTGGAAAGAAACATGTACAAACAAGATCCAGAGGGTGTATTAGCTTGTTGTGTTGAGGACGATAAATAGCGGTTGGTTGCAACAAGCCCATGAAGGATTGCTAGGAAATCACTACTCTAAACAATGACCATTGCAAAATCTAAAAGGTTAAGGAGTGTATTGGCCTAGTATGGAAAAAGAAATACATGAGTGGATTAAGAATTGTCCAGTGTGCCAAGAAAAACCCCCAGTGGAGCATGCTACCCTTTATCATGTGTCGTTAATTCCAGATTGGAGCACTCCATTGGTAGAATTTATGAGATCGGGAACACTACCCGACGAGGCTAGTATAGCAAGAAAATGGAGCATGGAGCAAGAAGCTCGGGACTATGCCTTAGTAGGAGACAACCTATATCGAAGAGGCAAAGATGGTTTTAAAATTTCAGAAACTGCACACAGTGGTGTTGCAGGTGGACACTTTGGTCCTGATCGAGTAATTAAGACCATTCTATTCTCAAGACTTTGATGGCTCACTGTTCATATGGATGCACATACCTATGTGAAGAAATGTGACACATGTCCACATGCACAATATCCGATCAGAAAAGATGAGATGCCTTTGAGGCCAATGATGGGAGTACATTCTCGAAGTGGGGCATAGACTTTGTAGGTCCTATCAACCCCCCAGCTAAAAACTCCCATGTTGAATACATTATTGTAGCCACAAATTACCTTAAAAAGTGGGTAGAAGTAAAAGCCACAAAAAAGAATGATGCTCAAACGATGGCCAAGTTCTTATTTGAGAATGTGTTCACCAGATACAGGTTACCAATAGAGTTAGTAAGTGATAGAGGCATGCACTTTTTGAATGAAGTCATTGAAAACCTTCTCCACAAATTTTTGGTGATACATAAGAAGTATGCCCCCTATCATCCACAAGCTAACGAACAAGCTGAGAGCACAAATAAGATCCTATGTAATGTATTGAAAAAACCCATAAATAATAAACGCTTTGACTAGGATAAACAGCTTCATCATGTTGTTTGGGCTTACCGAGTTGCCTACAAAATAGTGCTCAATGCCACCCCATTTTAGATGGTCTTCGAACAGAATGTTGTGCTGCCATTGGACTTCCTAATCCCAGCGTTAAAAGAAGCACAAGAGCACAAGTAGCACAAGAGCACGAGTGGACTGGACATGAGTTGTCCTCCAGTATCTTTGATCTAGAATGCTTAGGTGAGACGAGGCTACGAGTGGCAGAAGGCATCTATGCTGCAAAGAAAAGACAAAAGGCATACTTTGATGCACACATCAAGGATAAAGGATTGAAAGAGGGAGACCTAGTGCTCATTTATACACTCAAATAGCATGCCTGTAAATTGGAAAAACGAGCATATGGACCTATGGTCATTAATAGAATTTCCACTAGTGGCACAATTCAATTGGCCACTGTAGCTCAGTGATGAGTAGCACCTCCTTTAATGTCAATCCGGGAAGATGTGAGGATGGTATGAAGACCTTGAACAAGTGATGGCACAAGTGTGTGAGTGAGAAGCACACTAACATGCACACACATACACACACACGTGCACACAAGGTAGGAACAAAGAGAGAGATAATGGAGTTCTTTAGATTACTCAAAAGTGCTCTTACAAGTTCAATTCTACAACAAGCTAACCTCCAAAATGAGCTCTCTAGCTCATCTTATAGTTTTTGACAAGTTTTGGCTCTGTCCAGACCCAGTGTCCGGCCTAGTTAAAAATTAGGTTCTAGGGCCTATTTGAGGGCTCAAATGGAGTCCAAAAAATATGAAACTTGATAGGTAGGTACTTCTAATGCTCCTCAAGCTCAAGGACCCTTGGCTTGCACAAAATGGATTCAAAACTATCCAAAAATGGTATTTACAAGGTTAATGTAGTGATGAAAATCACTGTTCAAATGAGGTTTGGTTGGAAAATTTGGATGGCCTATTTGCCAGATCTTCGTTGACTAATTTGTCTGATTGTGCCTTCTCTCCGTTCTAACTCCCTTCTTTGGCTTCCTTGTCTTGTGAGTCCTTGGGTGTCTTGACTGCTGCCAACACCCCCCCCCCTCTCTCGCGTATGTCGTCTCTGACAGACCCTTGTTTGGCTGAGCGTTGGACATAGTATTGAACCACATCTGAAGCAAGGTGATGTTCTTCTAGCCGCAGCCCCAGTGCTAGGTCTGTTAACAAGGCGTCCCAATCTACTAGCCCTGGAATGTCCGGATGTGGCAGCCGCAATTGATCTGAGTGTAAGGTCCTCTCCACAGCGAATAGTTGGAGGAGATGTGAGGGCCTAGGTACGAATATTTCTGAGTGATATTCCCAAAACCCTGTGATGAACATCTCCTCGAAAGTTTGTTTGAAGCAAGCTGGGAGGTATTTTACTCTTGCGTGCCAAGCATATATTATCTTGATTGAGGGGGTGGTGCTCATGTCAAATACTAGGTCTAGGTTGCCTGCAGTGACGACGACTCCTGAGAAATGTGGCTCTTTGATGTTTTTGAATGTTTTGAATGTGATCAACATTATTTCAAAGATTTTCATGCACATCTGTGCCATCACCTCAGGGGTGTTCCGTAGTCGAAGGCTCCAGTGACGGATGGTAGAAATCATATAAGCAATCGAGGGTTGTCCTTGTGGAGGTGCTAGATAGACATAATTCAACCACTTTGCACAGCCTTTGACGTTCTTGACAGTAATGGCAAACTCGGGCCAGGTGCATCTTCGGAGGAGTGGAACGTAACATGGATTATATTTGATAAATAGTGGCATGTTATTCCAGGTACGAACCATTACTGGATAGGTCTAGAGAAGACAAATCCTTCAGGTGGGTTGAAAGGTTGATCCTTGTTTAGCACATTCAGGTAGATCATCGAGACCAAATTGAGTGGCGAAAGTCAGGGCTTTGCCACACCTTCATTGAATCTCCGCATTGTAATCAGCCAAGAGCACACAGTATGGCACGTATTGATCATCGTTAGTGCCTATCCAATGGTGATGTGACATGTTCTGGAAGTACTCAGAGTTTATGATAGTGTCCTCCAGTTTAGCCATTGATTGGATTTGGACTGCCACTTGATCTTCATGGGTTTTGGTTGTCTTTTCGAGTTTCTGAAGCCATTCGGGTGCTTTGACTTCCAGGGTGTCCATTCCTTCCGATGTTTGCTGGTCGCCCGGCATTGGCATAGGAACATATGGTTCCTCATACGACTCATCCACTTCGATGGACACCAATTCGTCTGGCTCTGGTTCGATAACTGGAGAGGATTGTCTTCCATACTCAAGTAGCTTCTTTTGCAATTCTTCAACCTGCTCTTTTAACACCTTTACCTCCTCTGAAGTCGATGCGGACTCTATGATCTTGGGTTGTTCTTCTTGCTCCCGGAGCTGGCGGCGCAGTGTATCTCGTTCTTTTTCCATATCATCATGTGCTTCCAACAGATCAGCATAGCTTTCCAGAATTGTTTTCATCGTATCTGAAGGGACTGCTTTAAACTGTTCTGGGTCGATCTCATGAGGGGAACCTTCCATCGTAGCTTCTAGGTTTTCTTCGTTCTGCTTTTGCAATCGCTTGTTCTCTTCGAGTGTCGTGGCCATGTGTTTTCTGAGTAGGTTCAAATTACGCCGGACTCTAAGATTATCTGTTTGATAGAGTTCGAGTAAAGCTTTGAGTTGTTTGACGTCTGAGGATTTTGATGGTTGGGGTGTCTCCAGGAGGGTTTGATGGGCCTGTTCGAGTGTGGTGTAGCGTTGATTGAGGTTAGTGTTTTCTTCTTCTATAGTCGCAAGTCGCATCTGGAGTTGTTGATGGTCCGTAGTTAATTGACGATGGCGATCTTCAAGAGTCTGATATTCGCTTTGTAATTGATATACACATTGATGTAAAGTAGAAAATACATTATTTACATTCAAGAATGCTGGGAAAGGAGAGGATGTAGGGGGAATGGGGAAGGGAAAGGGAATCGTGAATGATGTGGAATCAAGTGGTGACGTGGGTGGAGGGGGTATGGGAGATTGTGGTTGTGTGTGGGGAGGGAGTGGTGTTGTGGCTGGTGATGTTTCCATGGTGTCAAAAGTGTAAGTAATTGTGTAGATGGGGACAGTGGGTGGGGTGGATGTGATGTTCGTGAATAGTGTTGTGAATGTGGGCATGGTAACTCCTGCAAATTGGATGCCTGGAGAGAGAGGAATTCCCATGACATATGTGGTGATAGTGGAAGTTGGGGTGGTAGTGTCATGTGGTGAAGTGAATTGTGTAGTGAGAGGTGAGGAGTGTGGTCATAGTGGTGCCGCCTGATGTTCTTCTGTCTGTGTGGTATCGCCTGATGCTGATACATCTATGTGGATTTGCTTGCCGGAGCGCATGGGATGGGTAGGCACTCGTTTCTCAAAGCAATGAATGTAAGCCATAGCTGAATGAATGGCTTCATCCAGGCCCAGTGCATCCTCCTGAAGATTCATGGACTCAATAAATAGTTCATCTACGCCTTCCTCTCCTAACATTTGGCTTATCAGCATATTCCCTGTTTTGAGTGATAGTTTGTGATGCTCCTGCACCCGCTTCATGGTTTCATACAATCTTTTTATTTGTGTCGAATAAGTTGGGGCACCTGCTAGTTCTGAGGTTTCTTCGTAATCTTGGTCATGTTCCTCATCTGCTTCCTCTTCGGTCTCTTCTTCATCTTCATCTACTTCCACTACTTCAAGTTGGGTAGGAGCTGAAGTTGTGGTGGTTGGTTGTGGTCCTCGGGTCTGAGCTTCCTTTGTCTCAAGATTTGCTTCATTAATCATCCTGGCTATTTCTTCATCTGTTAAGTCATCCAGGGTATAGCCTTGTGGGAACTCCAAGTCCAATGGACTTGGAGGGAAAACCAAATTGGGTCCTTCTGCACTTGGTCTGGGTAAGCGAATAGTAAATGGTCGGACACGTCTGGTCTGAGGTGGTGTCACCTCTAGTGTGAGGGTAGCACCCCTTGCTTGTGCATAGGGTATTTGAACTGAACCCCTCATTTTCTTCGAAGGTGGCCCTGTTTTTTATAGCCGTCACTGGAATTCCTGGGCTCGAGACCACACTAGTGCTCTTTGAATAGGCAGATCATAGGCCAAGCACCTGTAAATGATCTTTGTCAGCACACAACATCCATGAAGCACATTCTTATGTTTCTTATTCCAGCGTTGATGTGCTAGGTGGATTTGATCTATGATCCAGTGGGGTAGATTGATTGTGAGGTTTTCTGTCTCTACCAAGTACAAGCTAAACCAAATTCTTTTGGGTGGCATGGTGAAGCGCTCCTGGGCTGGAAAGGCGAAGTGTTGCATGATCATGCGTAGGTGGAGGGCGATGGCAGGTGTCATAGCAACCATATCCTTTAACTTGTTAAGATCTTTGTGTTTCAATCTTCCAGGGATCAATGGTTCCTTCTCTATGGGAATGTGCATGCCATGCATATCCAAGGCCTCTCGTACTAGGTGGAGGGTCAGTTTGAATCTTTTTAGCTCGTGACCTGGTGTTAATGAGGGTAGCACAAAGGTACTATCGCCTCCCTTGGCTCTGCTAGGGGTAATGGTACTGATTAGGTAGGAGCAACGCAAGAAGTCAGGCTTACTTAAGAGTGCCCTAAAGTAGCTATCCAAGCCTGCTTTGGTCCAGATAGATCTCATTACTTCTGCATCCTGATAGTTCTCAAATTCACGGGTAAAGAAATGATATCTTCCCCATTTGCCATTGAACTCAATTTTTGCCTCCCAAAAGTAGGTGCCCTCACCCAATGGACCTGCGACATCACTAAACCAGTGTGCAGCGACATCACTAAACCAGTGTGCATGTTTGCCAACTTGTGATGTATGCCCTTGCGGAGGGTTTTGAATGGGAAGTACATGCACCGCTCTGAGCTCTTGAGGCCTCTCGGTGAGTTGTGGTTCGAGGAGGAGGGTTTCAATGTCCACAATTTGGGCGTTGGACCCTGCCTGGGAACTGGTGCCTCCTGCTTCTGCCATGTTACTGCTTGCTTGTTGGTTCTGTGAGAATATAGAAGCATCTGTTAACATTGTAATGGACAAGATAGAACAATTTTTGTCCCCGTTACAACATTAACATGAGTTTTTAGTGATAAGTTAGTTAGTCAGTGAGTGCTCGGTGATTGTGGGTGTAGTTAGTGGATGAATTGTCCTATGGGTTAAATGGAATGATGCAGTGTGAGAATGATGCAGTTAATAGGTGGAGATGAAGTTACAAGTGCGGGTCGGGGGCTTTATTACAAGTTTTGGGCAGCCAAACACAGTGGATGGCTTTTGGTTTTGGTTCTGTGGAGACTGTGGATGGCTTTATGAGAGTGTTTGCTTGGAAATGAGGCTTTTTAGGGACCCATTTACAAGTGATTTTGCTCGTGCTCATGGGTGAATATGTGTTTGTGCGTGTCATATAAGAGTGGGTATTAGTTGTTTGAGTGAGAACCATATTGTACATGGTGTGGTCTGTGTGTGGCTATTTGAGCTCGCAAGCAAGCCTTAGGCACCCAAATTTGTCTTGATTGTGGGTCAGCCTTCATCGACTTCTTGGGTACCCAGATAGACTTCACTGTCGTAGAAGAATTTTTGAAGGACTTCTTATTAGTGTCCTATCGCTAGTCACTTATATGACGTTGAGCCAGTGTTTGTGATTGGACAGTAACAGGTTGGTCGCCTTTTCGCACCCACACTTGTTTTGGTGGACGAGACACCGTGCTTCACACTTTCTTTGGGCTTCGAGCATAGGTCATCTGCTTCTTCTGTATTTGATCTGCCTTTGGTTGTCGTATCCCTATGGCCTTTGGAAAAGAAGGGAGTTCCGTTGTATCATTGACTTCTTTGTTGCGATAATCATCCCTCTGCATCACATAGTTTTGGACAAGAATAGCATGATCATCTTCATGTGTACTCCTAGAAGGACTAGGAGTTTGTGCTTTTCCTAGTTCCTTGAGTGCCTCATTTTCTAACTCAAGTGTAATGCGGTTCCTATTTACTCAGACCTGAAGAAGTCCACTTCTTAGGTTTAGGTTGAAAGCATGATCATAGATCCAGTCTTGACCCAAGACAAGAGGCTTAGTGAGATCCTCATCTTGACACACTAGTACTTTAACTGTCATAAGAGCATCTTGGATGTAGAGGGGAAATTCCACCTCGCCCATACAAGGGGTTTCCACACCTCCCACTCCTATGAGATATGCTTCTATAGGATTGACACTTAATTTCAACTTTTGACAGTAAGAAAATTTAACAGCACTAGTGGTTGCACCTGAGTCAATCAAGGCCCGTACAGTCCTTGCACTCTTTCCTTGTCCTATCTCTAAGGTCACAAAAGCACGTCGATCAACTAGTCTATGGGAACTTACACTTGAGACTTCACACATAGCCATATGATATCCTGGAGCTTCATAGGCATCAGGCCTAGGCTGATCTCTACCATGTCTCCTCATCTTCATTCTTCGGATGCGTTCTAAAGCTTCTACCTGTGCTTCTTCTCGGATTCGTTTTTCTTCTTCCTTACGTTTCTTGGCAGTGTTGAGTCGATTGAGCATTTCCTCAGTGAGGGGTTCTTGATATAGTTTGACTCTGCATCCGCTAATGTAACTAGGGAGAACATCACCTTCTAGTGTAGCTAACTGAACTGCTCCACTTGTCGAGAT
Source organism: Ceratopteris richardii (assembly GCA_020310875.1). NCBI lineage: Eukaryota > Viridiplantae > Streptophyta > Polypodiopsida > Polypodiales > Pteridaceae > Ceratopteris > Ceratopteris richardii. The sequence goes on from CM035430.1 coordinate 26,334,747, forward strand.
CCTATTGATAATCATTGGTCCATAACCTCTCTTCTCTAGTTTCCGTGCATGTTGCTTCAAAGTGTAGACTAGGACTAGGCCTCCTGCCTTCAAACCCTTATCCTTCACATGTGCATCAAAATATGTTAGTGAGCACATTGCATAGAATCTTATTTGTGCTTTCGGCTTGCCCATTAGCTTGTGGGTGATAGGGGGCAAACCAATAACTTCATTCAAGAAGTGAGTGCCTCTATCACTTACTAGCTCGATAGGTAGCCCATATCTAGTGAACACATTCTCAAATAAGAACTTAGCGGTTGTCTGAGCATCGTTCTTTGTCGTAGCTTTTACTTCTCCCCATTTGGTTAGATAGTCTGTGGCCACAATGATATATTCAGCATGTGAACCCTTAGTTGGGGGATTAATAGGACCGACAAAGTCTATTCCCCACTTACAGAATGCACGTCCACCCATCATAGGTTTCAATGGCATCTCATCTTTCCGTATAGGATACTGAGTTCGCTGATAAACATCACACTGCTTCACATAGGTATGTGCATCCATGTCAGGGTTGGCCACCAAAGTCCTACAAATAGTATTGCCTTGATAACCCAGTCTGGTCCAAAATGTCCTCCTACTACACCCTGGTGAGCAGTTTCCAATATCTTGAGGTATTTGCTCTCATGGACACATAATCTGAGGTAACCATCTTTACCACGCTTGTATAGATTATCACCAATGAGTGAGTAGTCTAAAGCTTCTTGTTCTAAGCTCCTTTGTCTAGCCAATGTCATCTCTTGAGGAAATGTTTTCGTCCTCAAGAAGGTTACTAATGGTTCGCTCCAATCTAGTATCAGAGACACTTGGTACAATGTAGCATGCTCCACAGGTGGTTTAATTCTATAGACTGGGCATTCTTTACACAATTTATGGACATCTGCTTCCATAGTCAGCCAATGCACTCCGAGTCTCCTTAGTGTTTGTAAAGTTCTTTGCCTCGAATAGTGTTGCTCTAATGCACCTACATGTGCTAATTGCAACCATTTAGCGTACTCATCCTCTTCCACACAACAAGCTAAGATTCCTTGATCTGTATGCTTGTACACACTTCCTGCCATTATATGGTACTTTTGGGCTTTTACTATCTCCCTATCCTGTGTGTTTATTATTGGGTGGTTAGGCCCATATGTCAATACTGGCACTAATGTCTTAGCCCACTGAGGTACAACTTCCAAATTAAATAAGTAAGCATCAGGAAGGTCATCTGATACTCCTTGTGGTGCCTCTCCAGAGGTGAGCCTAGAAAGATGATCAGCTCTCAAATGAGTCTTGCCTTTCCTTACCACTACCTCAAAGTCATATTCCATTAGCAAGAGAGACCATCTTACTAATCTACCTATATTGCATGGCTTGTTTACCAAGTACACTATGAGAAATCAATTTAGCAAACTTAGGAACATCCCCGACATTTTAGGAACTGTACAGAGAAATACCAGAGATCACTTCGAGCGCAATTTCTCCCAGATGGTTGGTCCAATGGTCTTCAAATTTTGTAAGCATATAGTATGCTTCAAGCTTGTTCCAATGTGCTTTGAATCATCCAATTTGGTTCAGTATATCTTGAGATATGCCTCTTGGAAGTTGACAGAATTGAAGGTACACTCAGAGAATAACAGAGATGATAAATATGAGTATATGTATTAGATCTATTGATTGTACATTCCCATTGGCATGATATGCAATGCTCAATGGTACTCAGAGGTGTAGGCTATGGTGTAGCTCACACACACTCAATGAATTACTCAGAAATGCCTCGGGAGGAGTGAAGGATACACGCGACATTTTCCTAGTGACTTTTATATAGATTGAGTGAAATTTTGAATTTTGAATCCAAGTCAATCTCCTAGAATCTTTCACCTAAAGATTGATTGAGATATTCTCTCAACTAACCAATCACTTTTTCACGAATTAGACTAGTAGGTGTGATTACATGAGTGGTAAAGTCATATAGACTTTTACATGAGATAAATGGTAAGAACAATAAGACTAGGTTCCTATGGTTCTTGATTCTTGTAAATATATCCTTCAAAGGTTCCAAGCTAAACCTTCAAGTTCCAAGCTTTATGTGAAGTCTTCAAGGTTGATATCCAAGCCAAGTGTTAAGGCTTGAATTACACCAACAGCTCCCCCTCAAGCCAAACACTTTGGCTCAAGTCTTCATCTCTAGTCTTCAATTATTTCCTTCAATCCAATCATGGATTTAAATCTGCATAGGTTGCTTCCATCCAGAGCTTTAGTAAGCAAATCTGCACATTGCATATTAGTAGACACATATGACAATTGAATATCTTTGCTAAGTAATTTCTCCCTCACATAGTGGTAATGAACCTCTATGTGTTTTGTTCTAGCATGATAAATTGGATTAGCTGCAAGGTGAAGAGAACTTGTGTTATCCCCAAAGATGATTGGTGGTCTTGTGTATAGACCCAATTCTGAATATAAAAGTTTCAACCAGATAGCTTCTTGAGTGGCATTTGCTAGCCCTCTATACTCTGCCTCAGTAGATGATAAAGCTACTGTGGGTTGTTTCTTGGATGACCAAGAAATTGGTTTATCACCTGCAAAACATATGTAACCAGATGTGCTTCTCCTGTCATCCTTGCATCCTGCCCAATCTGCATCTGAATATACCTTAATATCAATGTCTGATGAATAAGGAAAGTACAAACCATGATTTTGTGTTCCCTTTAGGTACTTTACTATCTTCTTTGCTGCCTCTAAATGAGGTACTCTTGGTTTGTGCATAAATTGGCTAAGTACACTAACACCATATGATATATCAATCCTGGTTAAGGTAGCATAATTTAGACTACCTACCAAACTCTGGTAACTTGTAATGTCTTGGAGTTCTTCTCCTTCATGAGCACTGAGTTTATGGTTGACCTCCATAGGAGTGCTTGATACTTTAGCTTCCTACAAATTAAACTTCTTGACCATATCCTGAATGTACTTCTTCTGAGTAATAAAGATACCTGAATTTGTATAGACCAATTCAAGTCCTAGGAAGTACTTCAATAACCCAAGATCATTGATCTTGAATTCCTTCATCATCTGTCCTTTGATGTGTCTAATTCCCTGAACATCATTTCCTGTAATAATGATGTCATCAACATAGACACACAAGTATATTACCTCTGAATTGTTCCTTTTGATAAACAATGAAGTATCTGCTTTACTCATTATGAATCCTTGGTCTAGGAGGTAGGTTGTCAACCTGTAATTCCATGCTCTAGGTGCCTGCTTCAATCCATACAGAGCCTTCTTCAATTTGCAAACATGATTTACCTTCTTGGGATCTTCATAGCCAGGTGGTTGTGACATGTAGACTTCTTCAGATATCCATCCATTCAAGAATGCATTCTTCACATCCAATTGGTACATGTTCCAATTCTTGGATGCAGCTACACTCACCATAACTCTGATAGTTGGCATCTTGGCCACAGGAGAAAATGTCTCCTCATAATCAATGCCTTGGGTTTGTGCAAAACCCTTGGCTACCAACCTAGCTTTATACCTGTTTATTGTACCATCTGAATTCCTTTTGAGTTTGTAGATCCATCTGGATCCTATCACCTTCATAGATTCTTTCTTGGGTACTAAGTCCCAAGTATCACTCTCCTTGAGAGCTTCCATTTCTTCATCCATTGCTTCCTTCCATTCTGGTTTAGTGATTGCTTCTTCAAATGTACCTGGTTCTTCATTCAAGAGATCCTTTGCAAGATATACAGAATGCTTAGTTACAAGAGAAGTATCATACCCATATCTAATAGGCTTCTTACTTTCTCTCTGAGATCTCCTCATAGCTTGAGTTGAAGATTCTGGTATATCCTCAAGCTTCTTCATCTTCATTTTCCCTTTGGATTTCCAAGCCTTGAACTCTTCAATGTTGATGGTGTCTTCATCATCTGAGCTTGTGTCCTCTTTCTGAATTGATTCTTCCTTGATAAGCTTGGGGAAGTCTTCTTCCATATCATAAGGTAGACTAACCTTCCTGCATTCATTTTCATACCATGAATCATTCTCATCAAAGATGACATCTCTGCTTACCTTGAAGCCTTTGTTTGAGGGGTTGTAGAATCTGTATCCCTTCTGATTCAAATCATAACCAATGAAGATACATTTTTCTGCTTTAGGGTCTAGCTTTCCCCTTACCTGTGAGGGAATATGCACATATGCTACACAACCAAAGATTTTGCAATGATCCAGAGATGGTCTCTTACCATGCCAAGCCTCATAGGGTGTCATTCCATCAAGTGTCTTTGATGGCAACCTGTTAATTAAATATGTGGCAGTAGATACACTCTCTGCCCAAAGATAATTTGGCAATTTCTTTTCATTTAGCATAGACCTAGCTGTCTCTACAATGAGTCTATTCCTCCTTTCTGCTACCCCATTTTGTTCAGGTGAGTACCTTGTAGTAATCTCCCTCTTGATGCCTCTTTCCTGCAAGAAATCTTCAAAGTCATTGGAGAAGTATTCTCCACCACCATCTGACCTTAGCTTCTTCAAATGTCTACCTGTTTGATTTTCAACTAGTGCAAGGTACCTCTTGAAACAATTAAATACTTCATCTTTATGTTTCATGAAATATAATACAGTCCACCTGCTATAGTCATCAATGAAGGACACATAGTACCTTGATCCAGATATGGATGGCTCCTTGCTAGGACCCCAAACATCTGTATGCACCAATTCCAGATAATCTTCATGCATAAAACCTTTCTTGGTATAAGGCAATCTGTGTGACTTACCAAATTGACAAGCCCCACACTTGTATATCATGTGTTGCTTGGATACATTAGGTATCCCAAGCACACATTGATCCCTGCTCATTTGTTTTATGGTCCTCTCTCCAATGTGACCTAATCTCTTGTGCCAAATCTCCAATTCTGATAGGGTTTGATCTTTATAGTTGTACAAAGCAATATTCTTAGTGTCTTCAAGTTCAAAGGTAAACAATCTACCTGATTTTTCTCCCTTGGCTATCCTTCTGAATCCATGTCTTGGATCCTCCACATATGCACCATGTTGAGTGAACCTGACCTGTAGACCTTTTTCCACAATCTGACCTACACTCATTAGGTTCTTGGTGATTGTTGGAACATACAATACTATGCTCAATAAATTCTGATTACCATCACTAGTTTTGACATTACCTACTTTAACAACTGAATGTTTAGTGTCATCACCTGTCTGCACTTGGTGCTTGCCTTTGGGTTCTTCCAAATCAGAAAGTAATGCAACATTTCCAGCTACATGATTAGAGCAACCTGAATCAATATAGAATAAGTGGTCATCATTGATACCTGACTTAGATGTCATATTCATGATCAATAGGGAGTCATCTTACTCCTCTGCATAATTGTTGTAATCCTTCCTATTTCTGTATCCACCTTGATAGTTGCCATTGTGATTGTAGTTGTTGTTATAATTATTGTTGTAGCCATGGTAGCTTTGAGATTGGTTGAATCTGCCTCTGCCTTGAGAGTATCCTCCTCTTTGGTGACCTCTTCCTCTTTGGTTCTTGTAGTTTTTGTAGCATTCATCTGTGGTATGGTTAGATAAACCACAAATATTGCATGGAGATTGGTTGTAGGGTCTCCCCCTACCTGATTTACCTCCTCTGCCTCTACCTCTTGAAGATCTACCTCTCCCTACATAGTTTGCTTGGGAGGTAGAGCCTTCTTCATCAACCTTTTTGTTTTTACCCTTGTCTTTAGCTTTCTTATCAGTGTATAGGGCAGAGGGATTGTTACCTTTTGATTGCTCTCCATTCTTTGTGATCTTTGCTTCATGTGTAAAGAGTTGTCCAATCAGGGTTGTTAGATCAGGTGCTTGGATGTCCATGTATAAGTCCATTGTTGTGGTAAAGCTCTCCCACTTGTCATCTGCCTTTAGTCCATTGATTACTTGTCTGACTATTTGCTCTTCCTCAATCTCTTCTCCAACACTTGCAAGTTGATCTGCAATGTCTTTGACCTTGGTAACAAAGTCTGAGACTGATTGCTTTGATTGCTTCCTAAGAGTGGTAAACTCCATCCATAGCTGATTCTTTCTGGCCCTTGTGCTTGATGAAAAGTAAGTTGACAAGGTTTCCCAAGTCTCTTGGGAAGTTTTGCAATTCCTTATGTGTGGTAGAAGAAAATCAGAAATAGAGTTTAGAAGATATGACCTTGCCAAAGCATCTTTTGCACACCATTGATTGAGTCTCTCTTGCTCTTCCTTGGTGGGTAGACCTCTAGCTTTGAATGAGGGCAATTCCTCATCTCCTGATATGAATCCAAACAAGCTCCTTCCTTGTAGATAGGTCTTCATTCTTAGAGACAAAGCTTGGTAGTTGTTCCTGTCTAATTTGTCAATGAAGGAAGGGAAACCATCACCCATGATTACCTTATATGCTCTGATACCACTGTTAGGAGTGATGATTGGATGCACTCAAGAACTGAGTTGGTGCTGCAAAACCTGCTTCACACCTGCCCTCCTTTGACTCCAGATATGCTAAGTACACTTCTTGAGCTTCCAAATGACACCAAAATATACTATATGTACTTTGGAAATGAGCTGAGTAATGATTTGATCAAGACAGACTACTTGTGACTATAAGATTTAAGAAAACTTGCTATTTCTGTAGATACACCTGCTCAGAGTTATGCTCAGTGTGACCAGCACACTTAAAATTGATCTAATTGCTTTTGGACATAATCAATTAGCTTAACAAGCTTTCATTTGCAAGTGGAATGAGAGGAAATGACAAACTACACTCTGAGAAATCAATTTAGCAAACTTAGGAACATCCCCGACATTTTAGGAACTGTACAGAGAAATACCAGAGATCACTTCG